>OU452224.1:6142500-7342500 GCA_911728455.2 Marthasterias glacialis
AAATGTCGGTTAGAAGAGTAAATCGCGGTTTTTGTCCAGAGATTCTTCTCGATCCGCAGACGCCGTCGTTCTTTACCAGTCAATAGTTTTTGGGTTTTTGAAACTATTTCCCCCTTGCGAACTATTTCCCCCAAATGAAGCGCGTGCGGTGCGTGTGGTGCAGATTTCATGCACTAGGCTATATTAGTTCATCCCAAGCGACCGTGTTTCAGCCAATCAGGATAAAGAACCAGGGAGAGGTGTGTTATAATACTACATATTTTGAGTATCATGCGTATCACACTCCGTATAAGGACAGCACAAAATGACAGTCTAAAATTTGCGCATTCCATGTTTTGCTTTGCATGAAATAATGCTCAACGTTGTGTTGTCACCAAGTTGACTGGAAGATAAATTTGTTGTTACATTCGCCCTCCTAGAATATGGGGGTATATAGCCCGTCTGCGTCTCATATCCCACCCGGCCTTCGGCCTCATGGGATGGGACACGGAACCACTAAATTTTCCGTATTCCACTCACGCTTGTGTGATAACTTATAACATTTTACATTACAGAAAAAAGTTATGGTTTTATAGATTGTTTGTGAGGCTTAGCTCATGATTTTCTCACGATGAAGGTTGTCTGGTGATTGTAATTCTCCAGATCTCTTGTGATATTAATGTTTTTCCATTGTGGTTTTGTTCATTTCTGTTCACAGGCGTGGTGATTGCTTGAAGAAAGATTCCCTGTCTGCCCTAAAGTAAGTAGATCATGAAAGAAGTAATTCCTTTTTTTTTTTGTCCCGTCACCGCTGGCACAAAGAAAACCCTGACTTGACAATGCAAAGAGAACAAAGATTCTCTTTGTTGGATTGTCCGCGACCGATTGTTGCTCGACCGAGAAAATATCAAATTCACGCAACATGAGTTGCAAAACATCAGCCGTTACCTACTGCATAGGACTGGCACTAAACACGGAACCATGGCTCGATTGCCGGCTCACTCTGACTTACCTCCATTGAGCCAAAGTACAATGAATGAACAATGGTGGAAGCCTCTCGATGCCTTGTCATCCCCTTCTTGTGTGCGTGGTCTGCGCACGCTCCGCAGTTGAATGACTGCGGTGGTCCGAAATTACATAATGGGGTCGCAAGACGGCTTCCGTTTCCAGGCAGGGGAAACATTTGCCTGTAAACGTGACATACGGGCGCCAACTGGTTAACAAAGCCAGTTAGCGATTTTCATTTGAGTTATATAATGCTGACCCTTCCAGTCCAACCTACATGTAGCTAAATGAATGAATACAGAAACAAAATGTTCTTATTGACTTTTTGAAGTTTTAGTCATGGGTCCATCGCGCGACTGAGTATAAACTGTCCTTCAAGACGCAGGCTCGTCAAATGATCATGTACCCGTACATAGTTTACGTACACAGCGCGCGCCGGTCAAAGGTGATCTTTCGCGTCACGAATTTGTTTGTTGTGTGCTGACGAGCGAGCGTCTTTAACACAGTGAGTGATATATGGTTACCAACAGGGTGTTTCAATTGTTTGTTTTTTCCTCAGGATGTTAGTTGGGGAGGACGAGATGGCCCCTGTGGTGCGTGTCAGGCCTGAAGCAGGTAGAATTGAGGAATTTGAGGGCGACAGGGTTGCAAGGCAATACACACAACAGCCCTCTCTCCGAACTGTGATCCGGGCAAAGTTAAGAAAACTCATGACCAGGTATGAAATATTTTCTGCTACAGTTGTGACCCACTGGCCTCAAGCACTTCCTGTCGAGGGTTCCCAGATCTTTTTGAGGGGCCCAACCTCGAGAGAATTATTATTATTTTTTTTTAGTGGCGTGTCGTGGCCGAGCGGATCAGAACACCGAACTCAAGCTCTGGTGCTTCTGTTCGGCAGGGTGTGGGTTCGAGTCCCGGTCGTGACACTTGTGTCCTTAAGCAAGACACTAAACCTTTTTTGCTCTGTCCTTTGGATGGGATGTAAAGCCGTAGGTCTCGTGTGTTGTGTAATGCACGTAAAGAACCCAGTGCCCTTATCGAAAAGAGAAGGGGTTCGCCCCGGTGTTCCTTGGTTGATCGGCTGCAGATTGCGCCACAGCACCTTGTATACCATTACATAGTGCTATGTAAAGGAACAGGTCCTGCTGGAAAAATACTGAGCGCTTTGAGACGCCCATCGGGTGTGATAAAGAACTGCGTATTCGTATTAATTGTCAATGTCACAATAACCATGCGTAAAGCAAGTAGAGACAATTCTCATAAAATACACCAGGATTTTTTGTCTCGTTCAAGAAAATGAAGGTTTGTGTTCACCATAAAGCAGTGGTCGATAATTGGCCATGATCTCTCATAATCATCGTTGTCAGACAAAAGGATAGTCTGGTGGTCAGGTTGGCACAGTGGTATCTTTCCTCGCCTTCCACCTCTAGGACCCTGGTTCGAATCCCACCGGGGGCACTATGTGGGTTGGGTTTTTAGTCCAAACTTAATTGTGTAGGTTTTCCCTGGACAAAATCTCTGGGGTTTTCCCTCCCACATCTACAACTGAAACTTACTTCCTTGTCTTCTCTCCATGGGGTCTCTTGGCTAGTACAGTGATTAAGTTCGCTTTTCTGAGAATCCTTGGCTTCACAACCAGAATAAATAAATGGAATAAAATGAAATGAAAAGGGCGAAGGTCTAGAATTGAGGATTTGACAATAATAGTTCCCTGTAAAAGGGAGATTTCGAACTAAAAAGACTTTAAAAAGTGTTATTGAGTTTGTAGACCTGGGAAATAATGGGCTTATCTCTGTTCTTGCATTGTTTGCCCTCATTGCTTCAGTTCGGTAAAAAAACAGTTAAACAAGTGTGTAAATGGCATTCGAAACATAATTTTATCCTCGACAGAAAAAAAAAAATTAAAAAAATTGTAACACAAAAAAAATTCTCGCAACGAAAGTCATATTAGGATTTCTAGATACTGCCTTTTTTTAAATTGTATTTTTTTTTTTTTTTTTTTAATATGCAATTCACCCATCACAAGGCCCAAAGGCCACTTGAGGTGTGGGCTACTTTTTGAAGGGATAGAAGCCTGCCCGAAAATGCAGAAGCAAGACATGGCGAGATATAAACGCAAGTCTCTTCACAGCACGGCTAAGAACAGGGAGGGGTAAATGAATCCGTTGTGAGACAAACATAACTGCCTCTTCCCCTATTTGAAGCAGTTATAGTGAAGTGTCTTGCTGAAGGACACAAGTGTCATGACCAGGATTCGAACCCACATTCTAACGACCAGAACTTGAGTCCAATGCATTAAAACCGCTCGGTCACGGCATGCTACAAATCTTGTGACGCTTTAATCAGGTGACGTTTCCCTACTTGCGTTGAAGTTGTTACTAAGTTAAAATCCCTGGTGTCGATGGGTAGACACTCTTATGGGTACTTGTAAAGGCAGTTTTTGTTCCTATAGAGTTTCCCTGTGTGAGAACAAATTTGTTTTCTTTTTCTACCCATCCTCTTGGCTGCAGGTTGAATAAACTTCCAAAACATGAATTTTGCTTTCATGACTCGAGCTGTCTTGTCTACGTGCTCAAGGTAGGTGCCAAAAGTCCAGCTATTTTAACCAGTTTGGGCTGGATGTCCTGTTTACATGCAAATGTTTCCCCTGTCTTGAAACGGAAGCCATGTCAAGACGCCATTGTGTAATTCTGGACCACTGGAGCAAAAGTTGCCCGGATATTCTACTGCGGAGCGTGCGCAGGCCACGAAATGCTTCGTTTCACCCACAAAGGACCAAAAAGGTCTTGAATATATTGGTATTTTCTGGCTATTGAGAGGTGGTTTTTGTGTCATCCTCGATAACAGATGTTTGTCCTTTTGTTCCAAGAAGAGGAATACGAGGCATCGAGAGGCTTCCACCATTGTTCATTCATTGTATTTCGGCTCAATGGAGGTAAGTCAGAGTGAGCCGGCAATCAAGCCATGGTTCCTTGTTTAGTGCCACTCCTATGCCGTAGGTCACGGCCAATATTTTGCAATTCACGGTGCGTGAGTTTAACATTTTCTCGGTCGAGAAACAAAACGGAGGATCCAATAAAGAGAATCTTTCTTCTCTTGGCATTGTCAAGTCAGGGTTTCTTTGTGCGGGCGGTACCCTCAAAGAAAAAAGATTCCGGCAATTCCACCAAAAGAATCCCCACCAGGGGGACAGAAAATAAAAAAAGAATCCCGGTGGCAACTGGTTAAAGAAGTTACAGAAGTACATACTTCCAGTTACAGAAGGCAATACACTGTACGTAGACCAATCCGAGGAGCTCGTTCATGGGTGTGTACACCACCGCAGCTATGGCAACCGCACGCGTGTGTCGACGCACTATTGTCGTGTGGCGCCCACGTGTGGCGGCCATAGCTGAGTTGGTGTAAAATGCCATAAACGAGCACTGTTTGGATTAGTGTCTAGTTGCAAAGGTCTTTCAAGCTTAACATTGTTATTATTTGTATCTGTTTCTTTGTGTGTGTGTGTGTGTTTTTTTTTTCTAGGCAAGCGTCAACAAATTTTGTGTAGGTTATGCCATACAGACAGTGTTGAATCTCCTCCGTGCCCTGCCGAAGATTGCCACAAGACCTAAGCTGCTCTTATTGGCGCTCATTCGTCGGGATAACTTTGATCTGGCGCTATTTCTTGGATTGTTCGTGGGATTGTTTCGGGTAAATCCAAAGGGAGACTTTTGAGACGATAGCTGGCGTCCCACAGACCGGTCCTTTTTCCATTGTTCTCAGCGATGAAAACAATGGAAAAGGACCGGTCTGTGGGACGCCTGCTATCGTCTCAAAAGTCTCCCATTGTTCCCCGTTGATAGAAAATTGTCCGTATTTCAAAATGGCTGGCAACAAATATTCTTGCACCACTGTGTGGCCAAGGTTTTTTTTGTTTGTTTATTTCCATGTATCACAACTAGACAATCTGAAAATACATGGATTATATAAGTATAAACTCAAGTACCCCACAAGTGGCCATACTGTGTACTCCAATAAGCCATTTGCGAGATAGATTTGAATAATTTGTGGTAGTCACAAGTTACTGCTTAGTCTCAGGACTGCTTAAATTTGAACTCAAGCAAATAAACCACACGGGAAACTGACTGGGAAAATTTTTTAATCAATTTTGGGGTGAACAAAGAAAAATTGACTGGAGCAGGGTTGACTGCGACCACCGGTTTAACGTACCGACACTCTACAAACTGAGCTATCCAGCCCTAATGTTGGCAGTCTCCCTATTTTGTCAATATCTTTGTTCGGAGGGTGCCAGTCAGAAGCCATTCAACCGGTTACTGCCATGTAGCCAGGGATCACACCCCATTATACGATACAACCATAGAGCTAGCTCTATGGTATACATTTTAAATTTGAATTCCTCAGACTGTAGAGACAGTTGCTATGTCACATGATTTGGGCAAGCTGTTGCGTAGCTAGGCAGTTACGCAGTCGTGTGATAGCGCCCTCTTTTGACTCAATTTTCCTCCGTCCATGTTTAAATGCTTTGTGGCATGTCTATATGGCACGTTTAGACATGGCCACGTGATCTCCTCTCGACCAATCAGAGTGGATAAACTGTCCCTGGTATTTATGAATGAGCTTTCATGACCACGCAAAATATCTAAATGTGTAAACTACTCTCCACTGAAATGTGTACGTTTTCCCAATTGATCTTCCAGAGTGTAAGTTGCCTTTTACGATGGCTTAGAGCTACAGATAGTGCTCTTCATGCATTAATAGCTGGTAAGAACCTTGTCATGTTTACCTTTTGACTTTTGACTAGTCATCATACTCAATTTGTCCTACTGATGGAACATTTCAGTGTGTTGTATAATAATAATAATACCGGAGTCTTATATAGTGCACGTATATCTACCAACAAGTAGGTACTCAAGGCACTTGTTATATTATTTTTAAGACAAGTTTTGAATTTTTTGAATTATGAGAGCCATTTATGTAGCACCTTGTAATGGTTTACAAGATGCTGGGGCTCGTTCAGCAGCCACTGCCAGAAACACCGGGGCAAACCCCTTCTCTTAGTGATAAGTGCACTGGATTCTTTTACATGGATTACACAATACTCGAGACCAACAGAGGATGAAGCAATAATGGTTAAGTGTCTTGCTGAAGGACTCAAGTGTCAAGACCGGGACTCGAACCCACACTCTTCTGATTGGACCACCAGAGCCTGAGTCCAGTGCACTTGACCACTTGGCCACGACATGTTTTAATGCACATAAAAGAACCCAGCACCCAATTTTGAAAGAGAAAGAGCTTGCCACAGTGTTTCTTATGTCTGAGTCAGAGTCACTTGGGTCGAGTGTGAGTCCCAATTCTCAAGTCACTTAAGTTTTTAAATGAGCCCCTCACCTAAAAGAAACAGTCTTGTAATCGAGTCCTCATTCCTCCAGGCCAAGTTCTTAGTGTTGAGTCTAAATTATGTGGGTTGAATTTGAGTCCAAATCCGATTCACAAGTCACTTAAGTTTTTAAATGAGCCCCTCGCCTAAAAGAAACAGTCTTGTAATCGAGTCCTCATTCCTCCAGGCCAAGTTCTTAGTGTTGAGTCCAAATTATGTGGGTTGAGTTTGAGTCCAAATCCGATTCACAAGTCCCTTAAGTTTTTAAATGAGCCCCTCGCCTAAAAGAAACAGTCTTGTAATCGAGTCCTCATTCATCCAGGCCAAGTTCTTAGTGTTGAGTCCAAATTATGTGGGTTGAGTTTGAGTCCAAATCCGATTCACAAGTCCCTTAAGTTTTTAAATGAGCCCCTCGCCTAAAAGAAACAGTCTTGTAATCGAGTCCTCATTCATCCAGGCCAAGTTCTTAGTGTTGAGTCCAAATTATGTGGGTTGAGTTTGAGTCCAAGTCCGATTCACAAGTCACTTAAGTTTTTAAATGAGCCCCTCGCCTAAAAGAAACAGTCTTGTAATCGAGTCCTCATTCCTCGAGTCCAAGTCCTTAGTGTTGAGTCCAAATTATGTGGGTTGAGTTTGAGTCCGAGTCCGATTCACAAGTCACTTAAGTTTGAAATGAGCCCCTCACCTGAAAGTAACAGTCTTGTAATCGAGTCCTCATTCCTCGAGTCCAAGTCCTTAGTGTTGAGTCCAAATTATGTGGGTTGAGTTTGAGTCCGAGTCCGATTCACAAGTCACTTAAGTTTTGAAATGAGCCCCTCACCTAAAAGTAACAGTCTTGTATTTGATTCCTCAATCATCAAGTCTGAGTTTTCACTGTTGAGTTGAATCATTAGCAAGGGGTTTATCTTGCCTGGACTATTGCAACTCCTGACTCAATAGCATTACAAATAAAAATCTGGATCGCTTACAGTCCCTTCAAAATAAGGCTTCAAGACTGATCCACTTGGCACCCAAGCACACACCGTCTTTTCCCCTTATTGCTGACCTCCATTGGCTCAGACTCCCTCAAAGGATACAGTTTTAAGTCTCTTCACAACGAGGGTTCGCAGTACCTCACTGAGTTACTCTATATCCACCAATCTGCCTACAATCTCCGCTCATCCTGTCAGACTTCCCTTGACTTTCCAATGACAAATAAGAAGGCTGGAGACCGTTCATTCTCATGTACTGCTCCTAAACTCTGGAACTCAATACCTCGTGCATTGGCCAATGTGACTTGTACTTCCCAGTTCAAAAAAAACATCTTAAAACTCACTTGTTCGTTCAATTTGTTTTTTATCGTTGTTTTTCATTTGTTTTTCTTGTAAGCGCTTTGTAACCACTGGAAAAGGCGCTATACTAAATGCTGCTATCATTATTGTTATTATTGTTATTAATATACTGCTCTTTCATTTTAGCATTTGTCTGTTCCTTTTCCCAGGTGGTGTAGCCGGTACTTCCAGCATCTTCTTCCGTAGTACGACCATATCTCTTTATTTTGCGTCCAAGATCATTGAGGTGTGTACATGAGATAGCCTTTGTCATCTTCCTTGCATCATATTTGGCTCTTCAGACCTCTTGCGCTGAGGTTGTTTTAAGGTCATGTGATGTGTTGTAACCAATACAGTTGCATCATAATCGGCCTTGCCAATACACAGTCTGAAAATTTGGCAGATTTAATTGGCACAAGGACGATACAAGGTCTTAAATATATTGACATTTTATGGCCATTGATTATAGAACTTTGTCCTTTCATTCCAAGAAGGGGATTATGAGGCATTGAGAGGCTTTGACCATTGTTCATTCATTGTATTTCGGCTCAATGGAGGTAAGACAGAGTGAGCCGGCATTTGAGCCATGGTTCCGTGTTTAGTGCCACTCCTATGCCATAGGTAACAGCCGATGTTTTGCAATTCACGGTGTGTGAAATTTGACAATTTCACAGTCGAGGAACAAAACGGACGATCCAACAAAGAGAATCTTTCTTCTCTTGGCATTGTCAAGTCAGGGTGTCTTTGTGCCAGCAGTGCCCTCAAAGAAAAAAGATTCCGGCAATTCTGCCAAAAGAATGGTTAAGATAGGTTGTCAATATTTCTGTAGTGATTTGTGTTGTGACATCACACTTTGCTCAGCGATTAAGACTGATACACACGTTAAGATCCATCTTAGCTCTTTGTGGAATCAAACGCTGGTCTCATTACGTCTTCTGTTTCGTTACCCGTTTTCAGAGCTTGTTGATCAAAGGCCAGGAGCGTGGAATTGTGCCAGCCATCCCACGTGCAGAATCTATACTGTACGCAATATCAACAGCAACTGTGCTGAATGCGGTAAGAGTTTGACATTTCACATTTTCAAAGATGTCTATCGACTCCTTGCAAGCCAATGGATGACTTTTTGAGGACGCTAGGTGGCAGCAGACTTGACAGGCATATTCCATTGTTCTCGGGAAATCTGCGCATGCTCAGAACTACCTCTACAATGTCAAATTACCTTGTAAGTCTGCTGCCACCTATTGTTCTAAAGTGTCCCATTCCTTTGGGTACATTTTGACTCCCAATAGATGTCTCCTCTGAAGCCTCGATAAATCCAAACCATAAAGCGTCGTCCTGGTGGTGTGCGAACGCATGGTGTTTTGCATAAATTTGGATGAGGAGTGATGTCATGGGTCAGGTCCCCTACGAATTATTTGACCTTTGACATCATTCTTTATAATAATAGGGATTTATTGGGCACTTTGAAACACTGGTATTGATACGCTGTGTCTACTAACGGGGCCCAATTTCATAAAGCTGCTTGAAGCACACAGTACTGTGTGCTGAAGCTCAGCATTCTATTTCTACGGTATTGACCTAATTCACCTGCCACCACCATCACAATAATCTTGGTTGCGCCATTTCGGAAGTCAAAATGGTGAGCGTGGCACAATCGGTGCGTGTGACGTGTGTGCAGGGGGGTTAATATTGTAGATACAGCCGTGATTAATCCGGTAGTGGGAGTGACGACCTCACAGTAGTTTTGTTAAACTCGTTCTGTTTTTTATCAGTTTTTATCTGTGTTGAACCGATTTTTATCTGATTTTAATTGATCTGCAGTTTTTTTTTTAAACAGTATAGTCAATGTCTGTATCAATTTGTCACCAGCCTTGCTCAGTCATGAAACCCTTTTGAACTAAGAGGCCGATGACAGAGCTGGCCGGAGACAACAGATCACACACACCATGTTTACCAAGTAGAAGGAGTGCGCATCAGACGACGACGATAGCCATGATTTCATGATTTTTTTCCTTTGATCGTTCCAGGGAGTGTTTGAGCCCCATAATATCCGTCCAGCATACTGGAGCTTTCTGCTCAACCTGACTGGAGCCTAGTAAGTAGCACTGAATCTCTGAAGAGTACTCGCTGTCGCCATCTTTGTCATGGCCCCTATGCATGGTAGCATTGATTAATGCTGATTCTTGTTAATACAAAAAAAGGGACCAGACTGTTTTACTGTTCCAGCCCTTGTGTTTACATATGCTACAAGACAAAGGTTTATTCAAGTTTTTTTAAGTATGAGACTCATACAGTGATGAATAATGGTGGAATAACCCCTGGAAAAGGGAGATTGAGAGCATGATTTCCAGTACCACCTGTCCCTCTTTTTACGGGGAAAGGAGTGGATGTACTGTGCACACTCCACAGTGGAATGTCCTGGGGTGTTTATGTTCCAGTATTTTGATTTCACACAATGGTATGTCTATACGTTATCCAACTTCTGGCAGGGAAAGTATTAGTCTTTAGATCTTTATACATGTTTTTTCTGCGTGAACTGGCTAAAGAATCCAACTGGTTTTTACTGTGTTTTTTTTGTAATTTTTGCATTTACTGCAGTTACGGCAGAATGAACCGCATGCTGATTGCGCATCTCGGGACGAACGCAACCAAGCTGTACCCTGATTGGCCGGTCTACGCAGACGCGTCACTACTCAACTTAATCGACAAGGACGGGCTTTGTGCGAGGTCATTACAACCCCCATCTCAGGGAAAGTGTTGATGGTACATTTGGGGGTCGACGGTGTCATCATCGGGACCTAGGAGTGTCTTCAGTGGAACGTCTTAAACTGCCTCCTGTGAGGCTCATCATCCTTAAAGTTTCCAGGGTTTAAGATGTCCTCTTTTCAGATTACAATTTTTTATGTAACGCCTTATATTGAGCTGTTGAAATTATCCTAACTGTCCATACTTCCCAACCGTTCTGATGTAATCGGAATTGTCTTGATTTTTCAGAGAAAAGAAAAGAACTGGTTGGGAGATTGGATTTCTGATCAACCACAACTCAAAGAGAGATTTCATGTTGGTGATGTTACTGCAAAACTTCCTAGGTTGTATCTCCACCATGCAAAGTTTCAAATCCTACTCATGTACATGGTGTTACCACAAACCTTACTAGATTGTTTATCCACCATGCAAAGTTTCAAATCCTACTCATGTACATGGTGTTACCGCAAACCTTACTAGATTGTTTATCCACCATGGAAATTTTAAATCCTACTTATTCTTCTTTTGAGGTCTGTGGTAGCACAGTGGAAAAAAATTCTGAGTATAACTCTGGAAAGAGCCTGGTGGTGTAAAAACTACCACAATAATGTTTTGTAATAGACTAATCCATTGAGCTCCGCCTAACTTAGCAACTGCCTAGCAACAGCACATGGTGTGACTTTCTTGCCACGATCGCAGCGGTGGTTTGGTTGCGGCCACACACATGAATCGGATACACACACGTATATGGTTTTCGTGATCGGTATGGATTTAGTTTTGTGGCCTTTTGAGCAGTGCCTTGAGTCCAAAGAACAATGCAGACAGGAACACTGTTAAACCACTTTTACACGACTGTACAAGGATCACTGCTGTGGGGTTTTGCACCACCAGAAATATGAAAAAAAAAAAAAAAACAAACAAAGTTAGTACAGTTGTGTGTGCTTTTGTTTGTCAGAACAATGGCAGGCGGTTTGTATACTTTTCTAATGGGATTTTAACGTGTCGGACTTTTGTCAGACTTTCAGTGGCATTGTCAAGGCTGTGACTGGTCAATACGTTAGTAGGCAGGCTCATGTTTCAGTAAAGATACAATAGAAATCAAATGAGACTTGAACCTTTGGATTAATGCACTAGAGCTGGTGATAACGATAAAGAGAGATCCTTTTATGTAAAAAAGTTTTTAAGGATCATGTACGAGCAACTATTAGTCTGGGAATGGAGCAACAATCCTGTTAACCTTTAAAGAAAACACAGTTGACGAAATTTGGGTTTTAGATGTTTTTATATTGGTCCCCCTTTTGTTTGATGAGAACCACTGTTAAAGAGGATGGGCCACGAGAACTTTCTCTTTAAAAAAAGTTTTACATCCCTAAATACACCCTATATCTACCGCGAAAAAACGGTGACAGAATTCTAGAATGCGTGGTTATTCGTTTACAAAGGCAGTTTCCGAGCCTCTTTTCACCCCCCGCCTCGAGCCAAAATCAGAACAACAGCAGTTGGTGCCTGAAAGTTGTCTCCAGAAATTCTAAAGAAAAGTGACGTCGCCGGAAGTACTCCTCTGTCAAACGGCTGTTTGTTGTTACTCATTGAAGCATTGCTCAGTGCAGACCATCCGGGGATTCAGTACTTCCAGAGACGTCATGATTTGGTTGCTGCCCCCATTTCCGGGATTTTGATAAATTTAGGCGGCGGGCTAGTTAAAGGAGTAAAAACTCCCTGCAAATATCACCTCTTTTGTCAATTTAATGTCACAAAAGAGAAGTTTGTCTGATGCAATATTTATAGAAAGTAGAAAATCAATCACCATGGCCCACCCTCTTTAATTATTCTATTCATTAGGGAACAAGACGAAGATGACTCCAGCAAGTGCATCAGAGTGTCTCCAAATTGAAGATAGAGTTAAGCTTGGTTAATACTTTAAGCAAAAGCGAATGCGAAGCGAATTTTGGTGAAAGAAAAGTTGCTTTGCGTTCAAAATTCGCGTGCAACTATGAACCGTGGTTTTAGGGTTAGGTTTAGGGGTCAGCTCAATATCAAAAAAGAAAGAGCTCTCTGAATGAGCTCTTGAAATTACTGAAATGAGAAAAACACCTGTTCTTTATTAAGCTGTTATGTTAATTATGATAATTATTTTTTTTCGGCGGTAATACTTTTTTTAAATGCAAATTAGTTGACTATTTATTGATTGCCATTGCTAATAATTATTACAGACACCTGAGGTGGGATTCTAGCACACAACCTTCAGTCTGTGCAGATGTCATTTATTTGCGGCGTGTCGTGGCCGAGCGGATAAGAACACCGGACTCAAGCTCTGGGTGTTTCTGATCGGCAGAGGTGTGGGTTCGAATCCTGGTCGTGACACTTGGTGTCCTTAAGCAAGACACTTAAAACCATTATTGCTGCGTCCTTCGGATCGGACGTAAAGCCGTAGGTCCCTTGTGTTGTGCAATTCACGTAAAAGAACCCAGTGACACTTATCACAAAGAGAAGGGGCTCGCCCCGGTGTTCCTGGTTTGATCGGCAGCAGATTGCGCCACAGCACCTTGTAAACCGTTACATGGTGCTAAAGGAACAGGTCTCATACTTCAAATCATAACTCCGAATACCTTGCAGGAAAAATACTGAGAAGCGCCTTGTATCCTTTGGCAATTTGGTGCTATTTAAATCCAGTTATTATTATTATTTATTTTATTATTACTATCCCTTTTATTGCCGGACAACAAGAGTTTTGAGGTTCCATTCCCACCGGTGGTGTCTGAATTCTTTCTGCCGCACCCGTAAAGTACCAACTGTGTGTTAAGTTTTGAAGGGCAATAACGTTCCTTCTTGATAAAAGATTTACATCATATAACCGGAATTGAACTTTCTAAATTTTTGGACAAGTATTTTGTATTGGGATGTTAATTTAAGCTTGTGAACTTTATTTTAATATCTAAAAGCATCATGTCATATAACGCTTACATTTGCAAAGTGATTAATACTTCTCCATTTTGTTTTTGGATTCTTTGAAATTTGGCTGATGTACTTTGTTTTCTGGAGAATATTGTGATTAAATCAATTTTCCAGATTTCAGATTTCATCTATGATTCAAAAGTGATTGGAATAAACAAGAAGACTGATTTTCTTAAGCGTGGTGTGTACCTTTTGAATTGTTTGTTCAACATCCCATTTTGTCAATAAACTGCCGGAAGTGGTGGCAGTGTCACGATTGTTCATGTACATGTATATGTACCGTACGTCATTCTTTTACATTGTGCTTCTGGCTCCAAAACGCCATCCTTTCCCAACAGGATGAGGGCGTTAAATGAGTGACAGAGTGTTGTGGGTAAATGTGTACACACAATAATCACTGCTACTCTTAGTTACACACAGTAGTGCAGCCAGAGGAGGGGGCAGGATCCCCCTCCCTGCTCAGAAACCTAGTGTCCCCCCACCCAAATAAAAATAAATAAAAATAAGATATCAAGAAAATGCACAAATGACTGGGTACACTATATTATAGTGCCTCCCAGTTTGCCCCCCCCCCCCTGCAAATGAAAAAATGTCTGGTTAAACTACTGATTACACAGGTGATAAGTAAGCACCTTCTTTAGAAAAATTATTTTCAAAACTGAAACATTATAAATGCTGTAGATGCAGTGATAGCTGACCGATTCTCAACATAGAATCCAGTTCTGGACCCTTTACGTTTGCACTACCACTTCGGAAGACTAATTCGTGATTCACACTGTGGTTTTCTCTAGTAAAAATGAGTCAAACTCCGTAAAACAAAAAATAATTTCAAAAATTGAAGCTAAGCAGGTGTCATTGTTATTGTTGTCTAGCGCCCTCAATCTTTGAGATTTCATTAATCAGAAAGATGGCGGCCTTCTTGAGCGACTTGGAACACGCGGCGCAAGTCATTATGGTGAGAAAATGTAACTTTCTGTTGAAACTGTTAATGTGGGCGTGTGTGTAATTTATAGGGCGTGATAAACTGAATGAGTTTGTGTGTTAATATTTAAAAATATGTTTGTTGAAATGTTATTGATAGTGAATAAAAAAAAAGTTACTGCGCGTCAAGAAATGAATAATGTCGATATGTTTGTGTGACCAGTGTTGGGATGGTAGTGCACCGTATGAAAACGTGTGCATGCTACCCGGTAGATCATCGTATTTGGGACGTAGGAACGTGCAATGACACGACACACATGACGTGACGTTGGCAACCAGCTCAAGTTAGTGTTTCCTTTCGTTACTAAGGAGTAATAAAGGAAGGATGGAAACTTTTGGACTTTTATTAGTTTATTTTTATAAAAATTAAAGTAGAGGGGAGGGTATGCACAGCACAGCCGTTTTCCTACAGTACAGCTAGTACAGTAAACTTACGGCCGGCCGTATGGACCTCATTGAGGGCGCTGTTGTACGCAGTTTGGACTCATAACGTCAGACGCATAAGGTCTATAATATAAATTCTTTGTACATGTTGTATAGATCTTGCATGTGTATTTGTTTACCCTTTTCCCACAAAGGAAACTTACTCCCGCTGTGACCTGTCATCGGTGTCGCTCTATGACAGTGATGACATCACTAGCATTTAAGGTCTATTATTTTATAGACCCCATATTAAAAATATTAGGGGTAGGCCTTAACTCCCAAACATGAGTTATAAAACTTCAGACAATTTCCATATCTGCCACCATGGACAGTATGCAAAGCCGTTTTCCTGCAGTAAACTTACGGCTGTTTTTGACCTCATTGAGGGCACTGTTGAGGGCGCTGTTGTCATGACGTCAGACGCATAAGGTCTAGTAACAGGCATGGCAGGTTTTTTTCAAGTTAAACGTACATAATACATGACCGTAGTGCATACTGCTATACATGGTTCAGCGTAGACAACATAGTTGGGATATTCACTCCTCACTCAGTCTCAGTCTCACGTAATATTTTCACGCTGAGCAAAATTTGGAGCGTAGTCCTCTTGATTTGAGTAATTTCCTGCTGAGTGAATTTTGGCTCCTATCTATGGGAGGCTTGGAATTACACGAAGGCCCTGGCCTCTGTTGCCCTGGTCTTGGCTTTGGTGCCCCTTCAAAAGTTTCCCATATATATAGACTTTAAGAATTTCCAATGGAAATGCCCTTTGCAAAATGAAAATGGCCTTGCCCTCTCAAATAATAATAATAATAATAATAAAGCAAAAATTTATATAGCGCCCAATCCATCGAAAAGATCAATGCTCCATGGCGCTTACAGAATAACATTTTTAAAAATCCCTTTAAACACAGTGTAATTATTAGAATCAACAAGGAAAATATAAAAATCAGCATAAAATTACAAAGCACAATTGACCAGCAAATATAGAACTAAACCATATTTTACAACTTACAAAGATGAAATTCCAGGACTGTATAGTCACTATTGTCAGCGTTCTCCCTTAACAGTGGTCCGCTGGCCAAATGCCAGTTAAAACAACCAAGGACCAGTCAAATTTCTCTCCAAGTGGTCAGGCTGGCTAGTTCAGTGTGTAAAAACATCCCCATTTCATTTGAAATATGGACATGATGGACTCATGAAAAAGCTAACGGACTAGTGAAATGACAAGCCGACTGGTCCTGCTGGCCAGCCACTGAAAAAGTTAAGGGCAACCCCTGATTGTTTTTAAATGTACTAAGGTCTTAACTTAAAGGCATTGCATACGTTTGGTAATGACTCTGAAAATTTTTGGCAATAAAAACTTACTTGGTAAGGAGTACAGCAGCTTTGAATAGTATAATGCATTTTGAGAAACGTTTCACTTCGAAGTACTACAGTTGTGGGAAAATATGTCACTTTTAATCCCCCAAAAACTTGAATCTGAGAAGCGTTATGGCCGTAACGCTTCTCAGAATGTGTATTCCAATGACGGATACTTCTTCTGCGTGAACACAACCGCTCCAGATTTTTGGTGATATCTCAAAAACGCTGCCACCTTTTGAGATGAAATTAACACAGGTTAGTTTTATGGTATATATCTACAATTATATAGCATTAAGGCAAACGTACAGTTCCAAAAACCAAAGGTATACTTTGCCTTTAAGTATTAAATGTATTTTTCTGTGTACAGTGCATAATACAATTTGAAAATGTCCCAGAACTCGAACAATGAAAATCAGTTCGATATCCAAAAGTATGTCATTTTAACAAATAAATCTGAACTTGTCAAGTCCCCAAAGTCAAACTTTGTGAACTTTTGTTAAATTTCTGCATATATTTATTTACGTGAATTATAAAATATAATCTTTGGTTATAAAGCAATCAATAATCATTTGAAGTGCAGTTTAGTCTGCAATTTAACATTGTCGCATGATGATGGGTAGAAAATGACATACACAAAACAATGGATCCAAGTTGCACTGTGCCCCATTTGACATAAATTTTCGTTGTACACATTATGAAAAAAAGGTGATCAACTCACCACTTATCAACATAAAATACATGTTCCCTTGAAAATACTGTGTTATAATGTGACATTTGTTATGAAAAATATGTCAATATTCTTCATGCTCTGGAAAATAAATTCAAAAAAGCAAAATTGTTTTAAAGGCCATCAGGTTTCGACCCTAGCAGAGTCTTTCTCAAAGGCTAAAAAATAAATTCCTGAAGGCTAGAAAATAATGTCCTGAAGCCATTTTACAAATTTAACTTTTTTTTCCAGGCAAACATTTTTAATATTCTGCAGCTTCATTCATGAATTTAATCAAATCTTGTCATCTTTGGAAATCAATCTGTTTAACCTAATGTAAATAGATCGAACTCTAGCCATACCCAGGCCTTGATCTTAACCGAGGCCACCGAGGCCTATGGCCTCATGCCCTGTCGAGTTGGCCAGCATGCCCTTCAGAAAAATTGCACTGTCACTACCACCTTGGCCAGCATGCCCTTACTTCAATTTCTCTGATTTGGCCAGCAAATGCCCGCCCCTGTTTTTCTTTTAAGATCGAGGCCTGCATACCAACTCCTCAGAAATTCTCTTCAGGAAGTTGTGTCATTGAGGAGGATTAAGGACTGTCAGCCCAAATAACAATTTGCTTATCACTGGGCCAGGCATACCAATCTTATCCAAGTCCAAACATTCTGGTGTTGAGTTACACCATAGAGTGGAGGATATTGGAATCCATCCAGTTCAAGTCAGTCTCTGGCTATTGAGCAGTGGGTGTAACCAGGGCCCAATTTCATGGCTTTGCTTATCGAGGAATTCTGCGCTTACGGTCCATAGAATCATGTGCTTTTACGGGGCGCCGTAAGCGCAGAATTCCACAGTAAGCAGAGCCATGAAATTGGACCCCGACATTTTCATTTGGGGGAGGGAAGCAAGCAGGGACAAAGACATTATTTGGAGGAGGGGGCTTTTTAAATGTATCGAACCATTCATGCATGCATTTTGTTCAATCTCATCTCGGGGGGCAAGAGGGGGATGGGGCAATGGTTCTGAATGGGGCTCAGGCCCCCCTGCTCCCCACCTCTGGTTATGCCAACACTGCCATAGAGCAAAGACCCCAAATAGAGACTAGGGAGTAGGGCCTAAGGTTTTTAAAAGTTTAAGTTTTCCCTACGCAGTAATAATACCAGGACAGTCTTATAGGCCTATATAGCACAAAACATAACCGAAGGAAATCTCAGTGGGCTTTACAAAAACACACCAAAAAAAAGTAACAAACTAAAAGGGAACAATAATTATGAAGTGCGGTTGTACGCCAGGTGCAGTTGGTGAGATTTTAAGAGTGGTTTTGAACGGGTCAAAAGTGTCCGATATTCGGAGAGAAGTTGGGAGGGAGTTCAACAACTGAGGTGATGCATATGACTTGGTTCTGGTTATGGTTATGGTTGTGCGTGTACATTACTTCAACTATTTATATTTTACACAATTTGTAAGAGAAAAAGAAATGACTTTTAAGATGAGGCAGGCCTACACGTAAAGAGTTTGACAGTCAAGTGATGAAAGGGAATGTAATAAATACATCCCTGAGTATCAGTACAGTAACCATCTATAGAGTTATATATATAAGAACTAGAGGGCGTGCTAAACCATGCGACACGGCTCGACAAGGAGCATTTTTGACCATTGAGAAAATGGCGCGGACCATTCATTAATACGCTGGTCACTCATCAGTTCACACAGCTTCCATTTTCTAATAAGTGGACATTCGCATGCAAGTGACCCATAGGGATTTTCGCCCATGGTGAGTCAGTGGAGTTCCGTGTGTGGCATTCGTGAGTGCTCCCTCTAGTTCTTATATTATAACTCTATGACAGGAACCTTCCTCAATCCTCCGCAATCAACCAGTGTGATTTTTATAGGCCGATAAAATATATTCCACTGTAATTATATCTGTAGCCTTGTAGGCCTACTAAACAAAGTTCCACTTGAACAATAACAAAATGACACCACAAAATGTACATGAAGGATACCATTATGTTTTGTGCAACCATTGAGCGCAAACACACACAGAACAATCCTTCAAGTGGTCGTGACAAAATATTCAACCTTTCTCAATCCTCCAAAATCCTCACGCATCTCCTTAACCAGTTCCTATTCCATCAAACTCTAGCAGCAGGTTTTGTTGGATTTTGTTGAACTGGGCACTGCATGAGTAAACTGATCATGCTTTACATGGGTTCAGGCATACCACCATAATCAGAGTACCACAGTTTGGGTGTTGAGTTACCCATAATGGTGTTGGAATTTGTTAGAGTGGGGAAGGATCCTAGTAAATCACTCAGGGGAGTTAGGGTTAATGCTTCCTCAATCCTCCAAAATCCTCTTACACCATTGTAAATCTCCTTCAGCCATGCATTCTTAATCCTCCATAATCATCCACACTTCTTTATCCATTTGCCCTCAATCCTCCATAATCACCCAATGGTAAATTTCTAAACGTGCCTCATCCTCCAAAATCCTCCAATCCTCTGGTTGATTTTGGAGGACTCGGGAGGGATAGGGTTTTTAAAAGAAGTTCAAGGAAGATATTTTCTACTGTAGGCCTACACTACATAATTTATAGATTGTAATAATTAAATCATTCATTTCTCCTGAAAAGAAAAGTTAGTTGCGCACAGTTTATACAATTTTCAGCAATTTTTATTTCTTTTGTCAAATTCACAAGAGATTGTCACTCATTTATGCCCACATGCAGGCTGAATACTTCACAGAGGCAACAGAGACAATCGGGCCTGATACTTCATGGAGGCAGAGGAGGCACAATTTGCCTCCGTTGCCCCTGGTCATTGCCTTGGTGCCCAGTAAATGGTCCAATAGAAATTCATAATTTCCTCATAGAGGTGCCCTTTACCATGGAGAAAATACCTTGGTGCCCTTGCCCTTTCAAAAACGAAGCATGCAGGCCTGGGCAATTGCCTCCGTTGCCCCTGGTCATTGCCTCGGTGCCCTTGAAATGTACCCAGTACAAATTTATACAATTTCCTCATAGAGGTGCCCTTTATCAAAAAAGAAAATGATTTCAGTGCCCTTGCCCTTCCAAGAATGAAGGAATGGGGCCTGCACACAACTTTAGATACATGTAGTTCCCACTTGACGTCATACTTGCGGGCAATATGCATAATTTTTTAATGCACAACTGTGCGTTTTGCGTAAATAACCGCATGTACAGTATACGGCTTGTGGGAGTGTTATCGAATTCCTTGCTTGATTGGTCGGTGACCTACTTGGCTGTGTAGCAAAATTAGAACGCTTGACAGACATGCCGAAACCCGAAAGTTGCCCGCAAAGATGGCATCTATCGGGAACTGCATATGTAGTGATGTAGTTTTCAGTCTGTATGTAGGACTGTGTGTACATTGTATTTTCACCAAAAATTCTAATATTTACCTGTGTAGGTCTGTAATACTTGCTTGCTATACAAGTCAAATAAAAATTCAGGGTGTGGAATGTTCTTCTTTAACAATAAAACACCCATTAATATTTTGTCAATGTTTTTTGAAACTAAATCCTGTGTTTTTTTTTTTTATGCCTAGATATTTTGCCCGCAATGTTCATTTAATATTACTCATATCATAATGGTTAGCCAGGAAGAAATGAAGTTTCTCCGGTGACTCATTTTCATGCAGGTTTTTTTTTTTTTTTTTTTTTTTTTTTTTTCGATCGCATCCCGATGCATTAACTGCTAAAGGGATGCAGCATTTGATTTTTGGGAGACTGACTTCATTTTTCGGAGTCCTCGCACAACTTGCGATCAAAGGATCGATTCATGCATTCAATAATTTTATGTCCCAGTACATAGGTTCGCTACTCTTCATCTGTCTTTTCACCACTGACTCCAAGTGGTGCTGGGTGTTGGCCTTGGTACCAGCGGTCGTCGCGTGACGCCGTGGGGTACGGTCTCCTGAAAACCCAGGGCAGCGGGGCTTGACCCTTAAACTGCTAGAGCCTACGGAGACACCCTGCACGGTAATGGGTGGCCGTCGGAGCCGAGGCTAGCTCCTGCCCGTTGTCGGTTGGTCTAGTGCTTCCCTCCTTGCCTACAAGAGGCGTATTTCGTGTAAACTATCGTATTTGGGGCAAAACACACAAATACATGTACATGTTAGGCCTAATAACTTCATGTATGTCCTGGACATCTTCTAGTTTTCTATCCAACCAACCTGTTAAAATTTCATTAACTTAGGTGGCCCTCTTGTAATAGCAGGCAACTTTAACTAGATATTTTGTCAGGGATGTTAGTGCTCTTTTAAGAGTGTCTTTATTTCAGGCATAAATGGACAACTTTTTCGGCTGATCAGCTCTGATTTCCTCATGTTTGGTTTCTCAGCTGTACCATTGAAAAAAGGCTTGAAATACCCATAAGACCAGACAGGGCCTTGCAGGGTTGTGGCCGTGTGATAAATCAGTTCAGTCCTTTTATCACACGGTCACGACCCTGGCGGCGACATTGTCGCTGCTCATGTATTCCCTTATTTAGTAATAAATCTCATACCATTCCAACCAATAACATTTTAGTATTCATAATAGTTTGTTGTTAAGACAAAAACATTTTGTCCATAGTTTGTGGGAGAACTCAAGGTGCTTTCAAACCAGGTATTAAAAAACCTCAGTGTTCATCTGACCTTGAGCATCACTCCTTAGGAGTATGCAGCACCAGCGACCGAACGGGCGCAGATGTTGCTAACCATTTATATCAACAAAACGGACGATCCAACAAAGAGATTCTTTGTTCTCTTGGCATTGTCAAGTCAGGGTTTCTTTGTGCCAACGGTACCCTCAAAGAAAATAAAGATTCTGGCAATTCCGCCAAAAGAACCCTGCCAGGGGGATGGGGCAAAAAAAAGAAGCCCGGCGGTAACTGGTTAGATCTTAACTCTTTGTAAAATCGGCACCTGTTTGCTAACTTGTACCTAAGTTACTTACATTAAATAGCACCCCAACCATAGAAAAACATTAAGAAAAAAAGGAGAAAAATGCCTACATGTAGGTGAATTTTTGTAACAGAACTCGGGAAAGTACTGAGTATACAGTGCTTGACACACATCGGTGTATGGGTAAGAATTAGAAATAATATTCTTTATCCATCATGCAAAAATTAACATCTGTGATAATGGGTGCAGAACCCGCTGCTAATAGGATTTAAACTGCCTCTCTAGCTGCTGGGCAGTCTTGGTAGTCTACTTGGTAAGACATCTGCTCTAGAATGGCGGGGGTCGTGGGTTCGAATCCCACCTGGGGAAAATGCCTGGGAATTTTTTTCACTGGACTCGGGGAAAGTACTGAGTATACAGTGCTTAACACACATCGGTGTACGGGTAAAAAATAACAACTAATGTTCTTTATCCCCGATACAAAAATTAACATCTATTATAAGGAAAAAAGTGTTTGCCCCAGCTTTTATGAATTGTATGTTTAATTTGTTTTCTTTCTCTGCCGTCTGTCTGTCCTACCCTAGGCACCACCAGCCATGATAAATCAGGAGCAACGTCAGTCAGCAGAGCACGTCATTCTTACCTTCAGGAAGTCCAAAGCTCCCTTTGCCGCTTGCAGACATATTCTAGGTTAGTCAAACAGTCTCGTGTTGTGATGAAACCCATTAAAGAGCTCACTGCAACAAGATGAATCAAATGTTGCATCCTGTTTTTTTTCTACCAGTAGAGGGATAAAACCACACGTCTAGTCTTTGGTGAATTCTTCGGTAATTTTTCAGCAACAGAGGGCGCATTCTCTCATTTTATTGCGTTGTTCTGGAAGCGCCCTCTAGTGTTCAAAGTAGAGAGATAGCGATACGATGGGTACATCATGATCACAAAGTGGCCTGCGTTTCACGGCATGTTCGAGTGAAGTTTTTTTTTTTTACGGTAATCCACACAATAAAAATGTAAACGTGTAACCAGACGATCTGTTGCTTTTAAAACCTTGTAACCTTGTAACCTTGTAACCAGCGCAAGTTTAATATTGTGCTTGATTTTGTAAGATTGAGAAAGGATTCTAGTCAATTGCTCAAGGCAGCCAATCAGAGTCCAACGTTTGGGTGTTGAGTTACCATGGTGCTATTGTGGCGTGTCGTTCCCGAGCGGATAAAAACACCGGACTCAAGCTCTAGGTGTTTCTGATCAGCAGAGTGTGGGTTCGAGTCCTGGTGGTGACACTTGGTGTCCTGAAGCAAGACACTTAACCATTATTGCTGCGTCTTTCGGATGGGACGTAAGGCCGTAGGTCCCTTGTGTTGTGTCATGCACGTAAAAGAACCCAGTGCACTTATCGTAAAGAGAAGGGGTTCGCCCCGCTGTTCCTGGTGTGATCGGCTGCAGATTGCGCCACAGCACCTTGTAAACCGTTACACGGTGCTATGTTAAGAAACAGGGATGGATTTCACAAAAACTAGTCCTAACTTATGACTAGTCCTATAACTGAGGACTAGTTACTCCTCCTAACGCGATATAAGACTAGTCCAAGCGCTTTGTGAAATATCCACACCAGGTCTCATACTTCAAATCGTAACTCTGCATACCTTGCAGGAAAAAACGTACTGAGCACTTTGAGACGCCCGTTGGGTGTGATTTAGCGCTAGGCCTATATAAGAACTGCGGATTGCTATTATGGTGATCCAGCTGCAGTCGCATCCGCTATTTCCGAAGCGACCTTAGCCATTATTTTTTAAAGATAATATTTTGTAATTCTGTTTTTTTATGACAGAGAACAGCAAGGTGGACTACGTATTGTTCCAGGCGGCTAGTACAATCAGGGAAGCGGTGATAAGAGAGTGGATTCTGCTTGATCATGACGACATCAAATCAATGAGGAGCTTCCTTCTTAAGTATGTGATGCAGAACATGAAGTAAGTCCCATTGCATTCCCAGTGCTCACAAAAGCCGCGTTCACATTGGGTTAATATTTGACCGAGAACATGGGGTAACTTCCAATAGGTAAATCTTACCGGTGTCCGCACTTGGATTATTTGATGTGGGTAAACTAACCGAGACGACGGTGAAACAAACCAATGCCAAGAGAAGAAAGATTGTCTTTATTGGATCGTCCGGTTTGATTTCTCGACCGAGAAAATTCATGCACCTTGAACATTGTCAAATTGCAAAACATCGGCAATTACCCACGGCGTAGCAGCGGTATTAAACACGGAACAATGGCTTGATTGCCGGCTCACTCTGACTTACCTCCATTGAGCCGAAAGACAATGAATAAACAATAGCGGAAGCCTCTTGACGCCCTTCTTGGAACAAAAGGACAAAGGTCTGGAATCAGGAATTACACAAAAAACACCTCTCAATAGCCAGTAACCGCCAATATATTCGACACCTTTTTTCTGTATTTTTTTCGTGTGGGAAACGAAGTGTTAGACGGCATGTGGAATGTCCTTAGCTCTGAAATTACACAATGGCATCTTTACGGCTTACTTTTCTAGGCCGGGCAAACATTTGCATGTTCACAGGTCATCCGGCGCCTACTGGTTAACTAGCGTTTGGCGCCAGCAGACCACTTTCAATGGGAGATTGCTGGTCTTATCTATAGAGATGAATCTTGTTCTAAAATACTGTGTGAAATCAACCGCTGTTCCATGTATCTAAAAAAAAAAAAATCATAATGTCAAGGAACTACAGCAGTATCATGAATTGGCCCAGTTCATGAGACATGTTGGCCAGAGAGCAATGTGGGAGGTGAGGGAGGGGGGGAATACAAGAAAAAACAAACTCATGTTGGCACCTGGCAGTGCTATTGTCTTACACTTTGTAGGAGCCGAGCGGAACAGGATGTGATTCAATGTCTGGGAGCATTGATGCTGTCTGTGAGCGAGTTTACGGAATGGAAGGGTTGGGGGGGGAGGGAGCCAGGGATGACAATGATAATCGTAATATATATTAAGACAATGTGCTACGGATGTTGGAGGCGTAACCTGTACCATGACTTTCTGTGTCAGTGTTTTTGTTTCATGTGATTATTATGCTTACATTTAGATGGTAAAAGGGGAGGGGAGGGGGTCTGTTATTGTAGATTTTGTTCGTATAGCTAGTACACAAAGTGAGTTTGCATAATTATCTATTCGAGTGTTGAAAAAGGCTTACAAATGAAAATCTCAATGAACAGGACACCGGTGTCCGTGTTACGTCTGAATGATATATTTTTCTTCATATTTGTCGGTAAAAGAAAATTGAAAAAAAAAAACCTTGAAGCTCCAGCTGAACATTGGTAAACTGACTGTAAATGCTTCCACTCTTTGCACAAATCAAGATATTTTGTAATAAAACCAACCTGTGAAAATGTCAGCTCATTTCGTTGTTTCATTTGCGGGAAAAATTTGCGGTAAAAATGCATTCAGCATTTTTGTACGCATTCCTAAAGGCAGAGTTTTCGTCTCTACTGAGATGAAAACCGTTTTTGGATCTTATTTCATTTATTATTTAAAAACGATAACACTTGATGCAGAAATATTTCAAGGAAAGTTTTCTACCATCATTATCTTTATACCATGTAAGGTATATGTAAATCTGTGAACATTTATGTTTTTCTTTTTACCAATGTTGAGCTGGGGTTTTAAGCACAAAAAGTAGCTCAGCACAAACAAAATTGTGGTGACCAGAAAAAGGTTACCAGCCAAAATGACTGGTATTCTGCTTATCGGGCCCAGAAGTATGAAGGGTTTACATTGTCAGTGTGCAGTAACGGGTACATCAATAAGAAGATATACCTTAAATGCATTTAACAGAAACTTGCAGACAAAGTGTTTGTTTGAGGAAAGAAAAAACCTTTCACATGAGTTCGCAATGAAGATATCCATGAATAAAATTAGCGATTCCCTGCAGAAGCCATGGGTATTTGACAGACAAGGCATGCATGGATTGTCTTACATGTTTAGTGCGTTGTAGACATATAATGTGTCAATAACGACATCACTTTAAATGTCTTGAGGAAAAACATGGCCAGTACCTGAAGTTCACCCTGAACTTTCGCCCCCTCCATTTGCCCACGGGATGATAGAAAGAACAATGAGACCATCCCCCCAAGGTCACGGATGACATCACAGGGGGGACGAGATCTAGGTCGGGGGTGATAAGTCATCCTCATGTGTGCATTGTTTGATCGGCACTGGGGGTGTGATTCACTGGAAGGGAACAAAACATTTACGGATGCCACACACGAAGGGCAGACATGGATACAACAATTTAGCGTTTTGGTTCTTTATCACTTTCCTTATCGGCGTATTGTGTTTGTCTTTCTGCTTTTGACCGGTAGACTGCAGAACTATGTTCGAGAGCAGATCCTGCAGGCTGTAGCTGTGATCTTTAAACGGGGCACCATGGAAATGAAGGACTCTGGGAGGGACGGGCTGTTTACCGACGTCTCGCAGATGATCGCCAGCGGCCAACCGTCAATGGTTCGTAAAAGATTATCCCAGCAGCTAACTCAGGCCTGGAATTTCATCTGTAAGGGGGCAAGGCCATTTTCATTTTGCAAAGGGGCATTTCCATTGGAAAGTCTTTGGGACATTTTTGAAGGGGCACCACGGCCAAGACCAGGGCAACAGAGGCCATGGCCTCCGTGTAATTCCATGCCTGATTTTGTCGTTAATGTAGATTTTTGTGGGTAGAAATTAATGCATGTCAGGGTTTAATTTCTCATGCCAAGGGAAAGGCAGGGAACCAGTTTTAAACAGTGCACATATGTAATGTGTGTTTTGGCCGGTTACCTTTTTCCGGTAAGCAAAATTGCATTTATGCTTAGCTGATATTTGCACTTTAAGTAGCAATGAAATCGGGCCCAGTTCATACACAACGCAAATGTGCTGGAAACCTCTGAGGTTTTCTGCCAATACAGAACACAGCTTAGCAAGGTTACGGTTTCCCAATGCCACACATGTACTTGATTTTCATCCTGAACGAAAATAAAAATGGATCAAGGATAAAGTATGTACGCATAAACCGATGTGTTGCAAGCACTGTATACTCGGTACTTTTCCATGTCGTGTGGACAAAAATAGAAATAAAAAACCTATTGACCCATTTCACCTGACGTCATCATCCCAATAATCTTGGTTGCGCCATTTTGGTGGTCAATGTCACTGAGTTATTCAGTGGAGAGCGCATTTTAGGAGACACGGCGTTTACACGTAAACCTATCGACCACCAAAATGGTGAGCGCGGGCACAGTCGGCGTGTGTGACGTGCGTGCAAGGGGTCGATAGGCATATTACTCGGGTGGGATTCCAACCCATAACCTTTGCCATTCTAGAGCAGATGTCTCACCTATAGGATTCAGACTTCTAGCTACCGGGCAATCTCGGTGGGTCTAGTTGGTAAGACATCTGCTGTTAAATGGGGGAGGGGGGTGGTCATGGGTTCAAATCCAACCCGAGGAATATACCTGTGGAATTTTTTTTTCACAGGACTCTGGAAAGTACTGAGTATATAGTATTTAACGCACATCGGTGTATGGGTAAAAATTACAAACACTATTCTTTATTCCAAGCAAATTTAACATAAAAGTTCAAATTCCATATCAGTCGCATCAAGCAAATGGGGGTCGTCAGATGTTATTCCCTCCGCCTGGAATCAGTATTCCAGACAACTTATTTTCTCGGAGGGTTCTCACTGGTAAGAACTCTAATCAGTGAGCTTTTAGATGGAAACTAATGTTGTGTTTCCACTATTATGACCAACCCTGTACATTGTCTGCAGTGAGGAAAAAGACCGATTGAGCTTATCCGGTTTTTAACTTTGCAGCTTATCAGCTGATTGCCTCGTTTTGGGTATTCTCAGCTGTGCCATTGATAATTGGCAAACAAGGTACAGATTGTCGTGGTGCCAGGCACTTCTCTCGTTTTTTGACAAACTGCAGTGTCACGCCTGTTAATCTTCACAGGTTTGTCATTTTATAATGTTACTTCACTTAAAGTGCGTGTACAAATCCTCGACAATTGTTTCCATCATCGGCCATGGCGCGTAAAACAGCTTCATAAATTGCTCAAAAAGTATGAGGCTCAAGTCTCAACACCAAAGTCCAGTTTTCTTGTCCCAAGTGTTTAATAAACTTGTCTTTGTTAACACTTATACTCTAGCAACTGATGGCATGCTCCATGCTGACTGCATTACTCAATGAGTACTCCAGTTCCAACCGCACCAGTCCCATTGGACTCAGCTGGGAGTTCCACAACGACTGCAAAAGACTTTTTGAGGTAGGCATCGTATTTTTTATTTATTTATTTTTTTTTTTTTTATTATTGATGAAACAAAGGGATCTTGAAAAAAACACCTAACATTTGTTTTACCAAAACAGAACAAAATCTGCGAATAAAAGGGTATATTATTAGTTATCGCACAAGCCAAATGGAATACGGGAAAGTACAGCGTGTCTGCGTTCTATATCCCATGAGGCCGCAGGAAAAAAAATTGATAATCATTTTAGTTTACGTTCTATATCCCATGAGGCCACAGGCCGAGTGGGATTTGGGACCCAGATGCAGTAAGGATGATTAGCCTCCCAAATTAGTATTATTATTATTATTATTATTGTCTGTTTTTCCAAAGAATCATGATTTAAAGAGAGTGTTCCTGTTCGCCGTTCAAGTCTTGCACCAGGTAGAGGCCAATCATGCTACCCTGAGCCGTGAAGCTATGACAGTCTTCAGTCGCTTCTTGGCCATCACGGCTCACGTCCTCAGCTGGGACTTCCTACTCGTCAGGCATATCCTTCTTCAAATAGTCTGTAACTTTTAGTAACGGTCTCCTAAAGACGATCAGAGCAAGCTAGTCGAAACGTTGAGAAGAAATCAAGGGGCTGTTCTCAGAGCTACCTCTCCTGCCAAAACAGGATCGACAAATCTGAGCAGCTCGTTCATGGGCGTACACACCCACCGCAGCTATGGCCGCCGCATGCGGGCGTCGACACACAAGCACAGGCACTGTGATTCCTTCATTCAGATTGGTGCATATGCGTGCTGACGTGCTATTGTCGTGTCCCTTAGAGTATATCTCCTTTAGAGTATGTATACATAGATTCTGTTTCAAGTGCTTCCGCCTTTCAGAGAGTGACCTTTGTTTGTCCACCAACTTTTCAGAGGAAAAAAAAAAGTTGGTAATCATTTTAGAAAAAGATAAATTCAAAAAATCAGCTCACATGAATTTTGAGAATAAGAATAATTGTATGTTTCCCAAAACTGCCCTTCATTAGTCTGGCACACGACCAATAAGCCAATAGCGAGTTAGATTTGACTCATGTCTGGTACAAAGACTTGCTTAGTCACAAGTTACTGCTCAAAGATAAATTCCTCTGACTATAGCTCTGTGGTAAAGTTCATTTACATATATTCCGTCTTGTAACTTTTTTTTTTTTTATTGATTTATTTTTTTTTTTAAATATCAAGCAATGAACCACAAGGGGAACTGACTGGGAAAAATTTCAAATCAATTTTTGGGATGAACAAGGAAAAATTGACTAGAGCGGGATTTGAACCTGCGACCACCGGCTTAATGTACGGACGCTCTACCAACTGAGCTATCCAGCCCTAATGTTGGCGGTCTCCCTATTTTGTCAATATCTTTGTTCGGGGGGTGCCAGTCAGAAGCCATTCAACCGGTTACTGCCGTGTAGCCAGGGATCACGCCCCATAATAATGATACAACCACATAGCTAGCTCTATGGATATAACCTGGGAAGCGGCAGCACGGGGATCTTCCTTAAGGGTGATGCAACTTTTGATTTTTTTTAAATATCAAGCAATACCCCACAAGGGAAAACTGACTGGGTAAAATTTCAAATCAATTTTTGGGTGAACCAAGAAAAAGTTGTAACATTCTTTAACGGAGACTTACCGCCCAGACGTATCGTGGGGGTCTTTGAGTCCCTTCAGACCCCGCCCCTGAAGCCAGATGTGAATTGGAAGGATGTCCTGCTGGACAAGGGATTGCTGCAGTTGTTCTTTAAGGTAACAGGTGGCCTGTTTGTTCTTTCAGTGTGTGTTTGTGTGTTTTGTAAAGCAGGGCTCAGTTTTCGTCGTTGCTGTTTAGTGCTTTGATAAGTTTGTTTTACCTTGCTTTTCATTCTGTTTTTTTTTTTTTTATTTTTTTTTTTTTTTCTATTTTATGGAAGTCGCTAGACAAACACAACGCATTTAAGCCACTCGAGGTGTGGGCTACAAATCAACTGTTTTTTCCAGGGGCCAGCCCATAGGACCAGCGCACCGCATACCAGCATACCAGTTAATTTTGCAACTCCGGTCGCCATATTTGTTGCAATACTGTTTGAATGGGATCTTAATTACGGTGATAATTTATCACTTTTTAACAACTTTTAGTTTGCGGATTGGATTTTCTGGACCCGTGCAACGCTCGATGAGAGTTGACAGAACACATAGAGCCTAGTTTTGGCGAGATCTGATTTCAAAAAAGAACTGTAGCCATGTAAATGTGAAGGGCAGAAAGTTTCGAATAGGATTTTGTACATGTCACTCTATGAGGTTCGTGGAGACGATAGCGGAACGAACCTCATAGTTCCAGGAATACTTGGGTATCATCCATCAGAAGCCTGGCTGGTAGAGCAGAAAGCTCTACCTCCCCAACTTTTATGCAGCAATCATGGTGAAGTACCTTGCACAAGAACACAAGTGTCACAACCGGGACTCGAACCCACACTCTGCTGATCAGAACCACCAGAGTTTGAATCTGACGTTCTTATCCGCCTCGGCCACGACACTCCACTTGGTTTTGTTCGCTTAATGTGTGTAGGGGTTGCGTATGACAGGAAACACGATGGGGGCCACTTTGCGTCCGTCATCCATTTGACCGTCCTGTCGGTAAGTGATGACGTTTTGGCAGCCGAAGTGCAGTGTAACGAATGTTCATGTACATTGTAAGTATACCATTCGTTTACATTGCATCATTTGGCTCCAAAACTTCATCAATTACCAATAGGATGGGCATTTTTTCGTGCATCATGTAGCAATGGCTTTCTTACACCTAGTGAGCAGCCACGACCATGCATTATTTACCTTCTACCAGATGTTTTTTGCTGTGAAGAGATGCTGGTAACTGAATTGTTCATTCCCAAAACTATTTTTCTGTTTCAATCTCCAGCTCCACAGTCGAGTGAGACAGAACACCGAGATGTGCCACCACGCTCTGCAGTGCTTGGGTCAGATGGCGTCTCTGGGCGGTCCAGTACTCAGCACAGATAAGATCACCTTGGACTATCTGTCTCATTATATACAGTGCCTTCTGCAAATGCTCAACAGGTAGGCTTGATGCTTTGGGACATTAGGGCCTCACAAAGTAGCCTTTCCTCAAGGCCTACTTAGACAGCTGTGTAGCCGCGAAGACCAAGTCAGTGCACACGATCGAGTGGCGAAGCCATGAGGGCCTCTTCCAACTTGAATTTGCATTCTGTTGTTGAGTTATTCATGAAGTTTCAAACATAAATTATTCATAATTTTTACGCAAATAAGAAAAGCGCTGAGAGGTAAGCAATCACAATGCGGATGAAGTTTCTGAGGTTTGTTTGCGGCCACAAACGCGTATCGGATACACACACGTACGATGGTTTTCGTTAATGGTATGGATTTAGTTTCGTGGCCTTTTTGAGCACTGCCTTGAGTCCAAAGAACAATGCAGACAGGAACACTGTTGAACCACTTTTACACCACTGCTGTGGGATTTGCACCATTAGAAATACGACAATATTAAAACAAAACAAAAGTTAGTACAGTTGTGTGTGCTGTTGTGTGTCAGAACAACGGCGGCAGTTTGGTTACTTTTCGAATGGGATTTTCGAGTGTGTCGGACTTTTGTCGGACTTTCAGTGATGTTGTCAAGGCTGTGATTGGTCAATACATGAGTAGGCAGGGTTTATGGGTCGGTCTGTTGGTCTAGGGCATCATTTACATGATATATTAAGTTCTCAATATATCATTTATTCCCCTTTCATATCGGTGATTTTTTTGTCATTTTAGTTCAGCTGTACAGGACCACGAAGCGATCGGTATTTCCAACATAGTCAACAGCCTCATCCTGAGGTTCCCTCCGATGACCCTCGTAGCTCTACCAATTGACCTCTTGACCTCCTTCATAAGCTGCGTCTCGTCCCTGACGTGTCTGTTCGGGAGGAATGCCGCATTAGAGGAAGCGGTAAGTTATCTTTGGCATTGTTTTAAAAAAAAAAAAAGTGTGATTTTCATCATGTCATCTTTATCCAAGGAAGACGAAGAAGCTTCAAGAATGCTTGCTAACCCTCCTACTGTTTGACCATTCAATATCATCTTGTGGTTATGAATGATACATGTATATAAACTATGTCAGCCTGTGAGTTGATATCATGTGGTGAATGCATCTACACATTTCACTGTCAACCTTCCTACTGTCTGACCATTCAAAATCAACGTGCTGATTTGAATGATTGATAAACCATGCCAGCCTGCAATTGGATACCATGTGGTGAATGCATCTACACAGTCCACAGTCAACCCTCCTACTGTCTGACCGTTCAAAATCATTGTGTTGTTTTGAGTGATTGATAAACTATGCAAGCCTGCAATATGATATGATGAAAGGGAATGCATCTACACAGTACACAGTCAACCTTCCTACTGTCTTACCATTCAATATCATCATGTGGTTTAGAAAGATGAGTTTTGCTTACAGTGTGATATGGGGAATGCATACACAGTCAACCCTCATATTATCTGACCATCCAATCCACTTTGGTTTTGAGTAAAACATATATACAGACTCTGCCAGCCTGCAGTATGATACCATATGGTAAATGCATCTACACAGTACACAGTCAACCCTCCTACTGTCTGACCGTTCAAAATCATTGTGTTGTTTTGAGTGATTGATAAACTATGCAAGCCTGCAATATGATATCATGAAAGGGAATGCATCTACACAGTACACAGTCAACCTTCCTACTGTCTTACCATTCAATATCATCATGTGGTTTAGAAAGATGAGTTTTGCTTACAGTGTGATATGGGGAATGCATACACAGTCAACCCTCATATTATCTGACCATCCAATCCACTTTGGTTTTGAGTGATACATATATACAGACTCTGCCAGCCTGCAGTATGATACCATATGGTGAATGCATGTACACAGTACACAGTCAACCCTCCTACTGTCTGACCATTTATTATCCATTGTGGTTTTGAATTATGTGAAAGCACACAGTCCACAACATGTATACAGTTAGTTCTGTGTACAGTCATGCCTGGTTGAATGGTTTCAACTGGTTGCAACTGGTTTCAACTGGTTTCAACTGGTTTCAACTGGTTGCAACTGGTTTCAACTGGTTTCAACTGGTTGCAACTGGTTTCAACTGGTTTCAACTGGTTGCAACTGGTTGCAACTGGTTTCAACTGGTTGGTCAACTCACTGGAAATTGTTAAAGCCCCAGCTCAACCTTGTTAAACTGACTGTGAATGCTTCCATTGTTTGCACAAATCAAGATATTTGTAATAAAACCAACTTGTGAAAATGTCAGCTCATTTCGTTGTTTCATTTGCGAGAAAACGGTACAAATGCATTCAGCATTTTTGTACGCATTCCTGTAGGTGGAGTTTTCGTCTCACTGAGACGAAAACTAATTTTGATGACACTTCAGGCAGAAATACTTTAAGGAAAGTTTTCTACCATCATTATCTTTATACCATGTCAATCTGTGAACATTGTTGTTTTTCCTCTTACCAATGTTGCCATGGGGCGTCAAGAGCAGGTGGATTCTGATATGAAAATAACCATTTCATAGCAAAAGTTCCATTGATGCGCCAGGTCATAGTCTCATGATGCTTTTTCTGCAACGCTATTTGATTAGATTTTGATAGATGTTAATTAGATTTTGTGTGTGCGTGAATTGTCCAAGTGCTTGACCTGCCATTGCTTCCCTTCACAAAACTAGTTGGCTAGAGCTAGCCAGCGTTTCACCAAACGAGGGCGGTATTGATGACTTACTGTTACTGGTGGGTGCACCACACTAAATAAGCTCCCCATAGCGACAAGTGCTAAATATTCAAAAATACTCACAAAATATTTAAAAGTATCTCAGCCTCTACAAAACAAATCAAATATATTTTCTGACAACTGAACTTCGTTTTCTTTTCATTGTCTAGTTGGTTAGCCCTTGAGAATTATTGGTAGGCTGATCCAAAATAAAAACACCCCTGAACGAGTAAACTGGCCAGACTCCATCTTGGGAAAAAAGACCCTAGCCTTTTCAGCAAAATAGGACCATTTTTAGAGGGGTAGTGTACCCAAAATGCTCCAGGTTGAAAGTCAGCATCCCCAGGGGTCCATTATTGAGCCATTTTTCAACAATCCATAACCTTCAAATCTTTGATTTACAGGAGAAAGTTGTGCGTTCCATTCATGAGGTTTTGCACCCAGGTTTAGCTCTTGTTGCAAGTCAGAAATGTTAAATGCAGTATAGTGGATTTGTTGAGGTTTTATTTAGGGATGAAAACATTTCAGACTTTTATCTGAGTTCAGTGTTTTGTGTGTCTTAGCTGCTTAAGAGAGAACCAACAGGCCGACGTCACATGTCTTATAAAACTGTTGGTTTACGACGCTTTGTTTCAGATTGATAGTTTTACAACTGTGTGCTCACCTTGGTTTTAAATGAAGCTCTTGTTCGAACATGTGTAGGCGACTGTTTTGCAACTAACGTTCTTCCTTGAAGGATATTTATGAGATCACTTGAAACAAGTTTTTTTCCTGTCAGGCTTTAGGGAGTTGAAATAAAGATAAGACCAATTTTCCTAAGCTAACATAAGGCCATGTCACAAGGGGCTATTTATTCAGGCAACTCGGAGGCAACCAACTGCACTGTTTCAGGCCCTCTTTTTAAGAAATATGAGGAGAGCTGTAAACGCCTCTCCTTAAATTATTGAGGAGAGCTCTTTGCACTCCTCAGAACCAAACTTCACGCCTTAGAACCCCCCCATCAGGGTCCTTCTAAGTGCCCTGCCAAATACAACAGAATGCAACACAGTAGAAATGAGAACCATGCCGAATGCAACAAAATGCAACAAGGGATTCTGTTGCATTGTGCAGGCATGTTGTTTGTGTTGGGAAATGAGCAAGGGTGTTTGCCCTGCTAAATGCAACAGTATGCACATCAGTGCAGTGTTGACTTGGCAACAAGTTGCAACAAATGCCATCAAGGTATGAATTGGAGTCGACTGCCAGATACAACAAAACGCAACCCCAATATAAAATCACTTGACTGCTAAATGCAACAAATTCAGTCAAAATATGACATCCAAGTTGACTGCCAAATGCAACAGATTTTGCAATAACTTTTTTTTCCATTGGTGCATTTTGTTGCATTTAGCATGGTTAGGGTTAATCTCAAAAGCAAAATGAAACCACCGACGAAGACACGATTGTGTTTTAAAATCTGGCTGTTGTGCATTTGAGAATTCATTATGAGCGTACCACATTGCAGGACTATTTGGGCAGACTGTTATCTTTGTTACAGGAATTGAAGCAAATAAAGGCCACATCGGTAGTTCCTTTCCTGCTGTGAATAAATTTGTCCCAGATTTGTATACATCTGCACTTTTTAAATTTTAAGGAGTGCTATTTTTTCGCACTCTTGACGACACGATTAAGGAGTTCATGGGAGAGCGATTGCACTCGCCCTCCTTAAAAATGAAGGTCTGCTGATTGCAAAAAGAACACTTCGGTAGCAGAAGCGACTTTCTTCCAGCTGTAACTCACTATCCCCAAGAAAATACGGAGAACATTGAAATGTGAATGAGTTTTCTTATTGGAGATTGCCTGGAACTGGTTGCCTGTAAATTACCTCTTGTGGCATTGCCTTCATATGTACTCTTCCCCAAATTCAATGATTAGTAATAATAAGGGAATAAAGGTGTGATGAGGAGGTTTTTAACTATTGTTTAAAACCGATGAAGGGCCTGGTGGCCGATAATTGCCCAAGCCGCAGGCGAGGGCAATTATCGGCCACCAGGACCCTCAGAGGTTTTAAACATTAGGTTAAAAACCGATTCAGTACACCTTTATTCCCATTCATAAATACCTTTTCTTACCAAAAAGCATGAAAAGTAATTTCTGGGCTTCAAAAGTCACGGCTTTCCTTACTTTTTTTTCAAGATGTTCACATCTAAGTTTTCCCGTGTGGGCGCTGAGCGATGTCTGTGTCGCGCGCATACGCGTACACGTACGCTTACGCAGGAACATTCGCGTGCCTGTCATGCCTGAGCGCGTGTGCGCGTGCGTTACGCAGAAATACGCATTACGCTCGTCACACCAACCGATTTTAAACAGTTTTTACCGTGTCTATATCACTCGTTTAAACACGGCCTCTCGACCAATCAGAATGGAGAAACTGTCACGGGTATTTATAAATAACAATTATAACAAAGGACATTTATATTGCGCAAAACCTATATGGATATACTCTTCTGAGCATTACAGAAAAATAAAAGAAATGCAGATAAATACAAAATACTTGAAAGCATTAACTGTGAAACATATGGGTTTTTAACTTGGACTTACATACATTAAGTGAAATGAATGCCTGAATCAAGCAGGGAGGTTATTCTATAGTGTAGGAACAGCGTTCACACATGCTCGATCACCGAGGGTAGCCTTTGATGTTCTTGAAGGGTAAGCCAACATTGTGTGGTCTTGTGAACTCCTGAGACGTTGAGATGTTTGAGCGAGTGACTGCACGGTTATGAGCTCCTGGCTTTACACACCAATCCGAGCAGAGCTCGTTTATGGTGTTTTGCACCATCACAGCCACGGCCTCCGCACGCACGCGTACTCAACATGCACGTCAGCAGCGCGCATATGTGCCAATCAGCGTGGAGGATTCACAGTGCGTGTGTCTCCACACGCGCTTGCGGCGGCCATAGTTGCGGTGGTGTAAATTCCCACGAACAAGCTGCTGGGATTAATCTGTAAGTTATTAAAAGAATTTGAAATGCAGTTCTTTGTGGAATGGGTAACCAGTGTAAATCATGCAACAATGGAGGAATGACAGATTATCATAAGGTTTGATGCATATAAAGTTAACCTCTGATACTCTCGGTGTCCTCAAGTATAGATTTCCGGATAAGTTTCAAGTGCTCGGAACTCAGTGTACCACACTGGATTTATCTTCAGCTGTTACATGAACAGGTAGTACTTGTCATGACAGTGCACTTGAGGTCTTCCTGCTGGAGATATACGTGTGATTGATGGTGGAAGAGGAGAGGGAAGTAGCGCAGCAGTTAGGTTGTAGGACTTCTTGTCAAGATTTTCAGAGTCAGGATTTTTCTAAACTGCAGGCCTCCTATTAACCCACGGCACCCACAGCAATTGCCGTGGTGCCCCTGTGCTTTTTACCGTGGTGCCCTTTGCAAAGTTCCACTACAAGTTTACGTTTTCCTCGTAGAGGTGTGCCCTCACCAAAAGAAAATTGCTGTGCCCTTTCAAGAGCGAAGTTGGAGGCCTGAAACTGGGGGGGACCCAATTTTGTTTAAGTGTGGCTGAAACACGCTGAGCTGAAACAGGGTCCTCGGAATGTTTTTATTTTATGTTTGGTCTCTTCCTCCTTCGTATGGTGTTCACAGTGTGGCTTGAAAGTTGTGGATCTAGTTCTGAAATCCAAGTTCGGGCAGATTCAGTTGCTGTGTGTATTGCTCTCATGCCCCAAAGGGACAATTCTTCACGATGTGTGTGATGGAAGTGTCTGGATGTCCACAGAATGTTTGGTTTGAGAAGCTGGAGAAATTTAAAATGGTTTGTAAAATGGTCTGTATACGTTTGGTAATGACTCTGAAAATTTATGGCAATAATAACTTACTTGGTAAGAAGTGCAGCAGCTTTGGATAGTATAAATGCATTTTGAGAAACGTTTCACTTCGAAGTACTGCAGTTATGGAAAATTATATTACTTTTTTTCCCCAAAAATTTGAATCTGAGAAGCGTTGTGGCCGTAACGCTTCTCAGAATGTGTATTCCAATGACGGATACTTCTTCTGCGTGAACACAACCGCTCCAGATTTTTGGCGATATCTCAAAAATGCTGCCACCTTTTGAAATGAAATTTACACAGGTTAGTTTCATGGCATATATCTACAATTATATAGCATTAAGGCAAATGTACGGTTCCAAAAACCAAAGGTATACTTTGCCTTTAAAAATGAATAAATAAATATATATAATTATTATTATTTTGTTTTGCATATCGGCCGTAATTTCCCTGCGTTTCGGCCCGTAATTCACTCATATCGACCTGATACGCTAGCTTGTGCATTCAGAGAACCCTGATTTTGTTTGATTTAAGCATAGAGACCCCCAGCTCAGCACCTGTACCATGTTCTTGGGTGAATTCTTTGTGGGTACGTTGTACATGTACATGCACTTTTGCTGATTGATTTTCCAACGAGCTGTTCATACATGTACTGGTAGTGGAGGTCACCGGCTAAAGAGTGTGCATGCTGTTCTCAACTTCTCACTCAGTGCCTGGAAGCATTGAGGATGATAACCAGCTATCGATGGTAACTCCAATCTTACCAACACTGTGTGCCATTATCTTAACATGCCAGTTGACTCTACATGACCCTTGGGCAATACCGCCCCATCCAACACTTGCACTTGTGACTTGTTCCTCAAGATATCAACCATCTCCCCCCCCCCTCCAATCTCCTTCTGATCTCATCCAGATGACCAGACCAAGTCATCCAAGGCATCCCAGAAATGTCTCCCGATTTGAAAAACAGAAAAAGAAAAAAAAACCTCTTGAGAGAAGCGATCTCTTGCCCCTATGAGTAGAGTTTAACCACAGTTCACTTCGGGAGAACCAAGTGCACATGGACGTGGATTAAATTGTTGTCGGGCATTTTTTTCCATTTCACAGTCGACAGAGCACTAAATCAGAGTTTAGTCAAATGCAATCAGGTTTATTTCAACTCCAGGTAATAAAAAAAAAGGCTGTAAATTTGTCAATAAAAGTCGTCCCAATCTTTACAACCTGGAAGTGCGAAGTGGCCCTAAGTTATTTTGAAAGTTACAGAGGTAGTAGCGAGCTGGTATAAATATTTAGCTGATTTTGGATTGTAAAACTGAGAGAGTCATCAACGGAGATCATAAATCTGCTTTTATTTTATTCCAATTTTTTTTTATTGATGAAGAGGCTTGTATGGAACCTTTTAAAGAATAAGTGTAGGATTTGAAGTTGTACGCAAATGATTGATTTGTCTTCAATCTGTAAACTCACTGATTGTAAAGTTCATACCAGTGTACCAACCCTCTAGTAATAGACCGACCCATTAAGCCCCGCCCTTGCTGTATTGACCAATCACAGGCGTGATTGAGCAACCAAAAGTCCCGACAAACATGTCAGGGGAACAACTTGCTGCTAAGTAGTCTTGGTGCAAGACTTAGTTGTTCGTTATCACTCGACTATTGGGATTCTCCCTATCTGCGAATGATATGGAGTGATAGCGGGCACTGTTAGAAAAAACCTGACTTGAAACGCCCTCTATCGGTGGAATTGTCGCACCGTGTATGTAGTGTTGAGTGCATAGTGCATGTTACTATTACCAAAGATTAAGATGGGGAACTCTGGCTGAAATGTGAAATCTAACTGGACGCCATTTCGGCAAGTGACTCTATTGATACAACACTGATACGTGCGGACCAGTGTAGACAATGACCATTGCTATCAATGGGAAACACAGGCATTCACTTGCCGAAATGGCGCCCATGCGTGTTTTTCACTTTCCAACAGTTCCCCATCTTGCGCCTTCTGTAAGAACGTCTGGCACCAAGACTAACTGCTTAGTAGCATTGTGAACTATAGCCCCCAGGGCCCAACTTCCTACAGCTGCTTCAGCAAAAATTATTGCTTACAAATTTTTTGGCTTAGCAAAAATAAGAAGGGTACCAGTCACACATTGTGCATGTGACATGCCGTTTTGGCTGGTAACCTTTACTTTTGGTAAGCATAATTTCGTTTGTGCTAAGCTAATTGTTGTGCTTTTTTAAGCAGCTCTATGATAATTGGGCCCAGGTCACAATCCTGGAGGAAAAAAGCCTCACAAATTTTTCCTACAACATTCCTGGAGTAACTTTACATCAATTTTGAACCTCGGGGGAAATGCAATAAAAAATATACATTTTTTTTTTAAAAGTCCATCCAGTTGACAGCTGCGTTCAGGACTGCTATTCCTCAAATTTCAACTTCAAAAAGGAAGGAAAAAAAGAAGCTAAATCTGTTACACTACTTTAGAGATGAGTGTAAATATTTGTTTGGTAATCTAAACAAATGAACGGAGTGGCTGGGATTCTGGTATTCCTGCATTCCCCCAAAGCCGTACCATCTGTTTTGATTTAGTACTGATATTTATAAAGCGATATTCAATTATCTGGTTATCCAATATAGCCCTGGAAGGCACGGGTAGTTAAATTAGATGTCCGTTTGCGTTGCGCCACACATTTAAAACGTTAGTGGATTCCCTGAACTGAAGTAAAAAAACGTTTAAAGGGAAAGTGAATCCTGAACATTCTCTCTTGATAAATCATTTATGAACCCTGGGGATATAGCCCCAGGGTTTTTAATTTCATAGAGCTGCTGAAGTAGAAATTATTGCTTAACAGTCTTCTGCTGAGCAAAAATAAGCAGGATACCAGTCACATTTTGTACATGTTTTTTTTTGGCTGGTAACCTTATTCTGGTAAGCATAATATTGTTGTGCTTAATGGATCGGTCTTTTACTAGAGGCTTGGTGCTGCAATTGAGCTCAGGGCCTGTTTTGTACATTGTAATTTCATAGAGCTGCTTAAACAGAAATGATTGCTTAACAGTTTTCTGCTAAGCAGAAATGAGCTGGATACCAGTCACAGATGGTACATGTGACATGGTATTTTGGCTGGTAACCTTATTCTGGTAAGCTGCTTTGTGTGCATGAGCAGCTCTATGAAATTGGGCCCAGGTCACGATTACAATTTTTAAAACTTTTTTTTTTACCGTACCAAAGAAACATTTTCCAAATGTTCATGGTCTTTCACAAGTTCACTGCCATGATGCTTTGTTAAGTCAGTTTTTCCCTCAGTATTTAGGGCTCCTCTCTGATTGAAATTGGTACTGCAACATTTCAAAGGGCACCAGGGCATTGACCTGGGGCATGGGTTGTCAAGTCAGTTTTTCCCTCAGCATTAGGGCACCTCTCTGACTGAAATTGGTACTGCAACATTTCAAAGGGCACCAGGGCATTGACCTGGGGCATGTGGAGGCAATATCCTCCATTGCCTCCATTAAGTTCACGAACTGTACATGTATCAGGTCTGGCTTTTTTTTTTTTTTTTTTTTTTTTGTGAAGCAGGTTCCGGTTTCCTCAAAGTTGATTTAGAAGCCACTCTCCTTGTGTCGCAAAAAAAGTAGAGCCCCATCTTTTGGACTTGATATCCAGATGGGCAGGACCTTCCAGCGGGGTCAGTGAGATTCAATTATCCTGTATCTGTCAATAGTTCAAAATCTTTATCCTTTAACTGATGAATTACTCGTCTTGCGTTGAAGTTTAAAGGACATGGTCTGGGAAAGGGATCATCGGAAGAAACCATTATTTCAATTCAGATCCGGAAAGTTGTAATTTATTGTCGTGTTCTTTAAAACATCTGGGAGATAATCGTTGTGTTATTCCCGCCGAGAAGTGAAAACTTTATGTTTTTAAAACGGGTTGACAAGTTCATCATTTCAGCAGCCGAACCCAAAGTGTGGATTAAAATGGTGATTGTTTTTAAGGGAGTGAACCTTGTAGGATGCCCACAGGACAAATCTCATCTTCAGACATCCTTGCTGGTGTTGACACAGTGTTCGTTTGCCATTCAGTCTATTATAAATATTTGTAAAAAGATTAGAATTTGGATTGGTTTGAAACTTTCAGACTTCAGGGTCTTAAAGAAAATGGCCGAAGGACGTTTTGATTGAGAATTGGATGTTTAGAACAGAGAACAAAAGTCATTGGAGATGCTAGGTCCGATTTGGGGCTGATTAAGTAGCTACTTTTACAGATGCGGGGAAGTTCCAAGCTTTCATTGCTCAAAGAACATCCGCCAACGATTGATCAGTGGTGGTTAAAATTAAAAACTGAAAATGAATTATTGTCTGAATCTTGATATTACATGTGTCGCACGTCCGCCAGCCATGTACAAACAGTTTTGCATATATGGGTCATTCCATGAAGATGGAACCATAGGGACACCGTTACATCGTTACCACCTATGAAGCTTTTTCACCACTTCACTAGTCTACTCCGTCAATCTTGCTTTCCATAGCATAAATACACCAAACGTGAATCATAAAAAGGATTTACTTGATTACTGTGGTGTAAAATAAGCGTGATACAGTGCCTGCACTGATGTAACAGGGACACCATAGGTGTGACATTTGGTGTCCCCGTTACATTGTGACATATATATCCTTAATTTTCTCAGCCATGTGTACGTCAATACCCATGAAGGCAGTTATTTTTCTTATGGATTTGGCATCAAGTTTCTTTTGAACATTGTAAATTTGTTTATTACTTCCATAATATTGAAAAATGTGTTGCCAGCACGGTGTCCCTGTTAACATCGTTACCTTGAATTTTTAAGAATATTAGCAAAAATATCAGGTAAGATGGTGTGGAAAGGATTTGAAACTCTCTGAAACACTTTCAAAACCCAAAGAGAATGTGATGATTGATAAATTAGAATCAACATTTTTTTCAAACAAAAATTAATAATATTGGAAAATGTCACAAAATAGGTCCCACCTTCATGGAATGACCCATTACATGTATTTTGTGCACTGCTCGTGGCAAATTCGTTCAGAGAAAAAATTCTGTTACAAAATTTCTTTTGGCGAAAATCAGGCCATGCAACTTGGAAGCCCCAGCTCAACATTTGTAAAGTGTCTGTAAATGCGTCCATTCCTTGCACAAATCAAGATATATGTAATCAAACCAACCTGTGAAAATTTCAGCTCATTTCGTTGTTTTATTTGCACAAAAACGTTCAAAATGCAGTCAGAATTTTTGTACACATTCCTATAGGCAGAGTTTTTGTCTCACTGAGATTAAAACTAATTTGGATCTTATTTCATTTGCTATTTAAAAACGATATCACTTCAGGCAGAAATATTTCAAGGAAAGTTTTCTACCATCATTATCTTTATACCGTGTAAGGTATGTAAATCTGTGAACGTTTATGTTTTCTTCTTACCAATGTTGAGCTAGGGCTTTGAGGCTACTAATGTAGATAGGAAGCAGTGACTGTGACCATACAAAAGTTATCAATTTATGACTGTCTTTTTTCTTCTTCTTCTTTTATTAATAATTGTTTGCTACATCTGGAAGAAGTCAGCAGCATTGACGTAAATGGTAGAAGGTCAAACCGTCCAACTGCTGTTGGTTTGTTTTTAAGCCACTGGTTTCATCATTACCCAGGGTTTTCAAGACTGAACTACAAATAGTGCTTTTTAATAGGCCTACATTATGTACAATCGTGGTATGATGTATTATTGAGTATGTAGAACTCACTTTAGAGCTCCAACCATTGCCAAGCAGGGGCATAGCCGGGGGGGGGGGGGGGGGGGCCCATAAATTCTCACTGCCCCCCTCCTCAGGTGCCCCCCCCCCATGAAAAAAAAATCCAGATACATGTAATTCATTAAAAACATGGGACCTGGGCCCTCCTCCCCCCACTGAAAAGCAATGCCCCCCCCCACCTCCTGTGTGCCCCCCACCCTCCTTGAAAAAATCCTGGCCATGCTGAGGTGGCCAAGTTTGCACAAGGATCAATTGTCTACTAAACTGTCTGGGGTATTTATGAATAAAACATTCAACCTCTCTTCTGGTAGTATGCTGTTTTTCATCATTCTTCTCCTCTACATTGTATTTTTGTTTGTTTCCCAATAAGAACTGAATCAAATCCAGGGAACTGCGTGTTATTTATCAATAGTCCTGCCCTTGGACACAGAGGGTGGTGTACTCAGAGTGACTGTCCATGAAATAACTACAAGTTCTGCCACAGATTTATATAGACCAGTACTGAAGGACCACCAATGACTGTTTGTACAACATTAGGACTTTATGACAGGGGCCTTAAACCAAGTGCCATGAAAAAAAAACACAAGACATTATAAACATGTGTAGTAACTTTAACCCCTGTAACCCCATGGGACAAGAAGGCTTGCCTCCCAGTCCTGAACAATGTGGACAGTTGTTCCCACTTGCTACTGTTGATTGTCTTTGGGCCAAGATCTGGTGGATGCAGCTGAGAGGGTTGACAGATGACCTCTTGGGGTCAGGTGACCTCCAGGGGTCAATTTACTTTAAGCCTCTGGTAATTGACCACTTTTTGACTTGATGGAGATATTGGCCAGGAGTGTTTTGGGAAGAGTTACCCCCACACCCCATATGTACTGAGTGTGTAGAGTCTTCTTAAAAGAAGACTTCGAGTAGAGAAGGAATCATGGAGGAATAAAGGAATCCTCCTTGATGCAATGTGGGCTACCATTTTATGTTCAGTTAGTTTTATCAGTTAGTTTATCCATGAAATACTATTAAAAAAATAATAACACAAAGTTCTTGTATAGTGCTTTATCACGCCCGATGGGCGTCTCAAAGCGCTCAGTATTTTTTTTTCTGCAAGGTATGCAGAGTTACGTTTTGAAGTATGGGACCTGGGGTGGATTTCACAAAGCTAGTCCCAACTTGGGACTAGTCCTAACTTATGATTAGTCCCATAACTTATTTCTACCTCCTTGGTTCGGACTAGTTACTCATGCTAACTCGAGATAAGACTAGTCCTAGCACTTTGCGACGTCCACACCTGTTCCTTTACATAGTACACATGTGGGGCAATCTGCAGCCGATCAAACCAGGAACACCGGGGTGAACCCCTTCTCTTTGCGATAAGTGCACTGGGTTATTTTACGCGCATTACACAACACACGGGACCTACGGCTTAACAACCCATCCGAAGGACGCAGCAATAATGGTTAAGTTTCTTGCTTAAGGACACAAGTGTGTGCTGACCAGGATTCGAACCCACACTCTGCTGATCAGAAACACCAGAGCTTGAGTCCGGTGTTCTTATCTACACGGCTACGACACTAAGTAGATACTGAAACTAAACAACATGCATGTGTGACAGTGCATGTCCTGTAATTCTAGTAGTCAGGCTTCAAACTTCACAGAGAAGCAAAGCAGGCAATGGCCTCCATGCCCCTGGCTTTGCCTTGCCTCGGTGCCCCTTCAAATGTTGCAGTAGAAAGTTACAACTCCCTCGAGGTGCCGTTTAGTCAGGAAAAACTGCCCTGCCCTCATGAGAAAGAACCGTCAGGCCAGCCCGGTATGCTGTACTGTGTAGCTTTCATCTGAACTTGGAAACTCCCTGATGGGAGAACAGTGGTAGAGTTATTAGCGAAAGAAAAACATGCAAAAGGAAAGGACATTCTCTGAATTGTTAACCCAAATGTTTCTTGCAGAATGCGGAGGGTTTCTCTTACCTCCATTTCCTCATTCCCATTCTCTAGTTTTCGAAAAACATACCACACAAAACAGCCCTAGTCCCAATATGCTAATAAAGCACACAATACTGCTGAAAACTGTTGTGCACAAAGAAAACAAAAATAGAAATAAGCAGGATACCAGTCACAGATGTTACATATAGTATGGCTGGTAACCCTTTTCTGGTAAACATAACTTTGTTTTTCTGCTTTTTCTGCTTAAGCAGGTCTATGAAATTGGGCACTGGTTTTAGACCATGGTAACCTGTGACATCACGTGTTCACAAAAAAGGCCACAGAGCCTGGACTTCATGCAGGCACGATTTGTTGGAAGCTCAGTGGAAGAAAACATCAAATCTTATTTTTCATGGAGATTGCACTGTCTGTTTTCAGGCCCGATTGCTTCGGTCTTGAAAGGGCAAGGGCATCAAGGCATTCTCTCTCTTGATAAAGGGCAACTCTATGAGGAAATTGTAAATTTCTATCGGAACATTTCAAGGGCACCGAGGCAATGACCAGGGGCAACGGAGGCAATTGCCGACATTGCCTCCATCTCAAAACTTGTTTAGCTGTTACTTTTATAAACTCTTGAATGCATGTGGAAATCATGACACTTTAAAAATGAAAAGGTTTCCATCTGATCAGTGTAGTATCTTGCCTGCCAGAAAGGCCCTGGAATGTAGAAGGCCACTCACTTTGAAACAGTGGTTCCAGCTTACATGTACATGTACATGTACTATAACCAATGATACTTTGTCTTTTCCCATGTAAACTATTAAATCTACAGTACTTGTACCTTGTATCACTGTGCTTTACAGATTGGCTTGTTAACCCAAATGATTTCCCTTCAATCTTTCAGTGCCCTGGTAAATATCTTTGGTTTACCACCCCAGTGACACCCCATGAGACCCCCCATCAACCTACACCCATAGACAATAGGACCCCTATCCTGTCAGGATATGGGCCAATCAAGGTCCCCAGCATCCTTGCCAAGGACCCTACTTGGGCTGAGAGGGGTGCAGCCACAGGGTCATCCCAGGATTAAAGTTTATTTAAACAACCTTTCTTGAAGTCCTTGGAGATGGAACCTAGTGTTTACGGGACACCTTTGTACATGGTAGTGTGTACATTTAGGTCAAGGGAATTATCACAAGTTTGCCACAAAAGGGCAACATTTCATAAAAAATATATATATCATAACCCTAATCACCCCCAACCCATCGAAATCCAACTGCTAATATTTAGTTTCATTCGGTTGGACTGAGGACTGTACTTAGTAAACTGATTAAATGCTTTACATGGGATCAGGCATACCACCATAATCAGAGTCCAACAGTTTTGGTGGTGAGTTACTGAATGGTGATGTTTGAAGCTTTGCAAGTTTACTATTTAATTATAGTTCCTTATTACTGAATGGTGTTGGATTGAGGACTGCACTAGTAAACTGATCATGCTTTACATGGGATCAGGCATACCACCATAATCAGAGTCCAACAGTTAGGGCTGAATGGTGTTAGACTGAGGACTGTATTAATTAGTAAACTGATTATGCTTTACATGGGATCAGGCATTCTACCACAATCAGAGTCTGACAGTTTTTGTGTTGAATTAACAGAATAAGGTTACCAGCCAAAATACCATTCCACAAGTACCATCTGTGACTGGTATCCTGATCATTTTCGCTTAGCAGACATTTTTAAGCAATAATTGCTGCTTAAATCCCCCCTCAACATTGGTAAGGTGTCTATATGCTTCCATTTTTTGCACAAATCAAGATACACTGTATATGAAATAAAACCAACCTGTGAAAATGTCAGCTCGTTTCGTTGTTTCATTCTTGCAAGAAAATGGTAAAAATGCATTCAGCATTTTTGTATGCATTCCTCGGCAGAGTTTTTTCTCGCAGGAGACGAAAAATTCCTTTTGGATCTAATTTTATTTATTGTTTAAAAACAGGATAACACTTCAGGCAGACATAGTTTAAAGAGAGTTTTTACCATCATTATCTTTATACCATTACAAGGTATGTGTAAATCTGTAAACATTCATGTTTTGTTTTTTTTGCCAATGTTGAGCTGGGCCATTAAGCAGCTCTATGAAATTGGGCCAAGCTGTTCCTGACAAATGTCACCAGGCCATGATCTTAACCGAGGCCACCGAGGCCATTGGCCTCATGCCCTGTCGAGTTGGCCAGCGTGCCCTTCAAACAAAATTGCACTGTCACTACCAACTTGGCCAGCATGCCCTTGGACAATTTCTCTGATTTAGCCAGCAAAGGCCTGCCCCCGTTTTTCTTAAGATCGAGGCCTGTGTCACTCACGATAATTAATGTACAATGTACATGTATGTACCTGTATATATATGTACAGTATGTTAAACCAACATGTAGGCTTACATGTACATGTACAACAACTAAAAATTATTGTAGAACTGCTTCAACAAGGTCCAACCGAAAAGGAGGAAAATGGCTCCAAAATTACCTCAGTAAATGTACATGATTTACATATTTAAACAGTTTGTGGTCTTTGGAGATACTGCACATAGACACTGCCAATAAGTTATTGGGGTCAGCGTAAATAAGGCGTTTTCTCTGGGGGCTTGCTTCTGACCCACTTTCGGGGGGTTAAGGTCTGTGGGTCTGTCAGGCAATGTTTGTGTTCCTCAGCTAAAGACAGGCTGTACTGTAGGAGTATATTGTAGGGGCAAACTGTCAAAACCGAGTGAGACTTGACCTGATTAGGAGGGCATAGGGTTGCTTCTAAGAAAACTTGGGGAGTTATAATGTGTGTTGTAACTCAACAGTCAGTCAGCACAACGGAAGGGCTGGCTGGACCATCGGCCTTATTGCTCCCATAGCAACCGATGCTGATCATTTAAAAATACTCACAAAATATTCAAAAGTCTCTCAGCTTCTAGAAAACAAATCAAATATACTTTCCGACAGCTGAACTTCATTTTTCTTTTTAATTTTTAGTAGATTAGCCGTTGGGAATTTTTGGGAGGCTGGTCCAAAATAAAAAATAAAACCACGCCTGAATGAGTAAACTGGCCAGACTCCATCTTGGTAAAATAACCCTAGACTTTTTAGCAAAATAGGGCCATTTTTAGAGGGCCAGTCTACCCAAAAATGCTCCAGGATGAAAGTTAACAACCCCAGGGGCACAATGTCGGACCATTTTTCAACAATCCATAAAAGCAAGGACCTTCAAATCTTGGATTTACAGAAAAAGTTGAGGGTTTACATTTTATGAATGAGGCTTGGTGCATGGATTCCTCTCTATTTAGTGTAACACACCCTTAGTCCAGTAATTTCAGCACTTGGCCAAAAACCCCACAACTGAACAAATCTTGCAGTTTAGTCATTTTTTCTAAAATCTTTCAATTCCAAATCTCCTCCTGGTTTAAAAAAATGTCCACTTTATGTCCCCAAGCCCACTGTTAAGCAAACGTTCATCAGATCAAATTATCCGGTGGTAGAGATTTGCAGAATTTAAAGCTAAATGGCACTGGATCAAATATTCAGGATCTAAAGATTTATGGGCCATATTTAGGGGATTAGGGGAATTCAGTGTGGGTTAGGACAGTGGCTTCAGCTGTTGTGACGGAGTGACAGCCAAGGGGGATTGGCTCCAGTGTGCGCTCCAGACAATCTTTGTGATTTGCTCCAGCCTCCTTCTGGAACTCACTTCCATCGTTGCCAAGTTTCAAGAAGAACTTCAAAACATTATTGTTCAAGGATGCTTTTGAACTGTATTTATGAACTTATTTTGTCAACTTACTTTGCTTTTTCATGTTACCAGTGTGGTTTTTATAATTTGCAAAGTGCCCTGAGCATTCTTTAGGTGACGGATACCGACGCTATACAAATTTACATTATTATTTTTTTTTTTTTTTTATTTATTTTTTTTTTTTTTTAATTGTTTTTATGGAAGTCGCCAGACACACAAGGCCAGTAAGCCACTCAAGGTGTGGGCTACAAATCAACTGTCTTTCCAGGGGCCGTTGCCACCTACTCGTGGGGGGGGGGGGGGGGGCTGAAACAGGGTAACCCCCTTTACAGTCCGTAAGGATGTAGGCTTGGGTATCATCCATCAGAAGCCTGGCTGGTAGAGCAGAAGGCTCTACCGCCCCAACTTTTACGAAGCAATCATGGTTAAGTGCCTTGCTCAAGGACACAAGTGTCATGATTATTAATTATTAATTATGTCATAATTATTATTATTATTACTGTACATGCTTTGTCTACTCGTTGAAACACATTTTTGGACTTGTAGCCAGCATTCTTCCGTAACCCTTCCAGTCTGGTATACTTACACAGTTGCCCACCACATCCAGCATACTTTTACAAACACAACAACCTGTACTGTGTATTTACATTAGAAAAACCATTAAAATGTACATTAAACATGGCTGATTGCTTCGTTCTTGAAAGGGCAAGGGCACCAAGGCATTTTCTTCTTCTTGATAAAGGGCACCTTTATGGGGAAATGGTACATTTCTATTGGAACATTTCAAGGGCACCAAGGCAATGACCGGGGGGCAACGGAGGCAATTGCCTCTGTGAAGAATCGGGCCTGCATAAATGATTTTTAGATGTTTATTTTTGCATCGGGGATAAAGAATATTACGGGACTCCAGTAAAGTAACTGAGTATACAGTGCATAGCACACATCGGTGTGTGGGCGAAAACACAAATAACAGTAAACTATTTTGTCACAATATTTTGGGATGATGTTTATCAGTTCATTGTCTTTATTTCTGGATAGGCTTTGTTGACCTTTGTGACCTGCGTGTCTTGTCACTTCCTGTTATTTGTGCGTTGTCGATCGTCTGTAATACATTGTGTGCTAAAATGCAGTGGTCCACTGGCCACATGCTAGTTCAAATATGTCAGGACCAGTCAAAACCTTTCTACAAGTGGTCTCATGTACATAGCTGGCTACGTCAGTGGTGAAAAGTATCCGTACTGTTGGAACAAAAACGGACTTGCACAAAATCGTGCGGACTAATGATAAGCTAACTAGGTCCTGTAGGCTAGTCACTGAAAAAAGTTAAGGGAAAACACTGCTAAGCAGGGCTCAAGCAACCTCGTTCCAGGGGTGATCGATCTCGCTGTGCCATTTTGGGTCCCAGCATGCATTGCTGGATCATAACCTCCTGGAATTGCGAGGGCGCTCTACTCAAGTGACGTCATATGTGCAAATAAGGTCTATTGCACTGTGCACTCCAGTTTTGGTGGTGTCAGAGCATTGGTCAGCACATGGAGGAAGAAACCTACGTGGTCAGAGTCTGTAGATAAGGGTGCTTGCTATCTGAACCAGAAACACCGGGGTCAACCCCTACTCTTTCACAATAAGTGTTCTGGGTTCTTTAACGCGTACTACCCATCCTAGGACACAGGACCTACGGCTTAACCCCAACCAACTAGGACCGTTTGCTCACACACAGCCAAAGTTCTACAATATTCTTCAGTCTGAGAGGGTAAAAAGACCATAAAGCCCAAACCCTTCTAAATCCTTGTATATTTTATTCACATGGCATATGACTCAATTCTTTCTAAATCTCTTTTCTTAAATTTTTCTGGTGAGTGAGCTAATTTTTATTAGGATGTCTGATGCAGCCCATGATAATCTGTTAATTATAGTTTCATATCATATTTATGTTTCCACTTTAGCCAAATTGCATATGACCCAATTTCTACTATACATGTATCACATTTTAGCAAAATCACATATGATCCTAATCCTTCTAAATCCATCTTCAACAAAAACAGCCTAATAGCCTAATTCCTACTTGGTCCTTCCACACCAAAAACACACTATGACCCAAATCCTTCTGGATCCTTCTCTGCTGCCGTGGCCTAATACCCCATATCCTTCAAAATCCTTCTATATTTGGAGAAAAGGAAATTGAAGGATTTGGGTTGGTTAGGGTTAATAACGCATCCAAAAGACAAAGCAATCATGGTAAAGTGTCTTGCTCAAGGACACTAAGTGTCACGACTGGCAAGGAGGGGATTCGAACCTGCATTCTGTAAACAACAGAACTTAAGTTAGGCTGACAACAGCTCATCCCTGACCACCTCACTTGCAATGTAGAATAATGAGTGCTTTAAGATGCGTATGGATTTTGATAATTAGCACTAAATACACAAAATATGTGTTATTCATAAATACCTGAGACAGTTTATCCATTCTGATTGGCCGATAGGGCATCACGTGGCTATGTTTAAACGGGCGATATAAACACGGTAAAAAGTGTTTAAAACCGGCTAGCTTGCGAACAAAAAATATAGCCCCTGTATCAGAATAAAGACGTATACGTGTTTCCAGCTGTTGGGTTTCTGATTGGCCGAGAGGGCATCAAGTGCCTATAACAGCTGCAGAGACATGAAGATCGACATTCCGTTCAAGGAATTGGCCCGTAAATATGGATAGAAATTTAACGCAGAGTCGAGCTGAGAAACTGTCAGATTTGTTCCCAATTTTTGAAGGTTTTTGCATGTTTTTGACAGAAAGGCATTAATGAATGGGAATAAAGGTGTGCTGAATCGGTTTTTAACTATTGTTTAAAACCTCCTGGGCCTGGTGGCCGATAATTGCCCTCGCCTTCGGCTCGGGCAATTATCGGCCACCAGGCCCCTCATCAGTTTTAAACAATAGTTAAAAACCTCTTCATCACACCTTTATTGCCTTATTAAAATGTTACTATTATTGAGAGACAGACCTCCCTGTGGTTTACACCATGATTGAGATTGACAGATACGGCAACAACAACTCAAAGTTAAACACAAGAACATATTGGAGTGTCTGACTTCTTTGAACTTCTGCATATCTTCGAGACTTATTTGCATCCCCGAACGTCAGATCAAATCAAAGAGCTTCATGCACTGTGTCCAAGAAAAACCACAAATCTTGCTTCAGTTTCAGAAAATGGAATTTATTTCAAGCTAAATTTTAATTCTGCCTTTTTTAAGAAGATCATATTCTGAAATTGATGTAGCTGTTTGCGCAAACCTCGCGAAATAATAAAAAGGACTAAATGAGATTGGAACTGTAATAATTTTATTGAAGTGATTTAAAAAAAAAATGTTTTTATGCAACTCACCCATCACAAGGCCCAGAGATCACTCGAGGTGTGGGCTGCTTTTTTTTTGAAGAGTTAGAAACCTGCCCCAATGCCCAGAAATAAGACATGGAGAGATATAAACGCAAGTCTCTTCACAGCACAGCTAAGAACAGGGAGGGGTAAATGAATTCGTTTTGAGACAAACATAACCGCCTCTTCCCCTATTTAATTATTATGATAATAATAATAAGGTTAATCTGTATATTGCCGGAATTTGCCAACTTAACACTCAGGGTGCTTGGCAAATAGGCCTATAACAACCACACTGGAACAAGAAAGTAAAACAATACTGTGTTTTTTTGTCATATTTTTTCTTTGTTTGTCTTCCGCGACACATGGTATTCCACTCACACTTGTGGGATAACTACACATGTATGTATGTACTGTATGGGCAAAAACACAGACAATATTTGTTATCCCCGATGCAAAATTAATATCTATTATAATGGTCGCGGTACCCGCTGCTAATAGGATTCAAACTGCCTCCAGCTGCCGAGCAATCTCGGTAGTCTAGTTGGGCAAGACATCTGCTCTAGAATGGCGGGGGGGTCGTGGGTTCGAATCCCACCCGAGGAATATGCCTATGCAGGCCTGGTTGCTTCATTCTTGAAAGGGCAAGGGCACCAGGGCATTTTCTTCTTGATAAGGGGGACCACTTTAAGGAAATTGTTAAATTTCTATTGGAACATTTCGTGGGCACCAAGGCAATGACCAGGGGCATGGAGGCAATTGCCTCCAATGCCTTCATGATGTTACGGGCATGCCTGTATTTTTTTTTTTTTTTACACGACTTGAAAAAAGGACTGAGTGTACAGTACTTAACATACATCAGTGTATGGGTAAAAACACAAATAATGTAGTGTGATACTGATAGTGCACAATACCTTAGGATTAATCATCATGTACCGTAATGTGACACGTCCATGTAGGTGTACGTGTCCAATGTTAGATCGAGGGAACATACATGTTTCGTGTACACTGTGCTTAGCATGACATCATTGATTGAGGAACAGAAAATCTGGGGATTCTTTCAACGACGTGATCCAGAAAGTGTCAGACGGCCAATTCCCTGCATCCTGTTAGCGGACAGGGACCAGTTGCTGGGAATTATCGGCAGCGAAGTTAAAGGGGGGTGGGTGCATCAGTGCTTTTTATGTCATTTAAGGGATGAGAAATTGTTTGACTTTTTATCTTAATTCAGACTTTTTAAGTCTGCCTGGTGACAAAGAAAAATCAGCTGTGATTTTGTCCAGGTATAAAGAAATCCTGCTGTTTGATCTACTGTTCCCAGAGGCTCCTTGAAATCTATTGTTCCAGGGGTTACCAGAAGGTGGAAGTGGCATCATACACCTCGTATAATTTTGGATCCTAGTTTCAGACTTTTTATGTCGGCAATGCCCCTTAGTATTTCACTCCAGTGTTTTTGTTAAGAAATATAGAGTGTACCAGTGGCATAACCAGAGGGGGGGGGCAGGGGGTGGAACTTGGGGGGGGGGCATGGGGCGGACTTGTCTTGTCTTGAGTTTACTGGCCTGACACTAAAATCACTGGCCTCGGGCCTGCCGTCCGGTGTAAATTTCAAGACCTGATGAACATATTGATTTTCAGACCTGTATACGCTTCTTTCTTGAATGGGCAAGGGCACCAAGGCATTTTCTCCATGGTAAAGGAGAAATGATAATTCTATAACAATTCCCTCCTAAAAATGACTCTATGAGGAAATTGTACATTTCTATTGGAACATTTGAAGGGCACCAATGCAATGACCAGGGGCAACGGAGGCAATTGCCTCCGTTGTCTCCGTGAAGTATCAGGCCTGAATCTTGTCTTCAAAGCTGCCTCAAAATTGTTGCCAGGTCATCTAGCTTTCCGTAAGTGCCAAATATAGAACCAGTCGACTGTTTGCGGAATTTTTTTTGAAGGGCCTGGTGGATTTGTGTAGCTGTGGACGGCAGCTCTTCCTCCCAAGTGAGTACATGGTGCACTTGACCAGGTTTCATCTGGCTGACGAGATTACCAGCAATCTGCCGCATTCCTAGATACTGCATCTGGAGATCTTATCAGGGTGCGGTGGATATGCGCTGAATGCGTGCAGTAAAGTGAGCCATCAGTCACAACTAGTGATTTTTTGTTCTTCTTTTTTTTTACGAAAGAGTTTTATTACTTTTTTATTCACATTTGTGTCTTGATTTTTTGCAAGAGGGAAAGTGTATGGTATGCAGTTTCTTTTGTACAACACAAATTATGCAAAAAGACTTTGTTTTGCTTGCAAGTCAAAGAACTGTTTGGAGACTAATTTCACACGGACAAAACTTTGTCATAGCAGTTGACATGGCTAAGAGAGTCTCTTGTGTACTTTGTATCTCTTGTAAAGGCCGAGAAGGGAAGGTACATGCACACATATTCAGGGATGTGAGTTTTCAGGATTTTTTCCTGATTTCAGGATTTTTTTTCTCAAAATTTCCTTAAGCATTAAAATTTTCTTGAAAGAAGTAATGCAGTCACCAAAAGGAGAGAGATATATAGTCCACATTGGTGGCCAAACAATGGGTTGTGTTTCTGGTGATGCTCTTTAGAGTCTGTAAACCTGTAAATATTGTTGAGGTTCAGGGTCTGAAGTAAGTAGGGACCCAGACCCACAAGCCATTTTCAGGAACTTGCTCAGACATCAACTCTCATTCCTGTACATTACAACTGTGGAGGATCTACAAAAGGCTTTTTTTTTGCAGAGACCAAAAAGTTGCCTCCGTTCTTAAATCCCAGCTTGGTTTTCACCAAAAGTGTTCTTTAGCAGAGTGACTTTACATATCTAAAAATGTAAGTGACTTAAAGGTTTGGTGAATTACTTAGTAATAGTATTGATGTTTTTCTTTTGCACCTTAAGTATAGTTAATATACAATAATTCAGTGGACAAAAATCATTTTGTGCTTTGCTGTTAATTTTTACATGAATTATTTTCGTTAAAAATAATGGCCAATCAGGAACACCCACAAAAATAAGTCACTTGCTAACATGGCTGGATTCCTTCTGTGACGTCACATGCATTACATGGTACATATTCATGAGTGAATTTTTGAAAAGCAAGAACACATGTTTGTTATTCCTTTGGCGGACCCCATTGTCTTCTGGAATAGCTCATGAATAAATCATGTAATGATGATGTCACAGATGGAATCCAGCCATGTCGGCAAGCGACCTATTTTTGTGGACGTTCCTGAAGACCATTACCTTTAAAGAAAATAAATCATGTAAAAATGTACTGGAAGGCACACACACAAAAAATCCAACTGAATTATTGTATGATAATTATTAGGTGTAATTTAAAAATATAAATACTTAGTAAATCACCAAACCTTTAAATTACCACGACATCAACTGTGCGTTAACCGAAGCCCAAACATGTTTCTGGTCGGTATCGCCAAAATGCGCCCTGGAACAGAGCAACACAAAAGGGGACAATGCTGTCCTCACAGTGGAAGTCTTTGTATTTGTGTGTCCTCAAACTTATGGCTATTGGAGGGTGCTAAGTTTGAAGGGACTCTGGAAAGTCTTCACAATGGTGGACATTCATTGATGGTTGTACGTGTTATAATAAAAATACTACCTGGTCCTTTTACATCGCACTTATCCTAGAAGCTAGATCAAGGCACTTTGCAACATTATCCCTGCTCATCAGGCATACATAGACCATTCCTCAAACTTTCTCATCTCTCTGGAGAGCATGAAACCCAAAGCTGCTTGAAATTAATGCTTATAAAGGGGTTAATCCAACCATGGAGGAATTTCCTTCCACCATGATCCAATACAATACTGCCTGAACCCTCTCAGGTCTTCATTTATAAACCCGGGTGAAGAGAAGCATTTATGGTTAAGTGTCTTGCTCAAGGACATGTAAGTGTCATGACCGGGGATCAAACCAACACTCTGATGACTCAGCCATCAGAAGTTGAGTCCGATGCACTCGATCGCTCGGCCATGATGCACCACATTACACCCCCCCTCCCCCCCTCCCTCCCCCCTGGCATACAATGCACAAACCTTCGTACACATATACCACAACGCTATACTTGGCCCCCACCCACACGCCCCCAAGAAAACAGTTTGGCATGAAACCCTATAGTGACACACCTGACTGCAAAGCCGACGTGCAATATGAAGACATTCAAAGCAAATTGAAAATTCTCCAATAAAAGATGGCTGAATGCTTCATTGGAGCATTTATGGAATTTTTATTATTATCTTTTTTTTTTATCAAGAGTGTCGGGTCCAGTTGTATCCTACCCCCTATGGGGAAAATTAATGCAAAACATATGCCTGGGTGACTCTCCAGTGCACACAGAATTAAACAATTCTTTTGAAAAACGAGAAAGTTTGCTTCGATGCTCCCTGAAAGTGAATTAGAGCCATTTTTTTTTTAAATCATTAATGAAGTGACTGATGCGAGTTTTCACAACATTCAATAATAAATCAAATGTTATAAATACAGTATGTGAACAAAATGCACTCACAAGTGTGTCACTGGTGGTCACTGTCACTGATTGTACTTTAATATTGTAGATGAATGTCCTTGATTTTTTGGGGGGCAAACTTGTGAGATATTTGTTGATACTCAACATTTATATTACGGATTGCTTTGTCAGTCGTTATTAAAATCCTATCAAAGGCTAGGCCTATTGATCTCTTGCATTAATGTCACACACGACCGACTGTCTGCCCCATGGTCTGCCATTTCGGAAGACAAAATGCATGTAAAAGATACACGTATGGTGAGCGTGTGAAAGCGTGCGCTTAGCTAGCCTTTCGTCAAGGCATTTGTGGCTGAGACATAATGCAAAGAAAAAGAAAGCAGAAGAAAACTGTTAACATTCTGCTTGAATTGAGAAAGATTACAGCCCGCAGGGAAACAGAATCTGGGCAAAGAGTTCCACTGTGAAGCAGTGCGTGGGAAAAAAAAAACTTCTAGAGTGCATCTTCGAATTGCATTTCGAAACCGTTACAGTGTAAAGATGGGAGAGAGAAGCGTGTAGTGCGTACAAACGGACAGTTGACAGGGACAACCAGCGATATAAATCGTTGTAACACACCACATGGTCCTATTTTTTCCCCAAGATCCCAATATCATGACTGTACATGCCTGTAGTAATACAAACAGTAAACTTACAAATGTAGATGTGAGGTCCGAAACTTCACCTTTGAGAGGGCAACACCATCTTCATTTTGAGTTTGGCACGTTTGAAAATATTTTAAAGTCTACCATGAGAATCTTTTGAAGGGGCACCAAGGCCAAGACCAGGGCAACAGAGGCCATTGGCTCTGTGGCCTTATTGTAACTGCAGGTCTGGTGTGCATAAATAGCTATACATGTGTACAGTTACAAACTGTCACTAATGAGAGTGAGACTCTACAGTGTAGCCAGGATTTTTTCACTGGGGGGCACAGAGGGCCATTATTTTTCAGTTTAGGGGGGGGGGGGCAGGGGCAGGTACCATGTTTTTTAATGAATTACATGTATCTACATTTTTTTATGGGGAGAAGGGGCACCTAGGGGAGAAAGGGCACGTGCCCCCTCCCTCCCCCCGCCTCCCTGGCTACGCCTATGTACAGTACATGTAAGTAGCGTGAAGTTATATCCTAAGAATTTTTCGGTAATGATTTCATAGTGCCAGAGATATTAAAAAGTAGGTTTTTTGTTCTAGCCCAGTAACCCTTAAGGGATGTCATCCGTCATCGCTGTGGCAATATTGCGCGCTGAAAAACACATGAGTAGAGAACTGGCTGGTGAAAAAGGAGACGGCCGAAGTCATGGGCATTAAACATTTATGAGTGATGACCGATCTGTAGCCGTAATGCATCCAGGTAAATTGTACACTGTGTGCAATGAACATGTACCAGGAGGGAAACTACTTGGGTGTTGAAAAGGAAATTATTAGGAGATTATAAAGGAGGTGTTCAGTGTTCATGGTAACTTTATCAGACCTGGCTGCTCCGTTCTTGCAAAAGGGCAAGGGCACCAAGGCATTTTCTTCTTGAGAAAGGGCACCTCTATGAGGATATTGTGTATATTTCTATTGATACATTTGAAGGGCACCAAGGCAATGACCCAGGGGCAACGGAGGCAGTTGCCTCCGTGAAGAATCAGGCTTGCTTTATTCTCTAGTACTTTACATGTCCACGTACACAGGCCCTGAACTTCTATCTTGAAAGGGCACGGCAATTTTCTCTTTGGTAAAGGGTGGTTCTGTGTAGGAAAGCGTAAACTTGTATCGGAACTTTGCAAAGGGCACCACGGCAAAAGCACAGGGCACCACAGTAATTGCTGTGGGTGCCGTGGGTTAAATTGAGGCCTGTGTACATGTACATTGTAACATTATACATGTGTCAGTGGCGCAACCAGACATTTTCATGGGGGGGGGGGGCAAGCGGGGGCAAAGGCATAATTGTTTGTTTGTTTGGGTTTTTTTTTTTTTTTTTTTTTTTGGGGGGGGGGGGCTTTTTTAATGTGTAATACACACACGCAAACTTCGATCTAGCTGTATACACATGAAAAGATGGTGGTCACGTAAATTATGTAAGTCAGCGTTTTCCTGAGCTTCAATGATTCCGAACTAGAAAAGTTTTTTTGTCAACTTCCAATCAGTGGCGTAGCCAGGATTTGTACATTTTTTTTTGGGGGGGGGGCATTGGTTTTCGGTGGGGGGCCCAGGGCCCATGTTTTTTTTAATGAATTACATGTATCTAGATTTTGTTCATGTGGGGCACCCTGGTGGGCACTGAGAATTTAAACAACCCCCTCCCCCCCCCCCAGGCTATTCCACTGCTGCCAATACCACCAGGAACTAATTGTCTGCCCTCAAACCATGTTCCATTGGTATTGTTATTGATTAACTTGTCCTGGAAGCTCCACACCCATGAGGACAGTTTGCATCGATCAAGGAGGAATGATTTTGATTTGATTTGATTTGATTTGATTTGATTTGATTTGATTTGATTCGATTCGATTCGATTCGATTCGATTCGATTCGATTCGATTCGATTCGATTCGATTCGATTCGATTCGATTCGATTCGATTCGATTCGATTCGATTCGATTCGGTTCGGTTCGGTTCGATTCGATTCGATTCGATTCGATTCGATTCGATTCAATATTACCGTGTAAAAATGCATGAACAACAAAGAGGCTGACAGTAATAGCGGGGACAGGCCCATGAAAGTTTGACAACTTACTTCCCGATTGGGGGTCCCCATTTGTTCCGTTCTGTGAGTTTCTCCGTTTCCATTGTCTGCCCATCAAGCACCCTGTTCCCACGGCTCCTGCGTGATCTGCAATGTTGCTCTTGATCTGTAGATTTTCAAAACAGATGCTTGTTTGCCAGTGCTGGTTTCACAGCCGTATGTTGGAGCATTTCCCTCTGTCTGTTGCAGCGTTTGCACTCTGAATGAGGTAGACCCATTATAATCTGGTAAATTTCATTTTAATATCATTGGCCTGTTACTAGGCAGAAAATTTCAATTATCCACTCATTTTTCCATTTTCCTTTTTCGCAAAAAGTTGACTAAAATTTCCGAACAGCGTTCATTATTCCCTGGACCCTACGATATAAAAAACAAGAATGACTGAAATTGAGTCGCAAAATCATATGAGAAGAGACACAAAATTTTTACTTCAAAGATGTTTTACCTTTTTTTTTTTTTTATTTGATACCAGAAGAATAAAACATACAAAGTCTGGTACTTAAAAAATAATTCAAGATTAATCTATCGAAAATGTATTTTTTTTACCATGGTGCCCCGTAAAATGTCCTTGTAGATTTTCTTAAATTCTAATAGAAGTGCCCTTCTTGAAAAGTTCCCTGGCCCTACAGAATTGAGCTACAAACTTGTACATGTACATGCAGGCTTAAGAGAAAGATCCTTTACAGGTTTTGTTCTTTTCTTCAAGCTACTGACAACCAAGGCATCCATATTCTTTAAGATGTAAAATACATTGTAGGTGTCAACCCTTCTAAATTTAAATGACGTGTCGTGGCCATGCGGTCAAGCACACTGGACTCAGTAAACTGACTGTAAATGCTTCCATTCTTTGCACAAATCAAGATGTGATAAAACCAACCTGTAAAAATGTTGGCTCATTTCGTTGTTTCATTTGCGAGAAAATGGTAAAAATGCATTCAGCATTTTTGTATGCATTCCTATAGGCAGAGTTTTCGTCTCACTGAGATGAAAACTAATTTTGGATCTTATTTCATTTATTATTTAAAAATATTATTGAGAAATACATGTATTTCAAGGAAAGTTTTTTTCCATCATTATCTTTATACCATGTAAGGTATATGGAAATCTGTAAACATTTATGTTTTTCTTCTTACCAATGTTGAGCTTGGGCATTAAGCAAGACACTTAAAGCCGTTGGTCCCGTGTGTTGTGTAATGCACGTAAAAGAACCCAGTTACGCTTATAGTCCAGCGGCTAAGTGAAAAAAATCTGAGGAATCGTTCACTTTGTGATACAAGCACCAAAATTTGCATGAGGGTTCCTCTAGAGCCATTGTGGGTGGTTAAAAGTGTTTTAGGTGATTTTATTACAATAAAAGTCAAGCATTTCTAGATGTTTATATTTTTAGGGCAAAAAGATAGCTTAAAAGAGCAGTAACGGCGGCCATCTTGAAAATGGCAGCCATTTTGGATTTTTGAGTGGCTAACGGAATTTTCTCTTTTAGTGACCCAAGAAGAGCATACATGCAAATTTGGGTGCTTGTATCACTAAGTGAACGTTTTTTGCAGTTATCTGCCCCACTATTACTGCTAAGAGAAGCATTCAGGCCTGCACCAGATAATGCTAAGATTAAAAACTGTTTTTTAAACATTCCCACAATCTTTAACCATATAATACTGTATTCACCTGGGACAATCTGTTATCTGTTCATCAGTGACATTATCAACATCAGAGTACATGTATGTTCATTGTTGGTGTGTAACCTCAAAACAGAAAGTGCATTTGTATTTCTGAGTTACAAAGACCCGTCCTTCTAATCTTGTTGACATTTTTTCACTCCGGTGATGGGAAAACATTTTGTCATGCAGCTTTTTTTGCATAATCCTAAATGTGTACATGGTTCTCAGAAACTTACTCTTCATCATCGACCCCCATACAGTGTTGTTTCAGTTAACAGTCAGGCCTACATGTATGCAGTTTTGGGTTTTTTTTGTTGCAGTGTCAATGCCTGTGGCCTGTGACATAGTGCTGGTTTCAAAGTGTCCCAACAACTCTGCCCCCCCCCCAGGTCTTTTGGTTTTTCTTTTTTTGTAATTCACCCATCACAAGGCCCAAAGGCCACTCAAGATGTGGGCTACTTTTTGAAGGGATAGAAACCTACCCAAATGTGCAGAAACAAGACATGGAGAGATATAAACGCAGGTCACAGCTAACAACGTGGAAGGATAAATGAATCCGTTGCCAGGCAAACATAACTGCCTCTTTCCCTATTTGAAGCAATTATGGTCAAGTGTCTTGCTCTTAAGGATATAAACGCAAGTCTCTTCACAGCACAGCTAAGAACAAGGAGGGGTAAATGAATCTGTTGCCAGACAAACATAACTGCCTCTTCCCCTATTTGAAGCAATTATGGTCAAGTGTCTTGCTCAAGGACACCAAGTGTCATGACCGGGATTCGAACCCACATCCTGATGACTGAGCCACCAGAACTTGATCAGGATGCTCTGCCCTGATACGTCTTATCAAAAAAAAAGGCCCTAAGTCAGCTTACTTAGAAGATAAGTCACTAAATGAGACACTCCAGTAAAATCACCTTCATGGAAATATCCAGTGAGAGTGGGAAATTTCATCACATAAAATTGTCACCACCAAGTTTGTCTTGCATGGAAAAACACCACATAAATATTTACCAGCGTACGATAATTAGTGATAAGGACGCAACCAAAATTGGTCAGTTGCCAAAGGCCAGTATCCGCACTTTGTTTGACCCAACATGTAGGCTTTCATGAAATAACAAACCTATGAAAATTTAAGCTCAATCCGTCATGGGAGTCTGGAGAACATAATGAAAAACGTCATCACTTGTTTTTACCATTTGCTAACATCGGATTTCAGACTCGCAAGGTCAAATTTAATTGTTTTACTCATTTCTCAAGAACTATGGTATTCCAGTCAGAAATAGCTCAAGTTGGGAAGTTTCCCACCATGTCCACCATTGTAAGCCACATAAAATGTGCAAATCTGTGAACATTTATGATGTTAAAGGGGCCGTGTCGTCATGATTTTAATGGGTCTGTGGCTGTGCATAAAAAGATGAACTCTCACCCAGATACTGTACAAGCGATCGCTTGTTGTCAAGTCACAAAGGGTGCCGTCTTTGTCAAACTGTGATGTGACCGTTGGCGCACACGCGCGCATAGTAACTGGTTTATTCCATTTACTGCAATAACCATGACGACACAGCCCCTTTAATGTACACCCTGAAGGTGATAAATACTTTGAGCACTTTGATTTCAAAACAATATGTTAAAGAGACAAGGTTAGACTATTCTCAGGAAATCTCACCTCTTTGACAACTCAATTTAATGACAAGTTGTAACTGAATATTCATGTGTAAAGTTAAAGTTTTAAAATATCACTCTGTGACTATTTTATGCACCCACTTTTAACTGGAAATAGATTATCAAAGGATGACTAATTTGAAAGTTAACTTTTGGCTTCAAGTTTTGTTTTGAATTTAAAACTAAATTAACAAATACATGTAGTGTGAGAAATTGTCTAACCCAATTTATTTACATACATTTGTACATTTACATTAAAAGTCAAATAGCCAAATTATTTTTAATGGTTGACACCAATACATAACATGTACATTTAAAAAACTACATAAATGTTTCTCTTCCTTAAAAATTCTGTACAATATTTTCAGTGTACATTCCTCTACTTCACCTTTTTAGCCCTAAAGTGAGTGAGGCAATTCCATTGAAACGTGTTGATTGAAAAAAGGTTTGCACCAAACCAAATTGGGAACGCCAAAAACTGACATCTCTTACCAAAACATCTTTACTTTGCATTCTTTAAACGAATGCCTACATGTTGCAGACTAAGGTCAGATCCGAATTGGCGGCTACGACTACGGCTGTTTCTGTTGCTAAGGGTGTTGCTATGGACATCCTATACTTCAAGGCATGATGACGTAGTGGTCCAGCCATAGTCGCCAACTCGGACATGGCCTAAGACTTACAATGTATCTGATCCATTAACACAATAAGCCATTGTTTTTTGTACATTTGCAATTAGGTGGTAATACATGTACATGTCGGTGTAGGCCTACATTGTATGATTTTGTAAATCAACAGAGGCCGTCCAGGTGGGCTGTCTGAAATACAATACAGGGTTCTCCCCAGGATTTTTTTCAAACTGGGGGGGGGTTGGAATTCTGGACCCAAATTTGAAAGTGTGGCCCAAGCACGCTGAATTGAAACCAGGTCCTTGGAATGAATTTAATGTTTATGTTTGGTTTGAAAAGATCTACTGTGCAGTCTGGAGCATTTAAAATGGTTTTAGGTTGTGATTTTTTGTGTGTGAATTTAATGACTCTGAAAATTTATGGCAATAATAACTAACTAGGTAAGAAGTACAGCAGCTCTAGACAGTGTAATGCATTTTGAGAAACATTTCATTTCAAAGTACTGCAGTTATGGAAAAATATATCATTTTTTTTATCCCAAAAAATTTGAATCTGAGAAGCGTTATGGCCGTAACGCTTCTCAGATTGTGTATTCCAATGACGGATACTTCTTCAGCGTGAACACAACCACTCCAGATTTTTGGCGATATCTCAAAAACGCTACCACCTTTTGAAATGAAATTTACACAGGCTAGTTTTATGGTATATATCTACAAATATATAGCATTAAGGCAAATGTACGGTTCCAAAAACCAAAGGTATACTTTGCCTTTAATCTATGTATAAATATACTTTTGCATATCGGCCGTAATTCCCGCCTACCGGCCCCGAATTCCCATGATCAGCCCAATACACTAGAATCTGCCCGGGGGAGAACCCTGCAATACATGTACAGTGAACTTCAACAAGATTCACTCAAGTCAAACTCTAAAAAACAAAATCCTTCATACCTTTGGATAAGTAGTGAAATTACTTTACAATGGGTAACGCCTTTAACAACACTATCAACAAGATAGTACATGTACATTGTATAATCCAGGCGTGATACTTCATGGAGGCTACTGAGGCAATTGCCTCCATGGCCCCTAGTCATTGCCTTGGTGCCCCTTGAATTGTTAGACAGAGTACAAGTTGAAAATTAAAAGTTAAAAATGGTATTCTTGAAATAAGAACGAAAACTTTTCTTGTGTCACTCCCAAAAAAATTTTAATAGAAAAGTTTTCTAGGGAGTGACGCAAGAATATTTTTCTTGAATTAAGGTTTTATTCTTATTTCACGAGTACCATTTTTAGCAGTGCATGTACATGTAGGCCTGCCCTTTATGAAGGTAACTGCCTTGCCCTTATTAAGAACGAAACATCACGCCTGCAGTTTGAAACTTTACTATATACATTGTACTTGTAATTATGTATGATACACGATGGGAATATGTTCATGTACACTGCTAAAAATCGTTGTCTTGGTTTTTTTTTAAATAAGAAAAAAAATCTTACTTCAAGAAAATGTTTCTTGTGTCACTCCCTAGAAAACATTTAAGGAGTGACACAAGAATGTTTTTCTTGAAACAAGATTTTTTTTTTCTGATTTCGTGAAAACCATTTTTAGCAGTGTATTTGTGGTGATCCTAACTCTTTCCACGCAGTAACTCTAACGTTGGATGGCGTCAAACGTTGTAGCAGTAGCACTGTACACATTGACGTGTTGCACAGGCAAGTACAGAACTGGAATGAGAGCTTCTGATCATTTAGATTGCTTTCCCACGAATATTTGTAAATTTTGGTAAACACATTGAAATTGGACAAATTTGGCGTTTTAATTTCAGTCGAAATTGCCAAAGCGTACCGGTGTATAAACCGCTCGGAATATAATCAATTCATAAGCCACGGCTAATACTCAGAAAATAACAGTAGGTCTATTCTTCGATGAAGGGTATGCCCAACACTTCATGTATGTTTTTTACAAATTACCCTGCACAGCTAAAAGGTCACCCCAGGTCAATTATGAAAGAAATTAACAAAGGTTTGGGTTATGATCATCACAACTACAAAGATACTTCGTAAATTTTCTGGTTGAAAAATTGTGGTGGCTCCAGAAACAAGAAGTCAGAGTCTATGATACCAAACTTCCACAGCAGTGAGGTATTGGTAGTTTATACACCACTCCGAACAGCGCTCGTTTATGGTAATCTACACCACCACAGCTATGGCCTCCGCACGCGCGTGTGACACGACATGGCTGTTAGCGCGCATATGTACCAATCAGCATGGAGGATTCACAGTGCGTGTGCGTTGACGGCGCGCGTGCTGCAGCCATAGTTGCGGTGGTGTAAACACCCATGAACGAGCTCCTCGAATTATTCTATTATACACAAAAACAGGCTTGGCACAGTGCACAGAAAAACAACTTTGTTTATAGTTTGTGTCACATGAGTTCAAAAACCAGTTCTGCTCATTGACATTGTTCTGCCGTGCGTCGGGATGTTTTCATACACACTGTCCTTACGCGCCGTGTCCCAGTCTTGGTAGGGCGGATTGTAGAGAATGGTCTGGTGCACGGGTGGTTTAGTGTGCCTCATTGGCAGTGTTTGAACGTAGCACCGTCCCAGACTATCGTAGTGCATCAAATCCGGGCGCACGTGACCGTAGCCGAAGGGATTCTTGCAGGAGGAGTGACCCCAGGTTTGGGTCCGCACTGTCGCCTTGGCCATTTTAGGATGATGATATTGGAGGGTCCTACTGGAGGGAGGGGGCGGGGGCGGTGGCGGTGGGGTAGGCGGTACCTCCTGGTAGATGGACTGATCGTCGATATTGCCGGAGCTGGTTCGCAGCGTGGTTTGGTGTTGCTGGTTGATGGTGTTTTCGTTGCCGGAGTGGACCACCACGTGCAGCGTCGCCTGCACCTGCTGCTTCTGCTGCTGGCTTGATGATGGGAGGGGTATTGTGGCGCTCTGCCTTGTACTCTCGGTGTCGCTATCAGTGGACTCATACAAGTTCAGGGATTCTTGATGCGCAATTGCTCTGGTAGGCGATCCCGTGGGTTGCTGAACATAGTGCATGGTCGTGAATTGCGAATCGCGACGTCTTAGTCTGGAGTCTGACTTTGTGGAGCGGCAGCACGTCTTCGGGATGCAGACCACAATCGCGATCATGGTCGTCATCAGTATGACTGCGCCAAGGACCAAATAAATGAATGGTCTGATGTCGAAGAACTTGTTGCCCGAGACGGAGACGACACCCTTGAGTGGAGGTTCAGTTAGTGGGTCGTCCCCTGTGTGAGTTGCCGTGGGTAGATCAGAAATACCTTCTATATCCAGGAAGGTGCTGACATTACCGAGGGATCCCTGCGCCCCTTGGGCCTCGCACACTATATGGATGCTCTGAGCAAACAACGACAAATCGGTGACTTGCACTGACCTCCCGCTATCCCCGAGTACAAACCCCGGGGTCTCTCTCGTGATCCGAACGCTGTTAGCATACCACGTGTAGTTAAACGCCGACAATCCAGAGTAGGTCACGTTGGAGTTGCACGTGAAGACAATGCGAGGGTCGCGTCTCGGGCCGTGTTTGGCGACCACCGTCTGCGTTTGGATTCGAAGCGGAGAGATAACACTCAGCGGTCCCACAGTGCAGTTCCGGCTCTCTTTCAGAGCTATACCCGACGCCATGCAAGTTAGAACTGCACCGCTGTCTTCGGGAGATATAGTCTTATGATACACGCTGATGGAGTAAGGGGTTGAAGTGTAGTCAGCTATTAGGTTCTCTCCTCCTGCCATCCACTGAAGCGCCGCGGATGGTCTGCCACCCATTGACTCGCACAGGAACGCAACTCGCTTGCCGACAACTAAGGTGTCCGTCCCATCGCGGATGCCACATATAGGATATTGAGTCCCAGGTCTCTGGACAATGTAAAGTGAGGCTTTCGGGGTGAAGTAAGGGCGGGCGTGGAAACTGGGGAAGCAGACACACCGGTAGTCGCCGGCGTCGGACTCCAGCACGGCTTGGACCTGCAGCGAGAAGACGCCGCTGGACTGATTCCCCAGGACGGAATAGCGGGCGTGGATCCCGGTGTCGTTGGAGAGATGCTCGATGATCTGATGGTCGCGGCTGATGTACACCTGCTTGTCCGAGCGGTACCAGAACACCTTGTTGCAGTAGGACAGGGTGGTGTTCTTGAGGACGCAGGGGATGACCACAGTCTCTCCCAGGGCCACGTTAGTGTTCTGCGGCTCAATCCCGAAGGGAGTAGCGGTAGTGACACGTCCTCCACAGCAGACGAGCAAAACCAACATGTACATTCCTGTGGTCGCCATCTTCATCTCCTGTCAATTACCACGTGTCTATCCTCATGAGATATCAATTCAGATTGAAACTTATAAGCAGCGATTTTGATGATATTATAAAGTTTGAAAAAAATCACCAACTTGTCTTTCAAATATGTGATTATTTGCCCAAATACAAGTAGTTCAACCAGTTTCAACGAATTGGGTCGTCAGTAATGACTGCCTGAGTGTATACTGGCTTTGCAGTGGCTCTGCAGTGTTATTTCAAGTAATCCAGGCCTCCACTTCTACAGCGCAGTTGATGAGAAAATGGTCAATCCTTTCCGCCTTGAGAAGGAATTCAGAAGCAGGAAGAAGAAGGAAAAAAAAACCTTCTCTTTTTAAAGACTAGTTCAAACACAGCCTGAAGCGAATGGCAGACTAAGTAAGTTCAACCCAAGAGTTCAAACTACAGCTGTTGCACAACTTGGGATGCCACTCCAAACCATCTCCAACTATATCTTCAGTATTCTGCCAGTAAATTCCAAAGTGATTTTAGTCTCCAGCCAACAGTTTCCCCCACAAAATCAGATGGCACTGCGGCTGGAAATTTGAATGAGTTTTGATACCATCTGGACACCACTGCTATCATCTAACCCAATGAACTACTTCGGGTATCCCTCCTGGTAATAATGTAGCTATACTGTAATAATCACCAAGGTGAGCTTGGGGCCACATTAGTAAATCCACTTTGCTGTCCTGCTGTACACTCAAGCCATACAGCTACACCGAAGGATGTTTGCATGAGTGACAGAAAGGGAGGAGCTATAAATGCAGCAGCCACTGGCGGCACAGGACTCCAGTCATTATCACTGCTGGATGGGGAAGTAGGCGGAGCTTAAAAGTTTCTGTAGTTGGACTTTACCATTTGGTACAAGGGGTGATATAATTACATGTATCAGTAGTTGCACTGTACTGAATGTACATGTACATGTACATGGTAGATCTACATGTACTACTGTAGATGTACATGTACATGTACATGTATAAGTACATGTATTAAAGTCACTATTAATGAGGAATAAGAATGCAAAGTTCATGATTTAGCATCAATTTGAGCTTTCCTAATGTACCTTTCTGTCTTGAGAAAGCTATAGGGCCTATGCATCTACATATCCTTGAGATTTTGCAAGAGAGGATTTTGGTGAGTTGAAATTTATAAAAGAAGGAAAAAGATGTACATATGGATGAAAACATTTTGTGGTAACAGAACATGGATATGCTTTCACAGGATTACTTTCACAATCTACACACAGATACTTCATGGATATTTGGCAAAGGCAGCGGAGGCAATTGCCTCCGTTGCCCCTGGTCATTGCCTTGGTGCCCTTGAAATGTTCCGATAGAAATGTACAATTTCCTCATTGATGTGCCCTTTTATCCAGAAGAAAATGCCTCTGGTGCCCTTGCCCTTTCAAGAACAAAGCAATCTGGCCTGCAGCTTCATGTGTGTGATGCAACAACACTCGGCGATGGCACCCGAGGCCGTTCAAAACCTTGCAGGGTCCTTTATCACACGGCCACGACCCTGCCAGTATTAAACAACCAATTAAGACCTCGGTCACCACTCTTTTATTCCCATATTAAAAAGAGTACTATGATTTAGATGACACCATCTGCATGGTTGGAACCCCGTCCCCCTTCTGACTGCTTGAATGGGTTTTTTAATTACTCAAATTACATGTAAAGTGTGGTATGATTTGTATTTTTTTTTTTTATTTTTTTTTTTTTTTTTGATTGGAGCTGAAACCACAAACATGTAGTCAGGGGACCGTTGAAACCAGGAAGCCTTAAAGTCAGTTTTGATGGATTTGTGTTGTGTAGTTAGCCAGGGCATCTAGTGCGTGTCTATGTGTGCATAATTTCCCCAGGCATTGCAGTGTTTGAAATATTAAAGGAAATCAATCTGCTGATTTATGAACACGAGGATGCCCATTGATGGATGCATATTTTGGATGTATTTTTGCATAGCCAGGGTTCCTCCCTAGGATTTTTCAAAACTGGGGGGGCATTCTGGACCCAAATTTTGAAAGTGTGGCCGAAGCACGCTGAATTGGTAGCAGGTCCTTGGAATATTTTTAGCTGTTCCGACTTAGCAGTCGGAACAGGTTTTGTTTTTCTTGGGATTATTATTAGCTGTTCCGACTTAGCAGTCGGAACAGGTTTTGTTTTTCTTCTGATTATTAGCTGTTCCGACATAGCAGTCGGAACAGGTTTTGTTTTCGTCAAGATTTTTATTGTTTTTATTATTATTATTATTATTATTATTATTATACTTTGTTTCCGTCTCAAAATCCCATAGCATTTGTACACGTTTTTGTTCTTCCCTAATCTTAGAATGTGTAAGTATGACAAACTCAAATCCTATACTAAATTGAAGCTTAGGACATGAAGTTATCATAAAATAAATTTGGTTGAACTTTTTAATTAATTAGCCGAGTTATAATGACGTGAATATTTAATTCGGCAATCTTGTAACTACCATATCTCAAGAAGTATACATCCGATCCTCAAACTTTTTTCAGTTATAGACTTGTCCTATATTGTAGATGTGATTTCTGGTCTAACATTTCCCGTCACGTCATCATGACATCATTTATAAAGCGGGTTTTAATCTATGTACAAAAGGCATGGCTCAAAAAGTGTCCAGATTTGGAAAGTTTTTAACACAATATTTTCTAAATAAGTTAATTGTTAGTTTCCTAAATTACATAAGATGTTTTGGAAAGTTAAACGCTTATTATAAGAGATGTTCCAGGTCATTAAAAACTAATAAAAGTACAATATCCAGGATAATTTAACGATTAAGTGACAAATCGGACACCATGGCTAGCTGTTTTGATTGCGCAATCACGGCAATGCATTGGAGATTTCCTTGATATTTGAATCGTAACCGAGAGAGGACCTATAGTTAGTGTATAGCCCATTCTGTATGTGTACGAACGATACATGCAACGTGCGTTTTGATAGGGTTTTCTTTAAAAGGCATTGGATGGTCATAAGTTACATACCATCTTGTAGCTTATAAAATTTGTTAGTATGAAAAACACATTTTTTTCGTCGTGACGTCATCAGGGATGACCGTTATCGTCGCGTGAATATTTAATTAGTCAAGATTGTGTCCATCATATCTCAAAAAGTATACGTCCGATCCTCAAACTTTTTCAGTTATAGACTTGTCCTATATTGTAGATGTGATTTCTGGTCTAACATTTACCGTCACGTCATTATGACATCAATTGAACGGGGCTTTTAATCTATGTACAAAAGGCATAGGTTTTAGAAGTGTCCAGATTTGGACATTTTTGAACACATTTTTCAAAATAAATGCAATTTTAGGTTCCCTCTTTAGCTCAAATCAATTTGAAAACAGAGAAAACAATACAAGTCATTTCAGACTGACATTAATCATGGTGCAGTGTGTTTCTTCAGTAATTAACTGTTAATTGGTAACTCAGTCAACACCATAGCTATTAATGCTTATGTACTGCACTAGATCGAAATTTCCCGCGACTGGAATATAACCATGTATGCTTATAATACTTCATGGGCGTAATGGTGGCAATGATCACTTTAGCTTTGCTGGTGCATCTTTTGGCCTCACTTGCTTAAGAAACTAATTACACACGTGACCGTTGCGTGAATATTTAATAAGCAACTCTTCATATCGCTATATCTGAAGAAGGGCACAACCGATTTTCAAACTATTTCAGTTATATACTTGTCCTCTATTGTAGATGTGATTTCTGGTCTAACATTTACCGTCACGTCATTATGACATCAATTTAACGGGGCTTTTAATCTATGTACAAAAGGCAAAGGTTTTAAAAGTGTCCAGATTTGGACATTTTTGAACACATTTTTCAAAATAAATGCAATTTTAGGTTCCCTATTTCGCTCAAATCAATTTGAAAACAGAGAGAACAATACAAGTCATTTCAGACGGACATTAATCTTGGTGCAGTGTGTTTCTTCAGTAATTAACTGTTAATTGGTAACTCAGTCAACACCATAGCTATTAGTGCGTATGTACTGCACTAGATCGAAATTTACCGCAACTGGAATAATTATAATTTTATAGGCTTATAATACTTCATGGGCGTAATGGTGGCAATGATCACTTTAGCTTTGCTGGTGCATCTTTTGGCCTCACTAGCTGAAGAAACTAATTACACACGTGACTGTCGTGTGAATATTTAATAAGCAACTCTTCATATCGCTATATCTGAAGAAGGGGACAACCGATTTTCAAACTTGTTCCGTCATATAGTCATTGGGCATTAGAGATGAGCTTCGAGTTGACCTTAACATCCGGGTAAACCGGAAGTTGAACCATGACTTAAGAAGTACACAGCCAATTTTAAAAATCTTTTTCAATTATATAGTCCTTGAAAATTCAACATTACCCTCGGGATACCGTGACCGCATGTTGGTCTTAAATTTAGGGTCAACCGGAAGCTTGACGATATCTCAAGAACTACAAATCAAGTACCTTAAGAAACAATAATCGGAACAGCTTTGATTTTGTCCTAGAGACAAAATCTTAATGTCTAGTTATTTTTATTATTATTATTATACATTTGTTTCTGTCAAAAACACCATAGCATTTGTACACGTTTTTGTTCGTCCCTAATCTTAGAATGTGTAAGTATGACAAACTCAAATCCTATACTAAATTGAAGCTTAGGACATGAAGTTATCATAAAACAAATTTGGTTGAAATTTTTCATTAATTAGCCGAGTTATAATGGCATGAATATTTAATTAGGCAATCTTTTAAACACCATATCTCAAGAAGTATACGTCCGATCGTCAATTTTTTTTCAGTTCTAAACTTACTTTATAATGTAGATGTGCACTGTAGCATATTTGTGTATGTCAGGTCATCATGACGTCATTTATAACAGATTTAATATTTGTGTACAAAACACATGAAACAATTTTCTAAATTTGATCAAGTCCTAACACTTTCTCTGCGACCGACGTATTGTGTTTTCTGTAAAGGCGGGGGCTTTTTATGGTAACAGACTTATAAAAGTCTAATCAGGCAAGATTCCGATCGAGTATTAACATTTGATTCCTAACGGAGTTCCGGGCCCACGTTATTGCAACGAAGATTTCTCGTCGTTGATAAGTTCGAGATGGTTCTAGACTACGGAAAATAATGTTTCTAAATTCCAACCGGTCTTCCGGGCCAACGTATTTGTATAGGCGGGGTAGCGCTATCTCTTAGCGTTTAAAACTTCATATGGTGTTCTCATGTTAGTTTGGCTTTTATTGTGACTGCTCATATGCTATAGCGCCCTCTATCGGTAGATGTTTTTCTACATGAAACTTGCTGAATCTTTGATTTTTTAGGGTTTTTGTTCAAAGGCATCGCATAGAAATAAACTTTATACCATCTTGTAAATAACAAAAAATCATAGTAAGGCAAACATGTTTTCGTCATCGTGACGTCACCAGGTATCAAGTTACATTAATTCAAAGTTTAATAGTGAAAAAATCATATCTCCCGAAGTACATATCGTAGAATCATAATGTTTGTGCCATTTTAAAGCTTAGAGCACGAGTGACATTTTACTTTGACATATGACCCCAATTTGACCTTTCCTTCCGGTCCAAACAGGATGTTCAAAAGTTTAAAACGTCATATCTCTTGAAGTAAATTCCATAAAGTTGTAATCTTTGTGTTGTTATATAGCTTACAGCATATGTCACATTTGATTTACAGGCTGACCCCACTTTGACCTTTACTTCCGGTCCAAACAGGAAGTTCAAAATTTCAAAATGTCACATCTTATGTGCAAAATGTCGTAGAGTCATAATCTTTATTCCATTTGCAGCTTACGTCATATGTGACATTTGGTTATTAGCATGACCCCACTTTGACCTTTACTTCCGGCCCAAACAGGAAGCTCTAAATTTAAAAAATGCATATCTCCTGTGCCAAATGTCCTAGAGTCATAATCTTTGAACCATTTGTAGCTTACATCACATGTGACATTTTGCTATTAAGCATGACCACACTATGACCTTTACTTCCGTTTGAAACAGGATACTCATAATTAAAGTCTGACGAACGATCTGCATACTTGCAATGAAGGTTGCATTCAGAAACTGTAACATAGCCAAATCAAGTGACAAGGTACAAGGTACAAGATACAAAGACGAAACAATCGGAACAGCTATGATTTTGTCCTAGAGACAAAATCTTAATGTCTAGTTTTTCTTATTATACATTTGTTTCTGTCAAAAACACCATAGCATTTGTACATGATTTTGTTCCATCTTAATCTCAAAATTCGTAAATATGGCAGACTTTGGTCTTATACCAAATTAAAGCTTAGTACATGAACTTGTCACAAAAGTAAAATTGTTCAAATTCTTAATTAATTAGCTGAGTAATAATGACATGAATATTTAATTAGTCAATCTTGTTACCACCATATCCCAAGAAGTATACGTCTGATCGTCAATTTGTTTTCAGTTCTAATCGTACTTTATAATGTAGATGTGCAACAAGGCTCAAACTTTTGTGTGACACGTCATTGTGACGTTATTCATAACGCCTTTTGTATCTGTGTGCTAAAGGCATGGCTCTAAAAGTGTGCACATTGTGTCCAGTGGGGATCACCATTTTTCAAATCAAACTCATAAAACTCAAAGCAATGATTTAGCCTTACTCCCTTGGCTCTAATCTGTTCTCCACATGTCCATCGGATTAAATTACCCTGTTTTGGTAGACAGTGTCAGTGTGGATCTAGACTCCCAGGAAACAAAAAGACATTGTTATTTCCTTTCCTATATGATTTATGGCCCAATTAGTGTATTTATTCCTCTTTTTTTTCTTTGGATAACCACTCTTAACCCAACAAAGTGTTAACCCACCAGAGGAAATGCAGCATTACATTTCCTCTGGTTTTTTTTTTAGCAACGTGATACTGGAGGATATCTAAATTTTGTAGACCTGAAGCGGACAGTCCAAAATTGAATCCAACAACTGAACGTTCAAATTGTCAGTTTGTTGAGTATTGATCGATGCCCATACTGTGGAAGCAATTCATCAGAAGACTCAGTGTATCAGGTGACTGGACAAGAAAATTGTAGATTCATGCATAGCACAGGCCCGTATGCTTCGTTCTTGAAAGGGCAAGGGCACCAAGGCATTTTCTCCTTGCTGAAGGGCACCCATTGGCGCACTGGGACTCTGTGGTTAAGGTTTGCCCGAAATTTGACACAGATAAAAACACAAGCACCACCGTAGCAAAGTTTGCAGTGGAGCAGGTACAGACGACACACACGCCGTCTAACACTTCGTTTCACCCACACAAGAACCAAAAAAAGGTCTTTTAATATATATTTACATTTTGTGGCCATTGAGAAGCAGTTTTTGTGCAATCCCCGATTATAGATCTTTGTCCTTTTTGTTCCAAGAAGGGGATTAAGAGACATCAGGAAGCTTCCACCATTGTTCATTCATTGTATTTCGGCTCAATGGAGGTAAGTCCGAGTTAGCCGGCAATTGATCGAGCCACGGTTCCCTGTTTAGTTCCTCTCCTGGTCCGTGGGTAACGGCCGATGTCTTGCAATTTACGGCGGATGAATTTGACATTTTCTTGGTCGAGAAATGAAGAAAAAAAAAAGAATCCCGGCGGCAACTGGTTAAGAGAAAATGACTTATATGCCGACCTTTTTCTGTACAAAAAAATGTTGGATCCTGTTTCATGTGCTTATAATAATGAACAGAAAAAAAATCGGGTGACTTACATTGTAGTCACAAAGAAGATTATCATTGATCAACCCTTTTGATACTGAGAATCTGAAGTATTTGAACAATATATATCATTATTGTTTTATTTCTTTCCACAATTCACACGGAGACAACAGCACAAAAGACAGCCGTTAAAAACCACTAAAAATATCCAATGTCTCATGGATATCGCTTTATCATATGGTGACAAGAAGAATGATTTATGGTTTGTCATGAGCAATATGATGCAACTACAATGGTTATCACAGTGCCCTCTGGCCTTCAATAAGGAAGTGTTCTTGGGGGAGGGGAGGGGTTGGTAAAAGGATCTATTGTCTAAGGTGCATGTTCCTGTGGAGTTTATCTTCATTTTTTTAATAAGTCTTAGTAAAACTGTGGTCATGACTTCTGACAGCAAGCACAGTAAAGGGGGCCACTTATCTGCCGTCACATTAGCAGTTTTTCGAATCCCGAATGAGAAATGTTATTATTATTATTGGTTTATTAAAAATCTGCTCATGGCAGCCCACGGGCTGAATTAAAATACAGATTTACCGTTTTAACACTATTAAAATAAAATAACATCAATAAAATAAATTAAAATATAATACATTAAAAACATAAAAATTTAAAAGCAATTCATAAAAAAAAACGATTAAGGAAAGAACAATCAAGCAAACACAACAACAAAAGAGGGAAAACGACACTACAAAACAAAATATCAGACTAACGGAAAAGACTGTAACAAAATGATTTAAAAAAAGAAATATAAAAAACAAACAAACAAACAAACAAACAAAACAAAACAAACCAAAACAACAACACCACCCTGACAAGCAAACACCTACAGACAAATAAACACCCCAGACAAACCCCGACCCCAACAAACAAGCAAACAGACAAACAAAACCCCAACAAACAAACATACAAACAAACAAATAAACAGTTGAATGGACAAAGAAGGGGCTTAAAAAGAGGAGAACCACGTTAAGAACACAGGCCTTTAAAATATTAAAACACATGAACAAAAAAGGAGAAGGCCAACTATACATGTTATGCCTGAGGAATTTTTTCACAGGACTCGGGGAAAGTACTTAACACACATCGATGTATGGATAAAAAAAACAACAGAAATATTATTCCAATGGTTGTAACTTTTTTTTTAGTCTCTGAAACCACACCAAATGTTTCAACATGTGAATGGACGTGCAGGCTTATACTGACAATAGTTTGAGTTGAATAAGATCATGAATTTTTTAATTACTCTCAAATTTCACTTGAAAAAAATGGACGGAAATGCAGGCAACTTTTTCTGTCCAATTTTGATGAAATTTTGAGGGTGATTAAAAAATGAAAACTATAAATATCACACATTGTGCATTCATTGTATTTATATTTTGATTATATTTTATTAATCTTATCCAACGGCAGAATAACCGCCAATTAACGCCACGTGACGCACGTTCGGCCAATCAACAGATAGAATCAAAGGAAGAGGTGTTATACTACCAACTGTAGGGAATCAGCTCTGTCTAAAGACACAGTCCTGCTGCAGACAGGCTAGGCCCCTAGGGTGACTATCCAATACCCCCCCCCCTTGGATACACCACCAGAATGATTACAATCAAACTAGATGAGCCAGGATGTAAATTAACCACAGTATAAACAGGAGGTAGGCTTCTCAACAGACATTGCTTTTTATGAGGGACAGTAATGGGAGGAGGAAATGGTTGCTTCCCACTGTGGGTGGGCTGTGGGGGATGGATGGCAGGGCAGTCATGGTATGGGCCATGGAGGAAGGGATCCAGTGACCATGGAGCTTCGTGTCTTGACTGTGAAGTTTTGTGGATTTGCATCTTGAGTTTCCAGTCTGTGTTTAGATGGGTTGATAAGGGAATGAAAATGAGTGGTGAGCGAGGTCTTAAAAAGCCCCAGCTCAACATTGGTAAACTGACTGTAAATGCTTCCATTCTTCACACAACTCAGTATATTTGTATTAAAACCAACCTGTGAAAATGTCAGCTCATTTCGTTGTTTCATTTGCGAGCAAATGGTAAAAATGCATTCAGCATTTTTGTATGCATTCCTATAGGCAGAGTTTCACTGAGACGAAAACTAATTTTGGATCTTATTTCATTTATTATTTAGAAAACGATAACACTTCAGGCAGAAATATTTCAAGGAAAGTTGTCTACCATCATTATCTTTATACCATGTAAGGTACATATGTAAATCTGTGAACATTTATGTTTTTCTCATCATATCATCATAAAGCTATAGCTCTGTGGTAATATAAAGTCGCATTTTCAAATTTCTGCTGCAGTTGTATGAGTTTCCAGTAGTGGACTTTGAGAAGTTTTTGTGGACTTCTTTCAAAAGAAAGGAAAGCAAGCTGGTGGAGCTGTTCAGAAAGAAGGTCATTTGGAACATGTACATAAATGACACGTACACAACTGAAGTGTTGAATCCAACACTTACATGTGTGCGGACAGTGACTACACTTTGGAAAGGGTTGAATCCAACATTGTAAATATCAAATCCAATGCCAAAGACTGAGTTGAATCCAATAATTTGAGTGTTCATTCGACGTTTTCAATCAGCACTTAAGAAATGTTGAAATAACAACTTAAAGGCTAGATTAAAAGTTGTACACGCTCGCTTCAACATTTTAAAACATTGGATTCAACCCTCTCAAAGTGCTGTCACCGTCCGCTCACATGTAAAGTGTTGGATTCAACACTTCAGTTTTTAGCGTGTACGATGTGTACCAATGTTTTACCATTGATCTATGATAGATGTTGATTTTCTTTTCTTTTTTTTACAACCAATATTCGTTATCCTTGATGCAAAAATTAACATCTACTATTATGGTTGTGGTACCCGCTGCTAATAGGATTCGAACTGCCTCTAGCTACCGGGCAGTCTCGGTAGTCTAGTTGGTAAGACATCTGCTCTAGAATGGCGGGGGTTGTGGGTTCAAATCCCACCCGAGGAAAAATGCCTGTATGTATGTGAATATTTTTTCACAGGACTCGGGAAAGTACTGAGTGTACAGTGTTTAAACACACATCGGCGTATGGGTAAAAATTACAACTAATATTCATCATGATCTATGGTTTTACTGTTTGAATTGAGGGGAAAAAACATAAAATTGGACGTTTGAGTTGAATCACCTTTCTCCATGTTTTGAATAATGTTAGGTGATGATTTACCTGGTACATGTATAAGGGTATACATGATCACTTTGGCCATAGCTTTGACTAGTAAAGGGCATGTACTGTGCAAATCATTGGCAAGATTGCAAAAAAATCGACGTTTGTTCACAGATTTGCACTTCTTACTACATGGTTATTGGTGGAAAACTTCCCTGGTACATTACCACATTGTACACCATTCATAAAACATCATGTTGTATGTGTGCCTGGTCTCTTTCCTGTTGACCACTTCTCCACTTGACTGGTGTTTGTTTTGCAATTACATACCCATCGACCCCAATAATTGGTGGTTTTCCTCTGTGGAGATAGAGTTCCCCTCTTAAGCATTCTTATCTCAGTGTGGTTTTACTCATTTTCAGGAAGTTGTGAAGTGGGATTTCTCCCCCCCCCCCCCCCACCCCCAGAGCCAAGTGGTATTTTCCTGGCCTCTTAGCCAGTTTAATTGTCTGAACTCTTGCAAATTGTTTGTTTAAAGTAACCAAGCATTTTGGTCCAATTTCAAGCCCAATTAAATCTCAATTTGTCCCAGTTAATGGTCAGGTTTTACTTGTTGAACGCTGGCTCATGCAACCCAAAGACCTCGATGATGACACAATTACTGGGTCGGAGTTCTCTTTTTCAGCTTTGAAGTGGTTTCTGCCGGGATTCTTCCATTTTTTCCATTTTTCTATTGACTGCTCTTCAGCAGTTCAAATCAGTACACTTAGATTATCCACGTATTCAAGTGACCTTTTGTTTATTTTTTGTTTTTGTAAATCCCTTTTGTCGCACCATTGGCTGTTGGTGTCACTTTTTCGCACCCCATCGTAGCGTGTCGTGGCCGAGCAGTTTAGTGCTTCGGACTCAAGTTCTGATGTCCAAGTCATCAGGTTGTGGGTTCAAATCCCGGTCATGACACATGACACTTGCAAGACACTTAACTACTATTGTTTCAAATAGAGGCAGTTGTGTTTGTCTCGCAACGGATTCATTTACCCCTCCATGTTCTTAGCTGTGCTGTGAAGAGACTCGAGTTTATACTCGCCATGTCTTGTTTCTGCACATTGGGGCAGGTTTCTATCCCTTCAAAAAGTAGCCCACACCTCAAGTGGCCTTTGGGCCTTGTGATTGCACACACACAAAAATTTTAAATCCCAGTTTAGCTCTCAAAGAGGGCTGATTAGGAATTATGTATTCAATATTCAAAATTCAAGATTGCCTGTAAGCAATATTTGGAGCAGCTCTTTATTCTGTACGTGTAGACCATACACCGCCCTCCCCACCTCATCCCATGCAACCCCCATCACCTTTTTTGTACGTAGGCTTCTGCACTGCTTCCCATTCCAAGGATTTTTCAAAATGTCGGCCGTAAATCGTAAATCTGAAACAATTTCGGTGAGATTAGGCGAGAGGCTCTATTTAGAACTGGGTTCCAGGACACGGTATTAGTCTCTCAGCAAGTGGAGACAGGACGCGTGTTGAAGTGATCAGGGGTTGATCTGCAGTTCCGAAGTGGTACGAGCTGAGCATATGGCACGGGATCGGCTTATATCCATCCACCACATGTGACCCTCATCACTAGAGGGGAAAAACAAGAATGAGATGGGTCTCAAAAAAAACGATGAAGCATTAGAGGGGGGACTTCTTGTGTGTGACTAAGGTCATAAGGTTTTAATGTTCACAAATGACCAGACAGTCCCAGACAGTTAGCTCAACGGGAGAGCCACTGGTAGTATTGCCAAGTTAAGCACCATTGACTGCGGTTAGTAAATGGATGGGAGACCACTCCAAGTACTGTTATGGTTGGTGGCTTGTCTGGGACATGATAGGGCTTTGTAACATCAAGCTCACGTCTTTCGGATGGGACGTAAAACTGTAGGTCCTGTGTGTTGTGTAATGCACATAAAACACCCAGAACACTTATCGTAAAAGAGAAGGGGCTTGCCCCGGTGTTTCTGGTTTGGCTGCTTAATGCGCCACCTCTGAGCATGTTTGGAGCATAGATTATACACATTGTAATGCGCATTTGATCATATTAATATGGAATTTGCGCAATATAAATGGAAAATTATTATTATTATTATTATTATTATTATTATTATTATTATGTATATTATAAAATCAAGGCGTTTGGGAGGGGATTTGCTACACCCCTCGGGGGGGCAATCGTCATTTTTATGGAAGATTTATCATTGACGTTTGACTTGTGCGAGCACAAACATCGAGGATAACTGATTCCATACGCCGATCAGCGGTTCTCCCCAGGATTTTTTTCAAAACTGGGGGGCATTCTGGACCCAAATTTTGAAAGTGTGGCCGAAGCACGCTGAATTGGTAGCAGGTCCTTGGAATGTTTTTATTTAATGTTTATGTTTGGTTTGAAAAGCTCTTACTGTGCAATCTGGAGCATTTAAAATGGTTTTATGTTTTATAAAGGCAAAAACAAGCACAAACATAAAAACGGATCCATTTATAGAAAAACCTTGGGATTAAAATAGATGGAGAGTATCCAGAATAAGCGGGAAAAAGATAACCAATCAAAGTTAATTAAATACAGACAAAGAGATTGTTGATGACCAATCAAAATACAGCAGTGTGGACAAGAGGATGTCCAGTGGTCGGTCAGTACAAAAAGGAGATTAGTGAACAAAGGAGGAAAGCTGCATGGTGGGTAATGCGTATTGGCCGTAAATTCTGCGTATCGGCCCGTAACTCGCGCCTATCGACCCGATACGCTAGCTTGTGCATGGAGAGAACCCTGCCGATCATTAGTTTCTTTAACCAGAAGGCGCCTGACGTCGTGTATCAACGGAAGTATTTTCTGAGCCAGCAAACGGAAGACGTGAATTTTGTACTTTTGTGTGGAATTCCCAGCCCGGAACAAAGAGTGCCTGCATACTCTACTACGGAGCGTGCACCACAGAGCATGCACTCGCCACTTCACCCAACCCACATAAAAGCGCCAGATTGCGCTGGATTATTTTTACCGATTTTTCAGCCATTATTATGCAGGGGGTTGTTGTGTAAATCCCCGATTCCCGACCTTTGTCCTTTTGAACCCTGTTGACCTTGAACCCAAACTCTTAATGGGTCAGCGAAAGGAATTAGGGGTCCCAGTGCTGTTAGTTGAAGTGCTGCCCCGTAAATTGGAACCTCAGAGTTTTGAACGTTTCAAGTGCGTGCCCTGTCTGTTGAGTGGGGGCTATCCTGTGATTGGAAGAATCAGCTAATGTGAACAAACTGCCCATTTATGTACATGTACTTCTATGGGGTTTTTTTTTTAGTGTGAATGTTGTACGTACATGTACAATGTGCAGTACATTATATGTATTGACCCAATTCATCAGACGTAATCACATAATAAAACTTGCTGTTGCCATTTTCGGGGTCTTATTCCCCTCAATGTTATTTTGAAGTACGTTCTTTCAAGGCGACCAGCCGTTAAAATAACACCACCTCAAAAAGATGAAAAATAGGAAAGTGCCCCTCACTTTGAAACAGGGGCATAACCAGAGAGGGGAGAGGTGGGCTGGAGCCCCTTGCTCAGAACCTTTACCTCCTTATTTCCCCCCCCCCCCCCCCGAGAAAAAAAAATAAATGCACAAATGAATGGTTCTATTGTTCTATACATTAATTAGAACCTGCCCCAAATGATGTCTTTGACCCCGCTTGCCCCCCCCCCCCAACAAACAAACAAACAAACAATCAAACAACCAAACAAGCAAGCAAACAAACAAACAAAAACTTCTTCAAAGAGTCCCTATGGGAGAACAAATCTATAAAGAATATTACACAGACCGATACTTCAAAAGCTAATTAATAACAACATCATTACATAAGTGAATGTTTGCTAGACAGTCCTGTGGGCTAGAGACGGGTAAAATCGGCTAGATTGTATGGAGGTTTCATGTGCACGCTCCTGTGGAATGCCAGATGGTATCGCCATGGAGTACCACGTACAGCTTGCCCCTACCCTACCCCCATGTCACACATCTCTGACCTCTCGGGGTAGCAGCAGAAGGTTCTTCACCTGAAAAAAATCAATTTCCTCTTTGCTCCCGTCCATTGTGCGCTCGGAGACGGTGACAAATTACCACAAACTACAATTTGATGTGCTTCTTCCTGTAACCCCTTCTTCCCAGGGTAATCCATCAGAAAAGAAATCAAGTTCAAACACTTTGTGGACTATAATTGCGTCTTTGTTCTCGCCATTTAGCAAGAAATAAAAGCACAGGTCGTAAAGGGAAAAAGAAGGGGGGGCCAGGTCTTTTAACCTTTTGCAAACGGAAATATGTCAAAAGGGGTCTTTGATAAAATATGGTCTGTTATACCACGGTTATACCAATCCCCAATAGATTCAGCCTGATCTAGGAGTTGAATTTCATGGCCCCGGGCTGTTAGGAAATTACACTAATGCCTTGTGTGATGCCAAATCCATAGAGAGATAGACTCATGGAGCTTGGTGGGGGAGAGGGTGACATGTAGATTGAAGGAGTGAGGTGGGAGAATTACTAAAAAATGCTCCAAATCAGGCCATCTGAGTTTCCTGGAAGTGCATTCGGTCCCTGGGGTTTATTGAGGGTGTAGCCTACCTATGTAGTGTAATGAGTGGAGTATGACTTTGGATTTACCCTTACCCTAATAAAGCGTGTTAAGAACTGTATAGGCCTACACAGTGGCTTCTGAGTCCTGCTAGGCAAGCAAATCTATAGGCTGCCCTGGTGGAATTCAAACCCACAACATCCCCCCCCAAACCTCAACCTACAGCAGATTTCTTAACCACTAGACCACTGAGTGTGCCTGGTGTTGAGATGCTGATTGGGGATAGTACAGTGGTTGCTATGGGATTAGTACAGTGGTTGCTATGGGTATAGTACATGCTATGAGATAGTATGTTGTTGCTATGAGTTTAGCGCGAAGCGTTCGCATAGCTTTCTAGTTACAAATAAGATATTATCATGTGACGTGCTCTAAACCAATGAAAAGACAAAGTCTTTGTAAGGGATGTTATAATATCAGTTAAGATTATCCTGAGCGAAACAGCCATAAAATTTCTGACAGAAATGAACTTTGGAACAACAGTGGTTATTATTATATCTTTCTGGTAAGGAAACCAAGGGACCCTCAAAAGTGACTTGCACTGTGACCCGTAGGCCTGAAGATACCTGTGCAGAGAAGATGATGAAGACATGTCAGTTTTAGATGTGGGAGGAAAACCCCAAATAGGGAAAACCCAGGTAGGGACTGAAAACCCAATCCACATGCAAGGCTCCGGTCCGGGATTCAAACCGGGGTCCACGGAGGTGAAAGGCAGGGAAAGAAACCACTGAGCCAACCTGAATGCCCCATTGCCCAACCCGATTGACTGTTGACACTTTTTTGTTTGTATTGCCATGGTTATTTACAACTTTTGATGTGAAACAATGAAGGGACCTGAGCACTGGTTGCGGGTTTTGTGGACAAAATCGTGTTGGCAGGAGGTCAGCCATCTGTGCTTTTTAGGAAGTCATTGCCCTGGGTCGTTGTTGGTGCATGCACAAACAGAGAGAGTCCACTGGGCCTAGGGACTGTCAGAGAGAATATTCCTCAGATGGCTTCCTTTGGTTTAGAAAGCGTTTATCCGTGGAGTGGAGAAAACTGCTTAAAGCTCCAGCTTAACATTGGTAAGAAGAAAAACATAAATGTTCACAGATTTACATATACATGTACCTTACATGGTATAAAGATAATGATGGTAGACAACTTTCCTTGAAATATTTCTACCTGAAGTGTAATCGTTTTTGTTTTGTTTTTTTATAATAATGAAATAAGATCCAAAATTAGTTTTCGTCTCAGTGAGACGAAAACTCTGCCTACTGGAATGCGTAAAAGAAATGCTGAATGCATTTGTACTGTTTTCTCGCAAATGAAACAACTAAATGAGCTGACATTTTCACAGGTTGGTTTTATTACATATATCTTGATTTGTGCAAAGAATGGAAGCATTTGCAGTCAGTCTACCAATGTTGAGCTGGGGCTTTAACATTTTTTTTTCGGCATAAAAATAAGCAGAATAATAGTCGCAAAATAACACTCTGCACAAGACAATTTTAAACTATAGTACACAAATGTAAACCTGTACAAGTAAAGCCTACACTAATCCAGGTAGGACGTCAGTCTTCTTTGCACTTCCACTGTCAGTGGCAGTGCAACGGAGACTGAGGTCCCACCAGGGCCAAGCCTACAGGTATTTGTCAGGCAGGACGATTTGTAATTACCCTCACCAGTTCAGAATTTGCCGGCAATAATGAAATGAGATTACTGTGGCATGTTCCGCTGTTTGTTGTAATTGAATATCACATTGCCATGTGATAATGAGTAATTAAGTATTGATTTGGGAAGAGATACAGTAGCACTGATGGTATGATTTTTGAAGACTTAGACATAATGTCAGGTCTTGATCTTAACCGAGGCCACCGAGGCCATTGGCCTCATGCCCTGTCGAGTTGGCCAGCATGCCCTTCAGAAAAATTGCACTGTCACTACCACCTTGGCCAGCATGCCCTTGTACAATTTCTCTGATTTGGCCTGCCCCTGTTTTTCTTAAGATCGAGGCCTGAATGTACGATGTATGTAAGATAATGTCTTTTCACACTACGAAAAATCTCCGTGGAGTCACGGGTCCGATCTGTGTAAATTTGACCGACCTTTTCAAATTACAGCATTTCAATCCACTGTTGACCCATATAGAGGCTCGATCCGTGTCGAAACCAACCCTGGTCATGAGGTGGGTTGAGAGCTCCCGATCCGTGTCGAAAATTCCAACACGTGTCAAAAGCCGTAGTGTGAACACTCTGGGGTTCATTTCCTATCCGTGTTGAGTGCGTGGCGCCATTTGCAGTAATTCAAAACGGGAGCTTTCCCGCTTGGATCCGTGAAGGACCCTGGCACTGGCAGTGTGATTGTGAAACGATCGCACAATGCACAGGTTGAAAGTTACACTTGTAACCCACGAGCTAATTTTGCACGGAGCTAGTGTGAAAGCAGAACATATTTTGAGCCGTGTTGAAATTTTACCGAGTCAACTTGGACTTTTACCGATTTCAACACGGACGGGACGTTGATAGTGTGAAAAGGCCTATTTTTGTCAGGCATGATGACGCTGTCGTTACATTAGTTATTAGTAAGTGACTGATTCTGCTCCCACTTCCAGGAACTTCTCAGAAAAATATTCCAGAGTTTGTACCAGAGACCTTCGAGTGGCTGAATAAAGCCAGTAAGGACATTTCCAACAAGTCCTGGAAATTGTACAAGTAACGTATAAATGTGCATGATGTGTACTAGTGCACGACGGAACGTTAGGCCAGACGACCGCAATCACACACTTTTCAACACAAAAATTTCAAAGTTTTGAAGCTGAAATCCTCCAAAGAAATTGCTTTCCAAAACTGAGTGATTCCTTTGCCTATTTGAAATTTCGCAAGGCTAGGTATAAATGCTCACTTTTCCAGTGTTCTTTAATACCCTTTTTTACAGTGATTTAGGCCTACATTACAAACAAAATAAAAGGCGGGTGGCTACATAGTCGTCTGATGCCAATAGTGCATAACTCATAATAAACCTCTTTTGTTATGAAACAGTAATGTGATTAATATCAATGTCACAACATACTACTTTCATAAAATGGCTTAGTAACTGTGTTATTATTACCAAAAGCCGACTTTTGGTGTGACTCTGTCGGTCATGGCATGTATTTGCACGTAGTTTGCCATCAGCTCGGATGATGTAGTACCCACAATAGGTCATGTGATGACATGTAACCATTGGTCATGCAATCGGTCTATTGTTTTTGATATTACAGAGCATTGGAGCATACATAGTACATCTCTAAGATTAGAGTATGGTCAGAGCATGGAGGTTGAATTCAGAGCAACAGCCAGCCCTAACTTTCTTTATGCTTTGATGGACTATCAGATTTTTCAATTACCCCCCATTATATCCCCCAGCTGTTGGTATTGGCTTCTCAGCTTCTCTGCCCTCGGAAAACAAACAGATGTTGATGATATCCTGTGGGGTTGTGAAGCCTGCACAAAGGGAGTAGTGTCAATGGGTGCAATTGCCTTGGGGTTTTCCCAGGAGTGCTGTGTGACCCAGTAATGTGTGTGCTGTTACCATTAAGGCACCCCTGCTCAGTATTTCCTCTGGTGGGCAGATTTCATTGGGCAAAGTTGTCAAAAAGCATGGCGGGAGGGAGGAAATTTCTTGAAAATTCCTTCTTGAATTGTACAGGGTTACATGTAGACTGAATGCACAGAACTTTTACAAAAAAACTAACGTTGTACCCGAAGTACATACATGTGTGGCCTAACCCATGTACAGGCCTTGAACTTCGCTCTTTGAAAGGGGCACGACAGTCCTTTTATAAGGGGCACTTCTATGAGGAAAATGTCAACTTGTATTGGAACTTTGCAAAGGACACCGCGGCAAAAGCACAGGGCACCACGGCAATTGCTGTGGGTGCCGTGGGTTAATTTGAGGCCTGCATGTGGGGAAATACCCGCCCTACCCCCCCCCCATCAGAATCCTTGCCCCCCAAATGAGATCGAAAGAATGCACATATGAATGGTTCGCTATATTAAATAGCCCCACAAATTATGACTTTGCCCCCCCCCTACTGATCATCTGATCATGCCACTGTGTAATACATGTTCATGTATGTACAAGCAGAGAGTTTTAAAGGATCACAAGAGGGGGCTGTTTACAGATTAGACATTGGCCACTGTGTGGAGTCTTTAGGAACAGAACAAGGATACTGCAGAGCTCACCAGTCATCTGTGACTGCTGTTTCAGTTGTGGAGAGACGCCTTGACTATAATTGCTTCTCATTACCTGGAAGTAAAGTAGACTGTTGTTGTGAATGATTAGCAACCTGTGCGGCCGTTTGGTTGCCGGTGCTGCATACTCCAAAGGAGTTGAGATGGTTTCAGAAAATGTTATAGTCCTATGGCCCACCGAACAGGGGTATAGTTAAAGTTGCTTTGTTACAAAGTTTAAAAGCCCCTAGCAATTGCCGATTGTTATTCTTAATAGCCTCACGAATGAGTTGGGATCCAAACCATCTTCAAAAGTAGGTGATATTATACAAATATTGACTGCTTCGAGTGGCGTAGTAAAACTAGTCACTCGAGGTGATTCCAGGAGCAGCCTATCTTCCCAAGGCGGAGCCGAGGGAAGATAGGCGGCTTCGGGGATCACCGAGAGTGACTAGTTTTACTACGCCACGAGATAAAGCAGTCAATATTTGTTTTATAACACCTCAATGTCATCCATTTTTGTTGTAATATTCGTTAAACAACTGTGCGTGTGTAGTAATCAATCTTCAAACAACTGTATAAAATCTGACAGGAAATCTTGATAAAAAGAAAGAGGGGTACCACACTGCCTTCGTTCTCATATCGTATTTCAAATGCACGTATTATTTGATCGTTTCACCGGGTTCGAGGTTGTCACACAGCTCATTTAAATCAACCCTTGAAGTCAATGCAGTCAGGGTACCAGGGTATCCATTTGAGAGTACATCGGTTGCTAGGCCATCGTTGGATAGTACCGTTTAATAGTTCTTTTGGTCGGTGTGCATTGCAAGAGTAAAAATACACAACACCACGTGACACACTTTCGGCCAATCAACAGATAGTATCAAAGGAAGAGGTGTTATAAAATATACTTCTTGCTGCTTTGTATTTTCAGATGCATAAGGACGACCAGCAATACATGGAGGCGTATGACAAGCTTCTAGAATGCTGGCTAACCCTGCTAGAAAACTCTTCCAAGTTCCCCGATGGCTTCTTCAAGTCTCATGCCACTCAGATATTCAATCTACACCTGCAGTGCCATCTGGCAGCCCCCGATGGACTCCGCAACCAGGTAAGTCAAGCATCCTAGTGGCCTAACCCCCTAAATTACTACCCCAGCCCTCCTCTAACTAGACTACATTGAATTAACTCCAAGACTTCACCAGGTAAATCCATTGATCTCAAAATTATGCACATGTATGCTCAGAGCATCGCAAACAATGGAAACATTTGGCGTGTCGTGGCAGAGTGGTGTCATGCGCACCGGACTCAAGCTCTGGTGTTTCTGATCAGCAGAGTGTGGGTTCGAGTCCCGGTCGTGACACTTCTGTCCTCAACCAGTTGCCGCCGGGATTTTTTATTTATTTTTTTTTTCGTCCCCCTGGCGGGATTTTTCGGACGGAATTGCCGGAATCTTCAACTGCCTCAGTGAAGTAAACCTCCTCCTGAAATGTCAACTTCCACCTCTCCCCCTTTACTGCAGGGAGTTTTGCAAAATATCAGTAAAGATGAATTTCAATTCTATTTTGGTAAAAAAAAAAGAGAGAGTAAAGTCTGTCCTGAGCTAATATGGCTCACCAGGCCGGTGTTTATATACGATTTCCTTGGCATTAAACGACTGAGATTATTTCTATTTTCTGAGGACTGGATGCCAGCCCATCACAGGTTTCTCCCCAGCTCTGGATTTTCACTCCAGGGTGAAGAGAAGCAATTATGACGAGGTGCCTTGCTCAAGGACACAAGTGTCTCGACTGACCAGGCCATGAGGATCCAAACCCACCCTCTGTAAATTATAGAATTTGAGTTCACCGCACTAGACCACTCGGCCTTGACACCCTGCATAAACCATAAACTAACCACTCATTTGCAGACGGCTGGTCACATTTGTTAATTTAGCGCTTGAATTTCGTGCTTCTTGTTGACAGAGGGAAGATGGCGTGGCGGCTGAAGACAACGATGAAATCAATGAGGTAGAGGAGGATGACAGGGAACTATTTGAAGATCAACTCGGCAGCATTGGGGCCTTGGGGCGGGCCGTCCCCGAACACAGCTTGCCGCTCCTCTCCAAGTAAGATGACATTGTGTGTGTGTGTGAGTTTGTTTAGGCATTCAAACCGGGGACTTATAACAAAAGAGGACAATAGGGTCCCCGATTGGAAAAGGTCCCCAGTTGGAAATCGTGTTCAAAACCAATGGGAGCTGTTGCTAAAAAGTTAAAGTACAAACAAAAGAGGGACAATAGGAGGTCCCCGATTGGAGGTAAATACACACTTGTGTGTGTGTGTGGGGGCATGTTTGACCATATGCTCCGAGGACATTTTACAATAGGGACAATAGGTCCTCACTAGTCAGTTCTTTGTCTTCATGGGTCCTCGGACGCCATTTGTGTACAAAACCAATGGAGATTGCTTCAGTACAGGAACAATAGAATTCACAATAGAAGTCCTCGGACATAATGGTGATTCACGACTTTGTGTGTGTGTAGCAGAGTTTGCTCTTGAAGTTTTCTCTCAAACCTCGGCAAGAGCAGGGCCCCATTTCATGGCGCCGCTTGCCACAGATTACTGCGAACCTTGTGGAGCACGGGGTTCTATGGGGTGTAAGTGAGGAGTTGTGGGAGAGCATTGCCATGAAAATAGGCCCAGTGCAGTTAGCTTGCTGTTTTACAAGGTCTTAAAACCATTGCCTAATGTTTCCAGGGGTGGATTTCACAAAACGAGTCCTAACTTGGGACTAGTCCTAACTTATGACAAGTCCTATAAGTTAGGACTAGTTACTCATCCTAACTCAAGATAAGACTTGTCCTAGCCCTTCGTGAAATCCACCCCTGGGATGAAATTCCTCCAGATTTTGTAGGATTTTCGGATTTTACAAAATTGTTATGGAATTTTGTTTACATATTTTTAAAAAGTTGTTTAATGTCATTTACATACATCCAGGCCCTTGTAAAGCCTTAATACAGTATATATGTACTGTATTTTGACTACACCAAGGTGCCTGCCCCATCTACATTGAAGCACAGAATGCTGCCGTTGATACGGGTAATGGCGTCGCTGGTAGCCAAACCCTCCATCGGTGTTTTGTGGATTTTTCAGTTTCATCCTCTCTCATCCCAGTGTTGCCTCTCAACATTGTAATAGACCTTTATCGTGCTGCCACCATCTTGGTCATGTTCTCTGTATCCAATAACAGTCATTGATGCTCATATTAATTGTACTAAAAGGAACCAGACTATTTGCCCTTCCAGCCTCGGTTTGGTTACATTAGTTTGGATGGGAGAAAATCAAGATGGCCGCACCATGATAAAGGTCTATTGGAATGAGACTTTAGTTTACAATTTGTGTGGGCAGTGATTGATGTCAAGCTTTTGGAAGCAAGAAGAAGCCAGCTGGACCACTTGGAGAGATTTTAACTCGTCTCAGTGTATAAGCGCTACATACAAAATGTGTGACCTGATAACAAAAGATGTCCACACTGTGTAGGAACTTGAAACACTGTGTGGACTTAACACACGTCCACACAGTGTTTCCATCAATGAGATATTCTTGTTTGACTCAAAAAGGAAGCATTTTCTGTACAGCATTGTATAGCACAAAACCGAGTATTAGATTAAAGGGATTGGGTGTCTGAAAACCAGCTCTCAAAACACTCTCTAATAGAAATGGTGGTGGCTTTCAAGATTTTGTTTTTTTCACGGCACTATGACAAAGGAACGTCCACACAGGGCTTAAAACAGTTGGGCCTAACCCAAGCCCGTGGTTCTCAAAAAGGCCTTACGTAGGTTACCCTTGAAACTTTCTTCCCGTTCATTTCTTGACACGATTAGGATCCTCGAGGACAGAGTGACCTGTCTGCAGTCCCACCTGCTGAGGTTGCAGCATCACAAGACCGGGGTGGCATCCACACACAACATGGATCTGGACATGAAGAAACTACACAGTTTGTATGAGGACCTGCACTGGCTACTTCTCATTACAGGTAGGCTTGTGCATGAGCATCCCTCACCACAGTGGTGCTACCGTATGTAAGATTGGATGCTCACTTAAAGGTCACCCCCCCCCCCCTCCCAAGAAGCAGAATAACCCAGGGGATAGCTGATGATGACAGAAATTAAAGGGACCTCATTGCATCTGTCACCTTGGTAGTCTTTCCGAAGAACAGGGAGGTCATGACCTCTGTTGCCCTGGTCTTGGCCTCGGTGCCCCGTCAAAAGTTTCCCATAGACTTTGAAGACTTTACAACGACAGTTCCCTTTGCAAAATGAATATGGCCATGCCCTCTAGAAGATAATATTGCCAGGCCCTCAATATATGCCTGGCTAGATGTGGCAAGTCATAGCTGAGCGGTCTACAACATAGAGCTCAAGTTTTGGTGGCTAGGTTCAACGGATTGTGGGTTCGAATCCCGGTCGTGACACTTGTGTCCTTGAGCAAGACACTTTACCATAATTGCTTTTCATCACCCTGGAGTAAATGGGTACCTGCGAGGGTGGGGATTGTTGATGTGAATGATTAGCAACCTGTGCACTGATTTGGCTGCCAGTGCTGCATACTCCAAAGGAGTTGAGATGGTTTTAGGAATGCTTGGGGCCCGGTGAACGGGGGTAATAATACTGCAAGGTGCTTTGAGAGGCCTAGCTTGGCTTGATAAATACATGTTGTTATTATGGCGTGTCGTGGCTGAGCGGTCAAGTGCACCGGACTCAAGCTCTGGTGTTTCTGATCAGCAGAGTGTGGGTTGATGTCCCGGTCGTGACACTTGTGTCCTTAAGCAAGACACTTACCCATTATTGCTTCATCCTTCGGATGGGACGTAAAGCCGTTGGTCCTGTGTGTCGTGTAATGCACGTAAAAGAACCCAGTGACACTTACTGCTAAGAGAAGGGGTTTGCCCCGGTGTTTCTGGCAGTGGCTGTTGAATGCGTCGCAGCACCTTGTAAACCATTACAAGGTGCTACATAAATGGGTCTCATAATTAAAAAAACTCAATAACCTGCCTGGAAATAATATAATAAGCGCCTTGAGTACCAAATTGCTGGTAGATACGAGCGCTATATAAGACTCTTGTATTATTATTATTATTATTGTTATTATTATTATTATGATTATTATTATTATTATTATTAAGGGCCAGCCCTATAAATTCTTTCCATTTTGTTTCAGGGTTCATCTTAGCCAACGAGTCCAAGGGTGAGACGCCCATGATTCCCCCATCCATCATGAAGTTCTCCATCACAGAATCCTCTCACGTTGATGTGCAGAAGACACTACATACACTGACGTCTTCAATCGATATAACCCAGCCGTTCCTAGTAGACGATAAAGTAGATAAAGTAGTTAGGTAAGATGGAGGCAGCCATCTCAGCCACTCCTTGTACATTCTTCTTGTACAGTCTTATAAACACTATTATAAAATGGGGTGGCGTGTGCACAAAGTTTGAGTAAGGTTTGCAGTAACACCATCAACATGAAACTTCGGTTTGAACTGTGGTGGTTCTGAGCAGAACCCTTGGTGTATAACAACTTGACATTGCTATCAAAATCAATCTTCCTGGGTGGCTTGGGTGGCTTGTGCGTAAAGGGCTTGCCCGTCACCAATCGGTCCCTGGTTCGATTCCCAGCTAGGGCCATATGTGAGTAGAGTTGTGCGTTGATTCTCTCCTTTGCCACGAGGGTTTTTCTCCAAGCCATCCGGTTTTCCTTCCTCCGGAAGAACCAAACACTTTCGATCTCGGGCTATGCTCCGTGGTCATATACGGGTTGATGTGGCTGGCTGCCGAAGGCGCCCTTGAATGCCTGCAGCTGGAACATGTGTAGCCGCATCCTTCGCAATTCAGCTTCTCAGCTGGCAGTAAGGATGATTAGCCTCCCAAGCTATAATTATAAAATGCTGTTACTCGCCACACATAGGCGCTTGTGGTGCTGATATTCACTCATTATGAGTAACATATGTATGGGTTCCCTTTTAAACAGCACGTTGTAAGGTTCTACTAGCAGGCATGCAACTCTTCCGCGGAAACGCGGATTTCCGCGTTTTTGAAAAAAAAATCCGCCGTTCATGAAAAATCCGCGTTTAAAAAATAAATCCCGCTGAATTAAAAATTACTTTAAAAAATACAATTTGCATGCGAGTTAGAAAAAACACAAACAAGTCATGTATGTGATATCGGATAAAGTCTGGCTCCGCGGCGCGGTAGTTTACATGTGCAAAGGCATTACACAGTCTAGACACAGACACATTGCTCCTTGTACAGCATACATTCTTCAGAACATGTGCAGAGACTGGTTCCAGAGTTTTTCTCTTAATGCTTGAGACTACCATTTTCTGCAAAAAAGCATGTATCGTGCTGTGAAACATACTGGGTCAACTTGAAATAAAACGGAAAGAAAATATAATCATTGGTCGCAATGGAGGCATAGATCTGAAGAAAACTGTCGATAAAAGGCACAAAGAACACAATGGATGGAAATGGAATCGGTTGGAAAAGCAGGTTGACGAAATTCCTCTTGCTGAAGTTGTTCAAAACTTGACTGGCCAGTTATGATTGCGTGTTTGCTGTGCAAATGTAAGCATTGTCATTCTAATTGTAGTTACAATCATTGCTTGAATTAATATCAACAAACAATGGATCAGGAACAAAAGCATTTTGTTCAAAAAAATTACAGTATGGCGCAAAAGCATTTTGTTCAAAAAAATTACAGTATGACGCAATCTCGCCCAAATTGCGGGGCTAACACGCCGCAATTTTTTTTAATTTATTTTTTATATTTGTTGCATCCAAAATAAAATTTTAGTCGTTTTCGGCCTCCATAGCGGGCCCATTAAACCATGGTTAAACATCATATTGGCAGTTTACATTTAGAAATGCGCACTGAAAATATTTTGCTTGTCGAAACATTTTCCTCTTTTTTGGGGGTTGATGAGTTGCATGCCAGTACTAGGTGTCAAGGCACATGCTGCAGCTGACCCAGCCAGAAAACACTAGCACTGTGCGTTACATAATGCACGTTAAAGAACCCAGAACACTTATCCAGGCATGTGATTTCTCCAGATTTTTCCTGATTTGGGGATTTTCTTAAAATCTCCTTGAGCCTTTAAATTTCTTTGGAAGGAGTCAAACAATCACCAAAAGAAAGAAAAAAACGGTCCACATCATGTCCAAACCTGTAGTTTTTTATTTCTGTTGATGAACAGAGTCTGTAAACCTCCTGAATTATAACAGCTGAGAGGTTCCGGGTCAGGAATAATTGGGAACTTAGGCCTGCGAACCATTTTCAGGAATTTTAGAATTCGTCAAATCTCATACCTGCTTATCGTCAAAAGAAGGGGTTTGCCTGGGTGTTTCTGGCGTGGTCTGACAACAATACTCACCAACATCTCTTGTCCAGATGCTGAGCAGGCTTGGATGAGTATCGAAGTAGAAGTAGAGAGAATTTGTTGCTTATTCTCGTATAATATATCTGAGCAGACATGTTAGTTCTCAGGATTTTTTTCTGATTTCTGGATTTTCTCAAAAAACTCATTGAGCCTTCAAATTTTCCTGAAAGAAGTAAAGCAGTCACCAATGGGAGAAAGAAAATAGTCCACATTGTGTCCAAGCCTGTAGTTTTTTATTTCTGGAGATGCACAGAGTCTGTAAACCTGAGTTCTCACATCTGAGAGGTTCTGGTTATAGAATAAGGGGGAGCCCACACCCACAAGCCGTTTTTTTTTTCCCTAGGAATTTTCACATTTGTCCAATCTCCTCCCTGATCTGAGACATAAAATGCAGAAGGTCCCTTACACCCCACCTTGTCTGTATCTTCTCTGGTTTAGGTTAACATCAGTAGTTCTGCGTTTAGCTGAGGTGGAGAGGCAAGCGTCTTCGGATCTCGTTGAGGTTCTCAGTCCCCAAGTCGGCCGGAGCGTCGTGTGGTGCCTGAGACGATGGCTTTTACCGTATCTACTGTTACATGAGAAGTATTACTCCGAGGTAAGGCAACCAAAAATTGTTGCTTATCAAAAAAAGGCGGAAAAGTTAGCCAGAAAAAACATTCACAAATAATATACATAGTGGCAGTACAATGGTACCACTGTACACTTACCATTCAAATCTCTCCCCCATGCAATTTCAAATGCTACAAGCAAGCATGGCATTCTCCCTTCCTTAGTCTGACTTCTTTTTTGTTTTCTTTTCTTCTTTCCCCTCAGAAATTTAGAAAGATTGTAATTAAATTAAATAGCCAGAGAAGGCCTTTTACCAGGTTGATCTGGGATTTGCGGTACTAACGGCAACAATAATTTTTTGGAGCACCAATCGAAAATGTTTTTTTGTGGAATTTTGTTGTCTAAATGAAACCCTGACCAAACAAAGTAAAGACGGCAAACTTTTAGGTAATTTGGCACTGGGATTTACAGTTCTCCTTCTGCAAATTTCAAGTTGTTTATGTCTCAATTCCATAGCATTGTACTCTCCAAGGCCCATATTCGTAGAGCTGTTTAAGCACAAAATTAAGCTAAGCAGAAAACAGTTTTGCCTGCAGCTAAAAGGTTACCAGCCAAAACACTATGTCATACGTAACATTTGTGACTGGTTTCGTGCTCAATTTGCTTTGCTGACAATTTTTAACCAGTAGGTGCTGGATGACGTGAATACATGCTAATGTTTCCCCTGCTTGGAAATGGAAGCCGTGTAAAGACGCCATTATGTTATTTTGGACCCCCAGAGCAAAGGTCGCCCAGTCATTCAACTGCAGAGCGTACACAGACCACACACACGCCGTCTAACGCTTTCACTCACCCACACAAGGACAAAATAAGGTCTAGAATAAATTGGCATTTTCAGGCCATTGAGATGCGGTTTTTGTGTAATTCCTGATTATAGACCTTTGTCCTTTTGTTCCAAGAAAAGGATTATGAGACATCGAGAGGTTTCCACCATTGTTCATTCATTGTATTTCGGCTCAATAAAGGTAAATCAGAGTGAGCCGCCAATCAAGCCATGGTTCCATGTTTAGTACCACTCCTATGCCGTAGGTAACGGCCAATGTTTTGCAATTTACGGTGCATGAATTTGACATTTTCTCAGTCGAGAAACAAAACGGCATTCAAATAAAGAGAATCTTTGTTCAAGTCAGGATTTATTTGTGCCAGTGGTACACTCAAAAATATTCTGACAAATCTGCCAAAAGAATCCCGCCAGGGGGACAGGACCAAAGAAAGGAATCCCGGCAGCAACTGGTTATGCAACATTCACTTCTTCAGCTCTATGAAATTGGGCCCTAGAGCTACCTCTAACAGCTTCTTGTTGATTCAACAGATAAGTCTTCCGATAAACGCAGCTTTTGGACAAGATTCTCAGGGTGGTCAGTGGGTCGTTGACCTCCTCCTCCAGAAGGTCCTGTCTAACCTCATCGTGTGGTCTTCTGAACATGAACTCGCTAAAGACACAATTGATCTCATGGTGTCCATCGTTGATAGGAAAGACAAGTGAGTAATCAAAGACACAAAATAGATAGAATACAAATATTATTATTATTAATTTCTGGTAATGAAACCAAGGATGCCTCAAAAGCAAACTTAATCACTGTAGCTCTCAAGCCCGAGGAAACCTGTAGATAAGGGTGCTTGCTATCTGAACCAGAAACACCGGGGTAAACCCCTACTCTTTCATGATAAGTGTTCTGGGTTCTTTTATGTGCACTACCCATCCTAAGTACATGGGACCTATGGCTTAATGTCCCATCCGAAGGACAAAGCAATTATGGTAAAGTGTCTTGCTCAAGGACACAAGTGTCACGACTGACCAGGTGGGGATTCGAACCCACATTCTGTAAACTACAGAACTTAAGTTCGGCGGACTAGACCGCTCTGCCATGACACGCCACTGCTTCGAGCGCTGTGGTTACAACAAAACGGACGATCCAATAAAGAGAATCTTTCTTCTCTTGGCATTGTCAAGTCAGGATTGCTTTGTGCCAGCGGTACCCTCAGAGAAAAAATGAATCCAGCCAGGGGGACAGGACAACAACAAAAAGAATCCCGGCCGCAACTGGTTAAGACGGAGTATTTTCCCTTTTATTCCCATTCATGAATGTCTGTTTTCTGAGTGTCTATGTTTGTCTCGCAACGGATTCATTTACCCCTCCCTGTTCTTAGCTGTGCTGTGAAGAGGCTTGCGTTTATATCTCTCCATGTCTTGTTTCTACGCATTGGGGCAAGCTTCTATCCCTTCAAAAAGTAGCCCACACCTCGAGTGGCCTTTGGGCCGTATGAATGGTCGAATTGCATAACAACTAAAAATAAAAAAAGAAGAATCACAAATGGATTAATTCTACTGCTTTGATAGTTGTTTGATGTGTTTGTCAAACTTGTTTCACCTTCTTCTCAGGGCAATTCCAGCCACTCGATGTGAAAGCTACTGGCTGCTTGCCAAGCTGCACTCTTCAAAGCCATCCAAGCTAGATGCCCTGTCTCTTGACGTACGTGCATGTCTTATGCAAGCCCTCGTGATGGCTGGCTCCTGTATAGCAGACAATACACCAGAGAGACAGCGATTTGAAAATGAGGTCAGTTCAGAGTGAGGCTCCGGTCTAGACACTTAAACGGGCACTGTCGTCACGATCCACAGCAGGCCTGTGGCTGTACATGGAATTAGGAACTCTCTCCCAGTTACTGCACAGGCGTGCCCTCTCCATAGACCTGATATGGAGGGTGCACACGCTGGGTGAGGGTTCATTGTAAGGGAGGGCAATTAATGTGCTGTACGTAACATTAAATTGAGATAATATAAAACATTCATAAATACCTGGGACAGTTTAGCCATTCTTATTGGTCGAGAGGAGATCATGTGACCATGTTTAAATGTGCTACAGAGACATGGCACAAAGCGTTTAAATATGGACTGAGGAAATCGAGTCAAAAGATGGCGCTATCAGAAGATTGCGCAAAGCCTGCAAATTGCACAGCATAAATTGCGCAGTTTGAATTGGTAGCCCCATGGAGGAAGATGGTAGTGCGCAAATTTGGCTTGTTTGAATCTTGTGCGCGCAATTTTGAAACTTGCGCGAGGCGCTCAACATGGATAGAAATTTAACGCAGACCTGAGCGAGGTGAGCTGTCAGATTTGTTATCAACTTCTAAAGGTTTTTGGATGTTTTTAACAGAAAGGTATTTATAAATGGAAATAAAAGTGTGTTGAATCGGTTTTCAACAAGTTGTTTAAACTCGGTGAGGCCTGGTTCTCGATAGTTTTACCTCAACTTCGTCTTGGTAAAATTATCCAGAACCAGGCCTCACCATGTTTGAACGTCTTCACCACACTTTTTTTCCCTTATTGAATGATGTGTTTAAACAGCTGGGCTGGCGCAATCCCATGCAGATATCCGACAGAGGCAAAGTGTACAAACTGGAGAAATTTGGAGGGTTAATTCTTAGAACTTTCCTCTGTCAGAATCAAGTGGCCAAGTGGCCAAACACTTTCTTGGGCATGGTCACTGACCTCCGGACAACCCTTTCCTCAGTGCGCTGTGATTGGTTGCATAACCTGCTACCAATCACCCACTCACCACACACCAGTCAACCACCCACTCCTAGACTCGCCCTAGTCCAAGCTGGACAAAAGTAAAACTAGGAGTAAACAAAAATTGGGGGCCTACAACTTCATCTCATTACATATGTAAGAGCCAAACAAGGGTCATATATAAGAACTGATCAACCAAACTGTTCCGTGAATACACTATGTGTTGTCACTGTATAGAGTTTAATTTTCAAAAGCAAACAAATTGTTATTGGCCTCACGTTTCAATCCTAGCAGAGTCTTTCTCAGAGGCTAAATGACAACAAACACAACACACACATACAAGTATACTGGAGTAACAGAAGCAGTCAAGTGGAAAGAAGTGAAAAGAGAGAGGCAGAAAGCAGTCAGAAGATGCAAGGGATGAACAACGAAGAGGGAGACAAAGGGTGGGGAGAGTCTGGTTTAACCACAAGAGGTTGGAAACATTGGGCATTCAGGTTGGCTCAGTGGTTTCTTTCCCTGCCTTTCACCTCTGTGGACCCGGTTCGAATCCCGGACTGGAGCCTTGCATGTGGATTGGGTTTTCAGTCCCTACCTGATTGCGTGGGGTTTTCCCTATTTGGGGTTTTCCTCCCACATCTAAAAACTGACATGTCTTCATCATCTTCTCTGCACAGGTATCTTCAGGCCTACGGGTCACAGTGCAAGTCACTTTTGAGGGTCCCTTGGTTTCATTACCAGAAAGATATAAATAAATGAATAAATAAACACAAAAGCCAAATCTAAGGTGGGAAAAAGGGGGGGGGGAATTAATTAGTGAACAAGACAGATTTCAAAAGAGTTTCATTTACTCAATACAATGTAGATGTAAATGTATGACTGATCTGATGTGGTACACCCTACTATTTGCAGATTCTGCACCCAGTCCAGCACTCGTTCCATGAGCTCCTCCATGGCAAGGACTTCTCCAGCATCGCTCTGGAGGAAGACGTCAAGACCCAAGTGGCCCACCTCTTGTGCCTGCTCAAGGGGGTCATTGTAGGCACCCAGGTCAACCGTGCCAGTGACCTCTTCAACTTCTGCCTGCCGATGCTGCGGGACAGCGTGTCCCTCCTCCAGATTTACCACAACTACCCCGATATTGTAGAGCAGGTCCTGGAGGTCTTTGTGGAGGTCGCCATGCACCAGCTCTGCTTCCTGACACAGGTACGTGTGGGCTGGTGCCCCGACTTGATCCGTAGGGATAAAGACCAGGCACTGGTCTCACCAACCCAGTGGTTTCATTGGGTAGACACATACATGCAATGTCACACTGTATAGTATACAAACAGTTGATGTACACGACTGTGCATGTACATACACACTGAACAATGGCATGCACAACTAAAGTCCAAGGTACGTCTGGTAGGCAACCGGTAGGTTCTAAAGGTCGGTTCCTGGCGTTACTCGCGCGCCTCGAAGTGTGACGTCAGATGTTCTGGCTAAGGTACATGTAGATTGGCATAGGAACGGGTTGAGTGGGATGTTCAGAAAGACAGATGTTGACGTGATTGATGTGTGATAGTGGGAATGGGTTAGCGCTTAATGCTGTAATCTGTCATGAAGGTGGCATGAGATGTACCAGCTACTCAGGCTCAAGGCAGTGCAGACGTATGCAATCCAGTAAGATTGGTAACAAACAAAATTGTTTAATAAATAATAAAGGTTGTCAAGATTAGGGGTGCAGATCCATTGGACCCCCTCCCCCCAACCACCAACCCAGGATCCGCACCTGTGTACAATTGTAGCTAATTAGGTCAGTACAGAATGTTCACTTGTTCCTGTGGATTTCTTTACAGGCAGAGTCAATGAAGATGTACGAGGTGTCCCTGGCGTTACTGCAGGCCTACTCTGAGGTCAACCGAGGGAGGATAAGCGTAGAGGCTCTGGCCGAGGAGGAACAGTATCGAGACTTGTCCCTCATGATGGAGCTCCTCTCAAGCCTCTTCTCCAGAGATATGTTCGTCTTTCTCGACGACGGTGAGTTCCAGGAGTTGAATCGGACTCTTAGATGTGTAAATCCAAGTTCCTTTCAGCGTGTGGCTCCACATTACCCCGTAACCGCTTGACACCGGATGGGACGTAAAGCCGTTTGTCCCGTGTGTTGTGTAATGCACCTTAAGGTACACTTATTGCTAAGAGAAGGGGCTCGCCCCGCTGTTTCAACAAGATTGCTCCCGCGTGACCTTGTAAACCCTCAAAAAAGGTGCTGTATAAATCGCTCTCATAATTCAAAAACTTAGCATACCTGTAAAAAGAAAACATGTTAAGTGCTTTGAGACGCCCATAGATGTGGGGCTATACTGACCCCTTGCATGCACGTCACATGCGCCGACTGTGCCACGCTCACCATTTTGGTGGTCAACTAGGTTTACGTGTAAACGCCGCGTCTCTTAAAATGCGCACTTCACTGAATAACTCAGTGACATTGACCACCAAAATGGCGCAACCAAGATTATTGTGAAGATGGCGTCAGGTGAATTGGGTCAATAAATACTGGTTATTCTTATAGACCTTATGCATTGACGTCGTCACGCCGCCATCTTAGAGGTAAATCGATGATGTAACAATGGAAACGCAGAGATTTGTATGCGCGGCGCACAGGATTGGCCAATGAACAACCTCATTTTGACCTCTAGACGAGGGCGCCCTACTCAAATGACGTCATGTGCATAAGGTCTATTCAAAGTTAAGCCAACACACTTTTATTACTTGTGTTTTTTTTTTTTTTATTTCACTACACATTCCAACAGCGCAATGACCTACAATCCTCCAGTCAAATGACAAGGGGCGATACTTGGGTGTTCTATAAATGACAATGTGTGTATGTTTGATGATGATGTCAATTTTTGTGATGTATTTACAGAGGATGTGAATAGTGCAATAGAGTCATCTGATATCGTTCTCCATGGTCTGAACATAGTAGTGCCTCTTATGAATGAGAGTCTGCTAAAGGTAAGTCACGTCATAGCTTCAAGATGACAGTCAGATAAAGGCCTTCACCAAATGTTTCCCCTGCCTGGAAGCGGACACTGTCTTGAGACGTTATGTGTGTGTAATTTCCGAATACCGGAGCAAAGGTTGCCCGGACATTCCACCGCTGAGTGTGTACAGACCACAATCGCGCCGTCTAACGCTTCGTTTCTCCCACAAAAAGACCAAAAAAGGACTTTAATGTTTTGAAGTTTACTCGCTATTGACAGGTGGTTTTTTGTGTAATCGCCGATTGCAGACCTTTGTCCTTTTGTTCAAGAAGAAGATTATGAGGCATCGAGAGGCTTCCACCATTGTTCATTCATTGTATTTCGGCTGAATTGAGCCATGGTTCCGTGTTTAGTACCACTCCTTTGCCGTAGGCAATTGCCGATGTTTTGCAATTCACGATGCGTGAATTTGACTTTTTTTCGGTTGAGAAAACAAAACGGAAGGTCCAGTAAAGAGAATCTTTGTTCTCTTGGCATTGTCATGTCAGGGTTTCTTTGTGCCAGCGATACCGTCAAGGGAAAAAGTTTGTGGCAATTCTGCCAAAAGAATCCCGGGAGGGGGACAGGTACCAAAAAAAGGATATCCCAGCGGCAACTGGTTAAACCAGTTCGCCTCGGTATGAAGAAATCTGTACCATGCCTCTGTGCGGTATTATGGTTTTTGAATTGCAGGAGTTTTTTTCTTGGTTTGAGAATATTTTTGTCACAGAGGAACCCTGGCTAAACAATGCAAAGAAAACAAAGGTTCTCATAGAAAGCACCGGGATTTTGTGGCCGTGAGCTACAGCCGATACTTGTTCCCATGGCTAGAATCTAGGCTGGAATCTCGGTTCATTCGGACTTACCTCCCATTGAGCCGAAATACAATGATAAACAGTGGTGGCAGCTTCTTGATCTCTCGTATTCCACTTCTTGTAACAAAAGTCTGGAATCAGGGATTCCACAATACCCTGCAGGATTCCAAAATAACCCTGCAAGAAAGGGAGATTTAGAGCTTTCATTCCAGTACCCTCTGTCCCTCTTTGTACAGGGGAAACGAAGCATTGCACGGTGAGTGTATGCACTGTGCAAGCTCAATAATGGAATGTCGAGGTGAATTCATTGGGTTCTGGTATTCCGATTTTGCACAGTTGCCAGTTTCGACCTCCGCTGTGTGTTGTGAAGAGTTTGGCCTGTGATTGGGTCCTCCGCAGCGAACTGGTTAAAAGGTGGCTTGCAATAGCAGACCTTACAACATTCAGATTTTAGAAAAACTGTTTTTACTGAGGCTGGGACGTGATGCGGCGTCAGTGACCTTCGTGTACTCGTAATTCCTCGTAATGTCAACATTTTTTCTCCCCCCCTTCTCCTTCACTCAGTTTCCCATTCTTTGCTCCGAGTACTTCAAACTCATCACCTTCATCTGCGAACTCTTCCCAAACAAGATCGCACTCCTGACGGAGTCGCTGTTCAACAACTTCATGGCATCTGTAGAGGTAGGGCTGACAGAGTACGGGTCAGACGTGACCAAGATGTGCCTGGATGGACTGTCTACCCTGGCTGCACACTGCATCGACACGGAACTCAAAGATGGCTCTCTGTTCAGAGCGATGGAACATTTTACTGAGGTAAAAGTGCAAAAAAAAGCTTTTGACCGAGAATGGCATAATTCATAAATCCATGAAAGCCCCAGCTCAACATTGGTAAGAAGAAAAACATTAATGTTCACAGATTTACATATACCTTACTTGGTATAAAGATAATGATGGTAGAAAACTTTCCTTGAAATATTTCTGCCTGAAGTGTTATCGTTTTTTTAATAATTTTGGGGTGAACAAAGAAAAATTGATTGGAGCGGGATTTGAGTCTGCAACCACCGGTTTAACGTACCGACGCTCTACCAACTGAGCTATCCAGCCCTAATGTTGGCGGTCTCCCTATTTTGTCAAATTTTTGTTCGGGGGGGAAACCGCCAACATTAGCGCTGGATAGCTCAGTTGGTAGAGCATCGGTACATGAAGCCGGTGGTCACAGGTTCAAATCCCGCTCCAGTCAATTTTTCTTTATTCACCCCAAAATTGATTTAAAATTTACCCAGTCAGTTTCCCTTGTGGTTTTTAAATGATAAATGAAATAAGATCCAAAATTTGTTTTCGCAAACGAAAGAACGAAAGGAGCTGATGTTTTCACAGGTTGGTTTTATTACAAAAATCTTGCATTGTGTAAAGAATGGAAGCATTTACAGTCAGTTTACCAATGTTCAGCTGGGGCTTTAAGCACTTAACTCACTCTTAAGAACAGATTATAACAACTTGAATAGCAGAAAACAAGTGGCTGGCCGAATGCCACATAATGCAGCTTTAGTAAGGTTTGCAGTAACACCATCTACATGAAATTTCTGTTTGAACTGTGGTGATTCTGAACAGGACCCTTCGTGTGTAACAACTTGACGTTGCTATCAAAATCAGCTATCAAGATCATCTATCAAAATCAATCTTCTTGGGTGGCTTGAGTGGCGTGTGCGTAAAGCGCTCGCCTCTCACCAATGTGTCCCTGGTTCGATTCCCGGCTAGGGCCATATGTGAGTAAAGTTGTGCGTTGGTTCTCTCCTGTGCCACGATGGTTTTTTCTCCAGGCCACCCGGTTTTCCTCTCTCCGGAAAAACCAAACACTTTCGATCTCAGGCTATGCTCCGTGGTCATATATGGGTTGATGTGGCTGGCTGCCGAAGGCGCCCTTGAATGCCTGCAGCTGGAACATGTGTAGCTGTGTCCTTTGCAATTCAGCTTCTCAGCTGCCAGTAAGGATGATTAGCTTCCCAAATTTCACCTTGTCCAGAGGCTGACGGGAGGGGGGAGGGCAGGAGGGCAAGATTTACCAAGGGGGGTAGCTGTCCCCTTTGCCCACTCCCCAGCAACTCCACTGATGCAAAGTTTTAAATCCTACTCTTGTATTTGATGTTAACGGCAAACCTTACTATATTGAATCTCCACCATGTTTTCAACTTCACCAAGTTTCAAATCCTACATTAATGTAGATTGCTGTCAATTGCTTCACTGCTAACTGTTGCATATTGGCAAACAAACGTATTATGGGTTAATACATTATCTGCTTGCTTGTGAAGTTGCTGACTGATAAGAAACTAAATTGCTCTTTTTTTGTTGGCAGGTTGTGTTCAAGGTGGTTTTAATGCAGACATTTGATATGGATCTGATGTCATCAGCATCGGAGGCGCTCTACACCCTAATCTGCTGCCATCAGGTAGACTATGTAGTAGTTATGATGCCTGTGATTGGTCAGGATCTTCCAAGACTTTAGGAGTTTGTTTACAAATGTCATCTTGCCTTCGAACAGACTGATCCATTTAGCCCCGCCTACAAACGTATTGACCAATCACAGCCTTGACAACGCCACTAAAAGTCCCACAAAGTCCGACGCTTTAAAATCCCATTAGAAAAGTGAACAGCTTGCCGCCATTGTTCTGACACACAACAACACACACAACTGTACTAACTTTTGTTTTGTTTTAATTTTTGTTGTATTTCTGTTGGTGCAAATCCCACAGCAGTGGTAAAAGTGGTTTAACAGCATTTCCTGTCTGCATTGTTCTTTGGACTCGAGGCACTGCTCAAAAGGCCACCAAACTAAATCCGTACCGCGGTATACCGTTCACGAAAACCATGTACGTGTGTGTATCCGATACGTGTGTGTGGCCGCAACCAAACCACCGCTGTGATCGTGACAAGAAAGTCACACCATGTGCTCTTGCTAGGCAGTTGCTAAGGTAGGCGGGGCTTAATGGATCAGTCTATTGTCTTGAAAGGTGTGAACTTGTAAAGGGAGAATTCATTCAACCCTCTAGTGTCTCTCGTTTTAAGATCAAGAGTCAATTGCACATTTTCAGGATTTTTTACTTTGAATACTCGCCCTTGAGTGACGTTTACACCCAAAAGTATGTAAAAAAGCTTAAAAGCATATTGCTTGACTTGTAGGGATTTAAAATATAAACGTACAATTACATTGTATCTATTCTGAAAGATTACTATTTATGAATTTGAAACAATTAACAGTAGTCCTGAGAATTATTTATTTCTATCTTAGCTATTTAAAATGTGCAAGTACAAGATGATTACGCGCGCGCCCTCTGTCAAAACTTCCGCTAGCGGAAGATTTTGTCAGAGGTCCGGACCTCCAAACATATTTAGCAATGTTTGAGAAGATTTCACTAGGGACCTTGGACAGTCTAAACATGAACTCTTTCACTACGGAATATAATGTAAAGCTGTGACGGAACTGTTTAATATTTTGTCTATTTCGAGCTGCTGGCAGCGGCTCTCCGGCGTATGAAGTAATTCACCGAGCCGCTGTGAGTGGCGCACCGTAGTGAAAGAGTTAACCATAATGTCCTTTCACATGAGGTGAAATTTATAAAATTTTTCACCCATGCTAAGATTAAGCAAGGGACCCTTGCTAAATTGCTGTGTGTGAAAAGGGGTTTAAAATGTCTTCGAAACTTCATCGGCGATTGACTACACCTTGCATTGGGCACGATGATTGACGCGCCACCTATTCCAGTTCATCATCAATGTCTTGAGTTCATCCCAAAACTTGGTTCTTGTTTTAATTAATTTCCCAAATCGAGATAAGCATGCAAAAAAACTGATGAACTGTTTGCAATTCAGTTTCACTATGTGCTGATTTAAAAAACTCAGGATGGGAATAAAAGTAAATAGCAATCATGTTGTATACTTGTAAAAAGGGCATTAACAATAGAAGCTTACAAGTAATTCATACGTTTGATCTCTACTAGGCAAAGTACACCAAACTCGTCAACGTGCTCCTGAGCAGCCAAACAGACCCTGCCGTCTGTCAGCGTCTGGCCGAGGCCTTCAGCAAGCTGACGCCCACCGACGAGCCGCTGCAGTTGGCCAGAAAGAGCAAAGTGCAATTCTTGAGCAGACTGGAGACGTTTCTGTTCAACGTGCGGGGTTTCCTGTGCATAAAGTGAACCAAGCTGGACTCGTCGCGCAAAAAGACGAAGACGACCCACTTGACTAGCTCTTTGTCGGAGACATTGAACCTCACTTGAGAGATCATAACTGTTTGTCCGCAGTGACTGGCAACTCTAGCTGCGTTTGACCTTGTCTAATTTTACCCACAGTATGCCGTGGTAAGGGTCTCTGATGAATAGACACTTTTGCAAGTTTCACGTATTATATATGAACTGGTTATAACTGCTCTTTTCTATTGTTGGGGAGATGTTTTATACTTCCAAAACTTGGCACTGCCCACGAGAAGGGGGATGGTTATTCTGAGTGGCAGCAGTTTCAAGAACATGGCTGGCTGTTCGCTGTCAACTGAAAGAGTCCGTTTCAATCGGAAAGCTGCCAACAAAAGCAATTCAAAGCCGCATATCTTGGGCTCCTTGGTAAGATCAAGCTTTGGTCGTCCGGGGGTATCACAATTTGAAAGAAATTGTCCACGGTATCTCGTGGGCGACGTGATGGATGGGAGGTGCATGACAAGAGTATGCTGTGTGCAGTTCTTGGCCATCTCATGACCATCAACAAACGAACGCAAATGCTCATCTCACGCTCAGAGGTTCAACGGTATTGGAAGGGTATAAAGTATTCTCATTTGGTTCTGATCCTTCACAACTGCCTGCCTGATGAAAGTCATTTTCGCATCTCGTATTCATCTCATCAGAAGATCCAAGTATTATATTCCATTACTTGACCGGAGGAGCCCTCTCATGGCTATATAATGCCAAGTCATCCATCGTATATGTACATGCACATATTGGCCAGTAAAATGCTCAATGCAATAAGGTGAAGCCGAAGTGAAAGTGACGAATGCATGTCTTTGCTCTGAGTCACCAATAGATAAAGCGCTTTACAAAATTGTGTATTTGTTATTGTTAAATGGGGATAGGGCTGTTATTTATTATTTTTGTTCTTTGCTTTGTTGTTATTAATTTGAAAAAGATGGGTGCACCATGGCAGTGTGCTCCATCCTAAGTAGTGTTGCAGGTCTCGAGAGTCAATTTGTTGAGGTCTCGGCTGTTCTAGGTCTCGTTTTCAAAGACTCGGTCTCGGTCTTGGTCTCGGTCTCAGAGCAAAGGTCTCGGGGGTCTCGTGTCGAGGCATTTCGAGACCTTATTTTCATAATTGCCCCAAAACATAGAAAAATAGAAAAAGGAACCCAAAACATTAACTTATCAATGAAAGCGTAATTTGAAGCTCACCCTGCGATAATTTATTTATTTATTTTTTAAAGTGGTGTAGTGCGGTCACACTGTTTTTCCCGTACCACATAGCGGCTATGTGACACCCATAGTGAAGGCTGCGGGAGGCCGTCATTAAAAGCAGTGGTTCAGCATTCATTACATGAATTTCCCATAAGAAGTGCACCCGAGTTTGTCTATTGCCTATGACAAACTCCGGTCGTACTCACCGGTTTGGGACAGAGCAGTTTTTCAACACGATCTCTCTTATCTGATCATGGTCAAAGAGGTGTGAAAAGCCAGATTATAGAGCATTGCCTGTGAGTTTACTGACTAAAAGATGTCTCCAAAATCCTACCAGGTTCTTGTTTTTACTCTAAAGTGTTAAAGAAAAGTGTCTAAAGATGTTATGAAAGCAACTTTGAATCATAAAAATCGACCGAATATAACTTGAGATATTAGATAAGAAACAGTCAGACTTCCTCCATACTCCTGGATGTTTCCGTAATTTGACACCAGCAGCTTGCCCTTCCACACAGGTGCATGCTGTAACTGATACAGCACTAACCCTGCACCAGGTCACTGGTGTTTATCTTATAATTACTTCATTAATAACAGCTGATGAGAGTCAGGGTGAAATTGGTGAGTAGAATCCAGAGATTTTAGCTAATGAGAGATTCCCTGTAATGAAAATCCATTGAAAGTTAACAAGAATTGGCTTTGAAAATTTTGTTTTACTGTTTACAACAGTATAGATTTGTCCAAAGTGTCTGTCTGGGTCTTGGTCTCGATGGAGAGGTCTGGGTCTCGGTCTCAGATTTTGTGGTCCGGACTACAACACTGGGCCCACTTTCTTAATAAAGAGTGCAAGCACGAAAACTGGCTAAGTACAGTAAAATATTGCTGAGCAGAAATAGGTTACCAGCCGAAAACCCATAAAGTTTACATTATAGTGACTGGTGCCCTACTCATTGTTTGCTTAGCAAAGAAATTTGCTAAGCAGTATTTTCTGCTAAACAGCTCGATGAAATTCGGCCGAGGTCAAAAGGTCACAAATTCACTAGACAGCCAGTTGCATTAGTGCAAGATTTACACTAACTCTTTGACTCTGGAATATCTGCACGCGCATGGACGAAACTGTTTTTGTTGGTTATTTGATACTGTATAAATCGAGACCATAAATGGCTTTATACCGTCCATTTGAGTTGTGCGCGCACAGCCATAAATAGACTTAATGGAGTGGAAGAGTTAGTAAACTATGTACAATATCGTTATGGTATTCAGTGTCAAGGTGAATAAGGACAAAGGTAATATCTTTTATTAGTTGACCCTCTTTTCAGGCAAACATATGAATTGTTTTTAACTGACCTGATATTAAGCTTGTGTCATAATTTTATCGATTTATAAGCTACTGGTATTCACCCTTTCCACCGACGACGTCACACGCTGCAACCGTCTGCTGCCCTCGCCATTTTGGGAGTCAAATTGTACCTCAAATCTATGGTAAGCGTGTAAATGCCGCATTGCCTAAAATGACACACAGAGACATTGACTCTCAAAATGGTACGACTAAGATCAGTGTGATGATGACGTCAGGTGAACTGGGTTGATTAGATATGATCATGTCATGCATTTTAAGATTTTAAATTTCTTATTTTGTTTTATTGCAAAAAGAAGTTCAAACGCAAGCACGGCAGTCGAGGCGTACACAAGTTCAAGGCTGACTTGCAAACTTTACTTTGGTCACAAGTTGAACTTTCATCAAGATCATTTCAAGGTCACATGATGTGTTCTTCTAACCAGTGGGGGACTTTTGCGGACGCTAGGTGGCAGCAGACTTACCAGGTGAAACCTGGGTAATGTGCCCATGCCCAGAACTACGATAACAATGGAAATTTACTAGTCTGGTTCCCTGATCAATGATTCCCTGACGACTCTTGTTAAAAATCTAAGGTCAGGCACCATCCAAAGCTGAACATAGATTATGATGCAACATATATAAATATTCATTACTTGACACCAACGGTGGACGATGTCATTGGATAAAAAACGGAGGGATGAGGATGGGCCTTGTTTACTTTCAAGAAGCCTGGGATAATTATTTTCTAAAAATGTGACAAATATATTCAAATGTAGATGTTGAATTTGTTGAGGGAAAAAAGAAAAGAAAAACGATAAAGGGATGTGTCTGAAAATTTTTTGAATTTTTATCAACGAAAGAAATGTCCGACCATCAACGACACTGTCCGAATGTTGACGACAATGAGTTCGGTGCATTTCGTATATTTTCGGAAAAGGAGGAATTCCTCTTTTTTTTTGTCACGTGACATTTGGGTGATACCTGACCCTAAAATTGACAGAGAATAGTCACAGATTTGTTTTGGTCTGGGAACCAGACTAGAAATTTACCTGGTAAGTCTGCTGCCACCTCGTGTTCCAAAATCTCCCATAGGGCCAGTTCAATCGGCCCTGTCACTACTCAGTCCAAAAATTAAATCGGCCTTAGACACTGCTGAGGTTGAAGGCCAAGTTTTTTTAAATTCCAAACTGTGCTGCCAAAGCATTCAAAAGAGTAAAGATCAAACATTAAAACAAGTTTCTGAATCTAAAGATGAGAAATGTCAGACTTCAGACCATGTTGTGTCTGCCTGGTAGAAAGAATAGCTGTTATTGTCTTCAGATGTGAAGACAACAAGCTCCCTGATCTACTTCTCTAGTGCTGAGGATACTGTTCCTAGAAGCTCCTTGAAATCTATAACTCCATGGGTTACCAAAAGATGGAAATGTTACCAAAAAGGTGAACATTTCAACATACCACCTACCATTCCGTTCCTAGATTCAGACCTTTTTGTCAGCAATAAATCCCCCCCCCCTTTGAATCAAGACTTGCCTGCTGCATTTATGCAAACAATTATTTCAAATAAACCGCTTCCCCATAAAAAAAAAACTTTATCATGGTGCAGCCATCTGGATTTTCTGTCATTCAAATCAATGTAACCAAACTGAAGCTGTAAGGTCAAATAGTCTGGTTCCTTTTTTTTACAGTGAATATTAGCATCCATTACTGTTGTTGAGTACAGGCAACATGACCAAGATGGTGGCAGCATGGTAAAGGTCCGTAATATTGGACCAATACAAACAACTTCAAGCAGCCTGATGTACATTTTTAAAACCATGTAAATAATAACACTTTTTTTGTAATTAGATTTTAGTTTTTAAACATTATGAATGACATTGATTAATTAATACACGACTGTATTTTGGCCCGATTCTGCTAAACATTTGTACATGCTGCATGGCTAGTTTTAATAAAAAAAAAAAAAGTGTCCTGATTGGCGGTAGTCTTTTAAATGATGTGATTTTTTGTAAAGTAACTACAAACCATTAACCCTAGCCGGGGACATCTTTCATACACGGAATAAGTTTGCTTACCAGAATAAGACTACTGGCCCAAATAACCTGGTGTCGATTTAACAAAGCACAAAGATTCATCTTAAGATGAGTTGACAGGATTGCCATAGCGATTTACATTGTGACATCACACTTTGCTTAGCAATTATGAGCGATTAGCAGCTAAGATAAATCTTCGGGTCTTTTGTGAAATCGAGCCCAGGGCACATGTAGAATGTTTCCTGCTCAGACTTGCTCGGCAGCTAATTGTAGCGCTGTTGTCTTCTGAAAGCCTCAGCTCAACAAGTGTCTGTAAATGCTTCCATTCTTTGCACAAATCAAGACATTTGTAATAAAACCAACCTGTGAAAATGTCAGCTCATTTCGTTGTTTCATTTGCGAGAAAACGGTAACACGTATTCAACATTTTGGTACGCATTCTTAGGCAGAGTTTGGTCTCGCGTGAGACGCAAATCAGTTTTGGATCTTGCTTCATTTATTATTAAAAAAACAACAACACTTCAGGCAGAATTATTTAAAGGAAAGTTGTCTACCATCAATCCTTATACCATGTAAGGTATATGTAAATCTGTGAAAAATTTATGTTTTTCTTTCTTACCAATGTTGAGCTGGGGCTTTCAGCAGCTCTTGGCACTTGCTTGGCCCCATGTTTCCACCTTCTCCTTAAAAAGATGTTTTCTCATCCTGTTTTTCTCATGAACAGGCTGAGTTTTTGGAACTGTTAATTTAGCTATTTATTGATTTAATTTCTTCAAGCATGGTATGCCTGAACAGGTAATAGTAATACTTGTTTCCACTGGTACCCTACATACGAAACACGTGTTCACATTACCGGTACAACAAACATTACAAAAAACTTGTACTTTATACTAATTATACACAATTATGTGTATATAATTAGTTTAAAGCTATAGTGGTAATTGACTTCGAACAGCGATGTCTAAGACAATGAAGAGTGATACGATTACCGATGTTTGGAGAATTAAATAAGCATACAACAGATATTAGTATAAAACAATATCTTGAGATCTTTGGTAAAGAAAACACAGAGATTATATATGGAAGGAGATGCAATACTTAAAGCCCCAGCTCAACATTGGTAAAGTGTCTGTAAATGCTTCTATTCTTTGCACAAATCAAGATGTATGTGATGAAACTCACATGTGAAAGTTTCAGCTCATTTTGTTGTTTCATTTGCATGAAAAACGGTAAAAATGCATTGAGCATTTTTGTACGCATTCTTGTAGGCAGAGTTTTGGTCTCACATGAAACGAAAATTATTTTGGATCTTATTTTATTTGTTATTCAAAAACAATAACACTCTCGGCAGAAATATTTCAAGGAAAGTTTTCTACCATCATTATCTTTATACCATGTAAGGTATATGTTAATCTGTGAATTTTCTTTTCTTTTTTTTCCCTTTTTTTTGGTCTTACCAATGTTGAGCTGGGGCTTAAAATACGGATGGCAATTTATCCTATTTGGTGCCGTCTAAAACAAGTTGAATAGAAATGATTGCCTCAGTAGATGATCAATTCTATCATTGACCCAATTCACCCAACGTCATCACAACGTTAAATCTTGGTTTCGCCATTTTGGGAGACAGTTTCCCCATTGTGTTACTAGGTAGTGTACATTTTAGCCAACAAGCGCACATTTACAGTCGCCATATCTTTTCATGCTATCTCCAACAAATGGCGTAGCATGGTAAGACTATAGCCCCTTGTTTCGTCAGTCTAAGGGTTTGTCTCTGGTAACAAAAAAAAAGTATGTTAAAGGAGCTGTGTCGTCATGATTATAGCGGTATAAAATGGAATAACCTGGTTACTACACACGCACGATCACATCGCAGTTTGACAAAGATGGCACCCTTTGTGATTTGACGGCAAGTGCGCGCGTATGCAGTATCTGGGTGAGAGTTCATCTTTCCACGCACAGCCACAGTCCTGCTATAGTCATGACGACAAGGCCCCTTTAGCTGACTTCGGTTTGCTTTAGACAAAAAGGTTTCAAACAATTTGTTTCAAAGACTGAGCAAGCATTTGCCTGGCAACCGCCAGAAGGACAAAGCCTGGTGCCCCGTAACATGCCACGAACATTGGTAGTGATTATGAGGTTGAGATTAATGTTCAGAAGACTATACCCAAACACCACTGTGACATAGCAAGTAAGTCATGACCAGACATTAATCAAACGTAACCTTGAAACGGCTTATTTCAACGTGTGCGCTACTGCTTAGCAGTGCTGTTTTATACCAAAGTTTAGCCATCAGTGACTTATTGAAGACACGCTGAAACGTCGAAAATACCATTACACGCCCAGCTTCCTTCCCATGGGCAACGCCTCGTAGCGATCGCCAGCTCTTTCCTCACTTAACCGTACCCCCTCTGGAATTGAGTCATCGAAAAGGTGATTAATTTACGCGCGCACGCTTGTTGAAAACTTTTGGGCGCTTGTGGGCGCTAAGCACGTGCTTGCAAACATGCGCAACCGCATTTCAAAATAAATCATGTTTTAAAACATGTAATATTGACCCCAACGTCACCCGCGGCGACTGTCTGCCACGCTCGCCATTTTGAAAATATACTGACTGACGTCCACCATCTTTATTGTGTTCCCTTTGTGGAAAAACAATCTTAAATATTCACCTCTTTCACTAGAAATGGGTCACAGACTATTGTGTCCATTCCGGCCTCGTTTTGGTTACATTCACCTTAAAGCCCCAGCTCAACATTGGTAAGAAGAAATACATTTAATGTTCACGGATTTACATTTATACCTTACACGGTGTGAAGATAATGATGGTGGAAAACATTCATTGAATATTTCTGCCTGAAGTGTTATCGTTTTTAAATAAATGAAATAAGATTCAAAATCAGTTTTCGTCTCAGTGAGACGAAAACTCTGCCTGTAGGAACGAGTACAAAAATGTTGAATGCAGTTTTACCGTTTTCTCGCAAACGAAACGACGAAATGATCTGACATTTTCACAGGTTGGTTTTATTACAAATATCTTGGTTTGTGCAAAGAATGGAAGCATTTACAGTCAGTTTACCAATGTTGAGCTGGGGTTTTAACGGGAAAACAAGACGATCGAACCATGATGAAGGCTGATTTAGTCCTTGACAGATCTGTCAGAAAACGGTGCGTTAATCAACACTACACTGCGAAAACTGGGGTGTTAAATTTGATTTTCTTGGTATCTGTATGTGACAACACCCACATGGTGTTAATTATACCAACGATAAAGCAACGGGGGCTAACTAACACCATGTCAGTGTTGTCACACTAGATACCAAGAGAATCAGTTTAACACCCCATTTTTGGCCGTGTAAACACTGCTGATGGGGAGTTCTTCATTTTGTACCGTTCAACATGAATTCAAGTATTGTCAAAATTATTACCGTATCAGCTGAAGCGTTGAGATCTGAGACCTTCTAAAAAGATCATGTGGTAATAATTTCCATGAAATGGAAAATTATAATGTTTTATTGAGAATGTGTACAATTTGTGAGTGCAGAATAGTTCTTTGTCTTTTTGTGAACAAGAGAGTTTCGTTGAGTTTCGTTGTTTACAGTGAGATTGAAATACTCTCAACTGAAAAAAAGAAAACTTCCAGTAATAAGCCGTGGCTAGAATGCTTGATAATACAGATTAACTCTAAAATACTTAAAACAATTCATGTAAGTTGACACGGGATGTCTCCACACTAATGGATACTATTCATTTAAAGTGTGTGTGTACACGAAACTGGTATGGTATACATTACCTTCTTTAAAATCACTCTCCCGTGCCTCCCTTAAATCACCTGTTCGACATTGGTAACGTGTCTGTAAATGCTTCTGTTCTTTGCACAAATCAAAATATACGTAATAAAACCAATCTGTGAAAATGTCAGCTCATTTCGTTGTTTCATTTGAAAACAAAAACGGTAGAAATGCAATGAGCATTTGTGTACCCATTCTTAGGCAGATTTTTGGTCTCATGAGATGAAAATTAATTTGTGGATCTTGTTTATCATTAAAAAACGATCACACTTGAAGCAGAAATATTTTCAAGGAAAGTTTTCTACCATCATTATCTTTATACCAAGTAAGGTAATCTGTGAACATTAATGTTTTTCTTTCTTACCAATGTTCAGCTGGAGCTTTAAATCACTACATTCAAGCTATTGACACAAACTTTGTCTTGTGGATAATAAACACCATTTAAAATGGTACAAGCGATGTACATACCGAGAAGGCTTTTGTGTGTATAATAAGTGACTTAATATGGATTAACCTAATCCTTTCAACCCTCCAGTGATTATATTCCATTCAGGCCTGCTCTTAGCCTCCGTAGTTTGTCACAACCATATGGAGGCTGGGAGGGAAAACCATATCGAGGCTGGGAGAGAAAACGAGTTTGAACCTTTGAATTATGCAAGGAAAGGCACCATATCAAAGAACGGAGAATCCGGAGATATTGGCGGTAGTCTGGAAAGTCCTGTCTTGGGTTTTATGGAATAAGACAACGTTATGGGTAGAATTGTGACTGCTCATTGAGCAAGGAGGTTCTGATGTTCAGCCATTTATTTCCAAGACGTTTGATAATAAAACTACTGGTATGCGGGTAAACGCAGCATTCGAGGAGGACAAGTAATGACAGACAGAATAATTTATAATGATTCTTGTTATGATCCCTGTGCTTGTTTGGTGTCCCAAAATACGTGTCCGATAATTGAACGTTTATTTATTTATGTTATTATTCTTTTAAGACGGCTGGTAATAAAACTCTACGGTTAAACGATGTTATCTTGCAGGAAAGAGTTATGTCAGAGACACTCCGTGATTAGGGATCTGTGCCCGTTTGTTTCTTGACTTTTAAAGATTATTATTTTTTAAGAAGGTTGGTACGATAAAACTGTTGCGGTTACACTCGGCAAGATGTGGGGTAAACAGTAATGCAAGAGAGACACTCTGTGATGAGGGGCGTGTGCCTTTTGTGTTTTGCTTTTTAATGTTTGTTGTTAAGTTGGTTGTTGTAATAAAACTCTTCAGTGCTGGCAGATGTCGTGGAGGAAGGAGCATGAGTTTCGGGTGTGTGCCTGTATGGGTTTTGCTGTTCGGGTAAGTGTTTCAGCGGTTGGTTTTAAAACTCCATAAATACACGTGGTAAGCTTAGTCGCGTGGAGGAAAGTGTTACATATTCAGAGAGACACACTGTGGTTCATTGTTCATAATTTGATTCTAGACGGCTGGGTATAAAACCCTGCGGGTGAACCTTCTCCCCAGTTAGTATATTTTGTATTAATGTTTTTTCATACAGGGATCACTAGGGGTTTTAATTAATAGCGTGATGAAAAAAAAATGAAAAAATAAATAAAATAAAAACTCTGTGTGAGGCAGACCCATAATGGGGCTTAAACGATAACCGGTAAATATCGGTCATTATTGTGTCATAGTAGTTATCATTGGCACTTAATAAAATAGTAGGATGGAATAATGATGGAAAACTGACAGCCAGTTAGCGGTGGAATATTGTTTACTTAAAAGTGCCAAAGTCCCATAGCCTGTGTGGAAATATTGGCGGATGGGGCCTATACGTACCAGGTGGAATTCAAGGGGTTTTGTGAAGGGGGTTACGGGGCGAAATTAACTTTCCCGCTAAATTTATTTTTTGAGCGTAAAATCCTAATTATCTCAAATTAATAATTGATTACAAAGATTAGACGTTTAGCGAGGGAGTGTGTTTCATTAATTTAAGTTTCAAAATCGCGTAATGTCTTGCCCCAGTGGAGATGTTTGTGAATTGGCTGTACAGGCCCCCAAGTTCCAGGCGGGATTGGTGGGTTTTGTGAAGGGGGTTACGGGGAAGGTAAATTTTTCTTCCAAACTTAAATTTTGAGTGCCAGTTATATCCTAATTATCTCAAATTAGTAATTGATTATAAAGAATAGATGGTTAGAGGTAGAGTGTGTTGAACTGAAGTTTCAAAATCGCGTAGGGCCTTGCCCCAGTGGAGAGGGGGGGGGGGGGTTACGGGGACACAATTTATTTCCTTCTCATTATAATTTTGGAGTGTCAATTATCTTAATAAACTCAAGCTTGTGATTGAATAAGATTTAGGCTGTTAGTCGTGGCATACTGTAATTAAGTGAGGATTTAAAGTTTCATAGCCCCGTGAAAATGCTGGCGAAAGGGGCCTGGTACCTACTTATAAATCAGCATGTGGAACAGTGGTGGGTTTTTGTGGAGGGGGTTACGGAGAAAAGTTAATTTCCTTCTCATTATCATATTTGAGTGTAAAATAACATAATTAACTCCAATTGGTGATTGAATGTAAGCATTTCCCCATTAAAAGGGAAATTAATTTGAACTATTATGGTTAGAGGTATTAAAAAAGCTCATGTATAAAACATCAGCTACCGAGAGAGGGCGCTATCAGCGACACGAAAACTGTATGGATCCCAAAGTCATAATGGAAAAATGTACAGAAATGATATTTGTCTCTGTGAAAATGGTAAGAGGTAGCCAGTCTATTTCAAAAAGGAAGCATGGCTTTTAAATTGTTTTCAGCGGGAACTTTAAATTGTCATTTTCTTCATGTTTTCGTTGACGAGTGAAGTTTTAGAGCCATGAAATAAAAACATAAACAGGTAAGGGTCACATTGGTGAATTCAAAATCAGTAAATTTGGTAAAAGTGGGGCCCTTTTATTTTGGATCCAACCGACCATGCTTACGAATGTAGCGCTCGTACATACTACCCATGCATTGTAATACAATTTGTATGTACTACAAACATGGAAGTACAATACGTGTTCATACAGATGTACAGCACAGTGCACACTGTGGGCTATAGCGTTGGTCTAAACAGTTTTTTTTTCACAGCACCTGCACAAACTTGGTATCAATGGTAATTTTTTCAAATCATTTTTACAAAAATTTGAAATAACTTCATATTCATAACATTATTATTAATTTTTTTTTCGGGGAGGGGGGCAGTTGCTTGGGAGGTGAACTTTCAAACACATTAAATAAACAAATCAGGAAAACTTTCAGACACATTAAATAAACAAATCAGGAAAACTTTCAGACACATTAAATAAACAAATCAGTCATTGATTTAATTGTCAAAGATTTATTACTCTCATTATTTCGACATATATAAAAAATAACACACAGATTGACTAAAGACTGAACAATTGGTTTCCCAATCCTTAAAAAATACAAAAGTACAGGATTATTAATTAACAAATATTGATGTTTCTTTCAATACAAAACCTCAATGAATAAAACATATCACCAAATCCAATATTCCTCAGAGAAACACACATCTGATACAGCAGCGTAAACCACAGGGGGGGGGGAGGCAAGTTCCAGGCCACCAGGTGCCCCTTCCCCTAGAACAAAAATCCATTCATTAAAGACACATGGCCCATACCCCGCCCCATCCCCAGTGAAAAAACCCTTGCCATGCCTCTGATCTAATATGCTGTCCAAAAAAAAAAAAAAAAAAAATTAAACATAAAATAAAGACCCATAAAATTACAGTTTCTGTCTTTTGTTAACAGATTGCTTTAACAAGGCAACAGTTATAGTGGCATTTGTGCCCAAAACATGGCTTAGACAAGGAAACAAAATTACTATGAACAGATAAAAAAAGCAAAATATTGGTAAAACACAATTTGTTACATAAATTGTTAGCACTACAAGATACTTAGGAATGTCCAGAGCTGAGAACAGATAATTTACAATGGCAAAAAAAACAACAACAACAACAACAACAACAACAAAATAACATTAAAAACAACAACATAAATAAACCATTAATATTATTTAATTAACTTCATACTTCTAAGTCTTTTTAATTCTTCTAATGCTTCTTGCTTATTCTAAAAATTGATAGAAAATAAACAATATTTTGGGGGGTATATTTTTATAATCAGCCTTCACACATAACAATTGTAGTCTGGGCCACTTCAAAATTAATATACTTGGGCCATACATGACTTTTGATGATTTAAACAGATTGAGAAGACTCTAGTCTGAAGTGTTGTGCTTATTCCCGCTTGGATTTAAAATTCCTAATAACCCCCATACATTTTTATGAAAGATAAAGCCCTGTTCACACTAGCAAGCTAATTCAATTTCCCTGCGGAAAATATGCTAAACCTATGGTTACATCAATTAACTCTACTCCCAGGCAGGGGTAGCTATTCCCCAGGAGTTTGCCAGGGCTAGCAGTTCATGTGTGAATAGGTCAAGCAAATCTTACAGAGAATTTCCCTGGAATCTTACAAGTGTGAAAAGGCATAAGAGAATATTTCATACTTAATCTATCAATTAAAAGCAATTCTCAGCAACTGCCACACAACTGAAAATCTTTTTTTGTTCCTGGAAACTGTCTGTCCATTCAACAAAAATAATATATGAATAACTCATGAGGAACAATTCCAAAAATGATCCATCTTCACATGAAAATTAATAAGCAGCTACATTATACCTGTAGTGAAGAAGTTTACTTAGAAGTTGAGAGTTCACTGATTTCTTTTCCTCATAATGAAAAGTACTAATTCTTCATAAAAATCAGAACACTGCATTTTTTCTTCTTCAGTTTCTTCTGTATAAGTCAACATTATTATTTTTAAATGTTTTATTATTAAAAATTGCCCCCCCCAAAGGCCAAAGGTTAGGGCAACTCAAGGTATTGGCTACACTAGGACAGTGAAGAAAATTTAATGTGTAAGACGTTATCTGATCTAAATTACACATAAATATCACTGCTACTGGTTGGCATTTTGAATGTCCTTTCTACCCACAAGAATGTGTGAACAATTAGACTATTTTTAGCCTTTCAGAAAGATTCTGCTGAGGCCATTAAAATTTTTTTTGCAATTATTACATAAGTACACATACATTTAAGTTTAAATTTTGCTGTAGACTTAGTCCCTACCGCATGAAGCTGTTTAGCAGAAAATATTGCTTAACATTTTTTGATGCTCAGCAAATTTAGTGTGGAATCAGTCAGATACAATATTCATGACATGGTGTTCTGGCTGGTAACATGCTCCTGATAACTATAATAATTATGGATGTTCTTAGGAAGTTTGTAATCTTAAATAGCAGCTCCACTCTCTAAATGTAAAATAATGAAAATGTCACTCTCTCTCCCGAGAGGTGTCTTTTCGGCTCTTTTCAGAGTGAAACTCACTGTGCATCACCCTTGAGTGAATTTAGAGCAAACTTCACTCTGTTTCAAGATGAAAATACCCAGTCGTTCTTTCTAGAAGGAGTTGTCCATCATGTGGCCCTTTGCAAGAGTGGTATGGCTGACAAAACCAGTGGTTTTTCACTCTTTTACATTTAGAGAGTATTATGAATTGAAATTGGCACCAGTGGTGTTCACACACATTTTGTAATCTAACTATTTTAACACCCAAGTACATGTATGTAGACTAGGGCCCAAATTCAAGGTTCCGCTTGGCAGAAAAATTTACACTTTAATTAAACCTAGAGTACTTTACAGGTTAATTTTTCACTTACACAGCGAGCACACAATACTAGCACTAACCTATAGAATTCTATCTCTGCCATTTCAATGTTGCATGTATGGTGGTGATTGTAGTGTCCCTAACCGCTTGCGCCGTCAACGGCGCATTGTCGCGTCGTGCCGTCGCAGTGCATGACAAAAGAGGGCACACTTCAAATGTTGAATAATACAGTAAAACTGCTTCCGGGCGACAATGCGACGGCACGATGCGACAATGCGACAGCATGACGTGACTATGCGACAGCATGACGCCACAGCACGACGCGACGTGACAATGCGACAGCACAGCGCAACAATGCGACGGCACGATGCGACAGTGTGACGGCAAGACGCGACGGCACGATGCGACGTGTTCAAAACGAGGCAATGGTACGACGCGACGGCACGATGTGACAATGCGACGATACGACACGACTATGCGTCGGAACGACACGACAATGCGCCGTTGATGGCGCAAGCGGCTAGGAACACTACAATCACCACCATACATGCGACATTGAAATGGCAGAAATAGAATTCCGTACTAACCCTGTAAGCAGAAAATGGTGACTTTAAGCACAGATTCCATGGTAAGCAGAGACATGAAATTGGATCCAGATGTTTGGCATACAATAAATCAATTCAACAAAAAGGAACAATTTGACTTTCAAAATGTGAATAAAGGCTTTGGAAAAAATATTTTTTTTTTTTTAATGGCAAGTTTCATTCAGAATTCATTGTGAAATAAAAAAGGTTTTACAATACATTAATGCTATATTGCAAAAAATTGTCTTCCATTTTAAAGAAAATACCATTTTATTCTAAATAAAATAACTTCTTTGGGCTTGCCCCACAAAAAATTTTTATGTAATAAAACAAAAAATGATAACAGCATTGCAGAGTGCCATGTTCACAGTTGTCTGCTGGCGAATGAAAAAACGCACTTAATCCTAGCGCTGGCTGAAATTCTCTCAATAAACCATTATCATGCTGCTTTCATGTTTATCACGTTCCCTGTCTGCAATAGCAATAATCAACAACCACTGGAATAATCCCTAAAAGGCACCAATCTAATTTTGCCTCCAAGCCTCGTTTTGATTACACTGATTTGAATGAGAGAGAAAAACAAGATGGCTGCTCCATGATACAAGTCTATTGGCCCAGCCAGCTAGTTCAATACTTCCCAAAGCTATGCTACATACATGTAAGCCACTGCTTGCATACATTGCACCTAACCATGTTGACATCATATTGTCCAAATTGCTCAGCTGTGCATGCTTGGTTAGACTTCTTGCTCTGAAGACAGCTGTAAAAAGTAGAAAAAAAAAACATTTGAAACAACTACAAAAAAGTATAAATCTTTTCCAGTAATTAGGTGTTTGGCCAGCAGCCGAACACCTAGTGTTTTTGTTCGTTTTTTTTTTATTTATAAGTTGGTACATACAAAAATATGTATCTTATCAATGAAATGTGGTAAATTAATAATCATGACATCAATTTAAAGCTCTCGGGCAATTCTAGATATCATGAACAAAGTGTGACCCAATTTGACCTTTAGTTCCCATCAAAACCAGAAGTTGAAGTTTAATATGACAAACCTTCATGCATAAAGATCAACAAAAGGTACAAATAGATATTTTGCTTGTCAGCATAGCACAAGGAGACAAAAACTTGCACACAATATTGACCATAACATTTTATCTGCGTCTTCTTCTTTCCCTCTGAACCTTCTCTCGCAATTTTGAACAAAAGTAAAGCTTGTATGAACTTGAAACTTATCATGTACACTGATCTTAATGAGTAGACGGCACAATAAGGTTTTGGGAATGATGATGTCACTGATGACGTCATTAAGTTAAATAAACGTTAAATAATTTGAAAATTCACCAAAATTTTCCCCGTAACTTTTTAATGCTTACTCCAATCACCGTGAAATTTTCTGACGTTTCCAAATGTATATCTAGGATTATGTCAGCAAAAAAATAATTAAAACCAAATCAGCTGTTGCCATGGCAACCATTTGTACGACCTTGGGTCACATGATTTGACTGATTTTTCTAGTAATTTTTAAAACTTTTTGAACATAATTTCCACTTATTTTTGATATCTTTACCAGAGAGTGATAGTGATGAGTCATGTGATAGTCTGAAATGGTTTTGGGAATTTAAAATGGCTGCCAGTTTTGGTGGCCATCTTGGATTTGTGTTTTTTAACAATGGAATATTTTCCACATGCTAATTTCCTACTTTTCAGACCCCAACAAATATTTAAAATTTGTCAACCAAGCCTTATTATTTCTCCATGGGCTCTTGGCGTCAGCCATTTTGATTTTAAGCGAAAAAAAAAACGCCCAAAAAAACATTTTTTCCAAAAAATGGGACACATCTATAATGCCCCAAAGGTGACTCCAGTAGTTAAATTATGTTAAATTATATTGATCATGTTAAAATGTACAAGTTTGCCAAGTTTCAAAACATTCGGACGAAAAATACAGAAGTTATGGTGAAAACACGTTTTTTGACCAAAAATTAGTAAAAAAACGCCCTCTAGTGAGTTTTAAAATTTTTTTTGGACATCATCATGTAGAACTTGGTAAAATGAACATTTGTGGCAAGTTTGATCAGAACCAATCGAACACTTTGGAAAATACGGAGGGGGGGGCACTGTTTTCTTTAGCAAGTAGAACATACATCATGAATTCTAGATCTTACATCAACCAAATACCCTCAACCTATAAAAAGAAACAAATTCTAACACCAACAAATAGTTAAATAGAAGAAATTTGAACTGTAAAACAAAGTGACAGTTTCAGCCTTTTGTTTGTGATTTGGGGGCAGAGCTTGACAGGAGGACTTGGGGATGGTATGTGGTGAATTGCAAAGTTACCCCGAAAAATGTGTGTATTATTTTGGGGTGCAGTTGACACTATGTGTATTCTAAGCTACATTCCAATAGAAAATGTTGCATTTAATTCAATTTTTTTGTAAATGCAAGATTTATATATTGATAAATACTTTTATTCCCTCTTGAAATAAGAACAATAATAATTAAATAAGTTAATAAAGAAAAGAAGGAAAAAAAATCAACAAATAAATAAATACAAATTGTTCGGAAGTGTCAAAGTATAACGTTAACAGTTTGTGTTATTAGTGGATTAAAACAATAATAATAAACTTAAAAAAAAGAATCAAATCCTAAAGTTAATGATGATAGTTTAACTTTCTATTTATGTATATCCAGTGTTAAATATCCATTGGAGTTTTATTCACATATTTATTCTTTAAATAAAAACGTCCCCTCCCGACATAATTATCAAATGAAAAGAAAGTAAACTATTTTAATTAATGTCCAGAATTATTGTCAAAATTCTGAAGCATGCAAAGCAAATAAATGTCATCTTAGTTTAAGCCATTACCAATTATAAAAAAACAAGTATTTACCCTGAAAACCTGGATTTTTGTTGAGCTCAGCTTACTCACTTCGAGTCATAACATAAACCATGTGCTCCTTACCAGACATGTAATGTTTACTTGCATACATGTAGGTACCCTGACTTCTCACTAAATATGCCATAGCGTGTACTGCACCAGAACCAGGTTATACAACAATTTTGAACTTTTATTATTATGTAAAATATAAAATGTTTATTTAAAAATCTATGTGTAAATTACCCCAAATTTTCCTAAATCATTATTGAAGTTGCTGATAAAAAAAAAAATACAAAATTTGTTTTGATTGTTTAAAGTTTTGAAAATAAACAGCGCCCCCATTGTTCATGGTGGACTCCTCAGTTGCACTGTGCATTGTGTGTATTATGTACAGTTTGGTGTACAGTTTGTACATGCGCAATGCACACGTGCTTGCTGTAAGTGAAACCTATTTTTAATAAACTTTCCAAAGATATCCTCCAGCTGCTTCTCATAAAGAGACTTTTTGTGGAGGGAAGGTTCAGGTAAAATTATGAACTTCCATATGGATAACAAATTACAGTCAACTGTAGTTTACAACGTAGTTTTGGTGTTTATTGTATAATGTTTTGAACACTTAGTATGCCCTAGCATGCACTGCACAGTAGTGTAAAGTGGACCCAGTAATTGGGGCGCTGTGTTTTTTTCAAAAAGATTTTGACATTACCGGTCGTACTAGTACTGGGGTCTACTTGTCAGTTTATGAGGGGGCCAACCAGAGGCCAAGCCAGCCCTAGCTAGCACTAAACTCATTTTCAAAACTGCAGTGTCTGTTTTCCATTTCTCTTTCCACCAGCATTACCAAATCTAGTCCAAAGCCACCAAGATGTATAATAAACCCTTTCATGGTAATATGTGCTATACTGAATCTGCTCCGTGTGCTGTGGTGCGTTGTTTATTTCAAACTCTGCATTTTGATCATTGCGCTTGTCGCGCAACATTACGAATCCTGTAAATGCCCGTTCAAAACAAACGACACATCACGGCAAATTGTTCATTTGCAGAAATATCACTATAATCAGCAATGTGTGTACTTGACGCTATGCGTAGAATGTACTTATGTAAAGATTATTACATCTTTGATCTCCTTTTCTTTTCTTCCAGATTAATTGGTCAACATTCTTCATGACACATTGGACAACATATGAGGGGGACACCAGCTACGCACAACATGTTACAGCAGGTTAAATACATAGAGGCATCACAGAAAGACGACACACTGCTAGGCATTATTAGACCCAGGAGTCTTAGCAATTTGAACTGATCAAACCATGGAGGATTGTATCAAGTAGTAGATTCTAACAAAGGCCCAAATGATCTGCTCAGAACACAAACCCAGAAGGTAACCAACATACACTGCACTTTCAACTCAGATTGAACTCATGTACAGCTCAGAGAGAGGTTTGCTGCTCTTAACTCACAGAGCAAACAGTCCAGAAGAGAACCCCTCAAACTTTGGCTTAGTGCTTCCACATCAAACCAAAGATTGAGTAGTAGATGTACAGCTCAGTGAGAGGTTTGCTGCTCTTAACTCACAGTGCAAACAGTCCAGAAGAGAACCCCTCAAACTTTGGCTTAGTGCTTCCACATCAAACCAAAGATTGAGTAGTAGATGTACAGCTCAGAGAGAGGTTTGCTGCTCTTAACTCACAGTGCAAACAGCCAAGAAGAGAGCCCAACAAACTTTGGCTGAGTGCTTCCACATCAAACCAAAGATTGAGTAGTAGATATACAGCTCAGTGAGAGGTTTGCTGCTCTTAACTCACAGTGCAAACAGTCAAGAAGAGAATCCAACAAACTTTGGCTGAGTGCTTCCACATCAAACCAAAGATTGAGTAGTAGATGTACAGCTCAGAGAGAGTTGGCTGCTCTTAACTCACAGTGTAAACAGTCCAGAAGAGAACCCCACAAACTTTGGCTTAGTGCTTCCACATCAAACCAAAGATTGAGTAGTAGATGTACAGCTCAGAGAGAGAGGGTTGTTGCTCTAAACTCCCATTGCAAACAGTCAAGAAGAGAACCCAACAAACTTTGGCTTAGTGCTTCCTTTCAAGACCATAGAGTACTGCAATCACCAACAAAGTCACACAGATGCTAAAAACAAACCCAAATACTGCTCTGTCTACACTACCAAACCATAACAAGTTGTGCAACGTTTTGTTCACAGTCCTGGCAGACGAGAATCTGAGATATCTACATTACATCAACAGAAACCCCCAAACCAGTACTCGCCACATGAACCCAGAGCATATTGCCCAGTATAAGTCACTGTGCTTGCTTAAGAGATAAGTGTCTCCATGAAATCATGATCCAGAAATAGAAAAGCACAGTATTCAACACTTGCATATAATTTCATCCATCTAGAAGATCATATAAAGATGCTGTGACATTCAAGTTACTTGCTTCACCCAGAACTCACCACAGGATCATGAAGAGTACGGTACCGATAGATGTTAAAAACAAAAGATAGCCAAACAAACTACATGGTAAGCACTGACCAAAAAACTGCTCTAGGCTGATTAATGTTTCTTTGCAACTTTTTGCTCATCAATAGAAGGACTGGCATCAGACAAAGACAATTACTATGGGCAAAGCAATTCCATTTAAAAACCCTTTGAGGAAACACAATGAAGTCATCATCAGCAAGGAATCTTTGATACTCTCTTCTGCAAGACTTGGAGTGAAATTGATTAGGAGTGCTCACAGACTTATAAGGAATGTATTTTCCTGTTACCAACCCAGCCAACAATGTTGGTCATCATCAGACTTAGCGGACAGAATTCCGTACAATTGTACCATCTTTCAAGTTTGCCTGAAAATGTTTTGACTGCCTCCGATTGATTATCTACACATTCAGCAATGTTTGACCAGGACTGACTAAGTTGTTGAGAAAGTTTGAAGGGGTTACTATCTTGTGCAGATCTGCTGGCTGGTCACCTACATGTATGGTGTTTGCCTGAAATCTCTCATATCAACCATTTTCATCAGCTCTCGACACATTCTAAAACATTTCATAAATTCTGAACCAGTTACCTGCACAAACTGTGAAGTACATCTACGTGTATGTTCTACTTCTACTCCCATGTCCATCTGCTTTCTGGTACCTTGAAGGTAACTTGAGAGCATTTCCACTTGTTGTGCTACACATATCATCTCAGTCAACAGTGTTTAAATGCCAGCAGCTGTGAGTGGAGTTCCATGTTCCCCCATCCCTGGATGTTCCCCTATGAGACTTGTCTTTGAGGACTCTGTTCAGCATCTCAGAATATCCAGCAAGACTCTCAATCAGCAGTAAACCAGTTACATCAGTGTGGAGTTCCAAGCTTTCCTCTCATGGCCAACTATTTGATGTTTCCCCAGTCAGGTTTGCCTGCAAACTCTCATAAGACTGCACAATGTACTCTGGACAGCTTGCACTCCTGTTTACATCATATCATATGGTGAAGCATCTAGCAGGACTGAATAAATGCAGTAACTCAACAACCAGGATGTGCTTCAACTGTAATGAAAATAGGTATGTATGTAATATTTGATAAAAACTCAAAAACCTCCGTTTTACTTATCTGTCTGCTTTCAAAATGTCTTTTAAAAAAGTAACAACAATTTTCTGTAACAATTGTACATGTAGCTGAGAGGTTTTATGGAACAAATACATGGGTAAATATTCACATTGCTGATGTGCCAACTGTTATGGCATTGTGTCCAATAGGGAAGCAGCTCCATCTGATGGTTATGGAGTTGATCGTCTCATTTCCTAATGTGACTGGGCAACAGAGGGCGCCATTACTTTTGCGTGATAGCCAATCAGATCACGCGATAGAGACTGCGCAGTGATTTTCTGGCGGAAAGGAGTGTGCATGACAAACTTCAGGGGCATTTAAGTAACTACATAAAATTTGAATAATTACTGATATTGTCATGGAATTCGAATAAGTAATGCATAAATATTGATGAATCAAGTGCACAAGTTGTCCACAAGCAATCATTTGGCCAAACAGGGATTCAAAAACGTGTTGTTTATGGGCTCTTTCAAGGCCATTGGGATCGTAAAAAAACATGGATCACTTACTAAAATGATATAAGTACCTACATAGATTTGTTGTAAAAAGACGTGATTTTTGGAAGAGATAAACTTCAATAGTTGTAGAACCATAAACTAAGTGTACAAATTGTGCAGACCATTCCCGCTCGTCACAATTTCACTCACAGTGTCATGACAATGATTGTGCCCATTCAGTTGTACATGCATTTTATAGTATGCAAGCCATTTTGATTTTGTAAAAGGTGGGAGGCGGGGCGGGGGGGGGGGGGGCTTTCATCAGAAAACATTCAAGTCTGTGGTAACATTTTGAAAGGGGTATCATAGAGGATGAGCAGCACAGTTGATAGCCTTTGTCTCCATGGTTATCTCCACTCAATTACAGATACTGAGAACTTTGTTTTTTGACATCCAGTTACACAAAAATCTGGACTAAAAGTGCAAGTTCACATTTTTGAAAAAAGCAGCTTGTTTAACAGCAATTTTTAAAAAATTTTGTTGCACAGATGTAATCCATGAACTAAAGTACAGACTTACAGCCACCAACCTGGAAAAGCATGACAGGTATCTCATGAACCGAGTGATGTCAACTTCTGAAGTCTGTTTTCTGCTGCTTGCTCTCCACGATGACTTTATGTCAAGATGATTTTACTGGTGAGCTACTGAATGATTGGAGTGAACCAAAAACACTGTAAATATGTTTATAAAACTCTTACCCCTTTTCTGAAATGACCATGATCCTGGGGAAATCTCAACTCCAAACATTGTTACCTTTGATACGACTAGTCAGTATGACTGACCCAGGACTAACACTAAGTAACAGTGGTTAGTTTGATTATCCATTAGTAAATTTTCTGCATCAAACTAATTGCAAGCATCTGTTGAGAACCATACTTCCTCACTGAAATGCTTTCATGAAGTCAAGAAAATACCATCTGAGAAACGATCATTGCTTATTTCTATTTCCCCAATCAAAATAAGCACAACGAACATGTATAAAATTCCTGACAAAGTGTAATTAGCTCAAAAGTGTATTATTTTCACTGAAATGTTTTCACTTTATTTGATGGTATTTTCACAAGTTAGAGGAATGGGTGATTATTGCAACGTCAGAATGGAAATAAAGTTACTCTTTAAAAAAAAAACCAATAGGTGATGTTTTTTTGAAAACAAAACATCAATTTGGTTGTCTCAATATAGGCCTCTTGCTGTTAATTTTAGGCTGATTGTATGGGAAGACATTTTGGTACAATGTAGATCGTTGTTTGGTGTAGACCTATTGTCTAAAATGTGACCTTTATGTAATTTGATGAAATTCTCACAGGTTGATCAGATGGTCTGCTTGATTGAAAACTATAAATAAACAAATGAATAAATAAATGTACTCTTACAAAACCCATATATATATATATATCGCACATTTATGCACTGACATCATCCTGCCACCACCTTAGAGGTAAAATGATGATAAAACAATGAAAATATAAAACCATGTACCGGCTGGGCACAGGATGGTCCATTGATCAAACCTGCTTACAACCTCTTGGTGTGAGTGCCCACTGCAGTGATGTATTCTTCAACCAAGCTGGACAATATTTATTTATATCAAACTTTGGTTTTCAACACGTAGTTCATTAATTAAAAGCCAAATAAAATAAAAAGGTCTTGCAAATTGATTTACCTTCTCTTTAATTTCAGATTCTCTACATGGTTTTACCTCTGCAAGGATATCTTCGAGTCAACTTCTAAGAACTTCATGCAAGTCCTGAGCTCCTGATTCAAATTCACCTGGAAAAAATGGTATGGAAGGGTTACATTGACATTTCAGAAATCTAAAACATTGAAACAAAGTCTGGCCTGCATGATTAAGTAGGTAGACATTAGGGGCAATTACATGGGATTTAATTCAAGTAATGGTAGAGAACGTTCCATTGACAATTGAGAAATGTTTAACATTGCAACAAGTACAAAAACAGTTGGGAAAATACTGCAAATGTCATACTTTGGTGGAAAACAAATCACCAAATGGAACATCTTACTTTGATGACAAATGAAAAAAGGTTTTGTTCACAAAATGCAGAACAATTTTGACAGTATGGACATTTTCTTAAAATGAAAGAACCACCATTTGAACATTATTCAAGTGGCCCTGTCCATTCAAGACTTGAATGCACTCATTTATCAATAATTGAGCCAAGTCTTTCATGTTTGTTTCTCATTTGACGCAAATAATCATGTACATCGCATGTACCTCTGTGAATAGTTCATTTGTTTCCTTGTGTGTTATTTACAGACTCAATTATTCAAGTATTTTTGAAACATCCATCAACCCATGCTCCAAACTGCAAGATGCACTGCTTGAGGAGATCTACATCATTTCTGCAAGGATTTCCTGAACACTGAAACATCATCAACCTGTGCTTCAAGTTTCATGCCAGCAAGGACACTGTCAACAATTTGGACATGAATAAACCCAAACTATAACTGTTGGCTTTGAGATGCAGCATGCATCTAAAAGCCTGGATTGGGGACATAACTTCTGCAGACTCTTTGAAAACTTCAGTTCTGTAAAGACACTAGTGTATGCAAAGCTAGAGACATTTCTGAACCCACATTTACATCATACTCTTTGGAACCTCAACAGTAGAATATGATCCGCATACACGGACCAGAACGTTTGTATAGTATCTAAAAATCTATGAAGTAATGTCAATGTTCATAAGTAAAAAGAATTGGCATAGTCAGGGGAACACTTTCTTCAATAATTGTTTGTATTCGTCACCGTTTTCAAGAACAGACAATTTGTAAAAAGAATTTTAACAGGTGCAAATAAGTACTTTACAGATGTTTGATGGTTTCATTGGCGTCAAAATTTCCCCTAAGTTTCCAAGTCATAAAACTTCATAGATTCGTAATTACACAAACTAGCACAAAGATAAAATCACCAGATTTTTGAATCAGAAAGTTTTCAACTTGCCTAAATCTTATAATGATTGAAGTACATCGTGCGTGCACAGTGGCAAAAACCAAGTGCTCTGGCTTTTGAGTTTCAGGAAGACAATCTGTCTGACAAGTTTTCTTGAAGAAAAAATCTTGTTAAACAATTATTTACTCGTTAATTAGATCAAATAACGACCTGTTTGCACAAATTCAAGATCCTGAATTTCATGTTTTGTCAAATTTCAAAGTGAAAGTGACTAACAGTCTCTGAACCAATGGTTTCAAAAACTTCAAACACAGTTTTCTCTAAACATGAAAGTTTGACTGCAGGGGCTAAGTTGTCTCTTTGTGAAAATGGTGACGATATCTTTGCCAAATAAGTGTTAAAGTAGAAATGTAGAATTCAGGTACTCTCTAAATGTAAAAGAGTGAAAAACCACTCATTTTGTCCGCCATAACACTCTTGCAAAGAGCCATATGGCGGACAAGTCTTTGTATAGTGAAAGACCGGTATGTTTAATTTGTAGCAGAGTGAAGTTTGCTCCAATTTCACTCAAAATATCACTCTAAAAAGAGCCAAAATGACACCACACGGGCGAGACAGTGAAATGTTCACTCTTTTATATTTATAGAGTATAGTCATCTGTTCATGCATGATATAGGATTAGTGTAGTACAAGGGTTTAACTAGGAGAAATGGTATTACTAATATATTTTTAACAATCTTTCTAAAACCAACAAGTATACTAAAAGAGATAGGATTAGAACAAATTCTAAATATTTTGTCAATACTTTTAGCATTAAATGCAATGTCCTAAACCCAAGTGCAGTAAAAAAAAACATATAGGACTACAACTGAAAAGGTGTTTTGAAATCAGTTGTCCTTAATTTACAGAGTACTAGATGAGATAGGACTAAAGCAAAAGGTTATTTCTAAACAGCTTGTCAACAGCTTCTGCCATAAACCATCGAGAGTAAAAATTAAATTAGCTTATCACTAAAACCATCTAGTCAACTAAATGTATGGAATTAGGGAAAATAGAATTTAAACTTTGTCAGCTCTCCCTAACATCAAAATGTTTTTTTTTAACACACACAAACAATGAGTGAAGCTAAAGTCAATGTTGATTGACATAATTTTATAAAGTTTTAAAGTCATCTAAATCTATGATTAAGAACCATGAACACAGACAGGAAGCTGAGCAAAGCACTTTCTTTAGAAATGTCAAGATTCTACAACATGTCAGCCCTCTGGTTCTTTTGAGAATCAATACTTTTCCTGATAGAGACTTAATTCATACAATTATTATTATTAAACCTACTCAGTTCTTACTTCATGCATCATGCAAATTCTCCAAGCTTGCTTCATGAGAAGAAAGCTCATGTTAAAGTGAAGTATATTTAAAGTTTAGTGTTCAATCAGTTAGTATTTGTGACTTGAAAGACCTACAATAGGTTAGTACAGGAGTTGTTTTAATAATTTTGTTGGATTTGACTTTAAAATGATGTGCATCCAAGTCAATGTAGCACCTAGGAATTTATGCATGAACAGAGTGTAAATAGTAATTGTAGTTCTAAATAATGCTAAGAACAGCCTCTCACAGAAAGCTAAACTTTCAAAAATCAAGTCACTGAAAACAAAAACAAGAAATATCAAGAAAGATTTGGATCAATGGAGATTAAGAGTTGTTCTTGTGACAAGTTATAAAGTCTATGGTGTGGTCGCAGAGTATTCAAATGCTTTGTTCACAGCCAATAAGAAAGCATGAATGAATTGTCCTCAAAAGCTGACATCTAAATTCTGGATCTTCCTTTTTATCAAATTCAATTAAGACACATATTTTGCACACTGGATGCAGTTTTTTTATACTTCTAAAAATGTTTAAATTCCATGTGAAATGTGAAAGTTACCAAGCTTTTTGTGAGAGGCTGGTCTATCTTAAACATTGTAAAGTAATTTAATTAGTTAGTTTAGTTAGAGAGTGGAGGGTGAGTCTATAATGTCTGTTGGTAATGCGGTACAAGATTGGCCGTAAATGTACTTCTGAACTCAAAACTTAGACTCAAAAAGTCAAGCATTTACAATGCAAATTATCCGGAAAAGGTGATGTTCCAATATTATCTTAGTACATTTTTCATTTATTTTATTATTATTATTTTTTTTACAAACACTCAAAAAAAGGCTGCCATGCAAAAAAAAATCACTGTATCGAATTGTCTTCAAAAGCTGACATCTAAATTCTGGATCTTCCTTTAAACATTTCAAAATCAACATTTATTTTGCACTTCTTTTTCTGTTACTAGTAGAATATCTTTTTTATTTTTTTGAATTTTACCAGCAGCACTCAAAATGGCAACCCAATGCATAAAAGCCATCCTGTAAAGAAATAGTATTTTCACAAAATGTTTACATCTCTAACCTAGTTGTTATACATTGACATTGATGGGGCCAAATGGATCTCTTTGTTTTCACTAGACTGATAGGTATATGAGACAAAATCTCAATTTACACTCTCACGTTGCATTTCATGTATTTTGTTTTCTACAGAAACTCTTCTGAAGTACATTAGCCAATCTTGTACACCACATTTTAACTTCTTAGCAGCATTGACAAATTGTCTTCAAAAGCTGACATCTAAATTCTGGATCTTCTTTTTACATTTCAAAACATTTATAGCGAACTATTTATTTTGCCCATCTTTTCCAGTGAACAATTCTGTTACTAATGGAAACATATTATTGTATTTTACCAACAGCAAATGAATGTATCCCCTCCCCTCTTTGGCACCCCGGTGCATGCAAGCCATCCTGGTGCTCGCACAAGTGTTCCCCGCCCACAGGTGTCGACAGGCTGGTCGGTGAGTTGCTCTCTGTCTGCATTTGCAGGTGTTTGGCTGTTTGTGATGTGTCAACCTTCCCAATCCTTGGCGGTCTGGATGAATCAAAGACCCACAGTTGGCTACAACATGGTAAGGATCCTTTGAACTATAATAACCAGTTTTCTTCCACAGAGGAGGATGTATCCATCTTCCACTCCAGGGATTGCACTCGGAAGAAATGCCTTCATGTCTACTCTGAACTGTACATTTCAGGAGTAATCGTTGCATCATGGTATTTTGATCCATGAGAATGGAATATCTGCAAATGTACGTTTTTGTCGAGTATTTTTGAGATGTTTGTCCTACTAAGAGATTTTGGTCACAATGTCTCAGCCAGCCAATCATTTGTTTAACGATCACTGTCTAAACCTCTCTGCTTTGTGTTCCAAAAATCAAGTTTTGTAGTTTCAAGAAAATTGTACATTAAAAATTAGTCAACCTTTGGGAATGCAAACATAAACCCAAGCAAACTAAATCAAATTAGAGCGACAAGTTCATCTGCACAAACAGTGAACAACGGCTTTTTAAAACAATTAAAGAAAAATGTTTTTAAAATCAAACATACATTAAAAAATCTTCATTGCTGTGTGTTAAGTTTTCAAACTTAATCTGAAAATTCATTAAAAAAAAACTTATTTACTTTAACAAGTGAATAAAATATTAGTCAATGACGTTGAAATTAATAAGCTATTTTCAGGAATTTCGTTTGGTGACAAAAAAAAAAGATCATAAAGACTTTTCTAGCAAATTCTTTTATGAAGGTCAACAAAGTTAAAAAATTCAAGCATGAAGCAAACAAGATGCCAAAGTATGCTCAAATTAGGATTGAAAAGGTTGCCATTTTACCAATAAAAACTTTAAAAATGCTACTTCTAATTCAAAATCATGAATTCCCCTACTGCTAAAAATCATACTATTAAATGAACAACACATTTTCTGCCAAATGTGTAATTTGTTAAACATGTAGTCCTATCTAAGAGGCAAAACTAAACTCAATGAAAATGAGTAACATCTAAACTGATGTTTAAATATTTTGCAACAAACGCAAGTTTGTTCAAACTCTCTCTCTTACTGCAGAGACAAAGGTTCTGTGAACAAATTCAAATGTTCAAATGATGTTAACCAAGAATCTATAATCCAACTGGATTCTCCTCAATATCTTGACATGAAGTAAATCATTTATTTTCAACAGACAAAGCTGTTGGTAAAAGATGTTTAAACATGCAACAAAAACGAAAACAGAACTGCACTTCAGGTAGTTCTAAAATCTATTTCACTATTTCAAGACTTATAAGAAGGCAAACAAAAAATATGGAGAATTTAAAATGAGTTCGATTCTATCCTGCATGTCATTGCACTGCCAAAAAAATACCCAAACTGTCTTGTCAGTTATCACCATGACATTAATCACAGATTGAGAAAGGCAGCAGTCTATTTGAGACTTGAGCCTCAATGTGATTCTAATAGACTTGAATGCTAGACAAATCAAAATGGCTTTGTACCTTGGATAAGGATCCATTTCCAGTGGCATAGAAAACTATTTTAACTTGTAACTCCAAAGATGTCAGTAGTTGAGCTGAAATGTAAAAAGTCAGAAAAAAAGTATTTTTGAAATGAAAATACTTAAGTAGTCTCCAATAATGGTGACTATTCGTGCCAAATCTACATGTATAATCATGATAGTTCCTGGCTAAACTGTGAAATCATGATAGTTCCTGGCCAAACTTTAAAATCATGATAGTTCCTGGCCTGGTAAAACTGATCCCAACTCTGGGAAAAAATGTCAGGGTGCCAAACTCTTTAAACTGCTGTAGAGGGATGGCCTGGTGTGCAAAGGTAGAGCACCATACTATAACTAGGGCTGCAAATGGGACGATGTGGTGGGTCCCTCAGTATTGACAGAAACTGTGGTGTTAGATACGGGGTCCCAGTCCTGTCAGATAGGTCCATGGTAACTTTAATTGAAGTTGGAATTCATGTACTGTAACTATACATCCTCAGCCATGCACTGATAGTCTTCAATCAAAGGCAATACCAAGCATTTTAGGGTTGAATATCAATCAAGGCATTGACCATGGTCTAAGGGTTTTAAATGAAGACAGAATGTCTTCAGACGTGTATTTCCATAGAAACAAGAAATGTTACTGATATAGCTCTGTGCCTGCAAGAAATATATACAATCGTCTAAACAATGATCTTTACTTTTAATGAGGAAGTTTTTCTCAAGAAGTAATTTGACAGTTGCTATCAAATTCCCAGATCTCAGTCATTACAGTGACCACTCAGTAAGACACCAGTCTATTACTAAGATGAGTGACTTATTCTTAGTCTTGTGTGTGTTGAAGCAAACCAAGATGGCCACTGGTCATCTGATTAAGATACAGACTGTTGCTGAAAATCAACATGTCACACAGTGATAGTAGGCAGTCCAAATCTTTGCAGGGACATTTCTGAAATACCCATAATGGGTAAAGTGAAGCTATTCATCAGGCAGGCAAAGCCCTACCAGATGCCCACACTAGTGGGTTGCAAAAATAATGCAAGCACAGTCCGCCAAGATGCCCTTATTGGGGGTATAGATACATTACAGTAGCAAATGTTAGTCATGCAGATACTTCCCTCAATGATACCCATATCCTGGGTAGAGAGGGGCTTAAGCTAGTCAAGTAGCTACTGTCAGACCTACCATGAGAACTATGACACAAACTAGGGCAAATAATGGAAGCAATGCATTATGAGGCTTTGTGTCCAAAGCATTAAGTGTCAACATCTTAACATCCAGTAAACCTGTACATGATTGTACATGTGAAGACACTTTGATGTCCTTAAAGTGTTACAGAAAATCCTCATATAGAGGTTTTTTATTTGATTGGTCAATGCCTTGATTGAATTTTGCTAATTCTAGGCAACCTTGAGCTTTAATTCAGGCTTGGGGTATTTAGTAGATTCATGTTTAAGTACAGTATTTACAAGTTTGAACCAAAATTACAATCACTTCCCTCTTTTCCTTTGGGAAAGTGGTTAGCTTTTTATTACTGCTTTCAACCAGTGAAGGTTTTGAAGAAACCGATAACCTTAAGACTTCACTTGTTCTCAGCAAATCAAAGAATGAGTTAAAATTCATAATTAACCCTCAGATCAAAAAATGTCGGTCTGAAACTAAAAAGTATACATTGATCAAGTGATTGACAAAAGCAATTAATGAAGTCATCCAATCATTTTAGAAACAGTGTTTATTACCAACCTTGTTGGTAATATTTAACTGTTTTGCACAACCCCAAGCCTGGTTAGTCCTTAAACTGATAGTCCTGAGAGTTCTTCACATTTACTTAGAATGAGAATTAGCTGGCCTTTCCATATGTACACAATAAGGAACATAATTTGTGCAATAATCTGTTAAGAACAAGTTAAGGTAACCCTGGAGTATGAAGGAAAATATGTGGAGTCTCACAAATCCACCTACCTCTGTCATGATGTGAGTTCAAAGGCTCTAGAGCCAGTATACAATTCTCCCAACCGTCTCAGTAGCAATCGCATGGAAGCTGTTGCCTTCCAGTCAGCACTTACAATGTAGAAGCAATTATTTGCTAATGGGATGTCCTGAATAACCAAAAATCCAGGATAAACTGATCACAACCAGTGTCTGGGAACCAAATCCCTAGGATATAAATCAATATCAGACAACACTGCTTATTAATTAGATTTCACAATGGCCAGTAAAGCACAATTGATTTGACTTTGTATTTAATGACACTTTGAATAATGTGAAGAACTTTCAGGACATTGTCTTATTCAACCTTGCTTGGTATTGCCCAGCCTCGTTCCCACCAACTAGTCTCAAATGGACCAATTAAAGTGGCCATTAAGCCTTTGTGTTTTCAGTTTGCCCTCTATGAACCCACCAGCCCCTCCCCCCATATAGGTGAAGTGATATATATATCCACTTCTACTCTCCATTAAGAACAAAATGTGTTGATTTACAAACTAAAATCACCAGTGGCCCCTATGTGCAGTGTGATTTCCAGACCCCACCACTTGCCCCTATTGGGAAGTTCACAACGTATGGATACACCCATAATTACAACCATTTTGGGAAAATGAATATTCATGATACACAATATCACACTCGGTAAAGCCCATGTTTCTTTCCCTCCTTCATTCAACTTCTACAGCCCCTATTGGGCAAACAGATGTTCGCAGTGACACTAAGTTGCCTTCACTGTCCCTTGTTGGGCAAAGTGATATACACTTATGTACCAACAGCACCCACCAATTGGGCAAACAAGATTTATAGACAGTGGGTAACACCAACCCCTATTACTCCACACACTACATCAACCACCAGACCCCCATCATTGGTAAATGGATGTACAGGTGACAATACGCTCTTATGATTTCCCACCTTCACCCGCCATTAGCCCCTGTTGGGCACCAAACACCCTACAACTAGCCCCTGTTGGGCAACAAACACCCTACAACTAGCCCCTGTTGGGCAACAAACACCCTACAACTAGCCCCGGCTGGGCAACAAATACCCTACAACTAGCCCCTGTTGGGCAACAAACACCCTACAATTACCCCCTGTTGAGCAACAAACACCCTACAACTAGCCCTGTTGGGCAACAAACACCCTACAACTAGCCCCTGTTGGGCAACAAACACCCTACAACTAGCCCCTGTTGGGCAACAAACACCCTACAACTTGGCCCTGTTTGACAACAAACACCCTACAACTAGCCCCTGTTGGGCAACAAACACCCTACAACTAGCCCCTGTTGGGCAACAAACACCCTACAACTAGCCCCTGTTGGGCAACAAATACCCTACAACTAGCCCCGGCTGGGCAAAGTAAGTTAGACCCTTACTTTTACACACTACACCAACTACTACCTTATTGGACAAGAAGTGTTTTTCCTAAAGACAAACCATCAGCCCCTCCCCTATTTGGGTAAAGTGATTGTTCAGCAAAAACAATCACTAATCCCAATGTCTTACTCCTTTAGTTCCATGCCGTAGTAAGATACTGTGGGATGGATTACCATGGGAACGAGGTAATCTAACATTGACCTATCGCCATTTGCAACTTAGCCATAGCTCTGACAAATAAGTGATAGCAAGTAAAAACAGGCACTCTCATGGAGTAGATGCAAGTTAAGCATGGCATGTACAGTTGGCTCTTGATGTACTTGTCCATCAGAGAGTGTTGGGCAAATGTACATGAGTAAAAGAAACACATAATGAATTTATATGAGTTTCATCATGTACTGCTGGGAAAAAGAAAGGATGAACATACAGTGATTAACATGAACGCAAACTGCAAACATGATTGAGCATCATGTGGACTACATGTGGAACCAGTACATCTAGATGTTCTTGTTTGCTAAGTTATGCATATTGTATGTCAAGTAACATGTACATGAATAATGGAATACATACATCTTGTATGTATGAGATAGGTTATCACTTTCCAGTATTGTAGATCAGGTTGATCATACAATGTGCTTTATGCACTGTTATTGGCTATCATAAAATAAATGGCGATAGGTCAATATTGTTTGATTGAAGACTATCGATAAGCTCCATGTATTTTAAGGCTGTATACACCACTGGTTTTGGGTCAAGTAGTGAAACTAAAGTAGGACAACATTTCATCAAATGTTGAAAGAGATTAAGGAGATACATTAATATCATAATCCAAAAAGAAAAACTCTAGCTGGGATACACCAATGGAAAACTGCATGCAATCTTATGAACTATTACCAATTACAACAGGTTTACATCTTTCTGTTGAATCTCAAGGAATGCATTCAAACTCCTTCAGAACCAGATCAATGTAGACACAATGTAAACTAGGCTACTGGATACAAACAAATGAGCAAGTACTGGATTAAAATGCAATTCAGTTTTAACATTGAACTGGATCACTGGCCAGAGATCCAGTTCATTATTTGGTTGATACTTTGAATGATTAATCAAACAGACATAAAAATAAATGTGAAGTATCATGAATGTGAATCAGTATAGTAGAATGATGAAATTGCATCTCATTAATTCAATAAACTTATAGATGAGCTAGAAGAGTACTAGAGGTGAAAATAAACTTAAAGGATATTTGAACTAACACTCTTTATTGTGAGTGTAAGTTCACAGGTGGTAATTTAAGCCAAATACTTGGATGTTATTACCCATAGGATTCAAACTCTTTTAACTACTTATTGTTTTATACCAGTGGTGTATACAGCCTGTCCAATGTCTATGCATACAACTAGTTCTAGGACTAAGGCCTTGCTACTCAAATTAGTAAATAACAGAGATGTAGGTCCAGACATCTTTTAGTAACAGGTCTTTTTTTCAAATTGACTAATACGTTAAATAGGTAGGTTCACCTTGTAAAGAAGCTGCACGGAATAATCCAAAAGCTGTACGTAATCATTATAGGAGTGTAGATACCATACTGGATAATAGTAAACATCTCTCATTAGTTCATCAGTGACACTCATTATTGGCTCCTTGAAACTAATATGCAGAAGGTCCATCTTGTATGAGGTTTTGTAGTATAGGGATAGATCAGCATATCAGTAGCTGCAGCTTGTGTTTATAGCATAGCAATCTCAGTATGTAGTCCCAGTCCTGGATAGACAAAATTGATGATGAGTTTTCAGCAAAAAATTAGAACATGTAACATTTGAGAGTGTGGTAGATATTTAAACACTAATCAATGATAAAAAAAATGAACATAAGCTACCCTAACAGCAGGTATTAGCTACCACATCAGGCAATTTAAGCTACACTAACATCAGAGATTATAAGCTACACTAAAAGCAGGCCATAATTGTAGAGTTTGTACAAGATGTACAAAATGTAATTTCAAAGGAACAGTTGTATGCATTTGTGACTCTAGCAGGCCCTGGGAAAGCCTACAATGTTGTTTATAAAATCACTTTATCAAATCTGAAGAAACATGAACGTATTGGCCATCTGTAAACAAGTTAAGTGCTTGTTGTAAAGTCTTGCACGTAACAATTCTGGTTAGTTTCAACTAAGGTTGTTAAAATGTTCAGAAACAAATGTACTAAGGCGGCACACAACATTGAGCTCTAGCTTTTAGAAAGACCTCTTCACTTCAAACAAAGTTGAAATAGCAACCAGGAGTAGTTCTATTAAGTAGTAAAACTGTTGTCATCAACTTTGAAGTAATAACATCGTACCATTAGTATTGTTTTCGCTTAGCAGATTCGCTTAGTGCTAAAGACTTGCAAGTAATAATGTGCTAAAGTAACAATCCATGTAACAATCCTTGAGTCATTTCTGAATGACCTCTTCACTTGTTTAATTTCAAGTAAAGGTGAAACAGCAATCAGTATTCAATAGTCAATATATAACACTTTTGTTTTTATTAGTGCAGAGGAAAACTGTTTTGATTGATACAGAAAGCACAGTAGATTCTAATACAAACTAAATGACCAAACTATACATCTAGGTTCATTTAACAATTCTTGGTCCAATTTACAACTAGGCAAGAAAACAGAAACTATAAAAAGCTGTGTAGGTTGTGATTTTGAGCAAGTTTGCTAGTAGAAGAGGTGGTAAAAACCATCATTCAATATTTCCCAGGGCCTGCTTATTATAGGTTTGCATGTGAGCTGTAAAAAGTGCATGGTATCTGTTATACATGAGGATGTATAGTAAAGTGTACAGTGCATGAATTTGTAAAAACTTCAATTAAACTTACCATGGACAAAATAGAGGCAGGACTGGCAAACCCTGTGTCGATAAAAGGCACCACAGTTGCCCTTGATACTGAGGGGCAGATTGAAAAGGGGCGGATCCAGGATCTGAAAAAGAGAGGAGGTGAAATTGGCCGGAGGTCCTGTCATGTAAGGGGGGGGGGGGCGGGCTTAGAGTTGGTCACACATGGTATTGTGTCTTAAATGTACTTTGCATTTAGACCAGTTGAGATAAAAGATACATACAGGGACAAATTCAGAGTATTGGAAGTGCACAGTATTTGACCGTCAGGAATTTGCAAAAACTCTTAGATTTATTCACCAAGTGAGACTGGGCATGACTTTGTGGTCATCATGACGTTTTGGAAACGTTTAGATGCACCATTCAGCAAGACACCTGTGTTGTAGCACGTGTCATAAACGCCATAGATCATACATTCAGTAGTCATCATAACGCTGCAATTGCGTTGAGATGAGCCAAACAGCCTGACCAAATACTACACAAGACCAATGAAATCATTGGTTACACTGTAGTCAATTCAATAAAGAAAGCATCATGCATGAATTGGAAACTAGTGCTCAAAGTGCTCTAGGTAGGGCACCTCAAAGTAAAAAGATTGTGTGACAAAAACTGTATATCATGCCCCCCCCCCAATAAAAAAAAGGAGAAAAGTAGTACAAAAGTGCTGAAGTACAAAAGGTAATTGTAACATAGGAAAAGAAGAATTTAGACATGACAGGGCTTTCCGGCAAAATGTAAGGGAATAAAAAGAAGGGAGGTCCAAATCAAAAAGTGGGGATCTCCCATGGATCCGTCATTAAATTGCCACCACATCGTCAAAAACTGAGCCACAAACCGAGTATGGTGTTAAAAAACAGACACACCAGGATCATGATACAGAGATAATATGCTACTCAAAACAGTGTAAGGAAACCAAAGAAACAACTAAATCCCAATAAAATGCATTTTCAAGGAATGCATCATTACATCATTAGATGATCAAGATGCACAAATGAAAATGTTATGACCAAATTTAGTCTACACTAAGATCAAGCAAATTTACAAATTCAACTAAATCTTCTAAGAAAGTATTTAAAGAGAATGGATATGCTAAAATTTCAGTTGTCTCAAAAATTGAGTGAGAAGGAAAAATCTTCCCCAAAAAATAAATAAATAAATAAAGAAATAAGTCTATTCAGCTGGAACTTAGCTAAATTCATGTGCAACTCATTTCTAAACCTTAGCAAATAAACTCTTTTTAGTCAGTTTGAAGTGTAGTGGATATAGTGAAGTTTTGGAAGCTCACACTTACCTAAAATAGATAATTTGGGAAACATGTCAGTTTACGGACTTGACTTGTTAAGTGAAGTACTTTGGACTCCTAACTATGAGTGCCTTGCATTGTTTTGAGTAGCAGGAGAGTTTGGCATCCTGAAAACTGTGTGGAAAAACAGGAAAGCTTTAGGGAAGTTACAAGTTAAAAATAAGCCAAACAAATGCCACTTAAGTCTAAATGGTGAACAAAATCTAAAAATGGCCAGTTTGAAATAGTGAAATAGAATAAATTGGCACCGTCAGAAACATCAAATAAACCCATTTAAATCTCTTGGACATTTGGAACCTTCTGTTTTATACAAGTTGCCTCAAAAGAAGGATGCAGAAAACTGTTGTGGTTTAAAACTTTATACTCAACAAACTGTTTCAACTTGAAGTAAACATGGCAACCAATTCAATTAGAAACTCCACTTTGGAATTATTGACAAGCATTGGAAACTACTTGTCACTCAGCTAGACTTCTCAAAAGCAACCAAAAATATCTATAAACTACATTTAAATTATGATGAATTGTTGAACTGAAAATGTGCTGGATTTTGACATGAAAATTTATGGTCATATCCCTCTTTCTTGTTTCAAAGATAGATAGTGGGGCCATTGTGCTCAAGTTTCCTTTAGAAACATAAAAAGACTCATTCACTAAAACGCTTCATATGCATTGGTACTGTGAACAGTCACCTCATTGTTTTTGTAAACAGACACATTAAAATCAATTCACTGTTTGTGTTCATGAACTACAACCATGGCTAATGCATTAGTTACTTGAAAACCCACTGAATTATTTAATGAACGTCTTAAGTAGGAGGAAGTCAATTAAGCACCGACAGTTATGATGTTTGACTACGACAGTTAGACTTCTTGTTAAAACAAAAATTTACATAGATATTTGATTAAAAACACACTAAGGAACACACTAAGAAAATGGCAGAGTTTTAATTGGGTCTTCTTTGTGACGTTGGCAAAAATGATCAGTGCAGCTGAAAGGAAAAGTGACCTTAATCTAAACATGGCAAACTATTAAAGAAACTGGCAAAAACCGTACATTTGTTTGATATTTTATTTGATAGGATCAAAAACCAGGATGCAATTATGCAATGCGAAAAGAAAGTTCAGAGCAGACATTGAGGGCGCTATTTCCATGAGCAATGCCAGGAGTGGTTGATAGATACATCTGACTCTGTGTCCAAGTCAACTGATTATTAGAGTTCATTAGATCCTTCCCTTGTTATGGTAAACAGAGGGCGCTTTGGCCACACAGACTAACAATATTGGGGACAACTGAACACATTGCACATAGTCTCTCACTGAATGGTGTTGATAGAGGGCGCTCACTGACAGGTCTGTTGGCACCTGTGGGCGGGGAACACTTGTGCGAGCACCAGGGGGGGCTTGCATGCGCTGGGGTGCTTTTCTTTTGTTTGTTTCAAGTTCAAGGTCAAATTTAAATATGAATAGAAGGCATTGCCCACCAATAGATATGAATAAAAAACATGGCTATGAACACTTGTGTGTACTTTGTCTTTATGTCAGACTCTACCGCCCTCTAAGTTTGTACTGCCCTCTATCTATGTCCCTACCCTCCCAATATTTAAAGTCCTTAAGCCCCCCATAATGCATCTGCTTTCTATTTCAATACAAGTTGCAGCACTATTTTATATGTGGACTTAAAGGGAAGGTACATTTTTTTTCAAGGTTTGAAATTGTAACAGTTTCTTGTTACTTTTTAGATATCTCTTTTAGAGATGAAAAGCATAAGTTTTTTTTAGGTTAAAATTTTGAGTTGTAACAGTTTCTTTGTGTGACCTTTTACATATCTCTTTTGGAGATGAACAATTAGTGTAACGTTTACTAACGTTAAAAAGCTCAAACAGTTTGGTAAAAACGCACAAAGTTTTTGTTTGTATTTTGTACTTTTTTTAATGAAAGTCTCCTTGAAATTGGAAAGTTTTAGACTGCGAACCATTTTGGCAGAATTTTCAAGGAAAAGACAATGTTTTTGAGAGTGCCCAGTTGACTTTTCTTTCTAGGACATAACTGTTTCCATCAAAATGTAAATGATTGAACCTTGCGACCATTTTGGTCCTGGTTTGACAAATTGTTTCTAACAGTGTACCTTCCCTTCCACTCAAAGTCCACATTACCAGAAGTGTTTCAGACCTTTATCACGCCATCTTTTAAATCTTAAGGCAAAGCAACTGATTGTAATAATTGTCATTGAGTGATAATGAGATGCTAAACTTTAGCTGTTCATTGCTCAAGTTATCTGATTCGGAATTGATTCAAAGTCTGTGTACACACAGATTACACGTTGATCAGTTTTAAATTTAATTAAACAACACCTTGTCTTATTAATGTTGCTTTGCCCTTAAAAAATGTTTTGTTTCCTGGTTATACAGTGTTGAACTTTTTGTTCAAGTAATCTGATTTGGCACTATTTCAGCAACTGTGTTCAAACAGATTTCACATTGATGTATTGTTAATTGAAACAACACATTTTCTTTTGGATGTTGCTTTGCTCTTATAAAAACAACTGCAGTTTACAGGTGATCCAGTATTGAACTTTCTGTTCATTGTTCAGATGATCTGATTTGGCATTGTTTCAACATTTGTGTACACATACCTATTCAAGTGTATTTGAAACAACAATGCCTTTGGAAATACTGTTCTGTCAACATACGTCATTACAAATGACTAATAATTTTGACTGGCTGCATGTAACAGCAACAGAAGAAGTCTTTTGAGTTAGATCAAAATTATCGGCTAGATTTTTTTTTTCCAGCGTAACTTCAAAATTTGATAAGAAAACAAATTGATGGTTTTGCGTGATAAAGGTCGGTGCTGCAACAAGATTGAAATAGAAAGCAGATGCTTCCCAACACATAACAGACAACAAAATAAACACAACAGACTCTTTTTTTTATTATGTTATAAACACTGTGTACACTGGCACATCATATTAAACATTGGTACACACACTGGTTCTTCAAGCTATTTGTTCATGACAAGGTAAAGAAGCCATCAAATGATATTCTACTTAATATTCAAGTCTTGGAACTAGACTGATCTGAAAGTCTGTTTTGAGAACAGTTTTTTTCATACGCATTGTTTTGTAAACACAATTCACTGTTAAACATTTCTTTCTTTCACAGTTTGTTTTCTTCAAAGGATCATCTATGGGCAGTGTGTGTACCTTTAATTTTTATAAAACGTATATCTTTAGGAAAACAACAATGTAATTTTATCTAGCTCAATGATTTGAGAAGGGACAGCATATTTTGTAGACAAATTATTTCAAGAAGTAAAGGTTCAGTAGGATTACTGCAATCTGAGTTGGTTAACTCTGCATCATCTTTACATTTCAATCAGATGCGTCTTTTGAAGAATGTCGTCACTCGTTAGGATTTCTAGCAATCGATGAGAGGGATGAGATAAATACAGAATATAATCAAGCTACGCACATGTCAACTTATGGCAATGCTCGTAGTGATGAGGCTTGATTCAGCCTCAGTGTTTCTCTCCCATACTACATCATCATCTTGGGTCATATACTTTGCATGGCTGCAGGGCTCTGCTGATTCTTGCAAAACCATTGTTCATTGGAAATGCACAGCTTTAGTGTTTCAGATTCATGCAAATTCCTTTTGCTTGGGATTTGTTGACATCTATTGTGCTCTGCTTGTGATTCATGTCATCCATGGTGTCTACCAGATGAGTTGGCACTTTACCGTACCAGACCCCATCTATAAAGTTTATCAATTTAGTTATAATGCGATAATATTTACGTATACAATATGATGTGCCAGTGTACATTCCCATATTAAACAATAACACTTCTTACATAAAATTCAATCAAATTCTATTCTCAACCATAAAACTTAAATTTCTCTAACATGATATTTAAGAAATCAATCTAAGAACTTCCTTCATAAAATGTTTGTGTAAAGCCAAAGCACAGCATCGTTGTGTTGGAATAAAGAGGCTTAAGTATTCAACTTTGTCAGCATTGAGTATTCAAACTGACAGTATCATACATGTACTCTTGTATTGTGAGCTGTTCTTGAATTGTATTGTACCATACAACATGATGAATGTCAAACTTTGATCATTCTTTATGATTTCTTTGCAACAGTGAAACAACTATTTCTTCCCTTGATATTGAAACCTGTCAATCTTCACACTCCTGTGTGTATCTGTCCGGTAAGACTCCATGATTCATTGAATAGATTTTCTTGAAAGCTGACACACTGGTTTTTGCTAAGGGACTTTGAATATTATTCCTTTTGAAAACAAACTGATGCTGCACTTTGGCTTTACCACCAGGCACATGGAGAAAATGTTACAAGCCTTTATCATCAAGTTTCCAAAATTAATTCCTTGTTCACATTTAAAAAAATTCAAAAGAGTCAATTGTTAAGATTTCATAACTCTTTGCAATATTGCTCAGGAGAACCTTTCTGCGTGTAATTTCTGTTTGGCCAGAACAGAAATTACAACATTTTTGTAGCATTAGTCACTGGAGACTGTTGCAGTTTGTGGGATAATGAAATCCAACTTGATTGTAGTAGACGTCTAAGGAAGATCAATTGCCGTAAAACTTCTTTGATTTTCAGAAAGTGAATACACATAATGTAAATGCATACTATACTGTGTTTGGATTTAGGCATAGCATGACTTTACACCCAAAGGCCTTTCCTACCATGTGCCTGGCATTATGAATTGATTCTTTATTATTCCCTTTTTTTGAGGATGTTTCTGATGAGTCAGAACCAGCTACCAGCAAATCCATGGCAATGAGAGTATATGACATAAAATCAAAATTTTTAAGTTTGGTGACTTTCAAAACGTGTTGCCGTCACATATTCAACAATGTATAACACTGTTTGATAGCCCCATTTGACAGTTGATTTACTTTAGAATCAAACTTTTTTTCTTAAAGGAAAAATTCATTGTAAATCACTTTTTCAAACTGAGTTGTGTAATGACTCTGATTGTCCCCCCATTGCCATGAATTTGTTCTTTTCTACTACCGTTCTGTACTGACAAGTTCTCAATGCCTTGTTTAGTGTAGACTACAGGAGGCTGCTTTGCAAACCTCACTGAAGATCCAAACAAGAGAGATGAGACATCAATGATCATGAATTGTTCAATCCACAGCTGATCCCATCTCCTCTACACCACAGGCTCACTTCACTGCAAACAAAATGAAATAAATGAGTTAGACTTCCATGTTGATTAACGTTTTGAAAGGCAGGGTACAGGATGAAGTCGCGACGGTTATTGTTGTTGTTGTTGACTATTTGTTTTTTTGTTGCAACAAACTTTTTAAAGTTCTGCAACATCTACAAACTTGGGGGCAGGGTGTGCAAATTTCTTGCAACAGTTATGAACAGCCATTGCTGTTACATATGTCACTAATAAGAATGTCTCTGTTTTTGTTGTAGGTAATGGTCAGTTGTGAAACAAGGGTTTCAACTTTTCCTTTACACAAAAACGTTACATCTTTGACATTACATTTATCAATGATCTTAAGTTCTTCTTCCAGCAATCAAACAAAGTTGGAATTCAGATGATGTTGGAACACTGCAATGATTTCAATCTGTTTGAATATCAAATTTCCTGTACCCTGCCTTGGCCGATTCAAATCCATATCGTTAAGCCATAACATATCATTGAATTTTTCTAAGCTGAATTTCTAAAATCATAATTAAGTAAAATCATAATTAAGTATACATTGTCCAGATTACAGTCATCATTAACCAACCTGAGGCAGTTTATTATGGTTCGTATCTTCCAGAAAACTACATAAGAGGGAGCTGAGTAAAGTGGGCTTGAATTGAGGATGGATGGCACCGTCTTATCAATAAGTGTGCTCAATTTATGTTTATTTCTAATGCAGGCCTATCTCAATTCTGTGATTAATGAGTTTTTCAAAAGATCAAATGTTTGTTTGTATTATAAAGATCAAATAAGTGCATACGTCCATTGGCATGAGATCTCCTATACTCTAAAATGACCCCCATTAGCATCCACACCACATCAAAGTCAGTGACTTGAGAAGAAAAGGGAAACGTTTGAATTCGGAAAAAAAGATGGAAAAAAGGAAGACATTTGAAAAGGGATTGGAAATGCAATCCAAGTCACATTAGAGTGAGTTGTTGGCCTGGATCTATAGAGATGAAAGGGAAGGAATGTACCACCAAAGGAAATTAACAATAGAAATAAGCATTTGAAAATAACTGTGTTTGTATGCAATGTTTGTTATGATCTTATTCCTAGAATTTTTAGGCACTGTAATTTTTCAATCAAATGTCATTTTTCCGAGAAGGAAATAATTGACAGATTCTCCCAAATGCATGGTTATACTTCTTGGAGACGAATATAAAACATAAAGATGGATTCAATTTGATTTATTCTGAGTTTCTTCTGAAAAACTTCCTCTAAATAGTAAATAATGGACAAACAGAATCAATCCAAATCAATCACGTAGTTGTAAATGATACAATTATCGTTGAGAATCATCAGGAAATGTGAAAAAGAGACACTTTGTCCATCACCGATATTATTCAGTCTACCTGTACATCTAATTTAAGAGTCTAATTAAAGGTCTAGTTATCTGACTTTTCTTTTTTTTAAGGGAATGAATGTACAAAATACATGGGGTGTATAGACCCTCAAATAAATCTTATTGTAGCAAATTTTAATTGGTGGCTTCAATTATATAAAAACGTTCTTGTACTTTGAGCACCTTTTGGTGGATACATGCGCTTTAAAAGACTCCACTATTGTTATAATAATAAATATTAATTTGAAGAATTTTGAATTAGGTTGTCTCTTCATGTACATTCCCCTTAAAAGAAACAAACATCCAAAGATTTGTAACTAATTCTTAAACAATTAAATTGCTGAAAATATAATTATCTAATACATAAACCGTAATGGCTACCCAGTCACATGCATTAATTAATTTGACAATATTTGGTTTTTGGAATGGATGGACAGAATGCAACGCAGTCTTTGAAGTGAAGTGGAGCAATCTATTGTTTACATTCCACTCTATTGATAACAGTTCAGTTCATTTCGTTGACTGTAATTCCACTCCATGAAATCATCAAATTGCAGTTGTACATTCTGAAGGGTTGTTGTAATTGATAGCCGTTCTGTTGGTAAAACGTTTGTTGTTATTCCATCCATTTGCGGTCTTACGGCTCTCCTTCACTTTTATAATAGTTTTGGTGATGTTAGCGAATGTGATTCAATTCCTTGATGTCATCAGATTGCAGTCAAGGATCTCCTTTGGTAATTGAAAACAGTTCTGCTGATAGAGCTGACTGTGATTCCTTTCATCGATATCATCAAAATGCATTGTTAGATTGTTAAGGTCTGCTTTGGTTGTTGATAACAGTTCTGTTGTTACTGCTGAATGTGATGCACTCCTTCATATCATCAAGCTGTAGTAGCATTCTTAAAATCCTCTTCTGGTTATAAGTTTAATTCAGTAACAGTTCGTGTGTTGGATGCAGGACAGGACCGATGAATAGGCTTTAACGATCTTAATGTCATCAATCAGCTTTCAGCAATGGATACATACATCCTCCATTGTTTTAAATATCTTTCCCTGCAATAGGCTTTAGGTTGTTGTCAATATTGCAACATCAGTGGCAAGTCTTAACTGGGTTGGAACATTTGACCACTTTGACAAACTGATGAAGTTTTTGTCAGAATCTTACTGTTTTGGTGGTAGTGTCAGATTTCTCATTTGAACTTGATCCATAGCCCATCTGAGTACTTCAAGCAGATAGCAGTTTAAAGTTGATCCATATTCTGCAGCCCCGTGTGTTCCTTTTTTCGTAAATGTTTATCTGCCACTCAGTAAGTACTGCATTGAAGTCCTACTGCTTAACATGCGTTTCTCAATTTACCCTTAACTCTGGGTAGGGCCCAACCAGGTGGAACCACTGAGGGAAAGTGGACCTGTAACATCGCGTGGGCAGGTTTGTCAGATCCTGAAGTAGCTCCTGCTACCCGCTACCCTTACAAAGTCCCTAAAGTAGCATGTGACCTGGATAGCACTAAAAATTATTAAATAGTTCACCTGCTACATTCCAACATATGACTTATTTTCTGTTATCTTATGAGACTGTGGAAATGGTTTTTACAAGAATCTATTACAATGAACATTAAATACGCCCGCTCATCATCATTACCCAAGGACTATTTCTGTGGCCCAGAACGATCATGTTCCCGTTCATAGTTTATGTACAGTGCATGGGACGGTCAAAGCTAATCTTTCAGCTCACAAGTTTGTTTGTCATGCATTGATGAGTGGGCGTCTTTAAACGCTAGGTAAAAAATTATAATAATATAAAATGCAGTGGAATCTTCAGTAAGAAAGAACGGACTAAACTTTTTTTCTCTCTTGGGTTGCTGTAATATTGAACACTGGTTTATCCTGATATGAAAACTTGGACAAAAGTTGTGGAAAAAAATAGCTAAATCTTGCTTTGCAAAATGTATTTTATATTACATTTATAAAATATATTTTATAGCAAAAACCTTACTAATTTGTATGATTTTTCCATGGCATATACAGTACAGTGGAAACAGTTAGTTGAGACAATTAAAATGATAAGTTCTTATCCCCTTATGCATTGAAACTACACATGCATTTTTGCCATCTAATCTAATGTCTTAAAAAGAAAACCAAGAGTATTGTGTGCATTGCACCCTCATGTGCCCCTCCCCTTCTTCAGTAAAACTATATTTCTATAATCAAGTCTGTTTAAACCTTCTGTAGAGAGCCTTGTTAGAAATGACTTATTGTACATAAATTTAAGGCAGCAGTTATCAAACAGTAGGCAAAGGCTTTTGTGATGACCTCTCTGAATAGAGATAAAGTGATCATATGTTGTTCAATTCGTAAATGCAACCGTACACATGGGTCTTAGACATAGAGTAAAGCAGGTCGGACAAATTATTCTGATGACCATCGCCACAAGAATCCTGGTCCAGGTATTGTCCACATGCTATAAATGTATCCGTCATTTTATGTAGACTTTCTGCAGTCAGAGGTTGGACCCAAACTCTGATGACCATCACCACAAGATTTCATGTCCAGTTACTGACCACTCCTTATATATGATATTTTCGTTTAGACTATTTGCAGTCAGAGGTTGGACCCATTATTCTAACGATCATCACCACAAGAATCCCAGTCCAGTTACTGACCATCCATGAGCTCCTTAATGACGTTCACTACGTGCATCAAGGAGTCTGGCTACTTGCCACTTAATATATTGATCTCTTTTTTCATTTAGAATATTTGCAGCCAGGGGCTGAACCCATTATTCTGATGACCATCGCCACAAGAATCCAAATCCAGTTACTGGCCACTACTATTATCTCCTTCAAAATGTTAACCATCTTGTACCCATTGCCGAAAAAGAACCTAAGTCCACTTTGTGTCCACTTATTTTTGCCTACTGCCCAATAGAGGAACTACTAATAAATACCCCCAAAAAATAATAATAATAATAAGTTGACCACTTGATTTTTAAAGGGGATGGGACATAAGAATGCATGCACTTGACCACTTGGTTGGGACTTTGGAATATATCCCATGCTCGGTCACATTGATAGTTCACTTTTGTAGCAAGCAACTTTCTCGTTTTATGATTTGAGTATGTACTGCCTCGTGGGTCAGTTACGATAATGTTTCTGAAGATGCTTAAGGCTTGATAATGTAAAAAAGTGATTCACAGGTTGTTTACACTGTACTGAACATCCCATGAAACAAGAATCTCAAACAGAAAACTGACACTTTGGCTTAACTATCAGCTTGTATATAGCAAGATCTGTTTATCCTAAACATTGAAATTACCTCTAACTCCAACTTTCAGGATAATACTTTATCATGGCTTTGTCTTCTCTAACAAATCACCCTATTGTTTGTAACATTTTCCAGTGAGATATCCAACCATTTGAAACTATTCAACTGCAAGGGTTGTTTATTGTGGCACAACTGCACCGAACTTTACATGTGTGTACTGTGTTGATGCATTCACCGACTGATGTCATTGCAGATTGGCATAGTTTATCTATATTTTAAAACAAGTGGATGATATTAAGTAATCAAGAAAGTAGGCGGGTTTTGACAAGCATTGAACCAGAAAACAATGACATTTCAATGAACTGTTTCTTCACGTGTAAAAATTGTGAAAACAGAAAGTTGCCAAAAGTGTAGGTTTCCTTTTAGAGACTAAGTAGAATGCCATCACACAAACAATCCATGGTGGGTGTTACAATCAACACAACTTGACAAAAAATGTTGTTTAGAAATAAAACTAATGCTTGTCTGCAGTCTATAGATCGCAAAAAGATGACTTAATAATCCTAAACATTGAAGTTACCTCTAACCCCAACTTTCAGAATAGTTCAATTGACTGCAAGGATGGATAATACTTTATCATGGCTTGGACTTCATCAGTAAGGTGATTGATTTGTTTATGTGATGACCTTCACAAGTTATTCCTTAAACAAATAAATTGTAAGTTTACTGACTGGGTTTTAGAACTAACTGAAACATGATGCATGTCTCAAGTGGAAATTCATTTAATTATGGTAAATAAAAGTAATACTACTGTGTTGTTTTGTTCTTACTTGTAGTTTGGATTGTTAAATAAAAAATAATAGCCTTTATATCAAATATCAGACAGGCTGAGAATATCTCTCATGTGCCCTGTCACAGTGATTCTTTTAAAGCCCTACCTCAATATTGGTAAAGTGTATGTAAATGCTTCCATTCTTTGCACAAATCAAGATTTGGTTTCACCTGAGACGAAAATTAATTTTGGATCTTATTTCATTTATTATAAAAAAAAATAACACTTCAGGCAGAAATATTTATAGGAAAGTTTTCTACCATCATTATCTTTATGCCATGTAAGTGATATGTAAATCTGTGGACGTATTTATTGTTTTTCTTTCTTACCAATAATGAGCTGGAGCTTTAAATGTTTAAAAAGAACTTATAAACAACTCGGCTATCCTTTTTGGAATGCTAGCTTCCTTGTTAATATCTAGCACTATAAATGACTGATTGTCTTGATTTTACATTGAGATCATTTGGTTGGATGTAGTCTTACTGATATTATTTCCAATATTTCCAATAGCTCTTGCCAAGAAAAGGGACTTCTTGAAAGAGATTCTGACAAAATAATAGCCTTCTGGCTGCTAAGTGTTTTTCATTGCAGTGAAACTATATTAAACTAAATATGTTCACTAAATATGTGAACATTTAATAAGATTGGACAAATATATTACAGACATGGTATGTCAATGGGTTATAGAGACTATTCATTCCGATCCCATGGTTTTTAAGAAATGTAATTAAAAAAAAAAGTTCAAGCAAAAGTTGGAATGAGTGTTTTGTCTCAAAAGGACATGTACTAATTATTATTATTATTATTATTGTCATGTTTTTTTTTTTTTACATGTTATGCCTGTTTCATTTTCCATGCAAGGAAAGGGAAAACAGATACAAAATTTACATGTTTCATCCTTTCAGGCAGAATTTAATATCAGTTTGGATAAGAACGCTATTAATTTTATGCCAAGTAATTTCTTAGTTAAAAATACCAGCAGACTTTATAAAAAGCACCAAACTACCATGCCCATAATATAACTCCAAATAAACAATACAGAACCACAGTTAGACTGAATAACTTTTTGAGTAGACATGTGCTATTAATAACAGTAAATATGGAAGGAGATGTATACACAAAAAGGTAATTCGAAGGATTGGTTCAGTTTGTGATACCAGAAGTTACTCTAAGGCAAACTTGTGAGAAATGTTATAAGCCTTTGACCAAAGTCTCAACGGAGAAAAAAACCCAAAGTGAAGCTAATTGCGCTGTAAGTTTAATGAACTTGCTCAAACTATTCAGAACTGCTGAATAAGTTGCGGAACCACTGAAATATGTATGGATAAGAGAATTGTCCAGAAAACTTTTGCCAATAATTCCCTGAGTATTTGTTTCACAATTGCTCAAGATCAGATTCAAGGATAAGAGCAGCCTGAAAATTTCAAAATGTTCATTGCATCCACAACTATTTTCAGAACTCTACTTCCCAAAGAAGAATCTACCCTTGTATTTTGTTTTTAGAGTTTTTTAAAATCATATCATGACAAGACAGAACTGTAATCATGCATGAGAGAGCAATTGCGTTTTTTAAGCTGTAGATCTGAGTCTACATGTACCTGCACAGTCCTTATTGGCACAGGTTGGATAAGTTTCATGTCTACAGGCGCAGTTTTATAGCCAATTTTTTGGGGGGCTATACCCTTTGCACGTGACGTCACCTATGCAGCGCATTTTCTGTGCATTTGGCGTGTAAGTAAGTGGAATTACAATACATGATGCAGCTGCGTGCAAATCTTTTTTCCTTGCGATGGGTTGAAGGCAAAGTAGTGCCTCAACATTCTATGAGATCTAGAAGTAACGAAATACAGGTGGTGGTGGTGAAGGTTGATGGCAAAGTAGAGTCTCAACATTTTATGAGATCAAGCAGTAAAGAAATACTGGTGGTGGTGAAGGTTGTAGGCAAATTAAGTACCTCAACATTCTATGAAATCTAGAAGTAAAGAAATACAGGTGGTGGTATCTAGTCATGGTATTTAAAATACAAATGCATAATTCATGTACAAAATTCTGAAACTGTTGTCTTTAAGTCATTCACTGACAACTGACTACATCAATGATGAATTTCAGAATGATGCCTTACTTTCCAGTTTGCTATTCTGCATCACATGATTGTATTTTTAGTCTGTTCAAACAGTTCATCAGCAGTGTAAATAGATCAACAGCTGTGTAATTTAACAATCCGTTTTCAACAAAATGAATATAATCATTGATATTAAGCCCATTCAGTCATCAAAGAACTTTGATAGTATTGCTGAAGTATTCCAAATAAGGGGACTTGAGTATTAGCAAGAATAAGACTTCCATCGTGAGAAAGTATGGAAGGAGAGAATAAATATATAGGTCTGTAGATAAAAACATGACAGCATGGGGTGTCTGTCACTGACCTCAGCCCAGAAAAAGAACCCAGTTGCAAATGGTCTGAGAAATACCATTGATGAGTTTATTTACTACAGATCAAGAGTCAGGAATGTCAGCAATAAAGAATTACAGGTTTTGGTGTAAGTTGAAGGCAAAGAAGTGCCTCTTTTTTTGGAAGAAACTGACGAAGACATTTTCAGAGAAGCTGGCTTGTGCAAGTGCATCTCTTTATGGTATTAAAAAGACAGATTTGAAATTCATGTACATAGTACTGAAATAGTTGTCTTTAAATCATTCCTAGACAGTTTATTACTTTGATGATGAATTTAAGAATAATGGTTCACTTTCAGTTTTCTATTCTGCATCACATGATTGTATTTTTATTCTGTTCAAGCAGTTCATCACCAGTGTCAATGGATCAACAGCTGTGTAATTTTGAGGTTATTCTAACAATCTGTTTTAGACAGAATGAACATAAATAATCATTGATACTAACCACATTCAGTCAAGGAAGAACTTCTAGTTTCCATAATTTTGATAATATTGCTTTCAAATAAAAATAAGGGGGCTTGAGTTCCAGTAAGAGTAAGACTTCAATTGCGAGAAAGTATGGAAGGAGAGATTATATAGGTCTGTAGAGAAAAACAGGACAGCATCAGGTGTTTGTCACTGACCTCAGCCCAGAAAAAGAACCCACTGCAAGTGGTCTGAGAAATACCACTGATGAGTTTATTTACTACAGATCGTAGGTCAGGAATGTCAAGAAACCCAAGTCATGACGCTTCTTTTAAATACAATCAGTAGGAATAAGAGATGGTGTGGTGCCATGCTCAAGAACAGGACCTACATGTAACTACCATATTGCATCACTTGTTTTGGGAAAAGAAGCTAAAAGAAGTTTTTAATTGACGCATACAATCATTGAAAGTTTTGCCAACTTAGTTGGCCGCACTTTATATAGTCCATATAGTAAGCTAATTTCAATTGCTGAAATCGAAATAAGTAACATGTGATTTGAGAGGGTCTTCGCAATGAAAATATTTCTCTTGAGGATTAGTTCTGGTATGAATGAAACAAATCGTTCCCAATAAATATCAATCCTGTAATTTTTTTTTTTAACTCATTATCACTTCTATAGGCTATATATGTAAAAAGAGACACACAAAAATAAAAAGTCGAATGTTGTTGACAGGAGATTAAACAGGAGATAAATTAATTTTGGGCACTTGATACATTGTCATTACAAAACATCAAATCCATCCTCAATTCCATCGGAACAAAACCATCCTCACACTTTAAATCACTCGGGCATTTTAAGCCTGCTCATTTATTTATTCAGTCACTTAGACTGAATAGACATGTAACAATGGCATTGCTTTTTACGGGTTGTGAACTTTGTGGTCAAAATAACTAAGATGTATCTTATTGTTATTGCATATTTTCAAACGGTTCGCCTCAAAATTGGTCAATAATACCACATTTCTCCACCTTAATTATTTAATGTACGATGTACTTAACAGCTTTAAGCCACGTTTGTCTTAGTAGTGCTATGACTGATGTTACTTAGTAGCAGATAAACTCAAAATTTAAACCAAAATTAAACTCAGTCATTGACAAAATATTCTGCCTATCAACCTTAATACCCAGGCTTGCGTTATCACCATGGTATTTTCACAATACATAATGCTTTTGATTGAACTAAAAGGACACTTTTGCAATTGCTATAACATTTTTCAACTACATGTTTACTGGACAATGTATACTCTTTTTAATAAAACTCACCCATTACCGGATTGGTAGAAAGCTGGCTGCAATTATAATCAGGTTATATGACAGAACATGGAAGACATTTTGATCATCTCATTTAGAGATGGATTAAATAGTCCGCCATTTAGTTGATCAGAACAACATGCAGTTGTATGATGACCTTTTATCAGCACAATCCGACATGAGTGAAATACATGTACAAGTACATCCAACAGTATGCCAAATCAGGGATGAGAGTGGATGAAAAATGAAAATCCAAGAAACACCGATGGAGGGTTTGGTGGCTACTAACCATGCCATAACCCATATCAGTGGCAGCAATCAGTACTCAAATGTAGATGGGGTAGGCATTTTGGTGTAGTCAAAATACAGGAATCTCATCCCTGCAAATACTACATGGTGGAAAGATGTTGGGTATCTTTAGGTTCGTATGGATTATAGTTAGAAGTCTCACACTATTCTCTTAAAGTTCTTTAATAAGTTTCCAGGTTGTCAGTGACTAGTGAAGGGTTGCTTCTTTTGGTACACTTCCTGGAATGCAACACAACATGTTTGTCCAACACAGTTCTTTATCCTACCCAAACACGATAAACATCAATTTGTGTTAGGATGATCTGACCTTGTACTACTTTTGGTTAAATGGATATCTTTCATTTGAAAATCCTGTTTGATGCAAATGAATGGTGCACCCTCACTTCAAACTGTTTGTATGCTTATCTGACACCTTCAGATCTACGGGTATTTATGACAGTATTTGCACTTTTAGATTCCCATTGATTATCATTGTGGAGAAAACTAAACAGTGTAAACTCACCTATATTCAGGCTGAAGATTGAGGCCAAAGCAGAAATGTCTTTGATGACATCACATAGGGCCTACAGTCTGATGATGAAATCGGTCATTGTCCTGGACTCACTGTTCAGTCCAACTCGACCCTTCTTCACAAGAACTGCACAATCCATGTCCAAGGCTGTTACAGAATAACCAGGCTACTGTGATATAGATGAGTATTGAAGTGGTTCTCCCCCAATGACTCATCAGGCTCACTGCAATAAAAATTATCAAAACAGGTACATATTAAAATTATGTTTTAACAATGCTGTAACATTTGAGGTTATATATGTGGGAAAAGTATAAGGCGTTAAAATTCAAAATTAACACGAGAATGGTGGACTCAAGGTAGTGTGATTTGAACGTCAGCATATTGTTTTTCTAGAAACATACGTGGACAATATAGTTGTTTTTTTCTTTTTACTGATTTCATAGTGATATGGTCAACCAATATGTTCACTGATAACTGTAAAATTATTTAGATTTTGGCAGGATGAAGTCCCAGCAAAGACAAGTATTCCATACACCAGTTTTAGGAAAGAGTGCAGAGGTGGTGGAGACTGTATTGTTCTCAATTCCTAATTCCTGAAGTCCTTATTCTTTAAGTCTAAGTCCCAGTGGCGCAATCAGGTGGGGGCAGCAAGGGGGCTTTTACCCCCCACCCCTCCCTCTTTGCCCCAAATGAGATCGAAAAAAATATTGCACAAATGAATGGTCGATACATTAAACAGCCCCCCTACCAAATGATGTCTTTGACCCCACTCCCCCTCCCCACTTCCCCAAATAAAAGTGTCTGGTTACGCCACTTCTGAGACCTCCGTACCAAAATTATTTCGGTCAAGTTCTAGTCCGAGTCATGAATCAGTTGAAGTATAAAACAATTTTATAGTTTTTGTTTTATAGACTGCCAACATGAGGGCTGGATAGAGCAGTCGGTAGAGCGTTGGTATGTTTAGCAGGTGGTCGCAGGTTCAAATCCCGCTCTCTGCTGTCAATTTCTCTTTGTGAACATTTTAATTGACATCCCCCATCCTTTAATCCTTCCAATAGTATAAAGCAATACGGTAGAGACTGGTAAACAACATGCAATAAGAGTCTTAAATTGAAAACAGCAATTACAATAAGCAAACAAGATGATGGAAACAATGACAGCTTTCTGTTCAATTTTTCCCCCTTCTTAACCAGTTGAAACGGGATGATGTGAATACACGCAAATGTTTCTCCTGCCTGGAAAAGGAAGTCATCTGGCGACGCCTTTACGTAATTTTGGACCAACAAAGTGAAGGTCGCCCAGTCATTCAACTTCGGATCAAAAAAGGTCAAGATTGTACCCGCATTTTGTGGCCATTCAGAGGCAATTTTTGTGTAATCTCTGATCATAGACCTTTGTACTTTTGTTCCAAGGATTGGAAGGGGATTGCGTGGCATCAAGAGGCTTCCACCATTGTTTATTTTTTTGTATTTCGGCTGAATGGAGGTACATGTATGTCAGAGTGAGTCGGAAATCGAGCCATGATTCCGTGTTTAGTGCCATTCCTATGCCGTAGATAACGGCTGATGTTTTTTGCAATTTACACTGCGTAAATTTGATGTATTCTTTGATGATCCAACAAAGAGAATCTTTCTTCTCTTGGCATTGTCAAGTCAGGGTTTCTTTTAATTGTGCCAGCGGTACCCTCAAAGAAAAATATTCTTGCAATTCCGCCATAAGAATCCCGCCTGGGGGACGGAACCCATAAAAAAGAAACCTGGTGGTACATGTAACTGGTTAATTTCCCGTTTTAGAAAAACATATATCAGTTTGCAAATGCTCTTGTTCAAGCCTTCACTCAGTCACTGATTTTTCTGTTATTGCCATCAAGAACTGTGCCTCGATGTCATTTTTTGTACACAACTAAAAAGAGGAGCAACACTTTGACTTCTTCTAAGACTACAAGGAAGACAACACAATTCTACATCACTCTGGTATGAAAATATTATTGAATTTAAATTTGAAAAAAAGCCTGTACTTTTTAAGAGCCTGTACTTTTTAAGATGTATACTGTTGTTTTAACCGAATTTATCACCATTTTGCAAAATCACTGTTTCCAGTTCCCCGAGTCTCTTCAACTCAACGTAAATACAATTTTGATTTTTTTCTAAATTGATGTTACGAGAGGTTCTGGTCTAACTAATTCTCTAAAGCTTTTTCTGATTGGACCTTGTTAAGTCTCGTACTTTTAGGATTGTAGTAGAGGATCACCAATCATAACCCCACTTAGATATGTCGTGAGCATTCAAGTTATGCTTAGTGCATGTATGCTATAATGTATGGTATACGCTCCCTTCCACACAATATATTACATTTGGTTACAATCCCACAATCGCACAATGCGCAAAAAGCAGTTTAGGCCATAAACAAATTGATATGTATTTTTCTAAGGAAGCACACAAGTCTTCAATAAGTGAAATTTCATGAGGCAAAAGACATGTCCTGTTTGGAGACAGTAATTTTCCAACGCAGGACCTCACTTTGTCAGAATAGATACCACTTGTCTTGCAAAAAGGCTCAATATAATGCAGTTAATATTGAGCGACAATTAATGGGTATACAGTGAAGTAAGTCTGGTGCCAATTGCTCAGAAGCAATAAATTTGTGGAAAGACACTATATTAATGGACACTTTCAAATCGATTTTCGACAGAATTTTCCTTTATGCAAGATTTTCATTGCGAGAAACATTTATTAAATTGGTAAACTCACCAATTGGTATTCCTACTGAAGAAAGGAAGTTCTTTGATGACTTAACACAGGGCCTCCAGTTTGATGATGAAATCGATCACTGTCCTGGTTCACCGTCCATTCCAACTCAACCCTTCTTCACAAGAACTTCACAACCATTGACCAAGGATGTTACCAGGCTACTGTGACATCGATGAATAGTGAGATGGTTCTCTCCCAATGGTTCATCAGGCTCACTGCAATTAAAACAATCCAAACGGGTACATAAAAACAATGCAGTGAGTGATACTTGAGGTTATATCTGTACGACTGGGATAAGTAGAAAAAACCATACATAAGACTGCTGCACTCACAGAATTGGGTTTGAAATTATGTATAGCCCAAGATGGGCTAGGAATGTAGCCCAAGGTGTTGTGCATACCTAAAGATGCCACACCCCGGGAATAGAATGGTACATGGATCATTCTAGCCTACAAACACAAAACTGCTAGCACAGCTTTATTTCCATCCTGTAAAATAGCATCACCGGACACACAATGTCCTTGATAAAAAACCTGGTCCACGAGCAAGTGAAGGAATCCCAGGCACAGCTCATCAAAAAATTAGACGAATTAATAACCATCAAGCTCAATGGCTTCAATCAACAAATTAAGGAAAATCAAAAATCGAGCAAATTAACGACAACAAATATAAGCTCAAGAAGAAGGGCAACGAAGAACAATTTAAGGCCAACACAAAAGTACAGCAAAAACTAAAGGAAGCAGATGCCCTATTAAAAGAGGATATTTGGGTCTCTGGAGCAACTATAAGCGCCCAAGAAAAGACAGGAGAAGGTATTAAACTACTAGAATACAGACAAAAACTGATCAAAATTGCAGACAGCTCAGAACTTGGCTGGAAAACCGTCGCCGAGTCGGAAGCTAGTACAATCGCAGACGACTCAGAGGACGAGAAAAAGATGTGGAAATCAGAGACAAGAGCACAAAGAAAGATGAAGTAAAACAAAAAAGTTCCACAAGCCAAAAGACAACACCCCTACACCTGAACAGCGCAGCCCTGCCCATCAACAGCGACCCACGGAGGAGCAGCAAACATTATACCGGCGAGAAAGCCCAGGGTATGTTTATCCTGCGGTAAAGCTGGCCACTGGCAGACAGAGTGCAGGAGTTTGCAGATGGCATAAGTGCAAATTGCACAGATAAGTAATATTGGGTATAATTTTAATATCGACCGAGGCTGCAAAGAAGCCAATAATTTCAAGATACACGTAAACTAAGGCATAAGTGTAACAGCTGTGAGTAATGCAAATAGCTACTCCGAAGGCATTGCCGACATCACGCTAGGTACGCTGAAAAATGTAGTAGGAAAATGTGAAAGTATTGGTTCGAATCCAGTTTTGTTAAATATTATAAAGGAAGGATATAAGTTGCCACTGCATAGTCTGCCAGTTTCTGTAGAAGTAGAAAACAATAGGTAAGCCCAGAAACACAAAGATTTTGTTGAAGGCGGGATACGTAAAAGCTAGTATCTAAAGATTGCATTTCACAAGTAAACGAAAACCCAAAGGTGGTTAATCCATTGACAGTGTCGGATAAAAATTTGCAGTACAGGTTAGTGTTATAGATTGCAGACACATTAATCCACATTTGTATACATACAAGTTCAAATACGAGGAGGCCCGCATGGCCAATACATATTCAAACAGGGTGATTATGTATTTGGTTTGTATTTGAAATCAGCATATCACCACATTGAAGATTGACCAGAGCCACAGAAAATTCTGAGGCTTCGCATGGGATTTCAGAGAGGGGCGGAGATATTTCGTTTTTAACGTTCTTCCCTTCGAGATCTCAACAGCCGCTTACATATTTACCAAACTGACAAGGGCATTCTCGACTCATTGCAGATCCAAAGGATACAATATAATGACGTTTTTGGATGATGGTTTCGGGGGAGCTAACAAATTGCATTCAGCAGAAACAATGAGTACTGAAGTAAAGCGAGAGTTAGAAGATTTAGGATTCTTACTCGCAGAAGCCAAGTGTAACTGGAAACCTCTATCTAGGCTAACATGGTTAGGACGAGATTGGGACATGGAGGATGGCAAGGTGTATGTTACAGACAACAGGGTACACAAAACATTGAGCTCAATTTTATCACTGCTAGATAAGCTTAAGAAAAGCAGGATAGTTCCCGTTCGGGAATAAGCCGGAGTAGCCAGACAAATAATATCTGTGCAAGCAGCAATGGGCAAAATCATACAACTTAAAAGTAGAGAGATGTTCCACTGCATAAACAGTAAAGCTAGTTGGGAAGCTCCAGTAATTATAAGTATTAAACAGGGCGAGAGAGGAATTAAGATTCTGGCGAAGCCAAATCAAGACCCTTACCCAAACCCCCTAAGCATTTTTACCAGGAGACATCCTCAACCCATCATATACTCCAACCGTACACTTGTGGGGCCAGTACACAACCCATCATACTCCCAAATTACACATATGGGGACAGTACACAACCCATCATACTCCAATCACAGGTCTTGTGCTGTTTGATTTTGGCTGACTGGGTATGTTATGACATGGGTACAGCTTGATTATTTGAGAAGTACAATACCAAGCCCATCAATATCCAACAATACAGTTTACATATCATAGTAATTTGCACACTCAGCCAAAGTCCAACAGGGTTGCACGTCTAGTACTACTTTCCACACTCAGCCAAAGTCCAACACTAGTCCCCTGAACTGTTGATACTCAACCAGCCATAGTCCAACAGCAGAGACAAGATTCACAGAACTCAACCATCCAAAGTCCAACAATATCCCCTGTTGGATTTTGACTGACCTGGGGTGGTTTGTGTTAACGGCAGTCTGTTGCAAGAAACATTCCAGTATGCTCAAACCATTTATTCAGACCTATCAGGTGTAGATTAAGGAGGTTTCATTGAAGAGCAGGAAGGGTCGGGGGTTACAGGAAGCTAAGCAATCAGAAAGTGAAAAGAGTTTCACTTGGAGGGAATTTAAAGCAGTGAATAGAACATTGCATTCCCTTAAAAACAGCCTGGAAGGGCAGTGTGTGCAATGGCACACAGACAACAAGAATGTTGTGGGTATCATTGAGAAAGGGAGCAACAAGAAACTTGAATTACAAGATAACGCAATATTATTATTATTAATTTCCGGTAATGAAACCAAGGATGCCTCACAAGCGAACTTAATCTGAGGAAACCTGTAGATAAGGATGCTTGCTATCTGAACCAGAAACACCGGGGTAAACCCCTACTCTTTCACGATATTAAAGTGTTCTGGGTTCTTTTACATGCACTACCCTTTCTAGTACACGGGATCTAAGGCTTAACGTCCCATCCGAAGGACAAAGCAATTGTGATAAAGTATGTTGCTCAAGGACACAAATGTTGCAACCGGCCAGGCCGGGATTCAAACCCACATTCTGTAAAGCACAGAACTTACTTTCGGCGGACTAGACCGCTCGGCCACGACACTCTGAGATATATAGAGACATACAATGTTTGCAGACACAGCAATATAACTGTACTACCGCTATGAATACCACAGAAAAGAAATAAAATAGCCGATGAGCTAAGCAGATGTTCAGACAGTGATGACTGGATGGCAGATAGAACAATATTCAGGCAATTACAAAAGACATGGGGACCATATACCCTAGATAGGTTCGCAACTGATTACAATAAGCAGTGCGAGAAGTTCAACTCCAGATGGTGGTGCCCATCGGTACATCGGCATTGACGCTTTTATGCAGCCATGGGGTGCAGACTGCAACTGGTGGGTACCGAAACAAAGACTTATTAGCAAAACAGTAGATAAACTACTCGTACAAAAAGCAAAAGGAGCTCTAATTATGCCTTTCTGGAAATCAGCACCATTTTGGCCCAAAATCCATAATGGCAATACTTTCAAGCCATTCGCATCAGATTGCAAAATCCTACACACAAATGTGTTACGTAGAGGTAGAGGCAACAATGGCATATTTGGCAGGAAAAACAGTAGTCGGTAGACTGAAGGAAGTCTGTGGAAATATCAACACTCATTCAGAGCAGGAGGGGCATCAATGGCAGCGCGAGCATCAGTAAATGAAAGATACTGGAAAAAGGTACGGGAGATGGAGAAGCCATACAGTGAAAGACAGATATGTGCAAGACACAATCCAAAATAGATTAGAAGTAAAGTTGTAACTAATTCAAGGAAACTATTGGCACAGCACCCGTTCTTTGAAAGTCTAGCAAGTTTGGCAGGCTCAACTCAATTTTGGTTTAAACTTGTGAACATTTTTAATTACTGTAGTTTTGGTGTAAGATGAGTGGCAAAGTACACTAATGTGTGTATAACAGACAATAAGTTCTTTCTTTTTCAATGTACTTATTTTGTTATTTGGTTAATCAATACTAATTTTTATTTTCTTTTTGGCAGGATAAAATTGGAAGCAAAAGAGACCATGTTGAAAAGTCGGGGGGGGGTTGAAATATGAATTTGAAATATACATGTATGAACATTACCAATGTGAGACAAGTTTAGTATGAAACTACAGTTGAATGGAAGAAAGGGAAAGATGAGCGAGTCATGAAAAAACTAAGCACTTCTTAACAGCCACTCAGGGGCCAGGACACCTCAATAATTCAAGGCTTATAGATTTGGTAGGAATAATTAGCAGCAATGCCATGCAACTATCTAGATGACCAAAGGGGTTAACGTTTTTACGAATGGTACATACGTGACAACACAAGCAGCATCATGCGCACAAGACTAAGTCACTGTGCAACGTCACCTTATGCATATGCATCATTCTGCAGTCAACAGGACGCCCTGTGACTTCTGAAGGTCAGCAGTTACCGTGACATAACTAGGAATGGAATTTTTACTAGGTCTTTTTTATTCATCATTTTCAAAAAATCATATCTAAGCTTGGGCGGTATTCAATTTTTGGGTACTCGGTAATATTGCGCCAAAATACCGCAGTATTGGGTATTACCGGGAACTTTTTTCATGTTACGACTGTTTCCTGACTTGAAAAAAGTCGCTTTAACGCTGCGGGGATTGCATGTTTGCTGATGCCCGGACTTGCAACTTGTTTTGCATAGTCAACGCAGGATACCAGCTGTGTAGTGTGTACCAGTCAACGAACACCACAAAGTTCAATTGGTCATGATTGCCGAGTGCGTGCTGCTGTACAATGTTGCCATTGTGGGGGGTCATTGACACAGCTGGTGTTCGTTGACTGGTATCCTGCGTTGACTGCGCAAAACAATATTCAAGTCCGGGCATCAGCGAACACGTGATCCCCGCAGCGTTAATACGCCTTTTTTTAAGTCAGAAAACAGTCGTAACATTAGTAATCAAAATGGCGATTGTAACGGCAGGGTTGTCAGAGGCCCTAAAAATCATCGATTTAGAGGACAGAAAATGATCGTGAGTACAATTAAATGCATTTTATTACACCATAAACACTTGGAGAAGACAGTAGGCGAATTTTGAGCAATTCTGTTGAGTCTAAGGCATTTTTTTTAACAGAGGTGATTTAAATCCTCCTGACCGTCGCAGTTATTACATATTCCTTACTGGGGCGCTAGTACTACAGATAATGTCAAAATCTCAAAAAACGAGTACAGCGCCCCAGTTACTTGGTCTAGACTGACCGCGTTGCGCTGCGGCCATTTTATTCAAGCCACGCCACATGAGAAGGTGCCACCAATATGGACATTATTTGGCTTTGGTAGCCACTTTTTTCCGGGAAAACAAAGAACACTTACAGCTTGAATACAAAATGTTTCATTTCTACGTGTTTTAACCTTTCATGGGTTGATAAAGTACAACTTTTGAATCAAAAAATCATCCGCTTACCTGTCCACTCAAATACAGAGCCGCCATCTTTATATTCATCTAGGCGCGTCACGGGTTGTGTGACGACACTCAAATAGCCATTCATTTCTATAATTTGCATATCGCCACACAAAAAAATCTCGTCTGCTTAGCACTGTTTATGCAGATTTTATGTAAATAAGGATACTTCCCATAATCCTTAATTAAAAAATGTTGCCTCTGTAAATTTGGAAATCCGCAGTTATTCCTGCTCAATATTTTAGAGTTTTTAGGCCCAAGGACCGTTTTAGGGCCCCTGTCCACAACCAGGCTACCGCACATCCAGCCACATACATGCAAGACGCGCCTTGCATACACTTAACTTTTATGGTCTATATATAATGGAAGATAGCTACGAAATTAATTCTGCAATAGGCCGTATTTTAAAAATAAAGAAAAACAATAATTTCGTTCATCCTCGTCTCCTCATCCTATTTATTTTAATGAGCACGCAAATTGCAGATTTCCAAATTTGCGGAGGCAACACTTTTCATTTAAGGATTATGGGAAGTATCTTCATTTACATAATATCTACATACACAGTATTAAGCAGACGATATCTTGTTTGTCGCAATATGCAAATAGTAGAAATGAATGGCAATTCGAGTGTCGTCACACAACCCGTGGCGCGCACCTCGACTGATAGAAAGATGGCGGCTCTGCATTTTGACTGGACAGGTAAGCGGACGATTTTTGATTCAAAAGGTGTACTTTATACCCATAAAACGTGAAAACACACAGAAATAAAACTTTTTGTATTCAAGCTTTAAGTGTTCCTTGTTTTCCCGGAAAAAGTTGGCTACCCAAGCCAAATAATGTCGTTATTGGTGGCACCTTCTCATGTGGTGTGTCTTGAATAAAATGGCCGCGGCACAACGTGGTCTAGCCCTTTTTTGAGATTTTGACATTATCTGTCGTACTAGCGCCCCAGTAAGGAATATGTAGTAACTGCAACGGTCAGGAGGATTTCAAACACCTTTGTTAAAAAAATGCCTTAGACTCAACAGAATTGCTCAAATTTCGCCTACTGTCTTATGGTGAAATAAAATGCATTTAATTGTACAGTCATTCAGTCATTTGACCAGTTCTGGATCATTATGAATTCATGCAGTGCCATTCTTGTTTCATCGTAGCTTTTTCGACAATTTTAAATGAAGTATGTCAGTTAGATTACCTAAACAGGCCATAAAAGTCACCAAGTGTCAAATGACCCAAAATATGTATATCTTATAATAGACCCAGTAATTTTGACATTATCTGTCGTACTTGCGCCACAGTAAGGAATATGTAGTAACTGCGACGGTCAGGAGAATTTAAAACACCTCTGTTAAAAAAATGCCTTAGACTCAACAGAATTGCTCAAAATTTGCCTACTGTCTTCTCCAAGTGTTTAAGGTGAATTAAAATGCATTCAATTGTACTCACGATCATTTTCTTTCCTCCAAATCGATGATTTTTTGGGCCTCTGACAACCCTGCCGTTACAGTCGCCATTTTGATTACTAATGTCACGACTGTTTCCTGACTTGAAAAAAGTCGTATTAACGGGGATCACGTGTTCGCTGATGCCCGGACTTGAATATTGTTTTGCGCAGTCAACGCAGGATACCATTCAACGAACACCACAAAGTTCCATTAGTCATGTTTGGCCGAGCAGGCGCTGTACAATGTTGCCATTGTGGGGTTGTTTACGCTACACAGCTGGTATCCTAGGTTGACTACGCAAAACAATTTGCAAGTCCGGGCATCAGCGAACACGCAATCCCCGCAGCGTTAATGTGACTTTTTTTAAGTCAGGAAACAGTCATGACACTAGTAATCAAAATGGCGATTGTAACGGCAGGGTTGTCAGAGGCCCTAAAAATCATCGATTTGGAGGAAAGAAAATGATCGTGAGTACAATTGAATGCATTTTAATTCACCTTAAACACTTGGAGAAGACAGTAGGCGAATTTTGAGCAATTCTGTTGAGTCTAAGGCATTTTTTTTGTGTCAAAATCTCAAAAAAGGAGTACAGCGCCCCAATTACTTGGTCTAGTCCTAGTCTAGCCCCATACATTGTGCCAATACGCTGGACTACCTCTGCTTCTTGGCCCAACGAACCATACATCAGACATCAGCTTTCGAATTGAGACTTACTTTTTTTGGCAAATTTATCCCTCAATGATCGGTCGGTCATTGCTGTCAGACATGTCAGATTCAGAGGCAGAGTCTGGAGAAGATTTTTGCATGCCCTTCCGTGCGATAACTCCTAGGCTTTTGCTGGGATTTGTGCATTTTTTTATCTCATTGGCGGCAAATAGTCCAACCCCCCCCCCCCCCCAATTATGCCACTGGGAGTTCACAGCCAAAACGGAATCAGTAAAAAGAAACACAAGTATAATGTCCTGGTGTGTTTCTAGAAAAACAATATGCTGATTTTCAAATCTCAACCTTAAGTCAAACATTTTCATGTATGTTTTTGATTTTTAACCCATTATCCCAGTTCCACATATATAACCTAGCGTATCACAGCATTTTTAAAACATAATTTCAGTATGTACCTGTTTTGATGATTTTGATTGCAGGGAGCCTGAAGAGCCATCGAGAGAGAACCACTTCACTACTCACCGATGTCACAGTAGCCTAATTGTTCTGTAACAGCCCTGGACAATGATTGTGCAGTTCCTGTGAAGAAGGGTCGAGTTGGACTGACTAGTTTGTCCAGGATATTGATCGATTTCATCCTCAGACTGGAGGCCCTGTGTGATGTCATCAAAGACCTTCCTGCTTTGGCCTCAATCTTCAGCCTGAATATCAATAGGTGAGTTTACACTGTTTAGTTTTCTCTGCAGTCAACGGCGAAACTAGGGAAAAATTTTAGGGGGGCACAAGGGGTTGCACCATTTTTTCAAAGGGGGCTTTTCTGGCCAATTAAAAATGATCATTTTTCCAAAACAACCCCTTTTCAGTGGTCTTGTTATGCGGCTTACTATTCTTTATATGATAATCTTACAAATACACTGTCTGCATGTAAAAAAAACTACATAAAAGTCTTACAAATGTAACATTTTACTCAGGTAATTTTTTGATCAAACAAATCCAAACTTCAAATAGGGGGTGGGGGTACGCGGGGGGCACGGACATCAATTGGGGGGCACTGTAGTTACACCACTGACCAGCATCTAGAAGTGCAAATACTGTCATAAATACCTGTAGATCTGAAAGTGTCAGATAAGCGCACAAATAGTTTGAAGTGAGGGTTCACCATTCATTTGAATCAGGATTTTTAAATGAAAGATATCCATTTAATCAAAAGTAGTACAAGGTCGGATCAGCCTGAAACAAATTAATGTTGATGGTGTCTGGATAGGATAAAGTACTGTTGTCTAAAAGTACTGTTGCTCAAAATGTGCAACCCTTCACTAGTCACTGACAACCTGGAAACTTATTAAAGAACTTTGAGAGAATAGTGTGAGACTTCTGTTACAGTCCATAAGAACCTGTTGATACCAAACATCTTTCGACCATTGTCAAACTGTTTGATGTACATGTACATGTTTTAAAGGTCAGCATACAACTGCATGTTGTACTGATCAATTAAATGACAGACTATTTAATTCATCTCTAAATGAGATGATCAAAATGTCTTTCATTTTCTATCAATAATAACCTGATTACAATTGCAGCCAGCTTTCTACCAATCAAATAATGGGTAAGTTTTTTTAAAAGAGAATACATTGTCCAGTATACGTGTAGTTGAAAAATATTATAGCAGTTGCAAAAGTGTCCTTTTAGTTCAATCAAAAGCATTATGTATTCTGAAAATACCATGGTGATAACGCAAGCCTGCTTACTAAAGATGATAGGCAGAATATTTTGTCGAAGACTGATATGAATGGCGGTTTAAATTTTGAATTTATCTACTACTGAGTAACATCAGTCATAGCACTACTAAGAAAAACATGGCTTAAAGCTGAAGTACATTGTAAATTAAATAATTGATCAATGTTGAGTTTAATTGTTTGAAAGTATGCAATAACAATATGATACATCTTTGTTATTTTGACCACCAAAATTCACAACCTGTAAAAAGGAATGCCATTGTTACAGTCTATCCAGTCTATTTGACAACCTAAATGAGCACACTTAAAAGGCCTGCCTATAGAATTTAAATGGTGATGACGGTTTTGTTCCATTGGAATTGAGGATGGATTGGAAGTTTTGTGCTGACATTGTACCAAGTACCCAAAATGAATTTAATCTCATGTGAATACCATTTGACCTTGAACACAACATGTCTTTTTTTTTTTACATATAGAATTGATGAGTAAAAAGGAATAACAGGATTGATATGTATTGGGGAAAATTTGTTTCATTCATACCAGTTCCAATCCTCAAGAGAAATATTTTCATTGAGAAAATAACATTTGAAGACCCTCTCAAGTCAAAAGTTGCTTATTTTGATTTCGGCAATATAAATTAGCCTACATGGACGCACACAAAAATTTACTTTTTTCAATAAAATACGGTCAACGAGGTTGACAAAACGTTTTTTTAGGGTGATTGTATTCATCTATTAAAAACGAGAGGAGGGATACTACTTTTCCCAAACCAGTGATTCGATTTGGTAGTTACATGTAGGTCCTGTTCTTGAACATGGCAACACACCATCTCTTATGGGTTTTTTGTCATTCCTGTTCTCGATCTGTAGTAAATAAACTCACCAGTGGCATTTTTCAGACTACTTGCAAGTGACTTCTTTTTCTTGGCTGAGGTCATTGACAAAAGCACCTAATGCTGTCCTGTTTTTCTCGACAGCAGACTATACATTCTCTCCTTCCATACTTTGCCTTCAACCTTCACCACCACCTGTATTGCTTTACTTTCTTCTAGATGTCATAGAAGGTTGAGGCACTACTTTGCCTTGAACCCATTGCCTTTATACCCATAATGCCCAACCTTAATGTACTGGTGATTATGCTACCTTCTGTCTTCTGCTTTCTGTAACTGTCACATATTCTTACTAAATATACAGGCATGGTTCGGGGGTGGTGGTCTTTAGCCCCCCTGAACTTTAGTCTAGCCATCCCGGAAAAAAAAGGGGGATAAAAAGAAGATACATGCTGGAAAATACTGGAAAATACAGAATTTGTACGCAACTGCATCATGTATTGTATGCTAAGTGTAACTTTCCATTTACTACATACCAATTATATGAAATATGCGCTGCATGTATAGGTTGCTTTTCAACCCCAAAAAGAAATAGCAGTAGCAAAAGTTAGAAGTCGACGTCACATGGGACGTGTCTAGCCTCCAAAAGCTTGGCTCTAAAACTGCCTGGAGACAATCAAATTTATCTAACCTGTACCAATCAGGACTCTACAGATACATGTAGACTCAGATCTACAGCTTAAAAAATGCAACTGTTCTCTCATGTATGATTGTAATTCTGACTCTGAAAACAGTATAATAATCAATAAAAAATAATATAGAAGGCAGATTCTTCTTTGCCTGAGAGTAACTTCTGGTATTACAAACTGAACCAATCCTTCGAATTACCTTTTCACATTATACTTCTCCTTCAATCTGGACTTTTATTAACAAGAACATGTCTACTCAATAAGTTATTCAGTCTAACTGTTTTCCTGTATTGTTTATTTGGAGCTATTTTAAGGACATGGTTGTTTGGTGCTTTTAATGAAGTCTCCTGGTATTTATATGTATAAAAAATACTCGGCATAAAATTAATAGCGTTCTTATCCAAACGGATGTTAAACTCTGCCTGAAAAGGATGAAATGTGTTCATTCTAATCTTGCAAGGAAAATAGAACGAGCATAGCATGTCAAAAGTTCAACTCATTTCAACTTTTGCTTGTAAATTTATGATAAAATTACGTGAGACCAAAACTCTGCCTAAAAAAGGAAGCATTTACAGACACTTAACTAGTTCAACTCATTTCAACTTTTGCTTGTAAATTTATGATAAAATTACATTTCTAGGGGATTGGAATGAATAGTCTCTAGAACCCATTGACATACCATGTCTTTAATATATTTGTCCAATTTTATTAATTGTTCACATAGTTTTATATGGTTTCATTACAATGAAAAACACTTGGCAGCCAGGAGGCTATTATTTTATCAGAATCTCTTTCAAGAAGTACTTTTTCTGGGCAAGAACTATTGGAAGTAATATCAATAAGACTTCATCCAACAAATTGATCTCACCATAAAGATAATCAGTCATTTATATTGCTAGATATTAACAAGAATGCTGGCATTCCAAAAATGATATCTGAGTTGTTTATGAGTACTTTTTTAATATTTAAAGCCCCTGCTCATTATTGGTAAGAAAGAAAAAATCATAAAGTTCACAGATTTTCATAATGGCATAAAGATAATGATGGTAGAAAAGTTTCCTTTAAATAGTTCTGCCTGAATTGTTATTGTTGTTTTATGAATAAATGAACTAGACCTTATGCCTCTGATATCATGAGTCCCATAGAGATATGTACAAGCAGTGCCCTCACTGAGGTCAAAACGGCCATAAGTTTACTGTAGGAAAACAGCTGTGCATACCTTCTATAAGATCCAAAATTAATTTTTGTCTCATGTGAGACCAAAACTCTGCATAAGAATGCATCTTTACTGTTTTCTGGCAAATGAAACAACAAAATGAACAGAAATTTTCACAGGTGTGTTTCTTTACATGTATGTTAATTAGTACTAAAAAAGGAAACATTTACAGACACTTTACTAGTGTTGAGCTGGGGCTTTAAAAGAATCACTGTGACAGTGCACATGAGAGATATTCTCAGCCAGTCTGGTATTTGATATAAAGGCTATTATTTTTTTTATTTAACAATCCCAAGTACAAGTAAGAACAAAACAATACAGTAGTAGTACTTTTATTTAACATAATTAAGTGATTTTCCACTTGAGACATGCATCATGTTTCAGTTAGTTCTAAAACCCAGTCAGTAAACTTACAATTTATTTGTTTAAGGAATAACTTGTGAAGGTCATCACATAAACAAATCAATCACCTTACTGATGAAGTCCAAGCCATGATAAAGTATTATCCATCATTGCAGTCAAGTGAATTATTCTGAAAGTTGAGGTTAGGGTTAACTTCAATGTTTAGGATTATTAAGTCATCTTTTTTGCGATGTATAGGCTGCAGACAAGCGCTTGTTTTATTTCTAAACAACATTTTTCGTCAAGTTGTGTTGATTATAACACCCACCTTGGATTGTTTGTGTGATGGCATTCTACTTAGTCTCTAAAAGGAAACCTACACTTTTGGCAACTTTCTGTTTTTACAATTTTAACACATGAAAAAACATTTCATTGAAATGCCATTGTTTCTTGTTTCAATGCTTGTCAAAACCCTCCTACTGTCTTGATTACTCAATATCATGCACTTGTTTTAAAAGATAGATGAACTGTGCCAATTTGCAATGATATCAGTTGGTGATTGCAATCAACACAGTACTCAATGAATATGTGTGCACAGTTGTGCCACAATACACAACCCTTGCAGTTGAATAGTTTCAAATGGTTGGATATCTCACCTGAAAATGTTGGAAAAAGTAGGATGATTTTTTAGAGAAGACAAAGCCATGATAAACTATTATCCATCATTGCAGTCAAATGAATTATTCTGAAAGTTGAGGTTAGGGTTAACTTCAATGTTTAGGATAAACGGATCCTGCTATATACAAGCTGATAGTTAAGCCAAAGTGTAAGTTTTCTGTTGAGATTCTTGTTTTATGGGATGTTCAGTACTGTGTAAACAACCTGTTAATCAATTTTTCCCATTATCAAGCCAAAGCATCCTCAGAAACATCATCATAACTGACCCATGAGGCAGTACATACTCAAAACAGAAAAAAAGAAAGTTGGTTGCTACACAAGTGAACTATCTATGTGACTTAGCATGAGACATATTTCAAATGTTCAAACCAAGTGGTCAAATGCATGCATTCTTATGTCCCTACCCCTATAAAAACCAATTGATTGTTGTTTTTATTTTTAATTTATTAGCAGTGCCTCTATCCGGCAGTAGGCAATAATGGGTGAACACAAAGTGGACTTAGATTCTTTCTGGCGATGGTTACAAGATGGTTAACATTTTAAAGGAGACATTAGGAGTGGTCAGTAACTGGACTTGAATTCTTGTGGCGATGGTCATCAGAATAATGGGTCCAGCCCCTGGCTGCAAATAGCCCAATCAAAAAAGGAAATATAATTAGTGGCAAGTAGCCAGACTCCTTGATGCACGTAGTGAACATCATAAAGGAGCTCATGGATGGTCAGTAACTGGACTGGGATTCTTGTGGTGATGGTCATCAGAATAATGGGTCCAACCTCTGACTGCAAATATTCTAAATAAAAAAGGAGATGCAAGGAATGGTCAGTAACTGGACTTGAATTCTTGTGGTGATGGTCATCAGAATAATGGGTCCAACCTCTGACTGCAAATAATCTAAATAAAAAAGGAAATATAATTAGTGGCAAGTAGCCAGACTCCTTGATGCACGTAGTGAACATCATAAAGGAGCTCATGGATGGTCAGTAACTGGACTGGGATTCTTGTGGCGACGGTCATCAGAATAATGGGTCCAACCTCTGATTGCAAATAGTCTAAACGAAAATATCATATAATAATGAGTGGTCAGTAACTGGACATGAAATCTTGTGGTGATGGTCATCAGAGTTTGGGTCCAACCTCTGACTGCAGAAAGTCTACATAAAATGACGTATACATTTATAACATGTGGTCAGTAACTGGACTAGGATTCTTGTGGCGATGGTCATCAGAATAATTGGTCCGACCTGCTTCACTCTATGTCTAAGACCCATGTGTACGGTTGCATTTACGAATTGAACAACATATGATCACTTTATCTCTATTCAGAGAGGTCGTCACAAAAGCCTTTGCCTACTGTTTGAAAACTGCTGCCTTAAATTTATGTACAATAAATGATTTGTATCAAGGCTCCCAACAGAAGTTTTAAACAGACTTGATTAAAGAAAAAGAGTTTTATTGAAGAAGGGGAGGGGCACATGAGGGTGCAATGTACACAATACTCTTGTTTTCTCAGACGTTAGTTTCAATGCCTGAGGGGATAAGAATGAATAATTAAGTTGTCTCAACTAACTGTTTCCACTGTACTGTACATGCCATGAAAATTCTCACAAATTAGTAAGTTTTATACTATAAAGTGTATTTTATAAACGTAATATAAAATATTATTTGCAAAGCAAGATTTAGCTAGTTTTTGCCACAACTTGGAGTCCAAGTCTTCATATCAGGATAAAACTGTGTTCAAATGTTAAAGGCACCAAAAAGAAAACAATTTGTAGTACAACCTTAACAACTATACTTACTATGAAAAGTTTGCACAAGGTTCCACTGTTTTAGATTTTGTTTTACATAGTAGCTAGTGAATAGTTTTCGCCATGTCCTTATAATTATAAGAGACAATGTGTAAGAAGAGAAAAGGTTCTTGTAAAATAATATTGCCACAATCTTAAAAAGATATACGTGTTTCAATATCAAAAAGCTATATGTTGGAATGTAGCAGCTAAACCTTTGCAGACTCTTTAATAATTGTTTAGTGCTATCCTGGTCACATGTTACTTTAGGGACTTTGTAAGGGTAGCGGGTAGCAGGAGCTACTTCAGGATCTGACAAACCTGCCCACGCGATGTTACAGGTCCACTTTCCCTCAGTGGTTCTACCTGGTTGGGCCCTACCCAGGGTTAAGGGTAAATTGAGAAACGCATGTTAAGCAGTAGGACTTCAATGCAGTACTTACTGAGTGGCAGATAAACATTTACCAAAAAAGGAACACACGGGGCTGCAGAATATGGATCAACTTTAAACTGCTATCTGCTTGAAGTACTCAGATTGGCCATGGATCAAGTTCAAATGAGAAATCTGACACTACCACCAAAACAGTAAGAATCTGACAAGAACTTCATCAGTTTGTCAAAGTGGTAAAATGTTCCAACCCAGTTAAGACTTGCCACTGATGCTGCAATATTGACAACAACCTAAAGCCTATTGCAGGGAAAGATATTTAAGACAATGGAGGATATATGTATCCACTGCTAAAAGCCGATTGATGACATCAAGATCGTTAAAACCTATTCATCGGTCCTGTCCTGCATCCAACACACGAACTGTTACTGAATTAAACTTATAACCAGAAGAGGATTTTAAGAATGCTACTACAGCTTGATGATATGAAGGAGTGCATTCGCATTCAGCAGTAACAACAGAACTGTTATCAACAACCAAAGGAGACCTTAACAATCTAACAATGTATTTTGATGATATCGATGAAAGGAATCACAGTCAGCTCTATCAACAGAACTGTTTTCAATTACCAAAGAAGATCCTTGACTGCAATCTGATGACATCAAGGAATTGAATCACATTCACTAACATCATCAAAACTGTTATAAAAAGCAAAGGAGAGCAGTAAGACCGCAAATGGATGGTATCACACCAACTTTTACCAACAGAACTGTGATCAATATCGACAACCCTTCAGAATGTACAACTGTAATTTGATGTTTTCTTAGAGTGGAGTTACAGTCAACAAAATGAACTGAACTGTTATCAATAGAGTGGAATGTAAATGATGGATTGCTCCACTTCACTTCAAAGACTGCATTTCATTCCATCCATCCATTCCCAAAAAAATATTGTATAATTAATTCATGCATGTGACTTGGTAGCCATTACAGTTTATGTATGAGATAGTTATATTAACCCTTAATAATTTAATTGATTAATTAAAAACATGTTACAAATCTTTGGGGTTTCTTTCTTTTTTTTTAAGAGAAATGTACATGAACAGACAACCCTATTCAAAATTCCCTAAATTAATAATGGAGTCTTGTAAAGTGCATGTACCCATTATAAGGTGCTCAAATTACAAGAAAATTGTTTTAAAATTGAAGCAATCAATTAAAATTTTCTGCAATTTTGTTACAATCATCATCTCCATGTTTCCAATCTATGACCATATTTGGTAAAACGTGGATTATTTTTTAACCTCCCCGCTGACACCAGGGTTAAAAACCTTGAGGGTCAATACACCCCATGCATTTTGTACATTCCCTTAAAAAAAGGAAAGGTTGGATAACTAGACCTTTAATTAGACTCTTAAATTAGATGTGCAGGTAGACTGAATAATAACGGTGATGGACAAAGTGTTTTCTTTTTTCCCGATTTCTTGATGACTCTCAACGATAATTATATCACTAATGACTACATGATTCATTTGGATTGATTCTGTTTGTCCATAATTTACTCATTCAGAAACATGTTTCAGAAGAAACTAGGATTGAAATGAACTAAATTCATTTTTATGTTTGTAGTCATCTCCATGAAGTATAACCATGCATTTGAGAGAATCTAGTGCCTAAAAATTCAAGAAATAATATCATAACAAATGCTGCATTCACACACAGTTATTTTCAAATGCTTATTTCTATTGTTTATTTTCTTGTGGTGGTACATTCCTTCCCTTTCATCTCTATAGATCCAGGCCAACAACTCACTCTAATGTGACTTGGATCGGCTTTCCAATCCCTTTTTAAATGTGTTTTTCTTCTCCTTCTCTTCCAAATTCAAACGTTTTCCTTTTCTTCTCAAGTCACTGACTTTTGATATTGTGAGGATGACAATGGGGGTCATTTCAGAATATAGGAGCAGTCATGCCAATGTACGTATGCACTTATTTGATCTTCATAATAGAAACAAAGATTTGATCCTTTGAAAAACTCAATAATCACAGAATTGCGGTAGGCCTGTATCAGAAAAACAACATAAATTGAACACTCTTACTGATTAGACGGTGCCATCCATCCTCAATTGAAGCCCATGTTTCTCAGCTCCCTTTTATGTAGTTTTCGAGAAGATCCCAACCATAATAAACTGCCTCTGCTTGGTCAAGTGCTTAAATAATCTGGACAATGTATGCTTGATTATGATTTTTGAAATTAAGCTAGGAAAAATTAAATGATATGTTACGCCATAAAGTTATGGATTCGAATCGGCCAAGGCAGGGTACAGGAAATTTGATATTCAAACAGATTGAAATCACTACAGTGTTCCAACATCATCTGAATTCCAACTTTGATTGCTGGAAGAACAAGTTAATATTAACAATAAATGTAATGTCAAAGATGTCACATTTTGGTGTTAAGGAAAATGTGAAACCTTTGTTTCACAACTGACCATTTCCTACAACAAAAACAGAGACATTCTCATTGTTGATATATGTAATAGCAATGGCTGTTCATAACTGTTGAAAGAAATTTGTACACGCTGCCCTCAAGTTTGTAGATGTTGCAGAACTTTAAAAAAACAAAACGTCAACAACAACAATAATAATCGTCGCGACTTCATCCTGTACCCTGCCTTTCAAAACTTTAATCAACATGAAAGTCTAACTCATTTATTTTGTTTTGTTTACAGTAAAGTGAGCCTGTGGTGTAGAGGAGATGGGTCAGCTGTGGATGGAACAATTCATGATCATTGATGTCTCATCTCACTTGTCTGGATCTTCAATGTGGTTTGCAATACAGCCTCCTGTAGTCTACACTAAACAAGGCAATGACAACTTGTCAGTACAGAATGGTAGTAGAAAAGAGCAAATCCATGGCAATGGGGGACAATCAGAGTCATTACACATCTCAGTTTGAAACCGATTTTGTTTCTAGAGATAATCAACTGTCAAATGGGGCTATCAAACAGCGTTATATATTGTTGAATATGTGACAGGCAACACGTTTTGAAAGTCGCCACACTTAGAAATTCTGATTTTATGTCATATACTTTCATTGCCATAGATTTGCTGGTAGCTGGTTCTGATTCATCAGAAACATCCTCAAAAGAAGGGATTATTCAAAAATCAATTCATAATGCCAGGCACATGGTAGGAAAGGCCTTTGGGTGTAAAGTCATGCTATGCCTAAACCCAAACACAGTACAGTATGCATTTACATTATGTGTATTCACTTTCTGAAAATAGAAGAAGTTTTACAGCAATTCATCTTTCTTAGACGTTTACTACAACCAAGTTGGATTTCATTATCCTACAAACTGCAACAGTCTCCAATGACTAATGCTACAAAAATGTTGTAATTTCTGTTCTGGCCAAACAGAAATTATATGCAGAAAGGTTCTCCTGAGCAATATTGCAAAGGGATAGGAAATCTGAACAATTGACTCTTTTGAGTTCTTAAATGTGAACAAGTAACTAATTTTGGAAACTTGATGATAAAGGCTTAAAACATTTTCTCCATGTGCCTGGTGGTCAAGCCAAAGTGCAGCACGAGTTTGTTTTCAAAAGAGATATTATTCAAAGTCCCTTAGTAAAACCAGTGTGTCAGCTTTCAAGAAAACCTATTCAATAAATCATGGAGTCTTACTGGACAGATACACACAGGAGTGTGAAGATTGACAGGTTTCAATATCAAGGGAAGAAATAATCATTTGACTGTTGCAAAGCAAACATAAAGAATATCAAAGTTTGACATTCATCATGTTGGCAAAAATATTCCAACTAAAGGGATGAAACTACTTGCCCTCTTGCCATAGCAGTACTTTCTGCTGTATGGTACAACACAATTCAAGAACAGCTCACAATACAAGAGTACATGTATGATACTGTCAGTTTAAATACTCAATGCTGGCAAAGTTGAATACTTAAGCCTCTTTGTTCCAACTCGATGATGCTGCGCTTTGGCTTTACACAAACATTTTATGACGGAAGTTCTTAGATTGTTTTCTTAATTATCATGTTAGAGAAACTTAAGTTTTATGGTTGAGTATAGAATTTGATTGAATTTTATGTAAGAAGTGTTATTGTTTAATATGGGAATGTACACTGGCACATCATATTGTATATGTAAATATTATCGCAATATAACTAAACTGATAAACTTTATAGATGGGGTCTGGTACGGTAAAGTGCCAACTTATCTGGTAGACACCATGGATGAACATGAATCACAAACAGAGCACAATAGTTGTCAACAAACCCCAAGCAAAAGGAATTTGCATGAATCTGAAACACTAAAGCTGTGCATTTCCAATGAACAATGGTTTTGCAAGAATCAGCAGAGCACTGAAGCCATGCAAAGTATATGACCTAAGATGATGATGTAGTATGGGAGAGAAACACTGAGGCTGAATCAAGCCTCATCACTACGAGCATTGCCATAAGTTGACATGTGTGTAGCTTGATTATATTCTGTATTTATCTCATCCCTCTCATCGATTGCTAGAAATACTAACGAGTGAAGGCATTCTTCAAAAAGATGCATCTGAATGAAATGTAAAGATGATGCAGAGTTAACCAACTCAGATTGCAGTAATCCGACTGAACCTTTACTGCTTGAATTAATTCCAGCCTACAAAACATGCTGTCCTTTCTCAAAACCATTGAGCTAGATAAAATTACATTGTTGTTTTCCTAAAGATATACATTTTATAAAAATTTAAGGTACACACACTGTCCATAGATGATCCTTTGAAGAAAACAAACTGTGAGAGAAAGAAATGTTTAACAGTGAATTGTGTTTACAAAACAATGCGTATGAAAGAACTGTTCTCAAAACAGATTTTCAGATCAGTCTAGTTCCAAGACTTGAATTTTATGTAGAGTATCATTTGATGGTTTCTTTACCTTGTCATGAACAAATAGCTTGAAGAACCAGTGTGTGTACCAATGTTTAATATGATGTGCCAGTGTACATAGTGTTTATTACAAAATAAAAAAAGAGTCTGTCGTGTTTATTTTGTTGTCTGTTATGTGTTGGGAAGCATCTGCTTTCTATTTCAATCTTGTTGCAGCATGGACCTTTATCACGCAAAACAATCAATTTGAAGTTACGCTGGAAAAAAAAAATCTAGCCGATAGTTTGATCTAACTCGAAAGACTTCTTCTGTTGCTGTTACATGCAGCCAATCAAAATTATTAGTCATTTGTAATGACGTATGTTGACAGAACAGTATTTCCAAAGGCATTGTTGTTTCAAATACACTTGAATATGTGTGTGTACACAAATGTTGAAACAATGCCAAATCAGATCATCTGAACAATGAACAGAAAGTTCAATACTGGATCACCTGTAAACTGCAGTTGTTTTTTTAAGAGCAAAGCAACATCCAAAAGAAAATGTGTTGTTTCAATTAACAATACATCAATGTGGAATCTGTTTGAACACAGTTGCTGAATAGTGCCAAATCAGATTACTTGAACAAAAAGTTCAACACTGTATAACCAGCAAACAAAACATTTTTTAAGGGCAAAGCAACATTAATAAGGCAATGTGTTGTTTAATTAAATTTAAAACTGATCAACGTGTAATCTGTGTGTGTACAGACTTTGAATCAATTCCGAATCAGATCACTTGAGCAATGAACAGCTTAAGTTAAGCTTCTCATTATCACTCAATGACAATTATTACAATCAGTTGCTTTGCCTTAAGATTTAAAAGATGGCGTGATAAAGGTCTGAAACACTTCTTGTAATGTGGACGGTGAGTGGAAGGGAAGGTACACTGTTAGAAACAATTTGTCAAACCAGGACCAAAAAGGTCGCAAGGTTCAATCATTTCAATTTTGATGGAAACAATTATGTCCCAGAAAGAGAAGTCAACTGGGCACTCTCAAAAACATTCTTTTCCTTGAAAATTCTGCCAAAATGGTTCGCAGTCTAAAACTTTCCAATTTCAAGGAGACTTTCATTAAAAAAAGTACAAAATACAAACAAAAACTTTGTGCGTTTTTACCAAACTGTTTGAGCTTTTTAACGTTAGTAAACGTTACATTAATTTTTCATCTCCAAAAGAGATATGTAAAAGGTCACACAAAGAAACCGTTACAACTCAAAATTTTAACCTAAAAAAAACTTATGCTTTTCATCTCTAAAAGAGATATCTAAAAGGTAACAAGAAACTGTTACAATTTCAAACTTAAGCTCCTTGAAAAAAAATGTACCTTCCCTTTAAGTCCACATATAAAATAGTGCTGCAACTTGTATTGAAATAGAAAGCAGATGCATTATGGGGGGCTTAAGGACTTTAAATATGGGGAGGGACATATAGATAGAGGGCAGTACAAACTTAGAGGGCGGTAGAGTCTGACATAAAGACAAAGTACACACAAGTGTTCATAGCCATGTTTTTTATTCATATCTATTGGTGGGCAATGCCATCTATTCATATTTAAATTTGACCTTGAACTTGAAACAAACAAAAGAAAAGCACCCCGGCGCATGCAAGCCCCCCCTGGTGCTCGCACAAGTGTTCCCCGCCCACAGGTGCCAACAGACCTGTCAGTGAGCGCCCTCTATCAACACCATTCAGTGAGAGACTAAGTGCAATGTGTTCAGTTGTCCCCAATATTGATAGTCTGTGTGGCCAAAGCGCCCTCTGTTGACCATAACAAGGGAAGGATCTAATGAACTCTAATAATCAGTTGACTTGGACACAGAGTCAGATGTATCTATCAACCACTCCTGGCATTGCTCATGGAAATAGCGCCCTCAGTGTCTGCTCTGAACTTTCTTTTTGGAAATTTGCGTTGCATAATTGCATCCTGGTTTTTGATCCTATCAAATAAAATATCAAACAAATGTACGGTTTTTGCCAGTTTCCTTTAATAGTTTGCCATGTTTAGATTAAGGTCACTTTTCCTTTCAGCTGCACTGATCATATTTGCTAACGTCACAAAGAAGACCCAATTAAAACTCTGCCATTTTCTTAGTGTGTTCCTTAACGTTTTTTTAATCCAATATCTATTTAAATTTTGTTTTGACAAGAAGTCTTGACTGTCGTAGTGAAACATTATAACTGTTGGTGTTTAATTGATTTCTTCCTACTTAAGATGATCATTAAATAATTTGAGTGGGTTTTCAAGTAACTAATGCATTAGCCGTGGTTGTAGTTCATGAACACAAACAGTGAATTGATTTTAATGTGTCTGTTTACAAAAACAATAAGGTGACTGTTCAAAGTACCATTGCATATGAAGCGTTTTAGTGAATGAGTCTTTTTATGTTTCTAAAGGAAACTCGAGCACAATGGCCCCACTATCTATCTTTGAAACAAGAAAGAGGGATATGACCATAAATTTTGACGTCAAAATTCAGCACAATTTCAGTTCAACAATTCTCATAAATTAAATGTAGTTTATAATTTTTTTGTATTGCTTTTGAGAACTCTAGCTGAGTGATAGTAGTTTCCAATGCTTTTCAATTATTCCAAAGTGGAGTTTCTAATTGAATTGGCTGCCATGTTTACTTCAAGTTGAAACAGTTTGTTGAGTATAAAGATTTAAACCACAACAGTTTTCTGCATCCTTCTTTTGAGGCAACTTGTATAAAATAGAAGGTTCCGAATGTCCAAGTGATTTAAATTGATTTATTTGATGTTTTAATGGTGCCAAACTATTCTATTTCACTATTTCAAACTGGTTATTTTTAGATTTTGTTCACCATTTAGACTTAAGTGGCATTTGTTTGGCTTATTTTTAACTTGTTTCTTCCCTAAAGCTTTCCTGTTTTTCCACACAGTTTCCAGGATGCCAAACTCTCCTGCTACTCAAAACAATGCAAGGCACTCATAGTTAGGAGTCCAAAGTACTTCACTTCACAAGTCAAGTCTGTAAACTGACATGTTTCCCAAATGATAATTTTTCGGTAAGTGTGAGCTTCCATAACTTCACTATATCTACTACACTTCAAACTGACTGAAAAGAGTTTATTTGCTAAGGTTTAGACATGAGTTGCACATGAATTTAGCTAAGTTCCAGCTGAATAGACTTATTTCTTTTTTAATTATTTTTTTTTTGAAGATATTTCCTTCTTACTCAATTTTTGAGACAACTGAAATTGTTTTTAGTGTATCCATTCTCTTTAAATACTTTCTTAGAAGATTTAGTTAAATTTGTAAATTTGCTTGATCTTAGTGTAGACTAATTTGGTCCTGACATTTTCATTTGTGCATCTTGATCATCTAATGATGTAATGATGCATTCCTTGAAAATGCATTTTATTGGGTTTTAGTTGTTTCTTTGGTTTCCTTACACTGTTTTGAGTAGCATATCATCTCTGTATCAAGATCCTGGTGTGTCTGTTTTTAGCACCATACTCAGTTTGTGGCTCAATTTGTTGACGATGTGGTGGCAATTTAATGACGGATCCATGGGAGATCCCCACTTTTTGATTTGGACCTCCCTTCTTTTTATTCCCCTACATTTTGCCGGAAAGCCCTGTCATGTCTAAATTCTTCTTTTCCTATGTTACAATTACCTTTTGTACTTCAGCACTTTTGTACTTGTACTTTTTTTATTGGGGGGGGGGCATGATATACAGTTTTTGTCACACAATCTTTTTACTTTGAGGTACTCTACCTAGAGCACTTTGAGCATTAGTTTCCAATTCATGCATGATGCTTTCCTTATTGATTTGACTACAGTGTAACCAATGATTTCATTGGTCTTGTGTAGTATTTGATCAGGCTGTTTGGCTCATCTCAACGCGTTTGCAGCGTTATGATGACTACTGAATGTATGATCTATGACGTTTAAGACACATGCTACAACACAGGTGTCTTGCTGAATGGTGCATCTAAACGTTTGCAAAACGTCATGATGACCACAAAGTCATGCCCAGTCTCACTTGGTGAATATATTTAAGAGTTTTTGCAAATTCCTGACGGTCAAATACTGTGCACTTCCAATACTCTAAATATGTCCCCCTATGAATTTTCTATCTCAACTGGTCTAAATGCAAAGTACATTTAAGACACAATACCATGTGTGACCGACTCTAAGCCCGCCCCCCCCCCCCTTACATGACAGGACCTCCGGCCAATTTCACCTCCTCTCTTTTTCAGATCCTGGATCCGCCCCTTTTCAATCTGCCCCTCAGTATCAAGGGCAACTATGGTGCCTTTTATCGACACAGGGTTTGCCAGTCCTGCCTCTATTTTGTCCATGGTAAATTTAATTGAAGTTGTTACAAATTTGTGTACTGCACACTTTACTATACATCCCCATGTATAACAGATACCATGCACTTTTTACATCTTACATGTAAACCTATAATAAGCAGGCCCTGGGAAATATTGAATGATGGTTTTTACAGCCTTCTCTACTAGCCAACTTGCTCTAAATAACAACCTATGTAACTATTTATAGTTCCTATTCTCTTGACTAACTGCAAATAAGTCCTTGAATTGTTAAAGGAATCTAGCTGTATAGTTTGTTCATTTAGTTTGCATCAGAATCTACTGTGCTTTCTGTATCAATCAAAAACATTTTTCCTCTGCACCAATAAAAACAAAAGTGTTATATATTGACTATTGAATATGAACCACTCCTGATTGCTGTTTCACCTTTACTTGAAATTGAACAAGTGAAGAGGTCATTCAGAAATGACTCAAGGATTGTTACATGTAAGTCTTTAGCACATTATTACTTGCAAGTCTTTAGCACTAAGCAAATCTGCTAAGCAAAAACACTACTAAGGCTAAGGTGTTCTTACTTGAAAGTTGATGACAACAGTTCTATATTTACTGAACTATTCCTGATTGATATTTCAACTTTGTTTGAAGTGAAGAGGTCATTCTAAAAGCTAGAGCTCAATGTTTTGTGCCTTCTTAGTACATTTTTTTAAACACATTTAACGACCTTAGTTGAAACTAACAAGGACTGTTACAATGTTACACGCAAGTCTTTATAAATAGCACTAAACTTGTTTAGAGATGGCTAATACGTTCATGTTTCTTCACTTCAGAATTGATGAAATGATTTCATAAACAACATTGTAGGCTTTCCCAGGGCCTGCTAGAGTCACAAATGCATACGACTGTTCCTTTGAAATTACATTTGTACATTTTGTACAAACTCAACAACTATGGCCTGCTCTTAATGTAGCTTGTAATCTCTGATGTTAGTGTAGCTTAAATTGCCTGATGTGGTAACTAATACGTGCTGTTAGAGTAGCTTATTCTCATGACAGAATTTTTTTCATTGATCAGTGTTTAAATATCTACCACACTCTCAAATGTTACATGTTCTGATTTTCTCCTGAAAACTCATCATCACTTTTGTCTATCCAGGACTGGGACTACATACTGAGGTTGCTATGTTGTATCAGGTCATATAAAATCCCAGCTGCATCACCGCTACGCTGATCTATCCCTATACTACAAAACCTCATACAAGATGGACTTTCTGCATATTAGTTTCAAGGAGCCAATAATGAGTGCCACTGATGAACTAATGAGAGATTTTCACTATTATCCAGCATGGTATCTACACTCCTATGATGATTACGTACAGCTTTTGGATTATTTCGTGCAGCTTCTTTACAAGGTGAACCTACCTATTTAACTTATTAGTCAATTTAAAAAAAAGACCTGTTACTAAACAATGTCTGGACCTACATCTCTGTTATTTACTAATTTGAGTAGCAAGGCCTTAGTCCTAGAGCTAGTTGTATGCATAGACATTGGACAAGCTGTATACACCACTGGTATAAAACAATAAGTAGCTAAAGAGTTTGAATCCTATGGGTAATTACATCCAAGTATTTGGCTTAAATTACCACCTGTGAACTTACACTCACAATAGAGTGTTAGTTCAATATCTTTGAAGTTTTTTTAACCTCTAGTACTCTTCTAGCCCATCTATAAGTTTATTGAATTAATGAGATGCAATTTCATCATTCTACTATACTGATTCACATTCATGATACTTCCCATTTATTTTTATGTCTGTTTGATTAATCATTAAAAGTATCAACCAAATCATGAACTGGATCACTGGCCAGCGATACAGTTCAATGTTAAAACTGAATTGCATTTTAATCCAGAACTTGCTCATTTGTTTGTATCCAGTAGCCTAGTTTACACTGACACTTTTATAAATTGGTGTCTACATTGATCTGGTTCTGAAGGAGTTTGAATGCATTCCTTGAGATTCAACAGAAAGATGTTAACCTGTTGTAAGTGGTGATAGTTCATAAGATTGCATGCAGTTTTCCATGGGTGTATCCCAGCTAGAGTTTTTCCTTTTGGATTATGATATAAAAGTATCTCCTTATTCTCTTTCAACATTTGATGTAATGTTGTCCTACTTTAGTTTCACTACTTGACCCAAAACCAGTGGTGTATACAGCCTTAAAATACACGGAGCTTATCGATAGTCTTCAATCAAACAATATTGACCTATCGCCATTTATTTTATGATAGCCAATAACAGTGCACTAAGCACATTGTATGATCAACCTGATCTACAATACTGGAAAGTGATAACCTATCTCAGACATACAAGATGTATGTGTTCCATTATTCATGTACATGTTACTTGATGTACAATATGCATCATTTACCACACACGAACATCTAGATGTACTGGTTCCACCTTAGACCACATAATGCTCAATCGTATGCAGTTTGTGTTCATGTTAATCACTGTATGTTCATCCTTTCTTTTTCCCAGCAGTACATGATGAAACTCATATAAATTCATTATGTGTTTCTTTTACTCATGTACGTTTGCCCAACACTCTCTGATGGACAAGTACATCAAAACCAACTGTACATACCATGCTTAACTTGCATCTACTTCCTGATAGTGCCTGTTTTAACTTGCTATCACTTATTTGTCAGAGCTATGGCTAAGTTGCAAATGGCGATAGGTCAATGTTAATTGCCTCGTTCCCAGGGTAATCCATCCCACAGTACTATGGCATGGAACTAAGGGAGTAAACTTTGGGATTAGTGATTGCTTTTGCTGATCAATCACTTTACCTAAACAGGGGAGGGGCTGATGGTTTGTCTTTAGGAAAACACTTTTTGTCCGATAAGGTAGAAGTTAGTGTAGTGTGTAAAAGTAAGAAGGCTAGCATTGGCCACTGAGTCAAACTTATTTTGCCCAACAGAGGCTAGTTGTATGGCATTGGTTGCCCAACAGGGGCTAGTTGTAGGGTGTTTGTTGCCCAATGGGGGCTAGTTGTAGGGTGTTGTTTCCCAACAGAGGCTAGTTGTAGGGTGTTTGTTGCCCAACAGGGGCTAGTTGTAGGGTGTTTGTTGCCCAATTGGGGCTAGTTGTAGGGTATTTGTTGCCCAACAGGGGCTAGTTGTAGGGTGTTTGTTGCCCAATGGGGGCTAGTTGTAGGGTGTTGTTTCCCAACAGAGGCTAGTTGTAGGGTGTTTGTTGCCCAACAGGGGCTAGTTGTAGGGTATTTGTTGCCCAACAGGGGCTAGTTGTAGGGTGTTTGTTGCCCAATGGGGGCTAGTTGTAGGGTGTTGTTTCCCAACAGAGGCTAGTTGTAGGGTGTTTGTTGCCCAACAGGGGCTAGTTGTAGGGTGTTTGTTGCCCAACAGGGGCTAGTTGTAGGGTGTTTGTTGCCCAACAGGGGCTAGTTGTAGGGTGTTTGTTGCCCAACAGGGGCTAGTTGTAGGGTGTTTGTTGCCCAACAGGGGCTAGTTGTAGGGTGTTTCTTGCCCAACAGGGGCTAGTTGTAGGGTATTTGTTGCCCAACAGGGGCTAGTTGTAGGGTGTTTGTTGCCCAATGGGGGCTAGTTGTAGGGTGTTGTTTCCCAACAGAGGCTAGTTGTAGGGTGTTTGTTGCCCAACAGGGGCTAGTTGTAGGGTGTTTGTTGCCCAACAGGGGCTAGTTGTAGGGTGTTTGTTGCCCAACAGGGGCTAGTTGTAGGGTGTTTCTTGCCCAACAGGGGCTAGTTGTAGGGTGTTTGTTGCCCAACAGGGGCTAGTTGTAGGGTGTTTCTTGCCCAACAGGGGCTAGTTGTAGGGTGTTTGTTGCCCAACAGAGGCTAATGGTGGGTGAAGGCGGGAAATCATAAGTGCGTTTTGTCACCTGTACATCGATTTACCAATGGTCTGGTGGTTGATGTAGTGTGTGGAGTAATAGGGGTTGATGTTACCCACTGTCTAAAAATCTTGTTTGCCCTATAGGGGCTATTTTGGTGGGTGTTGTTGATACATGTATATCACTTTGCCCAACAAGGGACAGTGAGGGCAACTTAGTGTCACTGCGAACATCTGTTTGCCCAATAGGGGCTGTAGAAGTTGAATGAAGGAGGGAAAGAAACATGGGCTTAACCGAGTGTGATATTGTGTATCATGAATATTCATTTTCCCAAAATGGTTGTAATTATGGGTATATCCATCATTTGTGTACTTCCCAATAGGGGCAAGTGATGGGGTCCGTAAATCACACTGCACATAGGGGCCACTTGTGATTTTAGTTTGTAAATCAACTGATTTTTGTTCAATGGACAGTAGAAGTGGGTATATTGAGGTGTTGGTTGTGGGTTAATAGAGGGCAAACTAAAAACACATTGCCTAATGGGCTTAGTAACCACTTTAATTGGTTCATTTAGGACTAGTTGGTGGGAACGAGGCTGGGCAATACCAAGCAAGGTTGAATAAGACAATGTCCTGAAAGTTCTTCACATTAGGTAAAGTGTCATTAAATACAAGTCAAATCCATTGTGCTTTACTGGCCATTGTGATAACTAATTAATAAGCACATTGTTTTCTGATTTTGATTTACACATCCAAGGGATTTGGTTCCCAGACACTGGTTGTGATCAGTTTATCCTGGATTTTTGGTTATTCAGGACATCACATTAGCAACTAATTGCTTCTACATTGTAAGTGCTAACTAGAGGGCAACAGCTTACATGCGATTGCTACTGAGACAGTTGGGAGAAATGCATACTGGCTCTAGAGCCAGGAGTGACGTCACCTTGAACGTCACATCAAGACAGAGGTAGGTAGATTTGTGAGACTCCACATATTTCTATTCACACTCCAGAGTTACCTAAACTTGTTCTTAGCAGATTATTGCCAAATTCTGTTCCTTATTGAGTACACATGGAAAGGCCAGCTAATTCTCATTCTAAGTAAATGTGAAGAACTTTCAGGACTATCAGTTTAAAGACTAACCAGGCTTGGGGTTGTGCAAAACAGTTAAATATTACCAACAAGGTTGGTAATAAACACTGTTTCTAAAATGATTGGATGACTTCATTAATTGCTTTTGTCAATCACTTGATCAATGTATACTTTTTAGTTTCAGACCGACATTTTTTGATCTGAGGGTTAATTATGAATTTTAACTCATTCTTTGATTTGCTGAGAACAAGTGAAGTCTTAAGGTTATCGGTTTCTTCAAAACCTTCACTGGTTGAAAGCAGTGATAAAAAGCTAACCCCTTTCCCAAAGGAAAAGAGGGAAGTGGTTGTAATTTTGGTTCTAACTTATAAATACTGTACTTAAACATAAATCAACTAAATACCCCAAGCCTGAATTAAAGCTCAAGGTTGCCTAGAATTAGCAAAATTCAATCAAGGCATTGACCAATCAAATAAAAAACCTCTATATGAGGTTTTTCTGTAACACTTTAAGGACATCAAAGTGTCTTCACATGTACAATCATGTACAGGTTAACTGGATATCAAGATGTTGACACTTAATCCTTTTTGACATGAAGGCTCATAATGCATTACTTCCATTATTTGCCCTAGTTTGTGTCATAGTTCTCATGGTAGGTCTGACAGTAGCTACTTGACTAGATGAAGCCCCTCTCTACCCAGGATATGGGTATCATTGAGGGTAGTGTCTGCATGACTAACATTTGCTACTGTAATATATCTATACCCCCAATAAGGGCATCTAGGCGGACTATGCCTGCATAATTTTTGCAACCCACTAGTGTGGGCATCTGGTAGGGCTTTTCCTGCCTGATGAATAGCTTCACTTTACCCATTATGGGTATTTCAGAAATGTCCCTGCATGTATCGACAGCAAAGATCTGGACTGCCTACTATCACTGTGTGACATGTTGATTTTCAGCAACAGTCTGTATCTTAATCAGATGACCAGTGGCCATCTTGGTTTGCTTCAACACAGACACAAGACTAAGAATAAGTCACCCATCTTAGTAATAGACTGGTGTCTCTAAGAGTGGTCATTGTAATGACTGAGTTCTGGGATTTTGATAGCAACTGTCATGTTACTTCTTGAGAAAAACTTCCTCATTAAAAGTAAATATCATTGTTTAGACGATTGTATATATTTCTTCCAGGCACAGAGCTATATCAATAACGTTTCTTGTTTCTATGGAAATACACGTCTGAAGACATTCTGTGTCCATTTAAAACTCTAAGAGCTTGGTCAATGCCTTGATTGATATTCAACCCTAACATGCTTGGTATTGCCTTTGATTGAAGACTATCAATGCATGGCTGAGGATGTATAGTTACAGTACATGAATTCCAACTTCAATTAAAGTTACCATGGACCTATCTGACATGACTGGGACCCCGTGTCTGACACCACAGTTTCTGTCAATACTGAGGGACCCACAACATCGTCCCATTTGCAGCCCTAGTTATAGTATGGTGCACTACCTTTGCACACCAGGCCATCCATCTACAGCAGTTTAAAGAGTTTGGCACCCCAACATTTTGTTCCCAGAGTTGGGATCAGTTTTACATTTTGGCTAGGAACTTCCATGATTTTACAGTTTGGCCAAGCACTATCATGATTATACATGTAGATCTGGCACAAATCGTCCCCATTATTGGAGACTACATAAGTATTTTCATTTCAAAAATACTTTTTTCCTGACTTGTTACATTTCAGCTCAACTACTGACATCTTTGGAGTTACAAGTTAAAATAGTTTACTATGCCACTGGAAATGGATCCTTATCCAAGGTACAAAGCCATTTTGATTTGTCTATCATTCAAGTCATTGAGAATCACATTGAGGCTCAAGTCTTAAATAGACTACTGCCTTTCTCAATTGTGATTATTGTCATGGTGATAACTGAAAAGACAGTTTGGGTATTTTTTGGCAGTGCAATGACATGCAGGATAGAATTGAACTCATTTTAAGTTCTCCATATTTTTTTGTTTGCCTTCCTATAAGTCTTGAAATAGTGAAATAGATTTTAGAACTACCTGAAGTGCAGTTCTGTTTTCGTTTTTGTTGCATGTTTAAACATCTTTTATCAACAGCTTTTGTCTGATGAAAGTAAGTGGTTTACTTCATATCAAAATGTTGAGGAGAATCCAGTTATTATAGATTCTTGGACATTTGAATCTGTTCACAGAACCTAGATTTGTCTCTGCAGTAAGAGAGAGAGAGAGTTTGAACAAACTTAAGTTTGTTGCAAAATATTTAAACATCAGTTTAGATGTTAAGCATTTCTGATTGAGTAGTTTTGCCTCTCATGTAGGATTACATTTTTAACAAACTAACTCTTCGGCAACATTTTTTTTTTCATTTGATAGTATGATTTTTAGCTGTGGAGGATGTCATGATTTTGAACTAAAAGTAGCATTATTTAAGTGCTATTGGTAAAATGGCAACCTTTTCAATCCTAATTTGAGGATACTTCGGTATCTTGTTTGCTAAATGCTTGAATTTTTTAACTTTGTTGACCTTCATTAAACAATTTGCTAGAAAAGTCTTTACGATTTCTTTTTTGTCACCAAATGAAATTCTTGAAAAGATTTCAACGTCATTGACTGATATTTTATTTACTTGTTAAAGTAAATAAGGTTTTTTTTATGAATTTTCATATTAAGTTTGAAAACTTAACACACAGCAATGAAGATTTTTAAATGTATGTTTGATTTTAAAAACAGTTTTCTTTAATAATTGTTTTAAAAAGCCTTTGTTCACTGTTTGTGCTGATGAACTTGTTGCTCTAATTTGATTTAGTTTGTTCAGGTTTATATTTGCATTACCAAAGGTTGACTAATTTTTAATGTACATTTTTCTTGAAAATACAAAACTTGATTTTTGGAACACAAAGCAGAGAGGTTTAGACAGTGATCGTTAAACAAATGATTGGCTGGCTGAGACATTGTGACCAAAATCTCTTGGTATGACAAACATCTCAGAAATACTCGACAAAAACGTACATTTGCAGATATTCCATTCTCATGGATCAAAATACCATGATGCAACGATTACTCCTGAAATGTATAGTTCAGAGGAGACTTGAAGGCATTTCTTCCATGTGCAATCCCTGGAGTGGAAGATGGATACATCCTCCTCTGTGGAAGAAAACTGGTTATTATAGTTCAAAGGATCCCTACCATGTTGTAGCCAACTGTGGGTCTTTGATTCATCCAGACCGCCAAGGATTGGGAAGGTTGACACATCACAAACAGTCAAACACCTTCAAATGCAGACAGAGAGCAACTCACCGACCAGCCTGCCGACACCTGTGGGCGGGGACGCTTGTGCGAGCACCAGGATGGCTTGCATGCACCGGGGTGCCAAAGAGGGGAGGGGATACATTCATTTGCTGTTGGTAAAATACAAAAATAATTTCTCATTAGTAAAAGAATCTTCCACTGGAAAAGATGTGCAAAATAAATAGTTCGCTATAAATGTTTTGAAATGTAAAAGGAAGATCCAGAATTTAGACGTCAGCTTTTGAAGACATTTTGTCAATGCTGCTAAGAAGTTAAAATGTGGTGTACAAGATTGGCTAATGTACTTCAGAAGAAGTTTCTATAAAAAAAATGCATGAAATGCAACATGAGAGAGTAAATTGAGATTTTGTCTCATATACCTGTCAGTTTAGTGAAAAAAGAGAGATCCATTTGGCCCCAGAAATGCCAATGTATAATGACTAGGTTAGAGATGTGAACATTTTGTGAAAATGCTATTTCCTTACAGGATGGCTTTTATGCACTGGGGTGCCATTTTGAGTGCTGCTGGTAAAATAAAAAAACTAAAAGACATTCCATTAATAACAGAAACAAGAAATGCAAAATAAATGTTGATTTTGAAATGTAAAAGGAAGATCCAGAATTTAGATGTCAGCTTTTGAAGACAATTAGATACAGTGATGTTTTTTTTGCATGGCGGCCTTTTTGAGTGTTTGTAAAAAAAAAATAATAATAAAATAAATAAAAAACGTACAAAGTTAATATTGGGACAACAATCACATCAGCTTTTCCTGTCAATGTGTTGTACACATAAGTCATTTACGATAGTTTGCATTGTAAATACTTGACTTTTTGAGTCTAAGTTTTGAGTTCAGAAGTACATTTACGGCCAATCTTGTACCGGATTACCAACAGACATTATAGACTCACCCTCCACTCTCTAACTAAACTAACTAATTAAATTACTTTACAATGTTTAAGATAGACCAGCCTCTCACAAAAAGCTTGGTAACTTTCACATTTCACATGGAATTTGAAAAAGTTTAGAAGTATAAAAAAACTGCATCCAGTGTGCAAAATATGTGTCTTAATTGATTTTGAATTGTATAAGGAAACTCCAGAATTTAGATGTCAGCTTTTGAGGACAATTCATTCATGCTTGCTTATTGGCTGTGAACAAAGCATTTGAATACTCTGTGACCACACCATAGACTTTATAACTTGTCACAAGAACAATTCTTAATCTTATTGCTTGTTTTTGTTTTCAGTGACTTGATTTTTGAAAGTTCAGGTTTCTGTGAGAGGCTGTTCATAGCATTGTTTAGTACTAATTACCCTCTGTTCATGCATGAATTCCTAGGTGCTACATTGACTTGGATGTACATCATTTTAAAGTTAAATCCAACAAGATTATTAAAACAACTCCTGTACTAACCTATTGTAGGTCTTTCAACTCACAAACACTAACTGATTGAACACTAAACTTTAAATATACTTCACTTTAACATGAGCTTTCTTCTCATAAAGCAAGCTTGGAGGATTTGCATGGTGCATGAAGTAAGAACTGAGTAGGTTTAATAATAGCAATTGTATGAATTAAGTCTCTTTCAGGAAAAGTGTTGATTCTCAAAAGAACTAGAGGGCTGACATGTTGTAGAATCTTGACATTTCTAAAGAAAGTGCTTTGCTCAGCTTCCTGTCTTTGTTCATGGTTCTTAGTCATACATTTCAATGACTTTAAAACTTTACTTGTCAACAAACATTGACTTTAGTGTCACCTATTATTTCTTGTTTGTGTTAAAAAACCATTTTGATGTTAGGGAGAGCTGACAAAGTTTAAATTCTATTTTCCCTAATTCCATACAATTAGTTCACTAGATGGTTTTAGTGACAGGCTAATTTAGTACTCTCGATGGTTTAAGGAGAAGCTGTTGACAACCTATTTTGAAATACCTTTTGCTTCAGTCCTATCTCATCTAGTACTCTGTGAATTAAGGACAACTGATTTCGAAATACCTTTTCAGTTGTAATCCTACATGTATTCCTTTTACTGCACTTGGGGTTTCGGACTTTGCCTTTAATGCTAAAAGTATTTCCAAAATATTTAAAAATACTATTTGTTTTAATCCTATCTCTTTAGTACACTTGCTGGTTTTAGAAATATATTGTTTAATCAATTATTAGTAATACCATTTGTCCCATTTAAAACCCTTGTACTACACTAATCCTATATCATGCATGAACAGATGACTATACTCTCTAAATGTAAAAGTGTAAATATTTCACTCTCTTGTCCGAGTCGTGTCATTTTGGCTCTTTTGAGAGTGACACTGTGCATCGCCCTTTTTGAGTGAAATTGGAGCGAACTTCACTCTGATTTAAGTTAAACATACGGTTCTTTCTCTCTAAAAAGAGTTGTCCGCCATATGGCTCTTTGCAAGTGTGGTATTGTGGACAACGGAAGTGGTTTTTTCACTCTTTTACATTTAGAGAGTACCTGAAATCTACATTTCTACTTTAATACTTATTTGGCAAAGATATCGTCACCGTTTTCACAAAGAGACAACATAGCCCCTGCAGCCAAACTTTTATGCTTGGAGAAAACTGTGTTTGGAGTTTTTGAATTCATTGGTTCAGAGACTGTTAGTCACTTCAACTTTGACATTTGTCAAAAAATGAATTTCAAGATTTGAAATTGTGCAAATAGGTTGTTATTTTTATCAAATTATTGAGTAATTAATTGTTTAACAAGGTTGTCTCTTCCTGAAAACTTGTAAACTTGTCACTAAGATTGCCTCTTCCTGAAAACTCAAAAGCCAGAGCACTCTGTTTTTGGCACTGTGCACGCAGTAAGTACTTCAATCATTGTTAGAATTAGGCAAATTGCACATTTTCTGTTTGTAAAACTTCTGAACTATGAATCTGGTGATTTTATCTTTGTGCTAATTTGCGTAATTTCGAATCTATGAAGTTTTATGACTTAGAAACCTGGGTGAAATTTTGATTTCAATGAAAACATCAAACGTCTGTAAAGAACTTATTTGCACTTGTCAAATTTCTTTTTACAAATAATGTCTGTTCTTGAAAACGGTGATGATTATATAAACTGATTGAAGGAAGTGTTCCCCTGACTATCCAATTCTTTTGACTTATAAACAGTGACATTGCTTCAAAGATTTGTGGATACTATACAAACGTTCTGGTCCGTGTATGCTGATCATATTCTACTGTTGAGATTCCAAAGAGTATGATGTAAATGTGGGTTCAGAAATGCCTCTAGCCTTGCATACACTAGTATCTTTACAGAACTGAAGTGGTCAAAGAGTCTGCAGAAGTTATGTCCCCAATCCAGGCTTTTAGATGCATGCTGCATCTCAAAGCCAACAGTGAGTCTGGGTTTAATCATGTCCAAATTGTTGACAGTGTCCTTGCTGGAATCCTTGCAGAAATGATGTAGATCTCCTCAAGCAGTGAATCTTGCAGTTTGTAGATTGGAGCATGGGTTGATGGATGTTTCAAAAATACTTGAATAATTGAGTCTGTAAATAACACACATGGAAACAAATGAACTATTAACAGAGGTACATGCGATGTACATGGTTATTTGTTTCAAATAAGAAAGAAACATGAAAGACTTGGCTCAATTATTGATTAATGAGTGCATTCAAGTCTAGAATGGACAGGGCCACTTGAATAATGTTCAAATGGTGGTTTAAATTTATATACATAAGAGCTTTTACAAAATGACTAAAATCATTGAAAATAAATTTTGCCTTTTCTATCTTTCATGTTTATGAAATGTCCATGTTGTCAAAAGTAGTTTTACAGATTTATTCTCAGATTTGTCATCAAAGTAAGATGTTCCATTTGGTGATTTGTTTTCCACCAAAGTATGACATTTGCAGTATTTTCCCCACTGTTTTTGTACTTGTTGCAATGTTAAACATTTCTCAATTGTCAATGGAACGTTCTCTACCATTACTTGAATTAAATCCCATGCAATTGCCCCTAATGTCTACCTACTTAATCATGCAGGCCAGACTTTGTTTCAATATTTTAGATTTCTGAAATGTCAATGTAACCCTTCCATACCATTATTTCCAGGTGAATTTGAATCAGGAGCTCAGGACTTGCATGAAGTTCTTAGAAGTCGACTCGAAGATATCCTTGCAGAGGTAAAACCATGTAGAGAATCTGAAATTAAAGAGAAGGTAAATCAATTTGCAAGACCTTTTTATTTTATTTGGCTTTTAATTAATGAACTACGTATGGAAAACCAAAGTTTAAATCAATTTGCAAGACCTTTTTATTTTATTTGGCTTTTAATTAATGAACTACGTATGGAAAACCAAAGTTTGATATAAATACATAATGTCCAGCTTGGTTGATGAATACATCACTGCAGTGGGCACCCACACCAAGAGGTTGTAAGCAGGTTTGATCCTTGGACCTGAGTGTACTTAGTTTTTCATTTTCATTGTTTTATCATCATTTGACCTCTAAAAGGGATGAAGTCAGTGCATAAGGTCTGTACAAATTCCATAACTGTATGATACAAGAGTACATTTATTCATTCATGAGTTTATTCTCAGTTTTCAACCTGTGAGAATTTCATCAATTTCATCAAATAAGACGGTCACATTTTACACAATAGGTCTACACCAAATGTTTTACCAAATGTCTTCCCATACAATCAGCCTAAAATTAACAGCTAGAGGCCTATATTGAGACAACCAAATTGATGTTTTATTTTCAAAAAAATACCAACTGTTGGTTTTTGGAAGAGTAACTTAATTTCCATTCTGAAGTTTTAATAAACACACCTTTCATCTAACTTGTAAAAATACAATCAAATAAAGTGAAAACATTTCAGTGAAAATAATGCAACACTTATTCTTTGTCAGGAATTGTGTACACCTTTGTTTGCGCTCATCTTGATTGCGGAAATTGAAATAAGCAATGATGATTTCTCAAATGATAATTTCTTGACTTCATGAAAGCATTTCAGTTAGGAAATATGGTTCTCAACAGATGCTTGCAGTTAGTTTTATACAGAAAATTCACTACTGAATAATCAAACTAACCACTGTTACTTAGTGTTAGTCCTGGGTCAGTCATACTGACATTTCAGAAAAGGGATAAGAGTTTTATAAACATTTTTACAGTGTTTTTGGTTCAGTCCAATCATTCAGTAACTCACCAGTAGAATCATCTTGACATAAAGTCATCGTGGAGAGCAAGCAGCAGAAAACTGATTTCAGTGTTTTGCAGCTACATACAGAAGTTGACATCACTCGGTTCATGAGATACCTGTCATGCTTTTTCAGCTTGTTGGCTGTAAGTCTGTACTTTAGTTGATGGATTTCATCTGTCCAAACATAACAAGAAAAATTGCTGTTAAACAAGCTGCTTTAAAAAAAAATGTGAATTCTCATTTTTAGTCCATGTTTTTGTGTAACTGGATATCAACATAACAAACCAAAGTTCTCTGTATCTGTAATTGAGTGGAGATCACCATGGAGGCAAAGGCTATCTACGGTGCTGCCCATCCTCCATGATGCACCTTTCAAAATGTTACCACAGACTTAAATGTTTTCTGTTTGAAAGGCCCGCACCCCGCCTCCTTTACAAACTCGAAATGACCTTGCACACTTCGAAGGATGATTCCATCATATTGAGTTGAAATGTCTCATTAGTGCCACCTGTTGGTAGGAGTAGGAGAGGCAGGTACAACAGTATGGGCGCAATCATTGTAATGACATTGTGAGTGAAAATGTGACGAGTGGGAATGGTCTGCACAATGTGTACACTTAATTTATGATTCTACATCTATTCAAGTTGATCTCTTCCAAAAATCACATAATTTCACGACAAAATCCATGTAGGTACTTGTATCGATTTAGCAATGGCCTTGAAAGAGTCCATAAACAACACATTTTGAATCGCCCTTTTTGGCCAACGGATTGCTTGTGGACAACTTGTACACTTGATTCATCAATATTTATGCATTACTTATTCATATTCCATGATAATTTCAATAATTATTCAAATATTATGTTGGTACTTATGCCTCTGAAATGTGTCATGCTTACTTCTTTCCGGTTACACTCGAAGGATAGGGAGACGTTTGAGATGCTGAGGGCAGCAGACACAACATTCCTTTTTTTTTTTACAGTTTTGAGCACACATGCTCAGTACTGCGTGTGTAGTTCTGAGGAGTCTTATTACTGGTAAGAACCGTAAAAAAGGACTGTTCAAAATCACAGTCACTATCGCGTGACCTGATGGGCTGTCACGCAAAAGTAATGGCGCCATCTGCTGACCAGTCACATTTAGGAAATTTGGAAACGTTCAACTCCATATGCATTCTGATGGAGCTGCCTCCCTATTAGACACAACGCCATAACAGTTGGCACATCAGCAATGTGAATTTTTACCCATGTATTTGTTCCATAAAACCTCTCAGCTACATGTACAATTGTTACAGAAAATTGTTGTAACTTTTTTAAAAGACATTTTGAAAGCAGACAGATAAGTAAAACGGAGGTTTTTGAGTTTTTATCAAATGTTACATACATACCTATTCTCGCTACAGTTGAAGCACATCCTGGTTGTTGAGTTACTGCATTTATTCAGTTCTGCTAGATGCTTCACCATATGATATGATGTAAACAGGAGTGCAAGCTGTCCAGAGTACATTGTGCAAGCTGAGCAGAGTCTTATGAGAGTTTGCAGGCAAACCTGACTGGGAAACATCAAGTAGTTGGCCATGAGAGGAAAGCTTGGAACTCCACACTGATGTAACTGGTTTACTGCTGATTGAGAGTCTTGCTGGATATTCTGAGATGCTGAACAGAGTCCTCAAAGACAAGTCTCAGTGGGGAATATCCAGGGATGGGGGAACATGGAACTCCACACACAGCTGCTGGTATAACACTGTTGACTGTGCTGATATGTGTAGCACGACAAGTGGGAATGCTCTCAAGTTAACATCCAGGCACCAGAAAAGCAGATGAACATGGGAGTAGAAGTAGAACATACACGTAGATGTACTTCACACAGTTTGTTCAGGTAAGTGGTTCAAAATGTATCAAATGTTTGAGAATGTGTTGAGAGCTGATGAAAATGGTTCATATGAGAGAGCTGTCAGGTAAACACCATACATGTAGGAGACCAGCCAGCAGATATGCACAGGATAGTAACCCCTTTAAACTTTCTCAACAACTTAGTCAGTCCTGGTCAAACATTGCTGAATGTGTAGACAATCAATCGGAGGCAGTCAAAACAATTTCAGGCAAACTTGAAAGATGGTACAATTGTACTGAATTCTGTCCGCTAAGTCTTATGATGACCAACATTATTGACTTGGTTGGTAACAGGAAAATACATTCCTTATAAGTCTGTGAGCACTCCTAATCAATTTCACTCCAAATGTTGCAGAAGAGAGTATCAAAGATTCCTTGCTGATGATGACTTCATTGTGTTTCCTCAAAGGGTTTTTAAATGTAATTGCTTTGCCCATAGTAATTGTCTTTATCTGATGCCAGTCTTTCTATTGATGAGCAAGACAACTTTTTCAAGAAACTGCTTGCAAAAAGTCACAAAGAAACATTAATCATCCTAGAGCAGTGTTTTGGTCAGTGCTTACCATGTAGTTTGTTTGGCTATCTTTTGTTTTAACATCTATCGGTACCGTACTATTCATAGTCCTGTGGTGAGTTCTGGGTGAAGCAAGTAACTTGAATGTCACAGTATAATCTTCTAGATGGATGTGATGTAGAATCTACTCATCTTGTCTTCCAGCAGTGTGAATAAAAAGTTGTACAATTTGTTATGGTCTTGAAGTTGTAGTGCAGACAGAGCAGTACTTGAGGCTTTTTTGTTTTTAGCATCTTGTCATTTGATTGACAGCCTTAGAACTTAAGTTTGTACATGTCATTGCAGCGTGACTCTGTTGACTGCGGTACTCTATGGTCTTATGTGGAAGCACTAAGCCAAAGTTTGTTGGGTTCTCTTCTTGACTGTTTGCACTGTGAGTTAAGAGCAGCAAACCTCTCTCTGAGCTGTACATCTACTACTCAATCATTGGTTTGATGTGGAAGCACTAAGCCAAAGTTTGTTGGGTACTCTTCTTGACTGTTTGCACTGTGAGTTAAGAGCAGCAAACCTCTCTCTGAGCTGTACATCTACTACTCAATCTTTGGTTTGATGTGGAAGCACTAAGCCAAAGTTTGAGGGGCTCTCTTCTTGACTGTTTGCACTGTGAGTTAAGAGCAGCAAACCTCTCTCTGAGCTGTACATCTACTACTCAATCTTTGGTTTGATCTGGAAGCACTAAGCCAAAGTTTGTTGGGTTCTCTTCTTGACTGTTTGCACTGTGAGTTAAGAGCAGCAAACCTCTCTCTGAGCTGTACATCTACTACTCAATCTTTGGTTTGATGTGGAAGCACTAAGCCAAAGTTTGTTGGGTTCTCTTCTTGACTGTTTGCACTGTGAGTTAAGAGCAGCAAACCTCTCTCTGAGCTATACATGAGATCAATCTGAGTTGAAAGTGCAGTGTATGTTGGTTACCTTCTGGGTTTGTGTTCTGAGCAGATCATTGGGGGCCATTGTTTGAATCTACTACTTGATACAATCCACCCTTGTTTGATTAGTTCAAATCACTAAGACTCCTGTGCCTAGCAGTGTGTCGTCTCTCTGTGATGCCTCTATGTATTCAACTTGCTGTAACATGTTGTGCGTAACTGGTGTCCGTCTCATATACGTTGCTAATGAGTCATGAAGAACGTTGACCAATTAATCTAAAATAAAGGAAAAGGAGATCAAAGATTTAATTATCTTTATATCAGTACACTCTACACATAGTGTCAAGTACCGTACACACATTGCTGATTATAGTGATATTTCTGCAAATGAACAATATGCCGTGGTGCGTCGTTTGTTTTGAACTGGCATTTACAGGATTCATAATAACTCATAAACTGACATACGTGACAATAAAATTAAACGGCTTGTGCTGATGTTACAGGACCGTCAGTGTACACCAATGGTTCTTTACAAGCATGTATGTTGAAAACATTATACAGTAAACACCAAAACTACATTGTAAAATATAGTTAACTGTGATTTGTCATCCAAATGGAAGTTCATAGTTTTACCTGAACAAAAATGCAATTTATTAGAAGAAGCTGGAGGATATCTTTTGAAAAGTTAAAAGATTTCATTTACTGCAAGCACGTGTGCATTGTACATATACAAACAGTACACCAACCTGTACATAATCCACACAATGCACAGTTCAATTGAGGAGTCCACCATGAACAATGGGGGCGCTGTTTATTTTTAAATTCTTTAATCTAAACATTGTTTTAATTTTTTATCAGCAACTGCATTTATGATTTAGGGAAATTTTAGGTAATTTAAACACAGATTTTTAAAATAAACATGTTATGTTTTACCTAATATTATTAGTTCAAAATTGTTTTATAACCTGGTTCCATTCTGGTGCAGTGCATCAAGCTATTGCATGGTAAGTGAGGAGTCTGGGTACCTACATGTATGCAAGTAAACATTACATGCACGGTAAGGAGCACATGGTTTATGTTATGACTCGAAGTGGGTAAGCTGAGCTCAACAAAAATCTAGGTTTTCAGGGTAAATACTTGTTTTTATAATTGGTAATGGTGACTAAGGTGACATTTATTTGCTTTGCAGGCTTCAGAATTTTGACAAGTTCTGGATATTAATTATAATAGTTTATTTTCCTTTAGGCTTTTGTTTGATAATTATGTGTATTATTTTTTACGGGGTGGGGGTTTTTTATTTAAGAAAACAAATAAAAAACTATACTTCAAGTGATATTTAAAAGAAAGTGAATCAATAACCATTAATCTCAGACTTTGATTTTGTTTCAAGTTTATTTATTTTTTTTAATCCACCACACTAATAATATAATTTGACACTTTTTTGATTTTTTTTTTTTTGTCGGGGGAGGTTTATTGTGTTTATTATTCACGCCATATGAATGTAGTTCAGAATACACTTAGTGCAAACTGCACCCCAGTCGTTATTAATGCTACACAAATTTTGGTGGTAACTTTGCAATTCACCACATACCATCCCCAAGTCCTCTCAAGCTCCGCCCCCAAATCACCGACAAAAGGCTAAAATTGTCACTTCATTTTACATTTACTACTCAAATTTCTTCTAATTAACTATACATTGGTTTAAGATATGTTTCCTTTTATAGGTTAAGGGTGTTTGGCTGTTGTAAGATCTAGAATCAATGATGTACCATCGATTCTACCTGCAAAAGAAAACTAATTTATTTATTGAAATTACTGATTCCTCTTAAATAACATTTAAATTCATGAAAATCTATGCAAAAAAAGACTGCAGCTGAAAACAGAGCACACTCATTCTGTCAAGTTGAAGAATTGTCCAGACAATTTTGTTAAGTTCACTCACAATGAAACAATAAATGAAACAATAATCGTTGTTAGTAATGGACAAAGTTGGTGTTGTTGATGTGCTGGTGCATAAACAAAACTTAACCTTCATTTTTCTTTAATCTGTGCAGGTTGTTACTGATAAATGGTCCTGAATTTCAAGCTACCCATAAATATGTGAATCATGAAGAGCAGTTTCATGGGAAATTTGTACATGTAGTTTGAATCTTTTTGCACACTTCACTCTGATAATTGAATGACACTTCAGCAATCAACAGAAATGCAAAACATTCATGCAAACAATGTGAAAAATGTCAAATGTTGCACTCTTTTCTCTTTGAAATCAAGACCAAATAATGGAAAAGATTTCTACATTTTTGTAATTGTTTGCAATGTTTTTTCTTTCACTTTTACTTACAGCTGTCTTCAGAGCAAGAAATCTAACCAAGCATGCACAGCTGAGCAATTTGGACAATATGATGTCAACATGGTTAGGTGCAATGTACGCAAGCAGTGGTTTACATGTATGTAGCATGGCTTTGGGAAGTATTGAACTAGCTGGCTGGGCCAATAGACTTGTATCATAGAGCAGCCATCTTGTTTTTCTCTTGTTCAAATCAATGTTATCAAAACGAGGCTTGGAGGCAAAATTAGATTGGTGCCTTTTAGGGATTATTCCAGTGGGTGCTCATTATTGCTATTGCAGACAGGGAACCTGACAAACATGATAGCAGCATGATAATGGTTTATTGAGAGAATTTCAGCCAGCGCTTGGATTAAGTGTATTTTTTTAATTCACAAGCAGACAACTGTGTACGTAACAATCTGCACTGCTGTTATCAATTTTTGTTTATATTGTTTTAAATTTTCTGTAGGGCAAGCCCAACGAAATGATTCTGTTTGGAATCAAAATTGTATTTTTTCAAAAATGGAAGCCATTCTTGGCCATTTGTGAAGTATTTTTTTGTTTCACAATGAATTCTGAATGAAACTGTTGCAAATTTTAAAAAAATAATATTTTTTACAAAATCAAAGTCAAATTGTTATTATAACTTAAACTTTTTGTTGAATTGATTTATTGTATGCCAAACATCTGGACCCAATTTCATGTCTCTGCTTACCATGGAATTCTGTGCTTAAAGTCACCATTTTCTGCTTACAGGGTTAATGCCAGTTTTGTGTGCTTGCTGTGTAAGTGAAAAGTTAACCTGTAATTAAAGTGTGGATTTTTCTGTTAAGCGGAACCTTGAATTTGGGCCCTAGTCTAAGTCTATGTACTTAGGTGTTAAAATAGTTAGATTACAAAATGTGTGTGAACACCAATGGTGCCAAATGTAAAAGAGTGAAAAACCACTGGTTTTGTCAGCCATACCACTCTTGCAAAGAGCCACATGATGGACAACTCCTTCTAGAGTGAACGACCTGGTATTTTCAACTTGAATCAGAGTGAAGTTTGCTCTAAATTCACTCAATAAGGGTGATGCACAGTGAGTTTCACTCTGAAAAGAGCCAAAATGACACCTCTCGGGCGAGAGAGTGACATTTTCATTATTTGACATTTAGAGAGTGGAGCTGCTATTTAAGATTACAAACTTAAGAGCATTCAAATCTAGTTATCTGGAGCATGTTACCAGCCAGAACACCTTGTAATGAATTTTGTATCTGACTGATTCCACACTAAATTTGCTGAGCATCAAGAAATAGTAAGCAATATTTTCTGCTAAACAGCTTCATGAGGTTGGGACTAGGTCTACAGCAAAATTTAAACTTAAATGTATGTGTACTTTTGTAAGATAAATGTAATAATTGCAAAAACAAATGTTAATAGCCTCAGCAGAGTCTTTCTGAAAGGCTAAAAATAGTCTAATTGTTCACACATTCTTGTGGGTAGAAAGGACATTCAAAATGCCAACCAGTAGCAGTGATATTTATGTGTAAAATTAGAACAGATAACTACTTTCTCATAAAATTTTCTTCACTGTCCTAGTGTAGCCAATACCTTGAGTTGCCCTTACCTTTGGCCTTTTGTTGGGCAATTTTTAATAATACAAATAAAAAAATAATAATGCAGACTTCTACAGAAGAGACTGAAAAAGAAAAAATACAGTGTTTTGATTTTCATGAAGAATCAGTACTTTACATTATGAGAATTTGTTCTTCAGAAAAAACAGTGACCTCTCAACTTTTAAGCAAACTTTTTCACTAGAGGTATAATGTAACTGCTTATTTCATGTGAAGATGGATCATTTTTGGAATTGTTCCTCATGAGTTATTCATACATTATATTTGTTCAATAGACAAACACTTTCCAGGGAAGAAAATAAGATTTTCAGTTGTGTGGCAGTTGCTGAGAATTGCTTTTAATTGATAAAGTATGAAATATTATCTTATGCCCTTTTCACACTTGTAAGATTCCAGGGAAATTCTCTGTAAGATTTGCTTGACCTATTCACACACAAGCTGCTAGCCCTGGCAAACTCCTGGGGAATAGCTACCCCTGCCTGGGAGTAGAGTTAATTGATGTAACCATAGGTTTAGCATATTTTCCGCTGGGAAATTGAATTAGCTTGCTAGTGTGAACAGGGCTTATTAGGAGTTTTAAATCCAACAGGGAATAAGCACAACACTTCCGACTAGAGTCTTCAATCTTTTTAAATCATCAAAAGTCATGTATAGCCCAAGCCTATTATTTTTAGAAGTGGCCCAGACAACAATTGTTATGTGTGAAGGCTGATTAGAAAACTATACCCCCAAAAATATTGTTTATTTTCTTTTAATCTAAGAATAAACCAGAAGCATTAGAAGAATTAAAAAGACTTAAAAGGAAGTTAATTAAATATTATTAATGGTTTGTTTATGTTGTTGTTGTTTGTTTGTTTGTTTGTTTGTTTGTTTCTTTGTTTCTTTGTTTCTTTGTTGGTTTGTTTCTTTGTTTGTTTCTTTGTTTCTTTGTTTCTTTGTTTGTTTCTTTGTTTCTTTCTTTGTTTCTTTCTTTGTTTTGTTTGTTTTTGGGGGGAGGGGCGGTTGCCTTTGTAAATTATCTGTTCTCAGCTCTGGACATTCCTAAGTATCTTGTAGTGCTAACCATTTATGTAACAAATTGTGTTTTACCAATATTTTGCTTTTTTTTTTATCTGTTTATAGTAATTTTGTTTCCTTGTCTAAGCCATGTTTTGGGCACAAATGCCACTATAACTGTTGACTTTTTAAAGCAATCTGTTAACAAAAAACTGTAATTTTATGGGTCCTTATATTTTTTTATGATTTGGACAGCATATTAGATCAGAGGCATGGCAAGGATTTTTTCATTGGGGCGGGGGCGGGGTATGGGCCACGTATCTTAAATGAATGGATTTTTTTTCTGGGGGAAGGGGCATCTGGGGGACTGGAAATTGCCCCCCCCCCCCCACCCGTGGTTACTCTGCTGTATCAGATGTGTTTCTTTAAGGAATATTGGTTTTGGTGATGTTTCATTTATTGAAGTTTTGTATTGAAAGAAACTAATCAATACTAATCAATGGGAAAACAATTGTTCAGTTTGTAGTCAATCCATGTCTGTTATTTTTTATATTATGTCGAAATAATGAGAGTAATAAATCTTTGACAACAAAATCAATGACTGATTTGTGTATTTAATGTGTAACAGTTTTCCTCCCAAGCAACTGCCCCCCCCCCCCGAAAAAAAAATATTATTATGAATATGAAGTTATTTCAATTTTTTTTAAACTGATTTGAAAAAGTTACCATTGGTGCCAAGTTTGTGCAGGTGCTGTAAAAAACTGTTTAGACCAACACTATAGCCGAGTGTGCACTGTGCTGTACATTTGTATGGACACGTATTGTACTTGCGTGGTTGTAGTACATACAATGCATGGGTAGTATGTACGAGTGCTACATTCGTAAGCATGGTCGGTTGGATCCAAATTAAAAGGGCCCACTTTTACCAAATTTACTGATTTTGAATTCACCAATGTGACCCTTACCTGTTTATGTTTTTATTTCATGGCTCTAAAACTTCACTCGTCAACGAAAACATGAAGAAAATGACAATTTAAAGTTCCCGCTGAAAACAATTTAAAAGCCATGCTTCCTTTTTGAAATAGACTGGCTACCTCTTACCATTTTCACAGAGACAAATATCATTTCTGTACATTTTTCCATTATGACATCAGGATCCATACAGTTTTCGTGTCGCTGATAGCGCCCTCTCTCGGTAGCTGACGTTTTAAACATGAGCTTTTTTAATACTTCCAATCATAACAGTTCAAATTAATTTCCCTTTTAATGGGGAAATGTTTACATTCAAACACCAATCGGAGTTAATTATGTTATTTTACACTCAAATATGATAATGAGAAGGAAATTAACTTTTCTCCGTAACCTCCTCCACAAAAACCCTCCACTTTTCCACATGCTGATTTATAAGTAGTCCACATTCGCCAGCATTTTCACAGGGGCTATGAAGTTTGAAAACCTCAATATTAATTACAGTATTCTTCGACTAACAGGCTAAAATCTTATTCAATCACTAGTTTGAGTTTATTAAGATAACTGACGTTTAAAAATTATAATGAGAAGGAAATAAATTGTGTCCCCGTAAACCCCTCCACAAAAACTGGGGGCCTGTGCAACCAATTCACAAACATCTCCACATGGCATTACGCAATTTTGAAACTTCAATAAATGAAACACACTCCCTCGCTAAACGTCTAATCTTTATAATCAATTTTGAGATAATCGGGATAGCTGACTGACACTCAAAAATTAAGTTTAGAAGGGAAGTTAACCTTCCCTGTATCCCCCTCCACAAAACCCACCAATCCCACATTTCCAACATTTCCACAGGGCCTAGGCCCTAAGTGATACTGAAACTTCAATTAAACAACACTCCACCGCTAACCGGCTAATCTTTATAATCAATTACTAATTTGAGACAATTAGGATAATTGACACTCAAACATTAAGTTTAGAAGGAAAGTTAACCTTCCCCGTAACCCCCTCCACAAAACCCCATTAATTCCACATGATACGTATAGGCCCCATCCGCCATTATTTCCACACGGGCTATGGGACTTTGACACTTTGAAATAAACAACATTCCACTGCCAACTGGCTATCAGTTTTCTATCATTTTTTCATCCTATTAATTTAATATGTGTCAATGATAACTACTATGACACAATAATGACCGATATTTACCGGTAATCGTTTAAGCCCCATTATGGGTCTGCCTCAATCAGTTTTTTTGTTTATTTCATTTTTATATCACAAGATTAGTTAAAAACCCTAATGATCCCTGAGTAATAAACATTCATAAAAAAATATACTAACTGAAATTCAAACTATAAGCAACAACACACCCCGCACCCCGAACCACAGTGTGTCTCTCTGAATACGTAACACTTTCCTCCACGCGACTAAGCCTACCACGAGTATTTATGGAGTTTTAGAAACAACCGCTGAAACACTTACCCGAACAACAAAACCCATACAGGCACACACCCAAAACCCATGCTCCTTCCTTCACGACATCTGCGTGTCACTGCATAGTTTTATTATAACAACCAACTTAACAATAAACATTAAAGATCAAAACACAAAAGGCACACGTCCCTAATCACAGAGGGCCCCTCTTGCATTATTGTTTTCCCCCACGTCTTGCCGAGTGTAACCGCATCAGTTTTATCGTACCAACCTTCTTAAAAAATAAACTTTAAAAGTCAAGACACAAACGGGCACACATCCCGAATCACAGAGTGTCTCTGACACAACTCTTTCCTCCAAGATAACATCGTGTAACCGTAGAGTTCTGTTAAATGCATTTCGTAGGAATATATAAAGGTGATAACTGAGTATCGATTACAAAGCCTGCATTGTTCAGTTCAAATAATGTTTATCAGTTATAATAAAGCCTAAAAGAATGTGTCAATAATATACTTTCAAACTGCACGCTGCCACACGACCTAGCTTGCTAGTCACGAGGCCTCTTCACAACTTACAATTATTAATTTGTTACAACTCTGCAGTTACTGTACTTTACTAGTTTAATTTTAATACAATTAAATGAAACTAGCAAGCACTACAATGAAACTAGCAAGCATCGTTCTGTTCCAACGTGGAACACTAACAAAAGTTATGACAATTTTACAAAATACCGCACTGTACATTTAAATCAGGCGGGTAAAAAATCGTCCAAATGTTACCAATGGTCATAATTTTTTTTTCAATGGGCCAATATTAAAGAAGCCACAAAAACACATACAATCATATAGAACTTATCTGTACAATGCCGAGTATAAAAAATAGTCATTAATCAAAATAATTGTCATCACATTGTGTCTTTATGATTCCCAATCAACAAATGCCAGAAGAAGATTCTAAACAAAAGTACTCTTTGATATGAAATGTGCTCTTAGTATTGTTATGTTTACACATACAGCTATGATTAACTAAATTGGAGGTGTTTGATTTGGTTTAGTTAAAAGAGGGCGGTATTCATTATAGTATACCAAATTCATTAGCAACAACTCTTCCACAAAATACCAATACTCAAAAAGGAGTTAAGAAAAACTGAAGATATGTCTGTGCAGATTTAATTTGCTGTTATCCGAAAAAGCTGCAGTGGCATCAACCTTTCCCACACAATCCCATTCCTACAGGGACTTGGTCAAAAACCAGTTGAATTACTGCTCACGTGGTCAGGGTTTTCCCGGCATATCAACAATTCATTCAAATTAACATCCGGCCCATTCAGTTTCGTTTAAAAATGACTGCTCTGTTTCACCGGCATTCAACAGTCAAAATTTCAATTTCAACAGTTTCGCAATCACTGGTCCGAATAAAAGATCATTCAAATTCATCTGGTCGCAAGGATCATTTAATTTCGCAAAAGCCAGCAAGAGGCTGGTCGACCATTCAATTTCACCAATTGTAAAATAGCTAGTAAAAATTCAACTGAAGAATGGTGAAAATGTAGTCTTGAATTACTAAAACGAACCTGAATGAGAAGAACAAATTCGCGTCTGCGCAAAAACGAAATTGAATGCATCGTAGATAAAAAGAAACCCTAGTTTGAACTAAGGAAGCATGCGTGAATTTGAATGCGTATAATAATGAAATTTAATTATTTTTTGCAGAAACTTACCAGGAAAACCTACTGTAATGTTCGCTGTTTAGAGACATGGAAGACATAAAAGTGATATTAAACGGCAATTTAACTCTGCTAACCTTCCATTCTAGACTTGATTCTAAGTCTATGATCATGCGTTGTTCTTTTGTCATCTGCCTTAAAATACAATGGCCCTACAACAGCGCCCTCTTGTGGGTTAAACTTGGAACGTACTCTAGACTGCGTGAACAAAACCATACGGTATCATGAACAGCATTGTATCCAGTAGTAATCAAATCACATCACATCAGAAGGTCTCTTGTTCTAAAACAAATTTCTAGCTAATGGTGGAATTTTCCTTTCTCTTGTGAACTGTTTTGAGGAAACTAATATAAACATTTTTTTTTTGTTTAACGTTAATGATTAATTTTCGTATTCATCCCAAGCGTGACTCAATGAGGTATTAAAATAAAATAAATATTAACAAAAGTATGTAGGTTGCAACACATTGACCTTAACGTGAAATCACTCTAACTTCACAGTGAAAACAAAAACCTTATCCAAGAGTCTCTTAGTGAGTTCGCATGACGATGGTATTCTGGATATTAGTTTGTCAAATTCTTTCCAACTATTGGCAGATCGGCCGTTGACAATTTTTGCCATTATTTACCCAGAGAAAGTACCAGACCGAAAAATTAGTGTTTTTGTGATGCTTTTTCCCTTCCAAAACTGGCTTGCTGTCATTTTGCATAAAGCAACCCTCCCCTGCCCCCTTTGCTCATGATCTCAGTATTATTCATTTTTTCCCATTACCGACCCCCAACAAATTTTACAAATTTACGCAGAGACCTTCAAGTTGAAGACTGGTGTAGAGTAGGGCCATGTCCTGACTCCTACCCCTTCTCCATTTTGTAATTATGATAAAAAAAGCTCGCCACTGGAGTCGACATCGTCTATTAGATGGATGGAAGTTCAATCTCAGCCGGCTACAGATCCGAGAGGACACCAGTGAAACCTTTCCCCATTGAGTTCAGTATGCTAATCACAATGATGCCGTTGCTAACTCATAGTAGAAGCTTCAAGCAATACTGAACATTTTCCCTGATTGAAATGAATGATTAGCCCTCAATTTCAAGAGGACCCGACAAGTGCTCCAGCAGCCTGCACCAGGTGATTCGCCTGATGTTCCTTCAATCTGAATCAATGGAAAACTCATCGACAACATGGAGAGCATCATGTACCCGGAAAGTCATCGAAAACAGAAGCTCAGAACCCTTGCTCCACTTGCCCCCCCCCCCCCCCGAGATCGTAAAAGAGCACAGATAACTGGCTCAATACATACAGATCCAATTTTGAGGACAGCATTGTTTAGATACAAAAAGATCCAATGTGAAGACAGCATTGCCTCCCTAAATTATGTCTCCGCCCCGCTTGAAGCCCCCCCCCCCTAACTTGCCCCCACCCAACCCCAAATGAAAATGTCTGGCTACGCCACTGTTCTTCCATCTAATAGTGTGTGGGGAAACCTCCGATACGTGACGCAGGAACAAAAGTCATGAATATTCAGGATAAATAGTGACGTCACTTTTTATAAAAATCTCATATCGGTCAATGTTATGTCCCCAAGACAAAATTTGGTTTTCAGCTCGTTCAAACTTTTGTAAGAAAGCCTAGCATTTCCTTTTTTACTCACTTACGTTTATCACAAAGGGGAAAACAGTTTCGAGTACAACCTAAATACCGTGTCTGGCTTCATCTTGACCCCCATCCCATCCGTTACAAATCCCCAACAATCCCTTAAGTCAAAGATGTCATCTTCTTTATGCAAGATCACGATCTGTGGGGATTACCCGGAACTGGGAGCTCTTTGAGATATTGGTAAGAGCCACTAAAAGGGTGCTTGACCGTCAATCGTGATATTAAGTCCCCCTCCCCCTCGTGTCATCAGACAAATTGTCGGTATAGTCCTTGAGAAATGTGTTCAGTCATAATGTATGTCATGTTGATCCAAGGTAGAATGTGGAGCGAGTCACTAATGACTGTATTTCATTCAAAATCTTACCAAAAAAATCCCAATGAGCCTCATTGACGACAACTTTTGTTTGGACAACAAACACTCGTACATTCCTAGTATAATATTCAGAAAAACAATCTTACGTTTAAATGATAAATTAATTAAAGGTAGATTACAGGATTGGTATTCATCGTTGTTTTTTGTTTTGTTTGTTTGTTTGTTTGTTTGTTTTTTGTTTTTTTAGTATCAGTCTGAAAGCTTATTGATTATGAAGTTCATACCAGTTCCAATCTTCCAATTAGAAGTATTTCTTACTGAAACAATAATGTTAATGGTGTGAACAAAAACGAATTTGAAGACCCCCGTTTTAATCTCGGATGTACCAATCGAGATTAAGGCCAAAGTGTTTACATGATGAAACGTGTGCACGGGTTTTCACTATTTTTTCCTGACTCAGATGACGGATTGAACCCAAATTTTAAAGTTTTTTTTTCATATTATACTGAATCACGCAAATTAAGAAAACTGCACTTTTAGCTTTACCAATCCTATATTTAACATTTATTTCTGTAAACGAAAGGTTACGGTAGCGAGTAGAAGGCATGCCAAGCAAGTTAGAATATTAGTTTAAATCACGGACCAAATAAAAACAACACAACAACAACGTTGGTCGCACTCCGTAAATCAGATGAACTTCATACTTATTATTGCGATTTTAACACTCATTAATTATTCAACAATTTGTTTTCATTGTATACAATAAATTATTGATAAAACTTTACATCTATTTCTTTCTTTTTGAATTATTAAATTAATAATTACATTACAATGCGCGAAATGATAAGACTAAATCTCAATATTTCATATAAAATCTGAGTATACCTTGTTTCCCAGACAAGACATTCTGTATGAACCAGAAAACGGCTGGATAAAAAACATAAGCAATGCTTGTGATAAAGAAATGAAAATTGCCGGACTTTAATATCATGTATTATTGTAATTTTTTCTTAACCAATGAAAATGACATTTCGCGGTATATTTATGATTTACAAGTCCACAAGTGAGCGTTTTCATAATGCACATAAGCCATTTAAATCACTAAGCACAACGGACAGCCCGTCTTTTTTGCAATTCTCTTTTACTTCTGTGCACTTTAGTTTGTGGGGGAGACTTTTGAGACGTTAGTGGGCGCCCCAGTAAGCGGTCCTTTTCTGTTTTAGACCTTTATCATGGTGCGGCCATCTTGATTTTCTCCCATTCAAACCAATGTAACCAAACCGAGGCTGGAAGGGCAAATAGTCTGGTTCCTTTTTGTACAAGGATTATTAGTATATATTACTGTTATTGGATACAGGGAACATGACCAAGATAGTGGCAGCATGATAAAGGTCTATTCTCATAATAGAAAATAACCGCTTCTGGGGCGCCCGCTAACGTCTCAAAAGTCTCCCATTGCGATGTTATTTGTTAATGTTTTTTAATGCAATTTTGTTTTTACTGTACTATTAAAAGGACAACAAATTTCATGTCTTTACACGATGAATAAATAAAAAGTTGAACTAAATTGAAGTGAACTGAATGGGAGAGTTTGGAACGCCAGGTGGCAGCAGACTTACCGGGTAAAATTCCATTGTTTACAATTCCGATAACAGTGGATTTAGTCTGCTGTCACCTAGTGTCCCAAAAAGTTTCCCATTAAATTAAGCACCTTAAAACCTGCTCAGCTGAAACAGGTGACCAAACAGTTCAAAATTATTATGAATGCTGGTAAGCAGCAAAATATCATTCACTGACGGGAAATATTCATAAGTTCGCCAGCGCACTTGCCAACGAAGCGAAGGTCGGCTTTATTCCAACGGTAAAAATCGCTGCATATTCGGGTTTTTGTCGTCTTTTGAAACGTGTTACGCACCATTGTGTCTGACACTGACCATTATGTTTGACAACGAAATGTTAAACCATTACGTCCAACCCAATGTGTCCGTCAAGCATTATGTTCGACCCACTGTGTCTGACAAACCATTATGTCCGACAAACCATTATGCCCGACCCATTGCGTCCGACGAAGCAAAATGTCCGTCGGACACAATGGGTCGAATGTAATGGTTCAAGGGAAACATTGGGTCGGACATAATGGTTCAAAATTGTTATCGGACATGTTAAATAGTCCATGTCGGACATAATGATGCGTAAACAAACGTATACAAGTTTTTCGAACCTCTGGGATCTTTTCAGGACAAAATAATAATAGTTTATACCTCGTGTGTTTCCAGGGTGCTACGCAAAAACATTCCTCCAATTAAACTTTGACGTAAACCAAACAAAGAAGCCGTGATTTTTTCTTGCTGAAAGTTATTCAAGAAAATTTCATGACTTTTATGCACGATTTAATATCATTCAAACTAGACTCTTAAATTCTCCTGTAAATGATTTAACTATTTTTTCTTTCCACTCCATCCATTTATTAATTTTTTTTTAATTATTCAACAAAGAAAATCAGTTTTAAAAAGATGTGCATTACACCTTAATCTGGAATCAGGGGCTTATACCATTAATATGTAGGCTCTAAGCAGATATTCCCTGCTTACGGAGGCTCTCAGCTTTGCTTAACATAAGCAAAGCAAGAGGGCGCTAAATTGTCGACGGTTCTTGTAAGCAGCCAGATAAGTGACGTAAAAAAAAATGCAAATTCACTGTGAACGCTCAATAATACGCAGTGAAAACCTTCTCGAACATTTGTGAAAATATACACTTAATGCTTACACACACTGCTGGAGTAACACCAAGATTCTTGCTTACCGATAAACAGCTCTAATGGCATCGGCCCCCAGCTCCCGCGTTTAATAAAAATTCAATCAAGCAGAAATATTGAATGTGGTTCAATAACAACCAACCAACCTAGAGTCAAATTTCTGCGATATCTGGGTAATTGTAAGCGAAGAATGCCATGGTGACGTCATGAGGCGCGAAAGCGCACGATCAAAGTCTTCTTGCTAACCTGCGAAATACGCCTGCATTAAGCGCCGATTGTTCGCTAACGGTAAAGTGAAGCCATAAAATTGGACCCGGATGTAAACATCTCCGCACTCACACAAAATATGTGTTTCAGTTTCTTAATGAAGTTGCCGGACAAGATCATTAACTGACGCAAGTATCAGATACCTAAAGATACATGCTCTGTAAACAAACATTTTACACGTACACAACCCGGGTTTCCAGTATTATTTTTAGTCCATCGTTCCTGGCTAAAGTTTTGCGAAAGGTTTGCAGAAAAGAAAAGGAGAACCTTTGTCCTTCAAACGAATAACTTCAGGAAGATTTTTCATTACAGTTGAGGAAGAAAGGCACAAACAGTATAGTTAGTTGCATTATCCTGCTACGGCGGCAAGTTGAATTTCTATCGTTACAGGAAGTTTCTGAGCTGGATGAGAGCTAATACTTCTAGAATTAGTATTCTTCCCATGCTCTAACAAAACCAGGACAAAGTTTCCAAAACCAAATTCCTTGTGTATCCTACCTGTTTATCGAGGAACTTATATTAAAACCTTGCGTAACTTTAATCCATTGTGTTAGAGCGACTAACTCTACAAGAAAATTAAATTTGAAAGCCGAGAAAGATTTTTTTTCTTCTAAATCACAATACTCAACTTTGTCCTGTTTTCGTTGGAGCAGGTCTACAAAAAAAAGCTAAGAAATTACATATAAAACACACTGCTGCGTGGAAGGCTTACAATTGTATAATGTTGTCTTTGTCTTTTTTGTTTTTACAATTCATAGTCAACCCTTGCTTCGGTATTTCGTCTTCTAACTGCTACTCGATAGTGAGAAAAAATATTCACAGTTTTTCTTTGAAACGAAGTTCAGGCTGATGGGCCCGCATTGTGACAGTCGGTTCCTTAAATTGGGGTCCACGATCTCAACTTTATGCAGCCATTTGAAGTACATAAGTATCAATCCTAAACGAAACATCACCAACGACGAACAAAATTATTAGTCTGTGACTCTGCAGAATTCCATCAAGGAAACCGCATACGACAGACTATTAAATAAAATGATGCATTCACATACTGTGCACACTGGCTGTTGTTTTGTTTTTTTTACAATAATTTAAAAACAATTAAAGCTTGTCAAAAACGCAGTGACATGTCTCGAAGTGTCAAAAAGTGAAACATGAATGTAATGCATGCTTTCCTGCCATTATCCCATGAATACAACGTAAATACATTCCTCAAACATTGGACACATTATTCATGAGCGGCCATGGTCTGAATGTTTTTTTTATAAAATTGCTCACCCCACATTTTACTTTTTTGTCCACATGAAAACTGGACGCAGGCATTTTAGTACTATTATTCTGGAAACTCCTTACAAGTGCTTTGAATAATTTCAATGGATTTTGCCAACATGAACATTTTATTTTCATTTGCACCGGTGGCCGACCATAGTTTGCATACCATCTGTTGGCAAATATGCAGCCCTGGGGTTGACAGTGGCTATGGCTGGGATCAGTGAAGCCGAAGTCGCTTGATTCGGACACTGCCTAAGAAGGCCCAATGGACCAAGGATGAATGGGGAAATAGTCAGGCCCCACTGCAACACAACTAGAAGCAGCACCACAGCCGCTGACGCCCCACAGGGATTCGTACAAAGCTGTACGCATGCTGCGTGAGTGTATCTCAAAGCACTTGAAAACGGAGGACGCCGAGTGCATCAGTGTCTGTGTGCAAAATCCTCATTGAAATAGTCATGCGCGCAGCCATTTTGGCTCTTTGGCAAAATTGTAGTTTTCCCTTTGCTCAGTCTGGTAAAGTTTGCCATACTGGTACAGTTTGTCCATTGATTACACAGAGGGCACACACAGCACACACAGATCAGAGCTGCGCACTGAGAGAGTTGCAACATTTTCTTTGGTCACGTGGCTGCTGTTCGCCATTTTCGCAGCAGACGTAGCACAATCCAATGTACAGTCTAGTCTGGCACCCTGTGTGCGCACCGCCGCACATGCGTTTATTGGGACCAAAAATAGCTTCTAAATCGCACGTTGGTGCAACTCTCTCAATACACAACAGATGTTATTTCTCATCATGTTGTATTTCTATTGTGTATCTTTAAACTGTCGTCAAACGTTGGAGGATCTGATTTCGGGTAGCGTCCTCAACGGCGTGTTTTGCCCAGTTGCTAGTTCTTCAAGCTTAGCCTCGTTCCAGACAGTGCAGGGCTGATTTGCATCTACTCGTTGCTCAGTAAATAAACCGTTTCCATGAGTGTTTGTGGCGGAAGGTGTCTGACGGGTGAAGCTCTCAACCGTTGATGGCGCTCTATCAAAGTCTTTTTCGTTTTTCAGCTCAATGAGCTCCAAAGGTTTGGTTACTGGGGAGGAATTTAATTGTGGAGGCGATGCTTGATCCTCAGAGCAGCGAGGATGATTTGAGGGAACCAGATCCCCTCCCGAAAAAGGTCTCGCTTGTAAGGAACTGTTTGATGTTGGTGACGTCGGTGACACCGAGAACGAGGAAATTGTGGATGACGTTTTCAGCGGGGCAGATGCATTTTGACGGCACAGGACCTCCGCCGATCGTGCAAGCTGCTTGCGGTGTTTTAGAGAGTGTTTACAGGGAGGCGCACTGCAGAGAGCTACCCCTGGCTTGCCCTCCAGCGAGCCCTGTGAGCGTCTCCGAGGTAAAAAGTGAAAAGGGTTCGAGCCTGGGCGAGGCAGGTCCGGACAGTCGGACACGCGGCGCTTGGGGTTGGAGGCAACGTCCAGCGAGTTCCTCATCTGTCCAACCTGAGGTTCCGTGAGGTCCTGGTTGCTACCGTGGAATGACGTAATAATTTGAGGAATGTCTGTGCGGAGTTTGCCCGAGTGCCTCTTCGGGGGCGATGCCCTGGCGTCCGTCAGGAGCGGGTGCCCATCGTCATGCGGCGAGTCCTCCACGTCAGACTCCTGAGTCATTGCAATAAAAACACTGTCAGAGGACTTTGCAGATTGCCTCCTCTGCTGAACCTCCTCGGTGCTCGATACGCGAGGTACGCTCCCGCTCGAGGAGTCCCTAAGTGCACTTTCTCGATACACCTCCTTTAAGGTTGTGGCTGTTTGATCCGTGTGAGGGCGCACCACAGCTATCTTTGGACTGGACTGCGATGTCCTTCCCGAGGACTCCTCACTCCTTTGATCGGGTGCTCTCCGGACTCCATCCTCGTTCTCAGGTTGATCTCCACTGAGCCTCTTCGCCTGGGTCTCCGCCGAGGAGGAGTAACGGTACACAGGCTGGCGACGTCTTTGGATTCGATCCCGTTCTACCGCCTTCATCACCTGATTGTAGCCGTGTTTGCGACGGCGCAGGCCGCCAAAAAATCCCTTTTCTTTAGAAGATCTCTTTCGGTTGAACCCTGGGCTCCGGGCACCTCGATCCCTGAAAAGGAACATGAAGATATTTAAATGAAAACTTCATCCAACTTATAGGGGTAATGTGACAAGAAAAAAAAATCGCAAATAAGAATGCAACAGATTGGGTGCAACAAAATAGCATGTCCTTGAAAATGGGCAAAAACTCCAACCTTTTGATCTATCTACGATCTGCATTGCGCTTTGAACCCTGCGTACTCTCTTTTCTGTTTTTTGTTGAAACAAATATCATATCTTAAAGGGACACATTGCCTTCAAATCTCTTAAAATGTTGCCGTTTGGAACTGCTTTTTTTTAAAGAGTTGTTCATGCAATAAAACACCTACTAAGTGTGTTGTAATTGGTGAGAAGGGTGATTAAAATAAGTTTGCCATAATCTACATAGGCCGTTTACGAAATCACGGCTTGGGCTTGGGCTCCGTCCTCCTACCTGAAGCCCCATAAGAAAAGTACACAATTTTTAAATAACTGACAGAGCCTAAGCCCAAGCCGTGGTTTCGTAAACGGCCATAGAAATATACGGCCATTCATTTTGGGGAGTCAAAAATTTGGTTCTACAAAATGGCGGAACGAAATGCAACAAAAACACACAATTTCAAGGGATTAAGAGAATCATTAATTGTTATTATACAAAATATATTTCCAACCATATTCATATCATAACAGACGCTTGTTATAGCCCAAAAGCACCCAATCCGAAGGCAAGGTGTACCTTTAACAATATTGTTGTGTATGGTTTACGATACCTTGCCTACCGCAGTTTAAAAAACAAATAAATAAATCATTAAGAAACAAATAAATAAATCATGCTTACCTTGCTTTTTCGAGTGATCCGTTCGCACTGTTGCTCTTTTGCGATGACAACGGGGCCAACTCGCTGAAACTCCCCACGTGCATGCGGACCAGACTCGAGGTCTTCATGGAGCTCCGTCTGTTCCTCTCCGGCTTAAACAACACAATGTACGTTTTGGGAAAGAAAAGGCACCCTAGCGTCACCGTTGCGCTCAGGCTCACCGAGAAGCAGACGACGATCGTCCTCATGCCGGCGTTCCCGCCAAAATACAGCGGTATGAACGCCAACCAGACGACGCACGTGGTGTACATGGTGAACGCGATGTATTTGGCCTCGTTGAAGTTTTCCGGTAGATTGCGCGTCTTGAAGGCATAAAGGGTGCACATGATGACGAGTAATGCGTCATAACCGAGTGGCGCCAAAATGGCCAGGGTGGAGGTGTTGCATATCAAGGTCACGCGGTATATGTCCGGGAAATCGAAAACAGCCTCCGGCGGCTCGATCAACAGCAAGGCGGTTATAATTCCCACCTGGGCGGCAATCACCAGTAGGGTCATCACAACCTGCGCCGTGCTGCTCAGAAAGCGTGGTTTCCGCGTGATGATTTTCTTTTTGGAGCCCGCCAGAATCCTGGCCATCCGGTTAGTCCGTACCACCAGTGCGGCGTAACAAATGCAGAAGCTGAACCCGAGTCCGATGCGCCGGATATAACACACGACGGTGTTCGGTACAGCGATGAAAACAAACGTCATCGAGAAACACAGCAAGATCCCAACGAGTAAGATGTAGCTGTTCTCGCGGCTTGACGACTTCACAACGGGGGTGTCGTTGTAATGGATGAAGGTGAAGAGAACGAAGACAGTGAGGGAGATACCGATGCACGAGAAGGAAAGGGCAACCACGGCCTCGATGTCGCCCCACTTAATATACTCAACATTGATCTCAACACAGGCTTAAAGGAAACAAACAAAAGTAAAAAATCAAGTCGAAAACCTCCTAAATGTCAAAGAAAACCACCACAAAGAATACACCAGTTATCAGTCAGTAGAACATACCTTTACAGTTCGAAACAATCGACAGTTCAACGAGGTTCTACAATTTGGTTTGCCATTATAATTTGCATATTGACCCCTTGCGCGCACGTCACACACGCGGCAACTGCGCCATGCACACCATTTTGGAAGTCAATAGCATTGCTTGCTTGCTCTCTCTCTCTCTCTCTCTCTCTCTCTCTCTCTCTCTCTCTCTCTCTCTCGTGTTAAGATTTGTTATCAATACCAAATCTCCACATATCCTGTCAGTACACTCAGTCCAGAAAATCATATTTCATCTTCAAATGAAAACAGAGGCAGCTCGATCCACTTCGTCATTGGTTTAAACATGCTCACGTGACTTACCAGTAAGGTCTTCATTGGGCCGATTGCCACGCTCGCATTTCTCGCACGTAAATTCATCCAGCATGAACTCGTTGGGTTTACACGGTACGCATGCCCAGCAGCAGGCCACGTTGTCCCGGATGTCCTGTAAATGGAAAATATATTGTTGGTTGGTCCTTCCAAACATTACCCTATTTCGCCTTCTTCTTGTCCCCATTTTTGCCTTGTACCCTTAGTAAACCAATACAATTCATATACATGATTACTTGGCGTCCTGTGGGGGAAATCCACAGGCAACTATAGCCTGGGTTGGGGTCTGAATCAACAAACTTTCCGCATTGTACAGCAGATGTCTTAGCCGTAAGATCACCGCGTTTGCCCCATGACGAGAGGCCAGACATTCTGCTCAAGACCGCGGGAGGTGGTTGGTTGAATTCTACCCAAGGTGTGTTTCGATGTTTCCCCGCAGGGGGCTCTGAGAGCTCTGCAGTGCTTATCGGTGAGGCAAAACTGCTATCACCGTTTTCACGAGGTGACGAATCCAGCAAATTTCAAAGACTTTTCAATTTCTGTTTTTTTCTGACATTTTAATGAAGTCCTCAACTTGTGTGCCAAGTTTGATGACACAACAATGTATATTTAGTCAACTACACCAATAGACCTATATCAAGCTGCCACCATCTTGGTCATGTTCCCTGTATCCAATAACAGTAATAGATGCTAATATTCATTGCACAAAAAGGAACCAGACTATTTGCCCTTCCGGCCTCGGTTTGGTTACATTGGTTTGAATGGGAGAAAAACAAGATGGCCGCGCCATGATAAAGGTCTACTGCGTCAATAGACAGGATGTCTACGAACTGAGATTTGCAATGTCTACCAACTAAGAACTAAGTGACGAATCCCTGTACTGTCGACATTAGGCGTTTAGACCTATAGCGTTTTCACGAAGTGACGAATCAGTTTGATAATTAATAGCTAATTAATTAGATTGTTAATGAAACAAATACCAACCCTCAAGTATACTTTAATAATCATACTATCTCATGTAGGGGAAGTATTAGAAAATTGAGATAAAGAAGCCTGAAAAAAGGTTGTCTAAAAATGGGACACTTTTGGGGACACCAGGTGGCAGCAGACTTACCAGGTAAATCCATTGTTCTCTGAAAGGTGCGTAGTACGCTCCGAAATATGCAAACAATGGAAATGTACCTGGTGAGTCTGCTGCCACCTAGCGTTCCAAAGTCTCCCATTGCAGCAACTCCAAATGCGATTATTTCGGAGCCTTGTTAAGCTTCTGTGTGAACTGACTCGTCACTTCGAGAAAACGGAGAACGATATCATTGAACTTTGTCTTCTACTTAGATGGAGGAACACTGAGCTTTACCTTGAATAAGCTTTTCCCATGAAATATGCTAATTACATTCACGCATGCGTACAGACAATATAGTGGGCAAACGCCATAGAGTTGTGCACTAGGCAGACGCACAAACGCGTGTGCGTCGCCACCATTAGCCCCGCACAAAAAGGCGGGATGTTCCTTCATTTTGCCCTCCAGTAGTGTTTAGTGTGCACGCGTGATGTGCAATTTACATATTTCATGGGCAAGGTATTTTACCATTACGTGTCCCTTTGGGCAGGGTTCGCTGCAGAATGACGAGGCCGGACTTGATGAGGCATTGTTCCACATCATGGCAGAGTTGTTCATGTAGAGTAAGCCGGCTGACCAATCACCGATATGGACGTACTTGTACTGGCCGTTGGGTAGAAGCTGGTAGTTGAAAATGTCGTATCTAAAACAGTGTAACGAGATCGAAGGGAGGTCAGTGTAGTGTATTATGATTTGTTAGGCGCTCCATACACTATTGTAACAGGGTCATAGGGCAACTCGTGGTTGCAGTACATGATGTATTGTATAGTATTAGTAGTGCGATACAAGTAAACAGATCAGCCATGTTGGTCCACATTAACACACTAGCCTCTGTAGCAGTTTCCTTTCCCGGGCATCATTGTGACTAAATATACGACAGTCAGTTCAAACATTTCAGAGGAATCCAATCTTGAAGGGGAAAACAACCATGATACAACAAAGGAAAGGAAACCCAAATAATCCAGAACAGAACGTTGTTCACTCACTTAAAAGAGATGGTCAACTTCATTGTTCAGAAAAGCTTTCCACCAGACGTCATCAGAAAGAAATTAAAATTTGATTTCTGCAAAAGGACATGAGCTACTCCCCCCCCCCATCCTAATCCCCACCCCAACAGTATCCTTAAAGAGGCTTGGGTTTCTAAAAGTTATACATTTTTGTTGAAACAGTTATATCTGATGAGTAAATTATCGTGAGTGTATTGGCATTTAAAATATTAGATGATAATGGGAGACTTTTGAGACGATAGCGGGCGTCCCACAGACCGGTCCTTTTCCATTGTTCCCATCGATGAAAACAACCGAAAAGGACCGGTCTGTGGGACGCCCGCTATCGTCTCAAAATTTTCCCATTCGAATTACTTTATTCACAAATAAGGAAACAAGCAAGAGTCCAGACCAGTGCTCCATTATGATAGAGGCAGGCTGGACTAAAAAAAATATATAACAATAACAAAGACATGAGTTAAAACGGCGAGAAAACCACAAAGAACAACAGGGGGAATGAGAAAAAACTAATTGAATAATGTGTAGAGCTTTGAAAATATTGGTTACCGTTGCCGCACCTGTTATTTAATTTTTGTTTTAGTTTTTGTAAATTTGTGATGTGTTCTTGCCTTTTTAATTTACTGCCTCATAAATTGGTTTAATTTACTGCCCAGACCTCCTCCAATTGTGGTCAGATTGTCGATAGAATTGATTTAAAATGTTTTGTTTTGTTTGTTTCTTGTTGTTTTTTTTCTTAAGCGTTTTAATTTGTTTAGTTTCATTAATTTTCACGTTTTTGTTTACTGTTTACTTTGTTTTCGTTCTGGTTTAATCTCTTTTTAAAGAAGCTTTTGTTTATACTTCGTAAGATAAGTCAGCCGTTGGCTGCGATGGTCGAGTATAAATAAACCATTTTTAAACTAAACTAACTTAAAATATCCAACATGTAAACATTTTTATAGTAAGCTTGTTTTGGCATGTGGACAGAAAAGGCTAACTATTTATGTTGAAACAATCTAATTTCTAAAAAAAAAAAAAAAGGATTACATAAAGCTAGCCAATTATAATATCACAGCCTTTAGAAACTAATGCGGTCAGCACCGATGCCCGCGGGTGCAGCTTTTCCAATCCCAATCGAAAGCTACGACTACGAGAACTAATAATAAACACGGTTCATAATAATGAAGACACTAAATGCTAGATGACCACAGAGGACTATACACGGTCCATTAAATGAAGAGTTCATGGACAAAAAAAAACGGGAACCTACTGCAGTTCAGCTGGAATGGGGTTATAGAGATAGAAACCTCCAGGGAGAGATCGGCTTACATATTTTTCCAGCTGGCTCTTTAAATATTGATCTTTCTAGTGGACAGGGGTCCACAAACGCTTGACCTGAAACGTCACAGAGTCTGGTTTACGGTGTCCCGGTTGAATTACTGCCCCCTTACGGGACACGCGCTCGATAAAACGTCGTGTGGGTGATAACTACGTGTAACTAGTTATCACCATTTAATTATAAGGGGTTGCAGAATTGAGCCGGATGCCGGGTACCAGGGGACCTGATCCATACTGGGTCAGCATGACCCGGAAACTCGTCAAAAAAAAACTTGGCGTAAGTTTGACATCGTTTGAGTCAGTTTTGACAGAAATGATCCAGAAATGGGTCAGGCCTCCATGGGACCAGGGTCCAATTTCACAGAGCTGCTTAAGCAGAAAATATTGCCTAACAATTTTCTGCTCAGCAGAAATGAGCAGAATACCAGTCAAAAATGGTACATGTGGCATGCTACTGTGGCTGGTAACCTTATTCTGGTAAGCGTAATTTTGCTATTGCTAGCTACCTTTTGTGCTTCAGCAACTCTACGAATTTGGGCCCTGGAATCCGGATCAGTCGTCCTGGAGTGTTTTTTTTTTTTTTTAGAGTGTAGGAGCTTGTTTTACACCTTCAAAACATTGTGTACAGCCAATTTGTTTCCACCATTTTAATCAAATGTAACCACGGATGCCATTTCGGATTTCGGATATGATCCGAAGTTCGTGGGATTCCATTTTTATACATATTTTGATTACAATATTAGATATAAGTTTGCAATTTTCATCGGGGATATTATATGAAGGGATATTATTATTATTATTATTATTATTATTATTATTATTATTATTATTATTATTATTATTATTATTAATTTCATTATATATACATGGATTTATTATATTTTTATTTACACATATCGGTGTATGGATTACAAACACAGATGATTTGGGTTACATTATGATCCAGATTGAGGTTACATTTAAAGTCATTCTGGGGTTACATTATGATCCAGCCACGTAACGAGCGTCTGAGCCGTTATTAGATTATTGCTTTTTATTAATCCTTAAAATTTAAATGAAATATGGATTTTTTTTTATAACCAGTTTTTTTATAACCAGTTTTAGGAGCAGTAAGTTTTCATATCGGGTATTTATTTTGATAACCACCGTGTCTTCAAAGAATGATATTGCAGATAATGTTAAATTGACAAGAGAAACGCAGCACACACACACACACTTCACAAAATCAGTTAATACCTACCTGCCGGTGGGATCGCCGTTGCTGTCAAACTGTATCCGGTCACCGGAAACCCCGTCAAAAGACACATTGAAGAGATGCTTGAGGAAGACACTGCCGTCAACTGGCTTCATCTCTGGGCAGAGACCCACCGTGTCTGGAGGGCACACGGCCCGGTGCATATCGTGGAGGCCGTGGGCCATGGTGTAGATGGCGTTGATGATGAAGCCCATCTTGGTGTCTTGATTGTAGTCATCAGCGAGGGACTCCGTGCCTGGAATGACAAATGAAGGTCTTGTTGGGAAACGAGATAAGACAAAACGGCTCATGGAAAAGACTGAGGAAGTATCAATCACAACAAAAGTTCATCAGAATTTTTAAACAGAATGTCGGCCGTGTCATGAAGTTGTTGCAAAACGTTTGCCTGAACTTGCTATCATTTTTCGACACGAGATAGCGATGCTATCCAAACACACAAACTTGTGACAATTATCTTCAATCCATAATATTCCTAAATGAAAAAAGACACTGTAAAAAAGAATATCAGCCTGAACACATATTGCTGACTGCGCACTAAAACTTTAAAAGTCAACCTTATTAAACAAGACAGCTAAGTTAAAATCAAGGAATCTAAAACTTCTTACAAAAACTTTTAAAAAAAAATACAAAAAGGGTTGTGTGTGGGATACAGGGTAAATTACAAATTTCATTTTACTGCTATTTTGTTCTGTATTCATGTTTCTTATATTCCTGTGGTTAATGATTAAGTGTATAATCTCTACGTTTTTGTATTGTGAAAACTCGAAGTTTCGAACATGCTCTTCCGGTCTTCGGAAAATATTATTTGTCTTACTGTAATACAGAAAGTTCGGAGCTGCCGAACTGCATCCCTTTATTCAGTAACTAATTGTACGGTGCAAATAGCAATGTTCTGCTGAAAGAAACAACCGTAGAACTATTGACACACTAATCGGTATAGTAAACCGTATCAAATTTGACGAAACGAAAAATGATAAGGTTGAACAACTTCACGTACAAGTTTGGAGGGAAAAGATTCTTATGTGGGATGATGCGCTGCTAATCTGCCCCTCAAGTGTAGACGGAGAGACAGGAAACGGCTAATGGATGGTCGAGGGACCAGTGGGAATATACAATGCCGCTATGTCTGCATCCAGGATAGAGAACATTGTGACCCCTGACACGCAGACTGGAAGGTTCCACTTTCATGGCAGGTGCATACTTTGTAGAAGAGAGGGGTTTGTGGATGGAATTTACAGCAGAACTTTGATTGCTGTATTTGTTGCTTATTTATCCACTGGCCTTTTTGTAAATGTTAACAATGTTTTGGAAAAGACATCACCTCAACATCAATACATTATAGAAAGTAATAATTTTGAAATTTCAATCTTCAAGTACACTGTGGCAAATAGTTGATAGTATCAGTTAAAACAACAAATTGGAAATACACATTCTTATAAAAATAATATTAACAGGAAATGTACAGGCATACTCGTTGCATATACTGTTTGTTGAATTAGCTTCTTCGTTCTTCTCGATTTCGTTTTTGAAAAATTGGTTCGTCATCGGTGGGGTTACAGACCGACACGAACTACACTCTAAAATCTCCCAGGGTCAGAATTGACCTGGATTATTAAGTTCCAGGTCCCATTGTAGGGTGGGTGCCTGATCCATTTCTGTGTCAGTTTGATCCGCAATCTGTGTCGATGTGACCCGTGGTTTGGTTAAAAATTAGTCTGGGTCATTTTGACACGGACTCCGGGTCAAACTGCCCCAGAAATTGATCAACCCCACCCCCCTCGGACCCGGAGAGAATCAGGCCCAATTCTGACGCGGGAGTTTTTTTTTTTAGAGTGCACCCATCCAACTCGGGCAAGACAGAACGACGTTTTGGAAAAGTCCGGTTACCTGTGCAATTCTTGTCATACTTCTGCTCATCCTCGTGGGGCTCGCTAAGGTTACCCTTCGGTAGCTGGCACTGGAACCGGTGCTGCCAGAACTCTCGGAACCAGGGGTTCTTGGTATGGTTTTCCGGTCTGAGCGAGAAATAGTACGGGTCGAAATCGTTGATGTTCGAGGTCTTGGGCTTGATCGTGATGCCGCCGATGGCCTCGTGCTCTACCCCACCAATGATCTCGTAGCGGTTGGCCCATCCGTCACTGGAAGTCAAAGAAAAGATTGTTTAACACATGTGAATCGGAGCAGTGGGGGACTCGGGAAATACCCGGATGGAGAGGAGGGGGCTGAGAAAGAACTTCAGTTTCAGCGGGGTTGTTGGAGGGGGAAGGAGAGGTTCAACAAAATTCAAAATAAACCATGAATATAGAACAGCCGGTTTACGGGTCCCATTTTGTCAATGCCTTAAACTTCAACGCTCCTTTTTGATAACATTGTTCTTCATCTTTGTTGTTTACCTCCAAAGAAACACATACAACAACAAAAACAACAACAACAACAACGACAACATTAACTGGCAAGTCCGGGGAGGGGTCGGCGTTTCAATCTGCAGACAACAGCTATCCCCAATTGATAAGAACATTAACGTTATTCTTCAAGAGTGCATACAACTGGACATAAGACTTCCTAGCTAGAATTGCGTCAATAACCGGCATCATGAACAACAAACGACGCTCAGCCGCTTTTTAAGGCCCATTTAAAGAGACATCTTTTTACAATATTGTGATGTCTTTGAAAACAGCTTTCGGTGTGACCAAAATAGAGAGGCGGCCCATAAGAGACTCGGTGGTTATTCCAACTTGGGACATACTAAGTATAGTTACCATGGAGGTATATAAAAGATCTATAGAGGGCGTACTAAACCATGCGACACGGCCCGACAAGAAGCATTTTTGACCCGTGCGAAAATGGCGCTGACCAATCGTATTACACTGGTCACTCATCAGTTTACTCAGTAGACATTTTTGTAAGTTGACATTCGCACGCAATTAACCCACAGGGACTTTCGCCAATGGTGGGTCAGCGGAGTTTCATGTGTGACATAGCGAGTGCTACCCCTCTAGTTCATGGTAGTTTACTCAAAGGAAATGTCTATTCTAAAGAGTTATGCTTGATCAGATAGTAGCCTTTTGACATATTAATTTTATAACAACTCAAATCTACGGAAGGTCTGTTATAACACAATGGAAATATTTATTAAGGGTCGTTGTTGGCTCTGTTGAAAAGAGCCGATAATGTATCAACCAATGGAACGAGATTAGTTGCCCGTTATTGCGCGCCATATGTCTTATTTACGGTCAGTGCGTTATACTCTGATAAAACTGAAGTCACTGCATAACTGACTAATGACCACATTCATGAACAGTGACGACATGGCTCCAAGAGCTATGGTGAGCGCATAAAACAAAGCATTGAATTTTCAATTTCACTGTGTCAGATCTCAACAATTCTTACATCAATCAGGATCATTTACAGCCCAATAAATGGCAACCTTGACATTTGCAATCAACCAGTCTGTTGGGAATGCCTTTGTTGCGGCCAGCACTCGACAAAACATAGGCCTACTTCTAAAAGTAAGTTGGGCGGTTTTTTTTATATTGTTTTATTTATTATTTATTTGTTTAATATAATGACCAGGAACGAACCATAACCAGATTTTTTCCTGATTAAATATTTCTCTAGCAACCATTTCCGTAATCACTCCGTTCATGCCCGTTGAAGTAGACATCACCATGTTATCGGTCGTCCAATATTCAATTTTGGATCGTCACGGCACTATAAGACATGGCAAAATAATGGATGCCACGTGACGTGTGTTCCACCAATAAAATGACAAGGGTGTTGTGTGTGTGGTACATATCAAAGTCAATATAACACCACTTTCGTGGAGTCTGCCTTGTGATTGGTTTAGAGTGCGTCACATGATATGACTCATTGTTACTAAAAAGTCGCACGAACGCAACGCGCTTTACCCGTAGCAACCAATGCAGTATACCCATAGCAACCAATGCAGTATACCCATAGCAACCAATGTACTATACCCATAGCAACCAACGTACTGTACCCGTAGCACTCGAAGCAGTCAATATTTTATAATATGAATCTGCAACACACATGAGGCTTCATATTTTTGATAAGGCTACTCGAATTTTGCAAATATCATAAGAGAAGAGAAATCGATTCCATGATAGATCAAGAACGGTCACAATAGTCGATTTTCCTTTAGGTTTAGGCGCCTGACTATTTGAAAACACCATGCTAGAATCGATTTCATTCGGGAATCAACTGAGCCTACGGCAATTACATCATGTTACCGGCTCCGGTTCCGATCCTTACAATAATTGAAAAAGATACAGGAATCGATTCCGACCTTTGGAAACTAATACGTCTACTGTTACTAATCTGGAAACCTACCCAAACTTTAGGAGCAGTTAACAGAAAATCGATTAGACTCCATTCTCAAGCCCGAACTTTTGAAACGGTTACGAGAATCGATTTTTAACCTACGCATACGGGACCTCACCGCTGTGCATTCTCATCAATCCAAGTTCATCAGACAACCGCTGCGCATCTCTGACGAAATCCAGCCGCTCACTCGATCACCACGATCGCATCGGAAATAGCACATTACGACCGCGTCCACTAGTTATTCACTTAGGTCGTTATGCAGAGATTTATGATAGTCACTTACGGGGAGGGGGGATTGTTGGGTGCGCCGCGGTGCGTATGAATACCGTCCTCTGTGTGAGGTTGGACGGGGGAAATTGGGGGGCAAAATCACGGCATGCATCTCGGGTAGAGATATGACAACCAGTTGTCGAAATTACAACCTGGAAAACCATGCTAGCTTTAAAGATACTGTTGTATGGTATCGCGAGCTGTATTCATATTTTAGTCTGTAGGTAGCATTCGAAACAGCGATTAGGGAAAACATGCCTGACTGTCGCCACATCCAGCCGTCGATTTGATCTCAGCGGTTAGAAAACTAGCTACAAAAAGTAGCAGTTCAAGTTTCATGCTTATGTAAAAAGTATTGTTTGTTTCTCAAATTTTGAGGATAAGATTATTCAAGTATTAATTTAACTGTGGGTTTTTCTACCTACTTTGTGTGAATGGGCTCTAGGGCCTAATAAATATAACAAAAAATGTAAATTTATATAAAAATCTCACATCCACTTGTGTGTGTGTGTGAGTTTGTTTAGGCATTCAAACCGGGGACTTATAACAAAAGAGGACAATAGGGTCCCCGGTTGGAAAAGGTCCCCAGTTGAAAATCGTGTTCAAAACCAATGGGAGCTGTTGCTAAAAAGTTAAATTACAAACAAAAGAGGGACAATAGGAGGTCCCCGATTGGAGGTAAATACACACTAATGTGTGTGTGTGTGTGTTTTGTGTTTTGTTTGTTTGTTTGTTTGTTGTTGGTTTTTTTTACTACAAGGGCATTCATTTCAAATAGCCAATAACATAGAATATTGCTTATTTGTATAAAGCTAAGCATAACTTAGCACCGGGAACCAGTCACAGATAAAATATATGACTTGATTTTTTAATTTGGTTGGTATTCCCTGTTCCTGCCAATTAAAATGTCCTTTGCCGTTCAACAAATCTGTGTGCTCAAGCAGCTGCAAAAAAAAAATAATAATAATAAAATAAAATGAAATAGTTCAAGGTTTATTTTTCCCCAGCGGCTGGTAACTCCTTTAAAACTGCCCATAGAGTGCAGAGATTTAGCGCATTCCAAATGACATTAAATGCATTGGTGAAGCCGGGATATCTCTCTCATATACACTCTTTAACAAAAAGCCAAAATTCAAGTTGCTCGTTTCATACGTTGATAAAATCTCCCTGTACAGACCGCGTCATCTCCTCGCCAAGGTCGAATTGGTGACTTGGGGTGCCTTTACGTCAATGCTTCATCTGCCAATACCTCCAAAAGGTAAACGAATGTGGGTGAAATTCGCGGCCTCGTAAAAAGAGGGAAAGACGAATATGGGTCAACTCCATTTATGCTTCGACGGGATTCTCTCTGGCAGAACATTGTTGGTGTCGTGCATCCGTAAAAGTATCTGTACTCATTTATAGAAAGGGATTGTATTTACGACATTGTTGACATGACTGCGTCCGCGGGATGGTTACCAAATTATACTTCCCGGAAGAATAACACTTATTTTGTTCACGAAGAGCATCACATAACTGGCAGCATGCAACTTGGTAAACAAGCTTGTAGCACATGACCTTAATTCGATTTGAGGAGACCGAAACTGTAGGCGTACCAGTAGGGGCAGTTTTATGTACAACACCAAGTAAAAAAAACTACCTTATCTTGATTCAAAGAGAGTAGGCGTACACCAATAACGTGCGTTTCGTCCACATTACCAGTACGGCATATCGAAACCTATATAACCACCACCACGCAGAGCCTCAGAATCTACCGTGTCATTATCGATGTTGCACTCTTTATTGACTCGAAGAGAGTTCACATACCAGTTGCAGCAGCTTTACCAACATTACCAATGATGTACCGTACCTTTACTCAAAGAGAGCATGCCTATATCAGTAGCATGTAGTTCTTTCAGCATTTTCGATACTACACGTACACCTTATCTTGATTCAGAGAGAGAGAGAGAGAGAGAGAGAGAGTTCGCTTGTTTCCCAATGGTGCTATATTTTGTACCTTCCTTACATTGATTCAAAGAGGAGACCAATGTATTCATATCTTGTTCGTCATACGCATTGCTCCTCACCAGCATCACATATTGCACTTACTCTCTAAATGTAAAAGAGCGACAATTCACTCTTCTCACCCGAGTGGTGTCGTTTCGGCTCTTCTCAGCGTGAAACTCACTTTGCATCATCTTTTTTGAGTGAAATTGGAGCAAACTTCACTCTGCTTCAAGTTAAACATACCCGTCTTTCACTCTAAAAAGAGTTGTCCGCCATATGGCGCTTTGCAAAAGTGGTATGTCGGACAAAACGAGAGTTGTTTGCACTTTTTTACATTCAGAGAGTATATAAAAAGTGTTTTGTTTAGTAAACACTGTCAACATTAAGCTTAAGCAGCGTGTACTTTCGCCTGATATTGAAGGAACATTCTCGAGCAGACGGTGCTGTACGCATATGGTTCACACAAAGAAAGAATGGATATAATTTCAATTCTCACAAAAGGGAAAATTTCAGGCAAGCCATACTTTGGAATATGGTGCAATGTGCATCCAACGATTAGTTTTTTCGTAATTCACACCCGGTAAAATGAGAGCGTCGAAGGCAGAATTTCTTTTCCGATCCGGGATGCACCGTATACGTTTCACTACCCCAGTCCACGTAGGCCCACCGAGTGATGTTAAGACATGAACACGAAGCGTGGAGTTGAACATTCCTTGTGTCGTCTTTATGTGGAATTTAAAAAAAAAGCAATTGGGGGATGGGCAAGGATGATAAATAACGTTTTGAATATCCCATTGGGATATAACGAACGGGAAGCAGAGTGAAAAAAGGGGATTTAATTTCAGGACAGGCTTCCTTGAAATCAATACCCTGAATTGGCATATAGATAACTTGCTGTCCTAAACTGGTTTTGACTTTTAAAGGACACGGATTCAAGGTATACGCGTATACTCTCAATCGACGTCACTGGTGTAGTTTTGACGCAATGGCGGACTGGGGAAGTTGATGTCCTATGAACAGAACTGATCGTGGGACTTGTCAAGAGCCATGCATTATCTAAGAAACACAATCACGGCAATTTGAGTGAAGTTCCGCACAAAAGAGATTTATACATGTTGTGCCGGTAAATTATAGTTATAATAACTTATTAAGGCAACTTGGTTGGTATCCTGACTCTTCGTAGGCGAACTGTCTCGGCTCAACACATTGAAACTGGTTTACGGCAACCTCGATCTCAAATCTTATTTCGACCTCAAGCCATCGCAAAATCTTTCTCCCAATTTTCGTTGAACCAAAAGATAAGCATTTATGAGGTCTTGTTTTGACTTAACTGATACTCATATACCCATGTGGCTGTGTGGCGAACTGTTAACACTAGACAGTGTGTGCGAATGACTGCGCTGAAATATTTTGTTTTAAAAAGGTACAATACTTGAATTGGTGATGATCAAAACAACTTTACGAACGATTGTCAAACTTGAAGCTTCAATTTGATACCAGTTCCGATTGTCCAGAGAATGGGAGACTTATGGACGTTTTTTTCACAGTTCACATCAGTAGTACGCATGCTCAGAACTATGTGGGCAATACTGAGCATGTGCGCGCATGCTCAGGACTGTCAACAAGGACCGTTGTTTATATGCCGCCGCCAGCGTCTCCAAAGTCTCCTATTATTCCCGTGTGAAATAATGTGTAAGAGAAAACTGTCCATTTGTACGCAATTTCTTATTTCAATCTGCACCATCGAAATAATCAGAATGATCAGCATAATCAAAATAATAAGCCTCATCATAAAAAGAAACAGTGTCCTAGACTTAAAAAAAAACACTGGGTGTTTTCTCTAAACATTACTATTGTTATTACCATTTGACAAAATGTTCACACATAATGATTGTATTGACCCATTTCACCTGACGTCATCATCACAATAATCTTGGTTGCGCCATTTTGGTGGTCATTGTCACTGAGTTATTCAGTGGAGAGCGCATTTTAGGAGATGCGGCGTTTACACGTAAACCTATCGACCACCAAAATGGTGAGCGTGGCACAGTCGGCACGTGTGACGTGCGTGCAAGCGGTCAATAGTGTTAATTTTACACCTAGAGGACGAAGATGGATGTGTTCGACTTCTTCGACGCAACGGGAGACTTTTGGCGACACCATGTGACAGCAGCCAATACCAAGTAAAGTCAAAAGGTGCGCCTGCTCAGAATTACGTAAACAAAGAAGTTACCTGATAAGTCTGCTGCCACCTAGCGTTCCATAGTCTCCCATACCCTCAGGTCGAGGGTGAGGCCTATCTAACATGACTATACACAAAATAAATCCGATGGGTTTTTGCCTGTTGATTGATATTCTCATAATTTAATTCAAAAACTAGTCTTTTCATCACATAAATGCTGATAATCCATTCACAAAAAGTCATTCAAGTTGACACACGGCTCATTCAATTTCGTTGGAAAAAGGAAGGCTCCGCTGCATTAACATTCAACACTCAAAAGGAGTAGTTCAATTTGAACAGTTTGACATTCACTGGTCAAATAAGATCATCCAAATTCATCAGATCGCAAAGATTATTTCATTTCGTTAAAGTAATGTGGTCTTGAATGTCGAATCTCGTATGAGAAGAAGGTGATCATGTGTGCACGAAAACGAAATTAAATGCAACAGTAGCTAAAAGGAAACCCTATAGTCTGATCGAATTAGGGAAAATCGCATGAATTTAAATTCATTTTAATGAAAGTGAACTATTTTTTGCCGAGATTGATCGGGGAAAACCTACGAATTAAGAAGAATAATGTTGCAGAGTTTTTTCTGCACGCACTTTTTTTCCAAATAGATTGCACTTAAGACGTCTGTTTTAGATCCTAGCTTGACCGATCGTGATTTCCTAACACTGGGAAGCTACGGCTCATCGTCCTGGACGGAATTCAGGAAACACATTCTAGACTGCGTTGAAATGTGGGAGATGAAAAAGGCGTTTAGAACTGAGTGAGTAAGTGTTGGGTGATGCAAATGCTTGTATTGCCTGTAGTTTGTGAAAAAAAGAAGGTCGCGCTGCGGGGAACTTTTTTCTAAACATTATTACTCTTATTGTACATTAGATTTGCCCGCCTCTGATTTTGCGTTTTGTACGCATAAGCATGCAGGAGTCGCAATCGTGGAAAGAAGGACTTTATTACGGAGCCAAAAAAATAAACCTTGAACATATTCTATTTTGTAATCTTTTTTTTTCTATTTTGTAATCTTAAAAATTTTCTTTTTCAGAAATTGGTTGCGGTGTGTGTTTATTAAAAAGTATACGAATAAACACTTTAAAGCAATAATCAAAACGATCACAGCAATTCGTTGAGGATTACTTCATTTCAAAATTAGTCATCTCGTGTTCAACAGAGCCGTCATGTGCAACCCCTAACATCAGATCTGGAGGTCACGATTTCGGGAAAGCACCGAAACGCGCTGTGTGGTTTTTTTTCTGGGAAATGTCATGCATTTTATTTCTAGATCAGCAAACAACGTGGAATTAAGGGGGCGTGGGGCATTTCTGTTATTTTTTTAACTATTTATCTTTATTTATTTTATTCTAAAAAAAAATTATATATTTATTTATATGTTTATTTATTTACTTAATTTTATTTTATTTTATTTTTTAATCTTATTTATTTGTTATTATTCTTATTTGTTTATGAATCTATTAATTTATGTATTTGTTTTTTGTTTGTTTTTGTTTTATAGATATATATATATATATATATATATATATATATATATATATATATACATATTTTTTTGGGGGGGTCAAACATTACCAAAACGGAATGTGTGTCAAACTTTGAAGTTCCCTTTTATAACATTCGATTAAAATATTGCATCTACATTTAATTGCACAACTTGTTCCTCGGTTGAGAAAAAGTTATTCCATTCATATTTTGTGTACTTTTCAATACACAAACAATGCAATCAGACTCCGAAAAAATAGTTTCAGGAATCAAAAATATTGCATCTACATATTATTTTAAACCGAAGATGAACACGACCATTAAGAAGCAGCAAAAGCCCCCGACTCAAGGAGGTGACATCTGTGAATGATACCGCCAAACCTCCAGGGTTCCTGTACCGTTATGCTATCCGTAAAAGGTGATTAGTCCCGGGCCAGCGCTCCAATCATGTGACAGTCAGGGTTTCTACAGCAACTTGTACAGGAAACATTATATTGAATTGGGACATAACACTTCAAGGTGCTTGGAGCTACTCTATGATTGAGAGTGCCTGCACCTAGCGGGGATAGACGCCAAGATTCAATCTGGATTGATCGGGGAAATGGATTCGGATTTGCCTCTTAGACACAAGGAGACAATTCTATTTCGAGGAAAATTGATCGTCTTGAAGGGGTGTTTACTTATTATATATAAAAAAAGAATTGAGGGTTATTACTACATATACGCTTTGGGGGTGAGGGCCTATGTTGTCAGCGCTATCCATTACATCATTTTTGTCTCTGGTTTGGGAAGAGTCAATTTAATCCCATCCTTTAGTCCGCAATAAAAGCACAGTCCACGATGAAGAGGTTTCACCAGCTTTAGGCCACCCAGTTTGGGTGTGAAAACAGCTAAAAACACGTCAGTGTTTTATCAGGGAATCTCAGTATGTGCACGTTCATGTCGGGCGTATTTCGATTGCCGCTGAAATCAGAATAAGCAATGGTGATGTTTTTTAAGTGAAGTCTTTATAGTTTTGTTTGCTATTTTGCGAATTTTTACATAAATATTCCACTGATAGATCGGTACACCCGTTGAGCCATTTATAATCAGTGAGCTTTAGATTTAAACGAATCTTTGCCTTTTCAACATTTACCAATCCTTTATACCCCCGTTTTTTAAAATGTTATGATATACGTCAATAAATTCTGTATTTCGAAAAGGCCGGCAGATGTCGGAACCGAGATCTGCTGGCAGCGATTTGCAACCTCTGCATAGAAAATGCGCTTTGTAGAAGAACTCATGTATAAAATGCATTCTCATTTTCAATAAACACGCCATACAAAGCAAATGTACAATACGGCAGACAACCACATGTCTCCACCTTGAAAAAAAAGGGCAGTGTTCTTCCTCTGTGTGCCAACAAGTCGAACGTCCTCCTCAACGTCCACATCACTTAAATATTTCATGTCTCAGACGGAATTTAAAGGCAGGGGTAAAAGGAGTATTATGTGAGTAAGTATACAGCCAAATGTTACAGAAGAGCGTTAGGCCATCACCAGCCGTCCCCCCCCCCCCCCCACTTAACGGACTGCATCCGGAAGACCGAAGCCCCCCTCGGCGTGAGAGGGCGCAAAGGAGGGCATTGACAGAAACAGCATTCGATATTCAGCCCCATCGACATCTCATTCAGCGGATCGTACATCCCCGGGGGTTATACATGGAGAAGGGGGGGAGTGTCGCAATTACTCTGGTGTTTTCACGCCGAAGGATTTTGCCCCCAGTCCCCGGAGGCAAGCTTTCGGTATCTCCGGCTCCCGTTCGTGTCCCGCATACGCTGTGATGGAGAATGTGTGTATAATGCCTGATGTGCACAAGGCAAGGGTCGGATTTAATATCAGTCGATTTCCCTTTCCAACTGGACTTATCGGGTTTATAGGCAATGTTTATTCAGGCAGAGTTCAGAAATCGTGGCGAATGTATCTTTTTAGACTGATTTAGGGTCGAGTTCACACTCGAGAGACACTGGTCATTTTTTTTTTTTAGGTATCAACAGATCTTCAGACTTTATTCAGTTTCGATTATCAGAATTTTCAGTATCGATTATAAGGTTTTTCAGTACCGGTATTTTTATTTTTATTTGTTCACTTTGTTATACTTTTCTACTGTTTTTTTTTTTACCACAGGAACGTAATGTAGGACAGCCTTTGAGCTGATTATCTTTCTTCTTATTGTTTTGGGGTGTCATAAATTCCATAAGTATTTCCTCCGTCCCTCTTCATTATACGCTGTATATACAACTCCTCAAAATGTAACTATCATTTTGTTTTGATCGAGAAGGTTGTGGGTTAGATTCACAACTTATATGTTTTCTGGGGCCGGGGGAGTCCGCAGGAGTCGAAAGGAACTACGTAAATAGATTGTTACAACTTGGCAAAAAGTTTAGTCTGAAAAAGATATCTTTTACATTTTCTTCTTTTATTTTATGAATCTTTATTTAATTCATGGGCGTAAATACCAGCGGGTGGGGGTGGTCCATAGGATCACCCCAAAGATTGTTGGTCCTTAAAAGAAAAAAAATCGTGGCTTTCACTGAAAAAGCACCCGATAGCTCAGTAAATGAATAAAACATTTCCACAAATCCATATCTGTAATTATTTGAACAAACTACGTAGTACATGAACAACACAGAGGGCATCCCTAATGCAATCGAACATCTGCTGTGGGCTTACATGTAGCCTTCCCCTGCCCCCTCTGCTCATGATCTCAGCATTATTCATTTGTTTCCCATTACCATCCCCCTCTCTCCACTTTTCACAACAAATTTACGCCACTGATTTAATTTGTTTTCCTGGTGCAAGAATAACGACTGAACTTTCTCACCTGCCGATGAACAGGAACTGCCCCGACACACCCAGTCGTCTGGTAGCCCTCAGTAGGTTGGTGACAGTCTCCCCCTCGCAGAAGCAAACCACCACCTTGGCGGTGGGCGTCTTCTGCAGGTTCTTGATCACCTTGTCGAACTTCCTGGCGGACGATCTGCTGTAGATGCTGTCCGCTGTGGCGATGCAGACGCCGGCTTTCTTGGCTAGTGTCTTGAAGGCCTCCATGCCGCTCGCGCCGTAATTCCCTGCAATTCAGAGAAAGTTATCTATTTATTTATTGTTATTTATGACTTCTTATTAATACAGGATACATAAAAACAACAGCACAAAGGTTGTTCTACATTATTGTCCTGTGCTTAAAAAACAGTAGAAAAGAAGAAAAAAAGTGAACAAACTAAATTAAAAATCCCGGTATTAAAAACCCAACGAAAGAAAAATGCGCTCTTGGCCTCACCAGCAAGTACATCAAAACTACAAATGGCAGGCATGGGAATGGGTTTTACATTTGAAGTGTAGTTTTCTGAGATTTTTCAAATAAAATGAAATATTAGTAGTTGAAACACACAAAAATCGTATTTACTCAAAGGCTTTTCCAACAGAGCCACCCTGAGCTGCACTAGAAATTGCGATGGAATCACGAGAAAAACTTGTCAGTGAATGTTGTCTGGCAACGACTAATATTGTCCCAACTATAGTTTTGGGAAGACGATACTGCGTTGTCTGATTCCTTGTATACAAAAAAAGTAACCAGACTATAGTTCCCAATTGCGGCTTCAAAATAATTTGAATCCAAGACGGGAAAATGCAAGGAATCTTCAAACAATTTTCATGGAATTTCCTGATTCGAAATTGGACACTTTGCCATGTTTGGAACCCTGACGTGCAACATATGTGTCCTTGTTGTGTTTACTGTGTCTTGCTGATCGCTACAAGGGTTCTGTCTTTATAGGTTTTACCATTTCCTTCCTCCACCCGGTTTGTAAGTGTGACGTAATTCCACCGTGTAGCTACGCCCACTTCGCATAAACTGTCTCCACTGAAGACCAAAAGCCAACAAGATTTGCATTAAGCTAGTTTTCCCTTGATGATTTTTGGACTTGGTTTTTACATACGTTCTTCAGCTTCGGAGCCGGAAGTGGCGAAAACTTTTGGAGAGGCAGCAGATACGCACGCGTGTGACGCAATGGCTCACCAACAGGATAGGCCCTTTTTGAAACCACGGCGTGTGCTTGTGGGCTTAGGCTGGGCTCCGTCAATTACTGCGCTTTCCTTACGGGGCTTCAAACAGGCAGGCGGAGCCAACGCCGGAGCCCAAGCCCAAGCCGTGATTTCAAAAACGGCCGTAGTTTTTTTTAACAGTCAAATTTATACTTGAAGCGAATTCACTTCTTTTGATACTGGAACATAGACCAGCTCCAGTCCTTCCTGAAACAGCATTTTACTTTATCACAAACCTCTTCTGTTATTAATGTTTTTTTATAGAAGGCTTGCGTATAGCAATCAAATGTTGGGATAATGAGAGACTTTGGAAGTCTAGGCGGCAGCAGACATGGTAAATTTCCATTGTTTACATATTACTTTGCATGCCATCATTTCCGAGAACAATAGATCAGATTTACTGGTAAGTCTGCTGCCACCTAGCGTCACCAAAAGTCTTACATTCTGTTTGAACCCAATCTAGTATAAAACGTCTCTTATCCGTCTAAAACAAAATGAAAATGTAAAACAAATTTAAGCACAAAACATAAATGCTGTTCAGAAATAATTACAGGTGTACATGTTGCTTTTTCAAATGCTATTTTCTATCCACAGCTCTACTAAAAAAAGGAGGAACCCTATCCCTGAACAAATATATAACCTTTGACCTACTGAAAAAAAGAAACGATGTAAGCCCAGCCATTCCTTTAAAAGGTTCCCAGAGGAAAGCAAGAGAAATCCACAATTAGCACCAGCCAATACGGCCACCCCAAGGTCAATGCCTCCTGCGTTCTCGTCAAGGGGAAACAAATACACTCACAAAGAAATGACTTTTGCAATATAATTTCCTCTCAGGAACCAAGAAAAATGTCCCGATCCCCGTGGAGACTCCACGTGTTGGAGGTGACATGTCAAACAGCGCGCGGCTGGACCAACTCCCCGCTTGACCGAATTCCGTTTGTCCGTTGTTACACACACGGGCTATATGGACGTGTTGGGGATGGATTGTCAACATTGAATTCCGCGACGCGTGGTTGTGTTTTCTTTGCGTAATTACATTTTCTACTTCGACAGCACCTGTGAATTGTGGGTAACAGATATCTGGAGGTCATTTCTTTAAAAAAAAAATATGTGAAGAATTATTTAAACAATCTTGAATATTTGGTGCATGCCTACCTGGTGGACCCTTGTTACAACAAACAAGGTATTAAAACAAAATAATAATAAATAAAACAGTCTTGAATATTCTTTTGTGAACTTTGTGGGTCCTTTTTTTTAATTACATACTTCTTCGAATACCGTTTGATTGTAACTACTATACAGATAGTTACGATTTTTTTTCTGTTATGGTTTTATAAGTGCAATCTAAAAAAAAAACTATTCAAATTAGTCATTGAGAAATCACTGCAATCAAAGTTTACATTCACAACCACCCTTCAACAGCAAAACAAAATATTTTAAAATGATGAAATTATTGCATAAAAGACAGTGTGGCTGTGGGTGCCGTCGCGACGTCGCCCGTCGCGTCGCCCGTTGCTGAGGTCCTTATACCCCAGTGAGGGCGCTGTTTGCGCTTGTGACGTCATATTATGCAAGGGGTCTATAGTGTTTTAGACGGAAACCTTAATAAGGGCAGTTAATACTGACTAAAGTTTACAAAAAGTACATGTTTAGATTTTTTTTAACCATCATTTGATGTTTTCGTTCACCACCTTTAAAAAAATAGCTATGATGTTTTTATCTGATGGTTAAAGGAGTACCCTCCCTTTAAAGAATACAATGAACTATTTATTTAGATCGAGAATCCATCCCTCCGATGAAACTAGCGAGCTAAGATAAACCAAAATGTGTTTAAAATCAGAACACCTGCCAAGGTCGAGCACATATTTATAAATTAACATACTAAATGCTTTTCACGGTTTGCTAACGGGTTATTTTGTGCTCATAATATGTTTTCACGCCTGAGACAGTCTTGGGACTCCTGGGCATGCCCCGATTCTACTAATTGATGAAAACAACATGATTTTTTGTTGTTGGGCAATTTCAAAATAATGCAAAACGAAACAGTCTTACAAATGCCAATAATGTGTATGTGGTTCACTGTAAAAAATAAATTAGTCAAAACAGCCTTAATTGGTCATATGAGACTTCATTTTTATGTAAGTTAGTCAAAATGATGTCTGATATGACGAATAAGCGTTGTTTTGACTAACGTTTTTTTACAGTGTTCCCTTGATGCATACTCTGACTGCACGTCCAAGCATAGAACTGTCTTGCTTTGAAACAGGTTACCAACCAAATTGCCATGATATTCTTTTTGATGTTTTTTTATTTTGTTTTTTTGACTGGTTCCCCGCCATGTTTTTGTTTTTGTTTTTTTTAGTTTTACTTTTAGTTACAAAAATATTCACTCAGCAAAAGATTCATATGTTTTTCTTAACATTTTAGTGAAATTGAATCACTAATGGATTTTTTGTTAGTTGGGTAATCCCACCAGTAATTGGTCAGTGAATCACGGGGACAGGGCATAATTTTTAAAATAACATGCAAGCTTCATCATTCCCTTAATGAATCAAAAACATTCATCTCTCATAATTAGTATTATCGTCACTGATCGAATGGAATAGAGCGATCCATTAAGCCCCGCCCCTAATCATTTTGACCAATCACAACGTTGGGATATACCACCCCTGTACGCGTGTGCAGCACAATAATATGCGTTTCTTCAATGCCACACTGCACAACATGAACGCGCGCGCTATAAGACGCGCACGCATGTTAACATTTTCCAATAGGATTTTATCGTGTCGGACTTCTGTCAGACGTTCGGTGGCGTAGCCAAGGCCGTGATTGGTCAACACGTAAGAGGGCGGGGCTTACTGGATCGGTTTATACTCAAAGCCTGTACTACGGTTGCCCAAAAGAGACATCTAACAGCAAATATTTGCAGAGATCACTGTGACGTTTGACGTTCCTTAAGGGACACCGTACAATACCCCCCCCCCCAAATCTGTATATTCTCCTTATAGTATACACGATAGTTTACAGAGAACCACATCATCATGAGTTTAAGGTACTCGACATCTGGTCGAGAGAAAATGTTACCATGTGCAAATTGGTATCGGCATTCACATCCAATTATGAGTCGAAGATGCTAAACGAGTACGTCAGTTCGTGCTTATTTTAATTGCTGCATCGTGTATACGGTGCAATCACATCACACGATATACTGTGGTCCATTGTTAAAGCTGATACATGTTCCACAAGGTACAACTGTTCTTTACATCCACTAGTAAATCACGTGTACAGCATTGCTAAAACCACCATAGGTATGGTTTACTCTCTTTGAGTTAAGATAATGTACAAAATCTGAAATAAATTATTGGCAGAACTGTTGCTCCTGCTCTTGATGTTCTTATATATTACTCTCTTTTGGAACAAGATAACGCACACCATTGGTAGCACAAAACTGCTGCTACTGATAACTTTACTCTCTTTGAATCAATATGATGTACGTTTGTAAGAAAAACGGACGAGCGTATTATTTGTTCCCACATTTCATAGCATTATTGCTAAATCTGAAATTATGAGTTAAACAAAGTAACGCTGGTCATCTGTGTATATAACGGGGGAACAAAAACAACGACAGTTACAAAAACAAACATGGGAATCAATATGTTAAGTTTAAAGAATTAGTTGGTGAAAAAATGCCAACCAGCATTACGGGACCTGACCTTCAAATGTTGTTTATAATGACCCATTATTTCAAACCCTGGAGTTAGTATGGTCTGGTTCCCAATGGACAGAGAGAATGTACGTGCTTTCTGTGCTCATTTTTTTATTTTTTATTTATTTATTTATTTATTTATTTATTTGTTGTCTTTTGCAAATCAAAATAATTTGAGCTCACGCTCCTGGGTTGTGTGTCTGGCTGTGTTGTTTTCGCCGGTGATCATTATCCTTGAAGCTTACACAGGCTTAACTTCAAATAATGACACGCCGCCAAAAGGGCTAACCTTCGGGCAGCCGTCATTAAAGATTTATATTATTTTCACTTCAGAGAAAATATGGGTCAGTGGCAATTTAAGGCTACTTTTTCTTTAACACATCTGGCTTATCACTTTTCAGACAGTTATTAGTGATACGGTGTGATCATTTGACGTCTAAATACCAGTGATGCGGTTCACAAAAGAACAGATTGTATAGTATCGTATCATCCCATTCCTTTTTAAGCCCCAGCTCAACATTGGTATAGCCTAACAGACTGCAGTCAATGCTTTCACTCTTTGCACAACTCCAGATATTTAAAAACCAACTTGTAAAAAATGTCAGCTCAATTCGTTGTTTCGTTAGCGAGAAAATGGTGAAAATGCATTCAGCATTTGTGTACGCATTTCAATAGGCAGAGGTTTTCGTCTCACTGAGACGAAAACTAATTTTGGATCTTATTTCATTTATTGTAGCCCCAGCTCAACATTGGTAAACTGACTGTACATTCTTCCATTCTTTGCACAAATCAAGATATTTGTAATAAAAACCTGCCTGTAAAAATGTCGGCTCATTGTGCTGTTTCATCTGGGGGTTAACATTTTTTTTTTTTTTTTTTTTTTTTTTGGGGGGGGGGTTAACATAGACTAACAGAGTTTCAACTATTCAAGTGCCTTTAAGAATGGGGAGATAACACGAGGTTTACGTACTTAGTTCGTTTCATTAGTTTGCGCCTAAAGCACTTACCTCTTGCGATGTATATACTAAAGATGTGACCTCCCTCTCAGGTGATTTAAAGTGTCAGAAGACAACAAAGACCAAAACAACAACAATTTTGATCATGCGGTTTCAATTATTCTTTTAACGCATCAATTACTGTGTGCAAGTATTGATTTATTACATGACCGACAAGATGGTTGGGAGTTAATTTGGACAGGAGGTACAGTGTAATGCAAACAACAGAGGGCGTTTTCACTCCACAGCGTGCTGTGCGATACAATGACGCCTTTAAGATTGGTTGAGATAACCAAAAACAAAAACGCGTTTTTCAGTCAGACATTAAGTCCGTCCCCCTGGGTTGGGGTTACGTCTACGGTCGCCTCCTCTGATTGCCTCGTTCGTTTTTCCCTGCTCTAATTCTATACCTCTATTATAAATGAATGCCTGACAGCTACAGGCAGAGAAACTCAACACCAGAAACGGCAGCTTTCTTCCGCGGAGATTTGAGGCCGTCGGACTTTTCGGGTGTATCGTGACTGAAATTCTAGTCATACATTAATTTAGCAAATAGCTTGAATAATTGTTATGGTTTCGCATGATTGTAGATGGTTAGAGGTGAGGTGAAGACGGTAGTTAAGGCTGTTAGCATTGTGTGTTAAGCGATCGGTTTTCAAATCAAAGGAGCGGCTATGAAAAAAAGACTTTAAAGGAAAAGTGATTTCTTTTTCCTTGAGGGGTGGTCAGTTTTTAGGTTTTAGTGACGAAAAAAGGCGACAAACGATTTGTAGTTTTTGAATGATTTTTCGCACATTCATATACTCATGGCGATTTTCGAAATGCTGTTTGCTCAAACTTAACAGTTTTCAGACAACAATATTTTTCTGGTGGAATGTTAGGAGTAGGAAACTTTTTTTATTGTTCTCGATAATTACTGAATCTATAGACCATGTCATCCGTGACATAAACTGTCTACAAAAGAGGCACAGAGCTTTCACTTTCTGCAGGCACGATTTGTACACAGCTGAATGGAAGAAAACATAAAATCGTACATTGCACTGTCTGATTTTTATCAACTTTTGATGTGAAGAAATGGGGCACATCTCGCCTGCCCAAAAGGCCCTGGAACGTACAAGGTAACTCTTTTTGTAAACAAAGATTACAAGGGTCAATACTTTGTATTTTATGGTCCACATACGTCAATTACTTCGGGTCGAGGGGTCTTTTCGAATGATACCGGTGCCCCCTTTTTTTAATACCATACCCCCTTACCTTGGATACACCGACTGCCCTATAAATCAATTCTACACGCACATTGTAACCAATAATGACTCAACGTAGAGGGCCGCTGACTCAAGAGAAACCTTTAAATTGGCAATTAGATACAATTACACAGCAGCATAAATGCAATAAAAAGGCACAGACCGGTAAATAAGAGTACGAAGAGGAAGTCGTAATCACATTGTTGACCATAACAACATAAAGCAGATGGATACATAAACCAAAATAAAGTTATTGTGAACTGTATTGCCAAGTGCTTATTCTTTCCATTTAAATTAAAGGAAAGTAAATTATAAATTCATGTTTATGTCCTAGTTACCTTCTCTTTCTTTGCCATGATGTAAACGCCTAAAGTTCTTTCATTGTTGTAACCTTTCCCCAAGGGATCGGTGACCTGGGGGCACGGGGGCACGTGCCCCCAAACTGAAGCAGCTCTATGTCAAATTGGGTCTGGGCCTAGTTTCATATAGAACTGCTTGCTGCAGAAAAATTATTGCTCAACAATTTTCTACTTAGCAACAATGAGCAGGATACCATTCACAGACGGTACATGTGACATGCTATTTTGGCTGGTAACCATATTCTGGTAAGCATACTTTTGTTGTGCTTAGCTATTTTGTGTGCTTAAGCAGCTCTATGAAAGTGAGACCTGGGTTCAATTTCATAGAGCTGCTTGGGCAGAAAATATTGCTGAACAATTTTCTGCTTAGCAGAAATGAGCAGGACACCAGTCAAAAATGGTACATGTGACATGCTACTGTGGCTGGTAACCTTATTCAGGTAAGCATAATTTTGCTATGCTTAGCTACTTTTTGTTCTTAAGCAGGTCTATAAAATTGGGCCCTAATAACAACTCGTCCTGCTTAGTTCTGAATATACAGCCCCTACTTGCCTGACTATTTTTTGCGGCAAGGCGCTTACAAGTATTAATGTTTACGTAAAAATGTTCAGGATAAGCCGTTTTGTTAAGCGATATTTGTCTATGCTTAGCAAATCTGGGTTCTTGCACCCCCTGAATCGTCTCCGCATCGGTTAATGAGATCAGTATGGTATCGACATTATTGTAATACGACCGTAATCCGATTCAATCAAGTAAAACGGGTATTCGGCAATAACATTCCATCCAGCCGCACAGATCGCTGGCAATCTACACCCATAACGGGAGCAAAGAAAGTTCTGCCGACCCTACTTTGCATAATTGTTCTAAGCTCCGGGGGTTATAAAAGATGCCTGCAGCCTTTTTTGCAAAATGATAAAGGCTATTTTGAGACATTCGTTTCGCGTATACCACATGCTCGTCTGGATTAGCTTATGAATATTTAATACAACTATGAATATGTAAATTCGTACCAATTACCTGCAAACGCTTCTGCAGTAAAACATAAAATGCCAGCAGTCGTTTCAAACTAACTGCACGGTATTTATAGAATCTAATATAATTTGTGTGTTTAATCCACTTTAGTGTATATGAAAAGACGTTTCTGCTATAAAGACGAGCAGAGTATACTGTTCGAAACGTCGAGACCACACCGGCTCTTTTCAGAGCCACCACTCCTCCCAAAAGAGATTTTTTACAGGGTTGTACCCGCAAATTTGACTAGTTTACTAGTTATAGTTTCCTGTCTATGAATATGTTATGAATACCGGTACTATGAAAAAAAAATATCAATATTCAATAACGCAGCAGAATTTTTTCGAGATCAGTCGACCAACTTGTACATTGTTAATGACACATTCCATTAGCAATTTTGATAAGTAATTCTCATGCATTTTTTCCATACCGGTATTTGACCATTAAAAAAGAAAATATACACATCACAACTTGGGGACTAAGATGAGCTAAAAACGTAAAGCTTTGGGGCTGAAAGTATTGCTGAAATAAATTTCACGGTAAACATTACAGTCATGTCATTTGGGTTGATGACATGCTTTAAACCGTTCTCGGTAAACATGTCTGCACCCTAAAAACTCCGCCGGGTTCCCGTGGGCCTGACCCATTTCTGGGTCAGTATGACCTGGAATATTTGTCAACATGACCCAGAAAAGGGTCAAACTGACGCAAAAACCCGAGTTACAATCCCATTTTAAAACCTTTTTTTTTCAGGGTCAGCCTGACCCACAAATGGAATCCGGAATTCGGGTCAATTATGACCTGGGAGTTTTCAGAGTGGGCTAATAACATTTCTGAGGCCCTTTCCGAAACCACGGCATTAGGTCCGACTCTGGCTTCTGCTCCCTCGGTAATTTTTTAAACGTACGCTTTTGGTTTTTTAATTGAGTTTTTAAAAAGGCAGGCAAAGCCAAACCAAAAAGCAAAGCCAAAGCTGTGGTTATAATACAGATTTATTATATCTTTCTGGTACTGAAAACCAAGGGACCCTCAAAAGTGACTACCAACCCGTTGGCATGAAGATACCTGATATAGAGATGATGATGAAGAAATATCAGTTCTAGATTTGGGAGGGAAACCCCAAGCAGGGAAAACCCCCATGCAATCAGGGTCCAATTTCATAGAGCTGCTTAAGAAATTATCGCTTAAACGTTTTCTGCTGAGCAAAAATAAGCAGGATATCAGTCATAAATTGTACATGTGACATGTTCTTTTTGGCTGGTAATCTTATTCTGGTAAGCATAACTTGGTTTGAGCTTAGCTAATTTTGTGTTTAAGCAGCTCTATGAAATTGGACCCAGGTAGGGACTGAAAACCCGATCCTCATGCAAAGCTTTTCTTACAATCACTGTACATCACCTTTAAATAATTGGTCGTTTTTGACGGTTAGCGAATGGATGGTATTAAAGGTGTCAAGTTCACGATCTATTTTTGTAAATAACACGACTTGCGTGTGAACCGTTCTGATGGGGAGGGACAGCTGCGAAGAAAAAGTCCCGCCAATTTAGTGCACTGAATCCATGTTCCCGCCATTTCTTTGAAAAAAAAATCAATTATTCAGATGTTCTCTATAGGCTGCGGAGCGACTGCGAGATTTTGTTCAGTGAAACACGATTTGATATATTTTACCTTCTCGGCAGAGTAAATTGCACACTGCTTTTCTCAAAGGCGTTTACGGCGGTTTTCTCATGGATTAGTGTTTACAATCTGTGATGAATTTTTAGTTTGGGAGAAAAGTACTCATCTTCGTCGGCTCGCCTTTCAAAAATGTCATAGACATTTTTTTTTTCTCCTTCAGAATCATTGCTTGGATTCACCTCTGGCATTGTGGGAAACACATACTTGTGTCTTAATTGCATTCGAAACTGTTCCCTGTTTTATAGGATAAGAGTTCCGTATATTAAAGTGTTCATCGGAGGTCAAATGTCTAAAAGTGTATCAAGCAGTTCTTACTTGCAACGTGCGGTTTTTCTGCTTGGGGTTGGAAATAAGATTGAAATTGTATCAACAAACTGTTAATGGCCTCACGTTTTGAGCCTAACAGTGTCTTTCCCAATGGCTAAATGACAATTAGCCTCCGAGAAAGGCTCTGCTAGGGTCGGCACTACGTGAAGCTATTGACAATTTTGGAGGGCATTTATACCACAGATCCTTTTTGTTGGTAATCAGTTTGCAACAGCTAATTCTATTTTCTGAAACTGTATCAGTGATACTTTTCGGTTAAAGGAATAGTTTATATTTTAACTGGGACTTTCCCGTCCAAACTGTGTGAATATATTTACTAACTCCAAACTGTCCCTAAGATCTTCTTGCCACAATCTTCGTCTTGTCCCCTGTCAACTACATAAATCATGACTACCGATTTTCATTACACCAAAAAGTGACCTGACTATTTTTCCTTCCAGCCTCGGTTTGGTGACGTTGATTTGAATGAATGGGAGAAAAACAAGACCGCTGCATCATGATAAAGGTCTAATGACCCCTAGCACGCACGTCACGCGCGGCGAATTGTGCCACGCTCACTATTCTGGTAGTCAACAGTTATAACGTGTAAACGCCGCCTCGACTTAACTTCACACTTAACAGGTACATTAACTATACCAAAATGGCGCAACCAAGATTGTGATGATGACGTCATGTGAATTGTGTCAATATCTGTGACAGTACAGACAAAAGTTGAGACTGCTCCTACTTTAATTTGACACCGTCCCCAACAGGTACTGCCAAAACTATTATAGATTCAGACCAATCATAGATTGTAATAGACCGATTCATTAAGCCCCGCCCCTGAAGATATTGACCAATCACATGATTGGCTACATCACCACTGTACACGTGGGCAGTAGAATTTTGCGTCTCTTCAATGCCACACTGCACGACATGAACGCGCACTATAAGTACCTGCACACATGTTTAAATTTTCCAATAGGATTTTATCGTGTCGGACTTTTGTCCGGCCTTTGGTTGCGTCGCCAAGGCTGTGATTGGTCAACACGCAGGGGGGCGGGGATTAATGGATGGGTCTATTTGGGATGTCCTAATTACTTAAACCTGGACTGCCATAAATATCGTAGCTGGGACCGTATACCAACTTGAGCTATGACTGTCTAATAGCAACGACAGTGACAAATTACCTATACGTGGGGTGGAAGAAGACCATTCAGAAGCACATTTACATATCAATCTACAACCAACCAATCACAACTCATTTATGTGGCTACTTTTTAGAAAAAGCTCTGGCTGCTTGGTAATTACAACCTGTGATTAAGAAGCGTCATAATAGTGTCACCTTTAGTGGTAATTCAGGCCTGATCGGGGGCAACGGAGGCAATTGCCTTCGTTACCCCCTGGTCATTGCCTAGGTGCCCTTGAAATGTTCCAGTACAAATTTACAATATCATCATAGAGGTGCCCTTTTTTCGAGAAGAAAAAATGCCTTGGTGCCCTAGCCCTTTCAAGAACGAAGCACTCAGGCTTGTTATTTATAGTGTTATATGACATCTGCAAGTGCTCTATTATTACAACGATGAGCACCGGCTGCGCTTACCCACAGAATGTGCGATGTTTACAAACTCAAAGTATACAAAGACAAATGTGCGACGTGCACAAAATCAAAATATATACAAACGACAAATGAATAATTTATTACAGTCCTTAATCGCCATAAGGCGATGTGGTACATATTCATATTTTACTTCAACGGTGACCAGAGTCTCTGCACGGTGTCCCTTTATCCATCAGTTTGGTAACAACAGTGGGTTGGGAGAAAACAAGATGGCTACCACACTACAATGTATTAGGACATCGAGTGTACATTTCTACATAATAAGGAGCAGGTCACCTTAATTAATAGCGTGCTACCAGCTAGACCCGATTTAATAGAGCTGCAAAGAGTAGCCAAGCACAAAACCAATTTCGCTTACCGGAATAAGGTTACCAGTCAAAATACCATGTGATACACTTTGTGCAATGGTTCCCTGCTTATTTTTTTCTCAGCAAAAACAATTTTAAGCGCCATTGTTTGCTTGATAATAAGCAACTCTACGAAATTGGGCCCAGACAATAATATTTGACACAAATCTCATGTACAGTTCCCACCTCGTGTTTTTTAAGTGTCCCGGCGCCGATTTTGCGCGTTGTGAAGCACACAAGGCTGAAACCAGACTATTTGGAACCATTGGCATCTGCCGTTGCGTAGACCTACCATAACAAGCGATTAGGCTTAGTTTTATGGTAAAAAAAACCTCATAAAACGGCGAAGCACATATTTAATTATTCAAACAAATTATTATAATATTTTAAGCAACATTATCTGGCTGGATGTTTTTAGAGCAGGGAATATCACAATGCATAATAATGACAAACAATTAAAAGCGTATCGTCCTTGCGCGAAAATGTTTGTACAATCGTTGACCGTAGGCGGGATAACAACTGTCTCCTCCAGAACAGATAGTTGGTGATAAAAAAAAAAAAAAAAAACACGTTTCGGTACTAATTGGGACGCCCTGCGTATACATTGCGCTGAAATCAATTACAACAACACCGAGTAATAAAATTGTTGCTCTAGTGTTGTGTCAACACCAATGTTTTTATAAGTGGACTTAGTGATTTCAAAAAAGGGGCCTTCGAGGTATATAGGTGAAAGGGAACTTAGATGTGCGTGTAAACACTCAGATAAATAGCGTTGACTGTTTGAAGAGAACCTGTGCAACCTGACTGAAAGAAAATTGGTTGCTCTAATATTTGAGGTGATTAGCGTTCATCAAAGTCAAACACAAAGGGCGAAGTATGTATTATGAAATACAGGGCTCGATTTCATAAATCACTAAGCTGCATGCAAGTAAATGGAGAGAATCTGACTCAAGTATCAAAAGATACCCGCGGTACCACGTGGTATTTTGGTTGGTTAGAAAAAGTTCCTGCGCTCTGTATTCTTTCTTCTCTACTTGATGCAGTGGCGTGCCCAGAGGGGGGAGGCAGGGGGCATGAGGTATACCCCCACCATCAGAACCCTTGGTCGCCCTATTGCCCCCCCCCCACACCCGCAAATGAGATTGAAAAAAAATGCACATCACAATGAATGGTTCGCTATGTTAAATAGCCCCCTCCCCCAAATTATGTTTGGTTATGCTGCTGGATTGAGGATGTAGGGCACAGCACACTGTTTGCCCATCATATTTTATTATTATTTGTATTTATTTATGTATTTATTTATTTATTTATTTTAATCAGTAATGAATGTCCACAGTACTCAGGGTTTGCCTTTTACTTGTTTAATGACTGGCCAGCGGGACAAGTTAGTTTGTCATTTCAATAAGCCAGCCAGTTTTTGTTTGTTTGTTTTTTGTTTTTTTACAGGTCCTTTTCTTCAATGCTTTCTTTCAACATTGTCAATACTTGAGTTTGAAGCCATTCAACCAATCAGTGGAGTCAGTGACGCACAGCTTTTGGAAGCAATGACCAATAGCTTAACATAAAACAGAACCACTTGGACAGAATTTGGACTGGTCCTCAGAATGTAGAACTATAGCATTTAAAAGCTATTAAAGCCCAAGTTCAACAATGTAGAAAGAACAACATAAATTTTCACAGATTTACATAAAATTATACCTTACATGGTATAAAGATAATGATGGAAGAAAACTTTCCTTGAAATATTTCTGCCTGAAGTGTTATCGTTTTTTAAATAATAAATGAAATAAGATCCAAAATTAGTTTGCGTCTCAGTGAGACGAAAACTCTACCTGTTGGAATGCGTACAAAAATGCCGAATGCATTTTTTACCGTTTTCTCGCAAATGAAACAATGAAAATGAGCTGACATTTTCACAGGTTGGTTTTATTACAAATATCTTGATTTGTGCAAAGAATGGAAGCATTTACAGTCAGTTTACCAATGTTGAGCAGGGGCTTTAGGGGAGGAGAGAGCCGCCACTGTGCATGGTGAAAAAATGTGGCATCCACAGCGAGGCATTTGGCCCTTTGATTTTCGTTTTAACTGAGAGGGTTCGATTGCAATATAGCCTATCTTTTCACTCATCGCTACTCGCGTGATGCTCTTACCGATTCGAACCACCGTTAACTCAGCCCACCCTATCGGCTGATGGTTTACAGCGTTACTTTTTCTTTTAGGCCAATGCGTTTAAAATGGACTGACGGCGACAGAGGGGGCGTTTAACTGGAGGTTAAGTGCACATAAACCCAAGACTAAGCCTCAGACTTCATGTATGACGTCAGTCTCTTTTACGATGCCTATTATTTCGGATTCCCAATTCGTCAAAAAATTCAGTATTGTAAAAAAAAATACATGTTGCTGTCGTGCACGTGGTAGTCATCAAGGAGTTTGATCATATATTTTTTTAATTGCGCTACGAGCCGTTATTATTAATACTATAATTATTATTAGGTTATTATCTTAAGCAAAACAATTCTGACCAAACGTGTTATTTGAAATGTGATCAACATACAACTTTGTAACTCTGAAATAAAAGGACATGGCCAAGTATACTAAATTTGCACAGTGTTTTTAATTTTTTCAATGGCACAATAAATTACACAGTTGAGAAAGAAAAAGAAAACCAGCTGATTGCCTGAGATGTGGCGTTATGACTAAAGACTCAAAGCTCTACAATGAGATGCATTTTATACAACTAAAATAACGGTTAAAAAAGTGCTTTAATAATTATTAGATAGCTATTTTTTGTAGTCTAGGAAGTTATAAACTTTCATTTGAGATATTGACCGGAAAAATCCGTTAAAGATTAGGAAAACAGTTTGAAGAGGGACCCCAGGGTCGAATTATAAACTCAGTTTTGTGATGCATTTTATTTTCCAGTGGAAGGAGTCCCTATATGAAAGTGTGAGTAAATTTACAAGTCTCCAACCTTACATTAAAATGGTGTAAAATGCCATTTTATTTGATACTCTTTCAGAGCGAAACTTGATACACGACGTCATTGGATATCAACAACAAATGGGTCTGTGCATTTAAAAGATGAACTAAAAACTTACCCAGACAGAAATGTAAAAAAAAACCTTGAAATGACAACATTCGCAGTGGAAGGATATTCACACAGGTCGGGGACCCAAACATCATTTGTCACAATTCGAAGACATTTATTTATATATTGGGGGGTCTTTTGGTAAAAAATAAATAGATTGGAAGATGCATCTTTAAGCAGTGTGCTCATACTCAATCACTCGTAAGACGAGTACCTTTCAAGCAATCAACCCCAAAATTAAAGCACTGACGCCGACTTCGTGAAATCAGAAACCCCAACCAAACGAGAGTAGTAACTCTATAGTTCAACATTGTGAGATAATACGTATAAGCTAGTGATTAGATATGAATATGGAAGATTGCAGTTTAGTGAATAATATACCAATTACTGAATGAATAACTCAGTAATTTAGTATATATCTTGACGCCATCGAAAGTCATTTGTAAATATTACGAAAACGTTTGAAATCGATTTTCAAAATCAAGAAACATATTTTTGTTTAGGTGTTAGGGCTTCAGCCGAGCACCTCTTTTTTCACTGTTTAATGTTCTTTGCAAAGAATAAAAGTATGAGTATTATTTTCATTAATAATAAATTATCTGCTTGTTTAATCTAACAGAATGAAATGAAATTCGTTTTAACGCATTGCCCTCGAATAGTGACACGAGTCACCTGACGTCATCACACGAAAACAATCTTAGTTGTGCCATTTTGGGAGTCAGATTCCCCATGTGTTACTTTGCAGTGTCAACCTCGTTCCCATGGTTTTCGATGCGTCATTTTTCCCAGCATGCACTCTAAAAACTAACTTAGTCAAAAGAGCGTTAATTAGTCATATTAGACCACATTTTGACTAAAATAAGCCAAAAATGGTTTAAAATGACTGCTTAAGGCTGTTTTGACTAACTTTAGTTTTAAAGTGTGGCTTTCTCTATCATATAATCGAGCCAACCTCCGTATCCTCAAAAATGGCGCGGCGAGAACATCACCCCTGGGAACGAGGGTGGTGCACTTTGCATTGACGACGCACGTACAGTTTGACGTGCACCATATCTTTACATGCATTTTGACTCCCCAAAATGGTAGACTATCGGCAGACAGTAGCTGCGTGTGACGTCAGTGCAAGGGTTAAAATCTAGCGTTGTAGTTTTCGTTCCGGACAAAGTACAAGACTTATAGGTAGCTCACTGTTTTACTTAATTCATATCATTTATACCAATACTCCAGTGAAGTACTTTCAAAACATTTGAAGACCCCGAAATCACCATTGTTTATTTCGATTGTCGAAATAAGCACGTGTAAGAAATAAGTGCACCCAAAATATCCCTGACATGTCATGAAACATTTTCGTTGTTTTCACTTAAACGTATCTTCCTAATTTGTTGAAATGTTCACATGTTTGTGTTGATATACGTTTTGAAATTTGCTCTTCAAAAAAGCAGTGTTCTAAACATACCTTTAATATGGTTAATTTTTGGATCAGTTGTTGACGAGTTTTTTTTACATACGGTCGTGTTCAACGCTGTTTTAAAAAGACGGTGTGGAAGAAAAAAAAACCGCTCATACTCAAAAAGGATCGGCCACTTAAGCATCTTGCCTTAGGTAGTGGTTTAAGACGTCGCCGCTGGCAACGTACGGCGGGAGGGGGGGGGGGTTACGGAGAGCTGCAGTATGCTCAATCATGGTCTCGTCACCGTCTGGTCTCAAGGGAAAAGATGTACAACGGGATCTCTCACTAATCGTTTGCAATTAGTAGTTGCACCTAAGCATTGCAGACAAGGTGCCATTATCTGTTTACACTGTACCCTTCACGCTGAACCACAATCCTGCTCTTCGTTATCTTTGCAGACATGACTTAAAGGGACTAGACAACACGGTTTTGTTTGGGTTTTTGTTTTCAAAATGAACCCAGTACCTGATCAGAAAAACAAACTGAAGCCATCATACATGGTGGCTCTAAAGGGGCATCCCAATGGCCAAATTCCACTATTTGGTTTTAGGCTAAAAAAAACTAAGCCAATATTGACGTCACATCATTATGACTTTTATAGTAAAAGTGTAAAATTTTATATTAGAATGTTCCTTTACCGCCACCATACAGTGTCGCTTAGTTTCTTTCCACCAAGTGACAAAAGTCGTGAAACTTTCCGTCCATATTATTTCTTGTTTTTTTTTGGTTTTTTTAAAGTCCCATCCCACCATACCACTGCTCTTCCGACCCTTCAAATTGAGATTTGGCAAGTCATTAATACAAATGACACAGTCATGCTAATTTGATTTCGCAATCAGCGTGTTGCTGATTTTCCTTTTATATTTGAACACGGTAAACACTTTAGTGGGTAACATTCTTCCGTTGGAATGTGTTATGTTTCTCTATGTAACACCCGTGCACTTATGACTCCTGGATGTCATGCCATTACTGTAATGGGATACACAGAGATCGCTCCAATATTTCCCCAACAAAGCTAAGTGAAGGTGTCATTTACGAAAGTGAAAATAATGATATCATTTGTAACTACAGTAGGAAGGGGTTTTTCCCCATGTTAAGCGCTAAAGGATGTTTTATACAAATCCAGCATTTAAACAAACGGTGACTTTCTCATCTTTCAGTCAACAACGCATATAAAAAACCTTTTTGAAAGGTAAAACCTGGTCAAAGATCAACATTGGATCCAAATAAGATATCTGATCCTTGTAAAATCGATACATTGAATATCCACTCACGTCACTTTCTGTTCTGGAGTTCATTCGGATAAAGCATAAACGTATGACCGAGATCTTTCAAACCACAACCTGAGATAGAGTACATTGTTTGGTCCGTATACAACAAAAACTTGATTAGGTTCAGTCTAAAAGGTTACTGATTATAAAGTTGATACCGGTATCCATCCTTCGAAGAAGATTATATTTCCGGTTTGCAAACCGCAAAAAACAAGGAAATGAAATGAGAGGCCCTACACAATCACCAGTGCTTATTTATTTCTGTTTGCCCCAATCAAAACCAGCTCCATATCAACAAAGGACGGAATCCCCTGGCAAAATACTCACAGTTTAATTCTCATTATACGACATCACCAAAATTGACAAAAATTTCGCATGTTGGTTGGACGGTGTCTGAAAACTAAGGATGTAAATGAACTTATTTTTTTTTCCACAACAAAAACCTGTAATACCATGCTTTAAATACATGGCAATAAATAGTAGCAAAAATAGACGGTTTTCAAACAAATACGCTCGTCCAAAAACACATGTCATCTACTCAAAAGGAAAATGACTTTCGGTGAACTCTCTCAACTTAATTTGCACTTCCTTTTATACAAGTTGTAAAGATACCGGTATCATACGTACATGGGAACGATTGATACACAAATAAGGGAATAAAAAGTGGGGAACGAAGTCTTAAACGGCCATTTAAAACCGGCAGGGTAGTGGCCGTGTAACAAAGGACCTCGCCTTCGGCTCGGTCCTTTATCAAACGGCCACGACCCTGCAAAGTTTTAAACGGCCGTTTAAGACTGAGGCATTACTCTTTTGTTCCTATTCATAAATGCCCTTTTTTGTTAAAAAGCATAATAATGTGGGACAAATCGTCGAAACTATTCTGTTTTTGTTGTTTTGTTTTTTTACTTTATTTTTCGATTTCCGTAACGTCCTCGGGTTCCATTTCGTGAAGGGTCACATTGCATGCGACGCTCAACGGTTGCGCGTACGCGCGCGTACAAAAAATATATTTTACATTGAACTTGTGTGTGATGCGCTAGACCGCTCGGCCACGACACGCCAATATTACCCGAAGAACCAAAACAAAAACACTTCCAATTTAATTGGTATTTGATTTAGTTTGCTAACAATTTAAGCTACAGATTTCCTGGTCATTTTCAGCAAAGAATTAGCCTATTTCACTTTCATCTTTTCGTATTAATTTGTAGTAATGTTGCCACTTCAGTCGCAACCGTAATTCAGTTTCACTTTGAGAATGTAAATGTACGTATGTTGCAATACATTGAATTTTACTTTTAATGCGTTCTTTTAAAGCCATGCGAAATCAGCACTAAATTTAACAAGGTAGGTGCAACTAGCGATGCCTGCGAAAGCTTCAGCTGCGATTTAAATGCTGTTTGAGTAAATTGCACAATTGCAGGGTGACCCTTTTTGATCGCTTGACGCAAAAAGAACATTATTTGTTCTTACACTTTAAACTTCCCATGAAATATGTAAATTTCACATCGCGCGTGCGCACTAACATGATAGTGGGCTCGATTTCACAAAGCGCTAAGAATCATTGTCAGTATTACAATTAGTGATTTGTATTGTGGCATCCCACTTTGCTTAGCAGTTAAGATTGATTCTCACTTACAATCGATGTCCGCTCTGTGTGAAATCAAGCCCTGGCGGGCAAAATGAGGAAACATCGCGCCTGTTTGTATAATATGGGGCTGATGGTGGCGTCACGCACACGCGTTTGTGCGTCTGCCTAGAGTAAACCTCTACGGCGTTTGCCCACCAACAGTGTGATTTGTAATTAGCATATTTCATGGGATGGGAAGGGCTAATAGACCTTTATCATGGTGCGGCCATCTTGATTTTTCCCATTCAAACCAATGTAACCAAACCGAGGCTGGAAGGGCAAATAGTCTGGTTCCATTTAGTACAATGAATATGGGCATCTATTACCGTTATTGGATACAGAGAACATGACCAAGATGGTGGCAGCATGATAAAGGTCTATTGAATGACCGTTTGAGGAATTTGAATTTGAATTTGAAATAGAGTAACATGACGTTAAATTGACCGCTTATTTGTCGAAAATGACCGGGAAAACCAATTAAAAATGCCTTTAAATATCTTCAAAAATTAAACCCAAAGAAAGAAATTATTTTTCCTTAACCATAAAGGCCTACAATTTATACTTCCCAACACGACTATAAGTAATAAAGGCGCTGACCAAAATGTTTTTCCATAACAGAAAATGAAAACCCGGAAAAGGTCAAAATGGAAATACAACGTTACGGATACAGTCGGTTTGGGGGAAAATAATTCAATTGTCACTAAACATCTCCACCGTATCAATAGGATGAAGATGTATGGAAGCAGAAACTCGATAGAAGTGACTGAAAAGGTAATTTATTGGATGGGTGTAATGTACACCGTGCAATTATTAGGCCGGACGTTTTTGGTTTCAAATGGTGCATTGAAACTTTCGGGCAACTGGTTTCATATCCACTTGCAAGTGTCGGGTCATCTGGATAACCAGGTCGTCGTTTTGAAAACAGGAATTCAAAAATGTTTTATTATTTGTCATTCTTTTGTTATTATTATTTTTTTTAAATTCTTTTCTATATGTATAGGCCTATATATACTTATTATGGACGTTTCAATTATTTTCAAATCACACAAAGTAAGAACACTGCACTATCAGCTTAATCCTATATTAACCTTTAAAGCCCCAGCTCCACGTTGGTAAACTGACTGTAAATGCTTCCATTCTTTGCAAAAATCAAGATATTTGTAACAAAACCAACCTGTGAAAATGTCAGCTCATGCCGTTGTTTCGTTTGCGAGAAAACAGTAAAAGTGCATTCAGCATTTGTGTACGCATTCCTATAGGCAGAGTTTTTCGTCTCACTGAGACGAAAACTAATTTTGGATCTTATTTCAGTTTATCATTTAAAAACGATAACACTTCAGGCAGAAATACTTCAAGGAAAGTGTTTTACCATCATTATCTTTGTACCTGTAAGGTATATGTAAATCTGTGAACAATACTGTTTTTTCTTCTTACCAAGGTTGAGCTGGGGGTTTAAAGCACAGGCTACTCAACTTCAATTCCCAAGTCTGGCGTTCCCCTTTCAGTCATTTCCCCCGATCAGCGAGCTGCAGCAACGTAAGTCATTGCACTGTCTCACAAAACAGACGAGCACACCAACCTTGAGGTCCTCATTAGGAACAACAAAACCGCGTCCTTTCCCCGCCCAACGGCACCTAACTCTGACGTCATACCCATTATCTGAGCAATTTCATTTCAATAAGCATCCCCGTAAAGCAACAATTTCCCTCTTCCCCGTCAGTATAATGGCAGTTTTGTTGATTGAATTAGTGGATAGATTTCATTTAATTACACCCATTTGTGTATTTTGTTGAATCGGATCCAACACACAATGTCGAGCGTCGCTATACCTCGGAAATCATGTTGAGCAGGTGAAGTAGTGAATACTTTTCTGCGAAGAGAGATCGTGACGAGGCGGGGCGAGAGGGGAGAAGGCGGCTGTTGAAGCCGCAGTCTCCCTCCCATGCGGCACTGTGTAAATAGCCAACCTGTCGGTAATTAGTGTTTGGAAGAGTACAATGATCCAAGCATGTACTTCGCGAAACACCTCATAAAGAGAGGGTACATTAATGGTCTCTTCAAAAGAGAACATTCATTCCAGTCCCCAACTACATTCTTTTCTTCCCATTGTTTTTCAGAGTAGAAGTTGCTGGAGACATTTTCATCAAACATGTTTCTAGAAGACAGCTTCTAATAGACCTTTATCATGGTGCGGCCATCTTGATTTTCTCCCATTCAAACCAACGTAACCAAACCGAGGCTGGAAGGGCAAATAGTCTGGTTCCTTTTAGTACAATGAATATGAGCATCTATTACTGTTATTGGATACCGAGAACATGACCAAGATGGTGGCAGCATGATAAAGGTCTAAATAACGAATAAAAAAATCTCTTGTCGTGTACGTACACGATATTTATCTTGTATGTACACGATAGTTATCGTGTGAGTACACGATAATTATCGTGTACGTACACGATAAGTCCAAACTTATCGTGTAGGTACACGATAACTCCAAATTTATCGTGTACGTACACGATAAGTTGAGAATAACCGTGTACGTACCGATGATTTTCATGTGTACACAATAAGTTATCGTGTACGAACACGATAACTATTGTGTGCGTACATGATAATTGATAGTGTGTACGCGATAAGTTGGGAATTATCGTGTACGTCCGTACGCGATATTTGTCGTGAAGGTACATGATAACTTATCGTGTACGTACACGATAAGTTGGGATTTATCGTGTACGTACACGGCAGGAGTAAGTTTTTTTTTATTCACTTGGCGGCAATACGCTTCCGTAGGTTTTAATTATCTCATGGGCATGCTTGCGAAATAACGTTGGATTCAAATAAAATGTCATAAGATGTCAGCATTTCCGAGGGTTAAAAATTCTTATGACAAATGTAAGCATTACGATTAGAACAACAGTTTTATTTATGATACGCCCAGAATTCTACAAGCAATTGAGATCTCTACCAATTATAGCCGGAACATTACCACACTCCGATACCTTGCGTGCTCGCAAGGTATAATATATAGGTGTTAGACATGACTTTTGCTTATAAAAAAGTCAACTCATTTGAAAGGTAAATCGGTATCACATCATCAGTTTTTGGAAATGTAATTTTAAATCCCATCAATCTAAAAACAACCTGTTAAAATGTCATCAAATCTCGCGATTACGTTTTACTGAAAACAACAAAAAAGACACGTAATGCTTTGTCATGGGTTTTACAACGCTCGTTGATATCCGGCTGAAGTTCTTTCTATTGCGGCAATCCAAATAAGCAACCATGATTTTTTTTTTTTTTTTTTTTGGGGGGGGTCATCAAATGCCATGTTCACGATTTCGGCAGTATTTCAGACGGATATATCTGGTACTGAAATGGTACCAGTATGAACGCTCAGACCGAAAGTAATCAATGTTTAATTTCCAATCATGTTTGTCTTACAGAAGTTATAAACGACACAATGCATCATTTTTTCCCCAGAAATCGTGCACCGTACTCTCAAAATTTGATAAACCTGCGTCAAACCCAAGCGAGCATAATGATGCCATTCACGTTTTAATCGTTCCCACAATTTTCCGGCTCAACTGTAAGACATCCCCCCACTTCAGAATGAAATAAGAAGAAGAGATATTAAAACAAAAATCCTCCCCAATGTTAATACTATCATCTTCGAGTCACTAATCACCACCCAACCTTATCAGTCAAACACTAGGCTGCCTACACCACCGTAAATGCATCCTTTATCTCTTTACTTGTCAATACTTTGGAGGGAAGTACACCGTGACTGGTCACAGGGATACGGCTGATTTCATCGTTAATGGGATTATACATATACACAGCGAGCGTAACCTCAGTGTATTTATTTTTACTTCATAATATTTTACGGTCGGCATAATACGAAAATGTCTTTTGTAAAAAGAATTTGCATAATTAATTATACATTTTGTTAAAATTTAAGAACACATCCACCAGCCCTAGCGCCTTTATTAAACACGGGATAGAGCCGAGTTTGAGAGTTTTTGATGTAAGAGAAAAACTCCAAACTGGGGGAAAACCCCCACGCAAACAGGGTCTGAAAATCCAATCCACATGCAAGGCTCCTAGTCTAGTCCAAACCATGGTTTACAGAAGAGAAAGGCAGAAAAATAAACCGCTGAGCCAATCTAGCCCCTGGATAGGCCTATTCCAATCGCAAACACATTACTTGCACCTTTAACATTTTACCAATGCAAACATAACATAGCAATCCAATTCAGAGACGTTCTTCAACATTTTGCCTTAATACAAGCATAACATGAAAATCTAATACGGATATGTATCAATGCACCTTTAACATTTTTGCCACAGGCAAGATGAAGAGGAAAAATCTATTTCGCAGACGTTTGCACCTTTTGTTAATTATGTCAGAGCAACCGTTTCACTTGCTTCTGTTTTCGAGTTTAGACTCATGGCGTCAGGTTTAAGTTCGAGATGTTCATCAAAAAAGACTCATTTATCCATCTCAAGTTTCGGAGTATGTCTTGTCGCAGGTCCATAGTCCAAACATGGGTATAACCCTTGTCCAATTGATCGCCTTCTAGGAGCTAGCTTCTCGGGTCTTCATCTGTTCTGAACTTTGGGATCTTCATTTTGACTCACGTTCCTGGAACACTAAGCCCATTCGAGACCGATGATGAGTCGAGTGTCCACAACTTCCAAGTCACACTACATTTTCTTGTGTCCACGGACGTCCCAAGTACCCAAGTTCATGGACCCTTTACTCGTATATGAGTGTCCGACTGTCTGTCTTTTCTGTCTATCTGTTTCTTCTCTTACTGTTCAAGAGGCTTCCCCCTCTTTCAGATTTAAAAGCACTGTTTGCAATAAACTATACAGAGAGATTCGGTGTGACATTGGGGCATGTCGGAATGGCACATGCAGTGACTGTGACGTCAAACGAAGTTGTAAAATTAGTATGGGTGAACAAATCGGTAGCATTTTTAATTGCAGGTTCTCGGGATTTGTCACTCTTTCCACGCGGCGTATCTGGCTGGACATTGTACTCACAAGCCTGGTTTAGCATAAGACTTAACGGCAAAGTATACCTTTGGTTTTTGGAACCGTACATTTGCCTTAATGCTATATAATTGTAGATATATACCATAAAACTTACCCATGTAAATTTCATTTCAAAAGGTGGCGGCGTTTTTGAGATATCGCCAAAAATCTGGAGCGGTTGCGTTCACGCAGAAGAAGTATCCGTCATTGGAATACACATTCTGAGAAGCGTTAGGCCATAACGCTTCTTAGATTCAAATTTTTGGGGATAAAAAGTGATATATTTTTCCATAACTGCAGTACTTCGAAGTGAAACGTTTATCAAAATGCATTATACAATCAAACGCTACTGTACTTCTTACCAAGTAAGTTATTATTGCCACAAGTTTTCAGAGTCATTACCAAACGTATACAGACCCTTTAAGAAGCCAGACGACTGTTTACATCCTGGTACAGGTCGTGATTAGTTTGACGGGACATTGAAGATATTGATTAAAGTGAAAAATAAGTCATTATCGGGGGTGGATTTATTAGCCGAGAGATGGGTTGGGCCCCAACCTCGTCCCCATGGTTTACTATGTAAACCCTGGGATGGAAACTCCTTATACTTGGACCCTGATTGGACAACGACTTTACAATAGAAACAAACGTTAAACAGGCTATTAAATCTGGTACTGGGCAACGAGACTATGACGAAGATGTAAATTTCGAAAAGCAGCCAGACTATTCTAATTTGCATACGTATCCAAAAAATTTGGATATGCAAATGATCAAATACCAGGGTGAGAGAGCGGTCAACCTCCTACTGCTCGACACACCCCGGGGACGAGGTTGTGTCGGGCCCCCCTTTGACCCGTAATCCGGGTCACTTCTGAACCCTGGAGTTTTTAGAGTGTAGACTAAGCTTGGGCGGTTCCTTCGGTTACCCGGTTCTAGTAGACTTATTAGCACCTTGATCCTGAAACATTTTCAGATTGAGACAGTAACCTGCCTTTATCAAAAAGTGGTCTACCCTCTTTAACATCTTGATCGCCCACTTGAAAATTACTAAATCTATCACCTCAGGGTGCCAGGGTGCGAGACGTGCAAGATACCCGATTTCCATCTAAATGAGCCTGACACGCCGTAATGTGTCAATACAACTGTTTCCCAATTAACCGTCCGGACCATGGAACAACAGACGCTCATCTGATCCGCACCGTATCGACACTCTGTTTGTCACGCAGGAGTCAGGGGACCTTCTTCGGCTGTTCATCATCCAAAGTACGTCATAATATGTCTCTCGGCTAGAGTTAATACCATCCAGAAACAGCAGTACAAAAAAACCCATCAAGGAACATTTTCGAAAGCGCTGTATGTTACAGTATATCAATGTGCTAAGCGAGCTATTTTATCCGGGCTTAGCAATTTTGAGTGCCTCAGCATTGTGAAGGGAGTTTTGGGAAGGTCATTAGCCTTTAACGTGAAGTATGCTAATTACATTCACGCATGCGTACAGGCACTATAGTAGGCAAATGCCATGGAGTTGTGCACTATAGGCAGACGCACACACGCGTGTGCGTCACGCCACCATTAGCCCCACACAAAAAGGCGGGATGTTCCCTCATTTGCCCACCAGTAGTGTTACGCACGCGCAATGTGCAATTTACATATTTCATGTGAAATGTCTAATACAACATTTCTGTATTCAAAACAAGAACCAATGACCACGAGAAATGTTTCAGCCTGAAACCCTGTATAATAAAACAATGATGTTTATATGGACATGATTTCATTTTCTATTTTTGTATTTTCTTTTAAAACCTTTTTTTCTCCTCGGCCGTTACAATTACTTTTCCAATAAGGCAGGATTTAAAGGAGTTCAAATCAAACCATCTGTTTTCCCTGAACTGAAATTTCCTCCAAAAGAATCACCACGTATAGACGTTTATCTCCCAAAGCCAGGCAGCGAGGAAACAATTTGACGGGGGGAAAAAACTGTGATTTAGTGCAACGGAGAATTTGACGAATCTCACTTGATTCAATTAGTCCCGGGGATTCAATAACAACCATCTTGAATCCTCAGATGTTGAAATCAGTAATTCAGTGACATATCTCTCCAGTTGAGGCAGCCACTAACAGATGTTTCCTTTCATAAGTTGTCACCAATGACGGATTTACGCTGGGAGTTTCCAGAAACTATACTGTCTTTACAGTTACAATCACTCTCATTCAAATTTTAACCCGGGGCCTCTGCGTCAGCAGATCGATTTTATTTTTGTCAAATTGTTCCTAAGACTTGGAATTAATTGCTCCACGTGTCGTCGGAAGACGCGGGCAGCTGCGAAAGGCATCTATATTTTAAAAGTATGTATTTTAGGTTTGATTGTTACTTTCCTCTCCTGACATTTGTATAAGGATTTTAGGATAAATAACATCAGATGAAGAACGTAAATTTGGCTGATTTTATTCACGATTCCACCTGTTAGTAGTAGAACAGTTGGCGTTTAGTTGACTTCAGAGCCCTCGCTATACAAACCGTACAGTCTGCACTATGGATCAGTGTTCCGCGCAAAGACATAAATGTTGCTCAATATTTATACCAAACAGTGTTATGTGTTAAAAAAAACATTTTTTAGTTAATGTTTATAAAATGGGAACTATGTTAATCACATTTATGAATGTGCAATTATTATGAATGCGCAAATTTCTGAAAACAAATCAAAGTAGTTTCTTTTCAATACGCTGGTTTTTCAAGTGTGCGCGTCTAAAATTAACAAAATACATACCCCAAATTTTTAAAGTAAAGCTTTTGTTGTACTAAGGTGTCACTTTTATGGTGCGACCTGAATGAAAAGTTATTATGCTTTACCCTTAATGCGGACCAATAATAGACTGATCAAAGTATGAAATTGCGGACGTCAAAGAAATTTTTTGAAAATGGGGTTTCCGTTTGCCAACGTTATCGTAATCGCACTTTAGCAACAACACAAACTACATCAACGGAATTGAAATATGTCCCTCAAAAACAGGAAGAAGACAAGCAAAAAAACGTTGAACATAATAGCGATCAGATTTGAAATCAATACCAATAATGCACTTTCTTTTAAGACCAAACAAGACAAACACACCGATTTAACCAACCAAAAACTCGCCTTCCTTTTGACAAGTGAAGGCGGTGATAACAAGAGGACAAGATAGCCCGGCTACTTCGCGGACTAAATGTTTTCATTCCTCGTATGTTCATTTTGCTTGTTCCCTGTGCAACCCGATCGATTGTGAGCGAATTGAATCTCATCAAACGCTGGCGGCAAGGCGCGCGTGTGTGTTACCCTTTGACAGGTTTCATTGGTGCTTGGTAATGTCGCATTCGGGACCCGCCTACGGGCTGCTTGTATAAAGTCACATCTTCAGTAGGGGTATCTCCAACTAATTGTTTAGGGTCAACTACGGTCAATTTACGCGTGGATTCCAGTCATGGTGATGTGATTAAATACCTTTAAGGGACCACTTTGCAGTTTTTCTGTGATACGGGATCAATTTTTGTGAGTCTTTGCAAAGTGGAAACCGCAATTTCAGATTTGAAGTCGAACGGCAGTGCAATTCCCATTGGCATATCAAATCCATCTTTGCCTTAAGGCGCTATTTTTATTATTATTTTTTTCATCAATACGTTGTAGCTCATTAACAGTTCATTGTTTGATTGACGGGTATCTTATCAAATTGTACTTATGACATAGTCTAATGATATTCTAAAATGGTTGAGGGCAAAAATACTTTCTTGTTTCTGGTGGCACCATTATTTTCACCGGCTTCAAGGTACACGAAAGGTGGTTCAATTGTGCAGCCCGGATAATACGTAGTATAGAGGTTGCCCCATAATGTAAACTCAATTGCGATGAGGAATTCCTTATGAATATTTTTACGACGGCCCTGCCCGCTGCTGGTGCCCAGAAGTCAGCTATGTTACAAAATCATTTCACCTGCATTTTATCTCTGTGGTGCAAGGCACCCGGCTGAAATTGAGCAGGCAGCGCGCGGAGTTTATTTATTGTGCTCCACACAAAAACGTGTTTAATATTATAAATTACTCTGCCATTAGGCCCTATTCGTTGATGGATTTTTTTTTTATTCGATGTCTCATTTGAAAGTTATCAACTTTGGTCAGATAGCAATTCAATATTTGAATTCGTTTTTCAAGGTGAAATCGTCTTGAGCACGGATCATCTTTAAAGAACACTACAAGACGCCCCAAAAGTTTTTTCTTTAATTTTGGCATTTATTGCTTCTCGTTCCACACAGAGAGAGGCAAGCAAACTGACAAAGTAATATCATACTAGCTTCTTGAAATTTTTGAGTGCGTCTCTATGATACGTTAAAACAGATGCCATCAAACGGTTTTTTTTCTGGGGGGGGGGTTGTCTCGTGACTTGAATTTCCCACGGCTAAATGTACGATTGCCCTCTTCCCTACATAAACAAACTTTAAAGAGTTAACTTATTCGAAATTAATGTGATGTTCGGATGACTCCTCCACCCTATAGTACGGTATATCGCAAATTCCTAGAGAACTCAATTCTTTTTACGACGTTATATCGCCGTGCGTTGCAATATATCACCGTGGCACTGCGTTAAATCACCGTACGTTTGCGTTAATCGCCGTTATTGCGTTACCGGTATATCGCCGTTATTGCGTTATATCGCCATAGTTTCTTGCGTTATCGCCGTATTTTATTGCGTTATATCGCCGTACTATTGCGTTATATCGCCGTACTGTTGCGTTATATCGCCGTATTATTGCGTTATATCGCATCATAAATTGGTGATATAACGTAATAAGTTACGGCGAAAACGCACTACAGCGATTAACGCAATACTACAGCTACGGTATATAATGCAATTAACGCTACAGTACGGCGATAAACGCAATAGTTTATACTGCGATATAACGCAATACTGCGGCGAGAAATCGCAATACTACGGCGATGTAACGCCGTGAAACAAACGAGTTCTATCTTGGCGACTATGTGGGCCACCGTACTAATAAATTGACTATAGCAGGCAAAACAGTGGAACAAGCCTCAAACAATTTTCTCGGCATGAGTCGAGCTGCGTCTGCTCACGAGTAGCAAGAAGGAGGCAAACGACTGGAAAGAACACATGCTTTTCAACCAAGGTCGTGCCTTAAGAGTCTTCAAAACTAAATAAGAAAAACTATTTCAACTCATTGTCAAAATCATTATTTTCCCTACAGTGAAGCCTTGACAAGATATTTTAAGACTCCCCACGTACAATATCATTTTGTTGCTAAACATTTTAATGACTTTTTAAGTGTTCGTCAGCAGCCGCGTTAAACAGTTACTTTAAAAATGTCCCGGCTCGACCACTTCATCTTTCTTTACAAACATCCTTGTGTGTGAAATGCGAAGAGGGCACCAGTGATTAATTATGTTATGAGCATCTTCTTTTAAAAAGGGAACCCATTATAGTTTTCAATTAACCCCCTACCTCTATACCCCACTGATTCAATTAACACAACGTCCACTGGAGTTATTCTTTGAAGAAAAATGCTACAGTCTGTCTCTCTAAACAGTAAGAAAACACTTTTCTTTCCAATACACTCTAAAAACAACTCCGGTCAGATTTGACCCGGATTCCGGGTCACAGTAGGGGACTTGACCCATTTCTGGGCCAGGCTGATCCGGAAACTGGTCAAAAATGGAGATTTTGACTCGGATTCTGCGTCACAGGTTTGACACAGTTTTGGGTCAGTTTAATACAGATTCCGGGTCATTCCGACTCACAAATGGGTTGGGCCCTCTACGACACCACCCAGAATCAGGATCAATTCTGACCCGGGGTTTTTTAGAGTGTATGAAAAACTGAATGTTTTTATCGAGCAAAGAGAGTGGAGTATGGCTTTTAAACATCAATGTCCGCGCAACCGTAATGCGTGAAGAATAAATTGTTGTCTTCTCAATTTATTTTGATTATGTTGTCTATTAATTCTTCGGATTTTAATTTGATTTTGTCCAGAATTTTTTTCTCTTTGTAATCTTTGTCTTTTTTTTTAGACATGTAAAGGCTGCTTTTTTATTTATACAGATGTACATGAATGGTTTGGTTCAATTTGATGCGACGATCCCAAAGTGAAAATTAGATAATTGCTTTAAACAGTCTCTTGAAATTTAAACGTTGACTGCAAAATGTTTACAATAATGCAACAATGCAACAATTTGTAGCTAGGAGCAAACTCCCTTCAGGTTCTCTCTAAAAACATTCCAATTAGCTCCAAAGGGAAGTGTTGAAGAATAGTCGGCCATTAAACAGTATAAATGTTAACAATGTAATGTCTTCAAGACAGGTTTATTGCACTTTACATTCATTTGTTTGTTTAATTCTATCGTGTTTGATTGATGATTGGACAGGTGTTTTCTTGGGACAAAATTCCGTTGATTCCCCCCACATGATGTCATAAAATTGATTGGCAAAACACAATTTACATTATGTGGTTATTTAATTTATTTGTTTGAATGCAATGGAAATCAATGAAGCCATACTAAATTTAAACTATAGCGTCATTTATTTTGTCTGAATGCAAAAGAAATCATGCGGCCATGCTAAAACCACACGAGGGTCGTTTCATTTGTTTCAATGCAAAAGAAATCAAGTGGCCAGCCTGGACTTACTGTAGGGTCATTTCTTTTGTTTGAATGCAACAGAAATTATCTGGCCATGCTAAAAATACACCGGGGTCGTTTCATTTGTTTGAATGAAAAAGAAGTCATGTGGCCATGCCAAGCTAAAATCACATAGGTGTCATTTCTTTTGTTTTAATGCAAAATAAATCATGTGGCCATACTAAAATCACAATAGTGTGACTTTTTTATATATAAAAAATGCAAAACAAATCATGGGGCCATTCTAAAATTAGAATTCGGGTATTGACCCCTTGCACGCGCGTCACACGCGCCGACTGTGCCCACGCTCACCATTTTGGTAGTCAATAGGTTACGTGTAAACGCCGCGTTGCCTAAAATGCACACTTCACTTAATGACATTGCCCACCAAAATGGCGCAACCAAGATTATTGTGATGATGACGTCAGGTGAAATGGGTCAATATATTTTGTTTAAAAAGCAAACTAAAAAATGCAAGTGGCCAAGCAAAACTGATTACAGAAAAATCTCTTTTAGAACGAAATTCAGTGGCCAAACAACAAGTAACATACGGGTTTTTTCGTGTGTGTGTTGTTGTTGGGGTTTTTTTTGTTTTTTTTCCTTCTTTTTTCCTTAAAATGTATGACTTATTCATGATGGCCAAGCTAAATTTACAATGGGGTTATTTTGTATGCCCAGGAAATTCATGTGGTCGATTAATATTTTACAGTATTTTTATGGCTATTTCTTTTTCAAATGCGAAGTATAATTAGGGCTATGGGGCGATCGTGATTATTTTAATACGCTATGTTGACTGCCTCACCCAGATTGTGATGATCACGCACTGAATTAGCCTAATTTGAAAACGTATTATTGCCTACGTCAAAACGGTCGGAATTGAATTTTTTAATGCCAATCTATTAAATTTCTCATAAAATTAAAGTTTATTTACCTCAACGTCATTTATTACTTGGTTATAAATTAACAATAATGGCTTTATTTAAGTTATCTATGAATGTCCAGAGTTAAATGAATAAATTTATTATTTCTTAGTTTCAGGATAATGTTTCCAACATATTTACCCCTATCAGTTTAGTCTTGGAGAAATTCCAAGTTGTAAGAAATCAACTCTGAGTCTCCTCTATTAAGCTTAAAGCGCAGGCATACATTCCAATCAATTAAACATTTCGAATTCCTCATCAGGGAACAAGTCGGTGCGTCCATTTCAACATTCATCAGCTATCATTATTATTATGCAGTCAGTATAGGTCTTTGCACGAAATGTAAGTATATTTATAGGTTCACGACAGAGACCGTTTTGTAGAAATAACATTTCCAAATTGGAGAAGTCCGCTCATGTTTTGCCTGAAAATGAATTCACAATAAAGCGAGGGTGGACGTCTTTAAGATGCTGTAATTGAGTTACGCTTTGAAACGACGATTGTTTTGACAAGCATGCCGCGTAATTTCATAACACTACCATGAATCGAGGGGGGGGGGATTCGACAATCACCAGCGTAGACTATCATCTCGATACCGTCTATGCAATGCAAGCTGAAATCGGGGACGAGGTTGGGATTACATTAACCCATTCATCATGCTGCAACCCTTTTTGTCAAGTTACAAGTTGGCAATCACAATCAAACAGTGACTCTCATTATGCCGACAAGAAGCCAGACTATTATGTTTCCTCAGTAAAAACCTCAATTCGGTTGGATTGATTTATAATCAGAGATATAAAAATAGCCGTGCCGTGATACTAAAAAAAAACTACAGACCAATTCATTTTAGATCAGATTTCATACGTTTTGTGGGCCTACGTGTTCCACTATTACTGCCGTCGACGTGGCGTTTTGTGCAGTTGCGCTAACATCATTGGTCGGGAGAAGCCTGTTGGACGTTACAAACGTGAACGCTGCGCGTTTTTGCGTCCCAGAAATGGCGGTAAACACTTGTACGGCATTTGATTTCATAAAACCTTCAGATGACTTGTCAGTATTACCATAGTGATTTGTATTGGTGTTCTGATCAGCAGAGCAGGTTCGAGTCCCGGTCTTGACACTAAGCAAGACACTTAACCATTGCTTCGTCCTTTGGATGGAACGTAAAACGGTTGGTCCCGTGTGTTGTGTAATGCACGTTAAAGAACCAGTACACTTATCCCTAAGAGAAGGGGTTTGCCCCGGTGTGGTGCTACATAAATGGCTCTCATAATTGAAAAAAAACCAAAAACCTGCATTAAAATAGTGTAGTATAAGCGCCTTGAGTACCTATGTTGGTAGATACGTGCGCTATATAAGACTCCAGTATTATTATAGTAATGTTATATTATGGTGACATCACCCTTTGCTTAGCAATTAAATTTATAAGCATCTTAAGCTCAATCTAAGCTCTGTGAAATCGACCCAAGGACATCCCCAATATAGGAGGACATGATGTACGCTTTTTAAAATAAATTGTTGACTCATTCCGAAGAGGATTTTTTCTTTATTTCCCTTGACGCTAAATCAATAACATTACAAATCACTGTTGTCATTCACAATCGATATCACATGCTTTGAAACTAAATAACTCTCTTCCTTCTTAGAATAGATCCATATTGTTAATTGTTCCCTGCCAGCTATAAACAAATGCCTACAATTATTTTGAAACGGCTCTTTAAGCACAGCTCAACATTGGTGAGAAAAACATAAATGTTCACAGATGTACATATTGACCCAAATTCACCTGACTTTATCATCATTAATCTTGATTGCGCCATTTTGGAAGTCAATGTCACTGTGCGTCTTATACAGTGTGGTGGGCTTTTTAGGCAACGCGGCGTCTACGTGTTTACCTAAAAACTTTCAAAGGGTGAGCCTGGCACAGTCACCGCGTGTGACGTGCGTGCAAGGGGTCAATACTTTACACTGTATACAGATGATGACAGTAGCAAACTTTCCTTGAAATACTTCTGTCTGAAGTGTTATCGTTTTTGAATAAAAGTGAAATTAGATCCACAAATTAATGTTCGCCTCATATATGAGAACAAAACTCTGCCTAAGTATGCGTTAAAGAATGCTGCATGCATTTTTACCATTTTCTCGCAAATGAAACAACGAAATAAGCTGACATTTTCACATTTGTGTTACATACATCTTGATTTGTACAAAGATTGGAAGCATTTACAGACACTTTATCAATGTTGACCAGGGGCAATAAAACAAAACTGTTTAGCAACAACGTAAGATCGTCATGACCGAAAATGAAAATCCTTCCTACTTATATAGCCTATATTACTTCCTCAAACAAACACAAGGCCTTCTGTCCTTTAGCAGGGTCATATTTCAAAAGCCTAATCAGAAGAAAAAATATTAAGCAATAAGACCATAGTGCAAACCAAAAAGCGCAAGAGACCATGTAAACCTCACCAGTACACGAACATTAATTTTTTCGGTAATCCCACTTGCGCGTTAAAACAAACTCGCGCAGTTTATCGCGGCCAAAGTTTAAACACGCGCGAGATTTGCATCATTCTATGGCCGTATCCGAATCAAGAGGTTTCGGCTACGGATACGTCTATAGGCTGCAGTGGCAACGTTGAAGAATAGGCCTTTATCGATGTTTCAGCCATAGCCACAGCCGAAGCCAATAGTTCGCCAATTATGCAATTCGCCCATCACAAGGCCCAAAGGCCACTCGAGGTGTGTGGGCTACTTTTTGAAGGGATAGAAACCTGCCCCAATGCGCAGAAACAAGTCATGGCGAGATGTAACTTCACAGCACAGCTAAGAACAGGGAGGGGTAAATGTATCCGATGCGAGACAAACATAACTGCCTCTTTCCCTATTTAACTACGGTAACTGCTTAACGACACGTGCAAAGTGGAGAGGGAGGTTTATACTAAAAGGGACCAGTGCTATTTGCTTTCCAAATGTTAAGAGCAGGGAACCAGCCACGGTGAACTTGACAATGCAACGAGGATGGTAAAATATTGTTACAGATCAAGATTTGTCTGTAGCAGGCCTACTCAAAAATATGCCTTCACGTTAACTTATGCTGCATTAAAAAAATATACCGTAAAACAATATTTTGATTCCAATGTGAATATTTATTTCATGAAGCCGTGCAATTGATCGTTTGCTACTTTACAAAGTGCCACAATTCTGAAAGAGATTTCTACCGTCACAAGCTTCCAGTAAGGTTAAATGTTGCCCCAATGCTGTACCATATATCTTTAATTGAGTCAATTTACCCTCGTCCCAGTCTACGGAGTTTAACCTTTTCCTAACAGTCGTAATATCTGGAGTTTTCATCGCGGGTTTTCCATTAGTGGAATCACTTGCTTTTTATAGACCCGCTGCCCGTTGTGCTAAGAATTGTTGGATTAATTTTGCATTACTGCACGCAGCGTTATACACTCGGCGAGTATAGTGCAGTCGCCACTAGCGCAATATTCCCAGACTGGAGAAAGACATTTTATAACCGAGTTAATTTTTGTCTTTCTTCTTTTTTAGATGTTTAGAAGCTTATACCTTACCACTGCTGATTGTTGTGGTTTACCATTTGTTATTGTACCTGAGAATAATATTCGGAGCTAACGTGAGTCGTCGTCTCTTGACCTCCAAATTTATTCCGGGTCTGTAATGAGCTAAAAAGGACCTATAGTTTATAATACTGGCACGATAGAGGAGTCCGGATTGCATCTATCAGTACAAGCCTTTTCACGACAGTTCATAGGATGCATTTTGAGGGTTCGGGGTCACAGTGGAGTTTGGGTCAGGCATCCCTGGTAACATTACGAGCCGGGTTTGCAGCCGTGGCTATAATCCTACAAGGACTTTTGGTTTCCAACTTTGGGCACCTTTTCGGATGAATTCTTATACTTGAGACTTGTCAATGTCACTCAAGGTAAACCCATGGCAAGGTGATTATCATGGGCGGCTTGTTAGACCGTTGATTGTTGCAGTTGCGGACAATGGTGACCGCACTGACCTGAAACCGTTCTTAGGGGAAAACTTGAACTTCTCTCGGCACGCGTCGATCGTTCCCTTATATTGTTTTTTGCGAATGAATGCATTGAAGATGGTCTGGCCATCTGTGAGAATCTTGACCTTCAAGACAAGTTATAAGAACTCTGCTGGGGTCTAAGTTGCGGTCGAATAAAATAAATAATGCATTTAGAATAAAAGAATAAAACAATGCCTTTGAATTTCAAGTTACAGTTCGAGGCTGTCAACTTAAAATAGATATAGTCTAGTCATCCAAAAGAAAATCACTTCCCTGCACTCCTTGCAAGAAATAAATCCTCCTTAAATTGAGGCACACGTGGAGAAAAAGAAATAACTTTTAGCAAAATAAAGTGAAAATAAATTATGTACACAACGATAAAAATCCCTTTTGTGGGATTCAAATGAAATTAAATTAATCAATTCTAACTCAATGCCTGCCTTACTGGAATAAAGCTAGAATTCCTATAGCATCGATACAGTATATTCCATGTCAAATAAAAAGTCCCATTCAAGAGGATTGGAATGAAATTATATTTCAACATTTCGACGTTGCACCATCACTTCAAAAACAGAAACTGAAACCCGGAGTGTTTCAAAGAAGTCTATATTTTTTATCCTGTACCCTTTCTTACAAAAACAACGTAAATCTAGGGGATTGGAAATTAATTTATTTCTTTAAATTCCCAATTTTGCTCATTACCTGAACAGCAGAATGATAAAAGTGAACTTGGATTGAATAAAACTTTCTCGAGTAAATCGTTTCAGGTGAATTTTTTTCAAAGGGGGATTTTATAACATTTTCAAAACCTCATATGACTTCATAATCAATTGGTGTAGTCACCTTGTTCGCTCTCATTAAAACACATGTAACGAAACCGAGGCTGGGAGGGAAACAACAGTCTTGTCTCTTGTGTACATAAGTAAGTGATTGAGTATAAGTACAAAGGGAACTAGATGGGTTGGCGGTGTGTTTAATGCAGCGGCATGGTCAGGAATTTGTCAATTCTGGCATTCTAGACTCCTCACGCATTGGGGCAATCGGGCCTATACAAAGCACAACGTAAAGCTATTACAGAATGTCGGTTTTTTTTTTCTTTCAGCACGGATCGAGTTTAATGAATCCAAACACCACGATTATAATTGGATTTCTCATCGGCGACACTTTCCCACTTCAAGATAATATCTAAGCTCATCGGTCAACAACAAAAGAAATCTGTAAGACTTATCAAACAACCCCCGTCATAATCCACTTGGGTATTATGTAATAAATAATGGGGACATAATCATAAACCTATAAACGGTACATTTTTTTTTGATAGTTAACTGGACCAGAACGCAAACGTGGAGTGGATACTCTCATAAAAAAATGTGGGTGAAAGTGTATGTGGATTTAATAAAGGTTAATGAGATATATCTACAACAACGTGACAGAACACGTAACAGTAAAATTTGACCACGGCAAAATTAACAGATCGAGTTGAACGAGAAAACCAACACAGAAATGAAGCTTCAACCTTGCCTGTGTTGCTATGAATTGTTTAAATATTTGGGAATTTATGAATATTTCCCCTTTTGTTGTTTCAACCGAATATACGATCTGTGTTTATTTAGACTACAAACACACAAATCAATCATTTTTGTTTTGTTTCGCTGGGTTTTGTTTTGTTTTGTATAAAAGATAATATATTATAAACTATTATTTTTCAGTTGGAAAAGGTCTTCTAATGTGGAATATGCAAATACATGTACATAAAGTGTCTTAACATGGGCAAGTTGTATATATTTTTATATTGAACTCTGGGGAAACAAATAAACTGCCAAGTTTTTAAAATTGTTAATTTTTGTATTTATTTATTTTTTCCTTCCACCTAGTCAACACTGCTTCCATTGCAATGGACTAAAAATTTATTCTAATTTCCGTTTGAAAGCATTTTCAGGAACCAGAATTATTTCCTTAAAACTATCTGTTCCAACATTCCAGTATTGCAATGTCATTATCAAAAATAATTCCTTCTTGATTTGGTTTGAACCCAGGATAGTTCATGGGGTATATATGTGTTTATGAAGACCTCCTTCATAAGCAACACATGGTAGAGCATTTTTTATTATAATTCTTACGCAAGGAAGTACAAAAAAAAGGTCAAACAGTAATGTAAATGCAATCAGGTCCATCAAACCGTGTCGGGCAAAACATGGATCTTCCACGGCTGGGGAAAAACACATAATAATGAGGTTTTCATTTTGGCGGATTTCTGGAGGCGGTGCACACTTCGGGGATGTTTGTTTTCCATGGGTGATTTTTTCAACCACAGGAATCAAGGTATGCAACCTCCAATATGTAATAGGTACCTATCTGACTGGTTTATTGGGTGCTAATAGATTTAATAAATTATTATTTTCCCACTCAAAGGTATGTTACACAATTGGCATCGACTGCACAAATTATGAAATGTTTCTTTCTTATCTGCAGTTTGTTAAAAATTCTACACGTACACTGTTAAAAATGTGATTCTTGAAATAAGAAAACATTTTATTTCAAGAAAACTTTTCTTGTGTCACTCCCACAAATCTGTCTTAGTAGAAAAATATTCACGGTTTGTTTTTTTGAAATAAGAATTTGCTTTCTTTCTTATTTCACGAATACCATTTTTAGCAGTGTACCATTTTACTGAATGGAATTGTTCACAATTTGGTTGTGCGATTTGTTTATTTAGTTTTAAATAGTTAATTGCTTTCCCCAAAAAAACAAAGTATAGCGTACCAACCGACAAGTGTGTAGACAATTTGCGTAACTGAAGTAAAAATGAGATGGCCATTCGGTCAGTATAACAGGCCACATCTTTAGCGTGAGCACATTTATTAGTGGGTTTTATGTTTGTTTGTTTGTTTTTGTTTTTTTGATAAAGTTCCTCTTACTTGTCTTAAAGGTCACTGGTTATGTCAAATGTTTACATTTATTTTTTTTTCCAACTAAACTTTCACTTTTTATGTAGCGTGATGTATATATATTCAGCTATAGTTGTAGACCTACATGCACCAAATGATACTGAAACACTATAGTACCGGTATACACACAAATATTATCCTAATGTATGTTTTAAAATGGAATTTTCTTGTATTTGAAGGTCATTTAACTGTGGTTATTTGTCTTGGCCTATACGTATTTATTTCAAGTGATATGCAGAAAGAAAGAAAAATCAATATTGAACCACAAGATCGTTTGACATGCAATAATGTGTATTGATAAATGACTATTAACAGCAGATTTTCAAATCTTTCAGATCGTTTTTTTCCTCTTAGAAACTTGTCATCATTCCTATTCAGAGTTTATAGGTATGTGAAATACATTTGTAAATTATTCACGGGGTTTGTGGATTATAAATTAATAGAGGTATCTCAGTCCAGTGTGCTCTTGTTTCTCAACTTGTAGTTGCTATGAATACCATTATGAGTCAATCATCAATCAAACTGATATGACGGTATCATAAGGAAATGCAGTTATTGGTTGTTATTACTACTTTCAAAATCAGCCAAACTGAACAACTGTGAGTGTAGCAACATGAAAATGAAATGTAATATACATGTATTTTCGAATGTTCGCCCGCGTCAAGCTTCGCAAGCTCGACCTCATCAGAGACTTTAGCTTCGTAGTAATTCAGACATGTAAGGGTTAAAGATACTACGTGGCGTAAAACGTGGACGGTTGCGGGTTTGAATCCCACCCTTACTTAGGCAATTATGGATTTCCGCGAAACAATCGGAAAGCACTTGGCGTACAATGCTCTATAACTACACAGACAAATCAGACAAATCAAAAATATATTTAGCAACGTATGTTTGTGAAAACAAATCAAAGAAAAATTGATATTATTTTAATTTTAAGCCAATCCAATTAAAATGTTAGACTGATTTGTTAACTGCGTTACCCAGACAAGGTATCGATTTAGTACTGGATTTCCAGTGCAACAACCATGAAAGCGTAAATCTCAATCACCCCGTGAACTTGATTTGGGTTTTTTTTCTTAATAAACATTGTAGAGGAGTGGTAGTGATAACAAAAATTATGTGTTGAAGATTACAGTTTACTGTACAAACATTCAATTATGTTTGGAAAACATTTGTACAAATTTTGTCGTTTGTGTTTACATCAGAGCCTGATAATGATATGAGCTGCAGGCAATAATCTGCGAAGCAAAAATAAGCAGGACACCAGGTGGGCGGATCATAATATGACATGGTTTTTGTGACTGGTGTCATTTTCCTGCAGAGTCATCAGAATTACTCTTGTGTTTTTAAGCAGATCTATGCTTGTTCTCATTTGAAATGCCTGGCCGGGCAGTTTATATAAGCCTTATAAAAAAAATATAATATATGTTTTTTAATTATTGAACAGTCTTTTATGTGTTTTAATGTGAACACCTTCTTCAGGAATCATTCATATGTCATTTTTAATCAAACTAAACCAATGATGTACAATCACAAATTTACCATAATGTGAAGAGAATTGTTTATGGTTGCATTTGTTTTTGTGTTCTGGATTTGTTTGGAAACAACAAATGTATGATGCTAATGATAGCTAATATTTTTCGACGTAAGTATGTTTCTTCAAACCCACATCGTCGGGCAAGATCATAACATCAATCATATCACATTCCTTTACTGGATCACGGCTTATCTAACGGGGCGTGACGGACAATGTTCACGATAGATTAGTCAGCCTCTGAATACGTGCACGATCCCTTTGGATCGGATTATAGAACCGGAAAAATCCTCCCTTGTCAAAATTGATTGGATTCCTTTGTGCTGTCATTATTTTTAGGCATACCACACTATACCACAATTAAAATGATACAATATTAGATTATTTTTTTTAAACACATTTGAATTTATGAAAATAAATTAAAGGTAGAATACAGAATTGGTATTTATCTCCCCAAAATGGGGGATGAATACCAATCCTGTAATCTACCTTTAATTTATTTTCATAATCCCCTTAAGTGTGAGAAAACTAATTGATATCCTTATTTGGTAAATTTTATTGAAAAGTGCACTTCTCAAAGGGCCCATGAAGAAGTTTGTTGTCACGGAACATTTTTGTTGCTTAATATATGGTTTGAAATTAACAAAACATAGTATTGACTATTTTGATGTGTCTGTTAGGCGTTAATACACTTTAATTGAGCCCCGAGAATGTTTGTGCCATTTGATTGCGCAATGATTCATGACGTAGGCTGTGGTAAAACATTTCAAAGACGGCTCTGGTGCCGAGTGGTCAACAATGCGTTGTATGTTATTGTCACACACATGGCCCTGGTCAGCTGTTCCACTGTCTACGTCACAGATTTTATGTTAATGAGGAAGGGTGGGCGGAGCACGGCAACCCCCTAATTTTAGAAATCGTTATTTCTACGATTAATACGCATCTAAAAAGATATACCATAATAGGCATACTTTATTTTTTTAACCAATAAAAAAATCATGGGACATTTAAACATTAAAAAATGGCCATGCTTTTCTGGACAACTGATGGCACTGTTCCCGTGATGTCATTCCAGGGAGACATTGTGGTTTTCTGTTCAATGTTCATGAAATTGTGAACCCCCAAATTTGCTTATTGAAAACATTTTGTGAGCAAAGTTTGCTCATTGGCTTACTGCCATGAGCTGGCACAACAACAGATCACTAATGAAAAGAACGTTTACGATGGTAAAATATCGTACATTCTGTCAACTTTTTTTTGTGCACAAACTAACAGTGACATTGAGGTTTCTGCCCGTGTAAATGTGCTCATGAATATGGAAATTCGCAACAGCATAAAAACCAAAAAGGCACCAAAATACCCTTAAAATTGGCAAAATAAAAAAAAATGAAAAATAAGGTTAAATGGGACACAAAGGTGCATTTCCAAGAACTGCATTAAAAAAATCATACACCCTTTAAAAAGAAACAAAAGTATCTCCCGATTGTTCATGAAAGTACTTTAAACAGCCTAAACTGTAGGAATATAATCCCCGTAGTAATATATGGTATACATATATACGAGGCCTTATCTGAATGTATATAACTGTAAATGGTTCATAATCAAATAAGTACAAATTTAAAAAAAAATGCTTATCCATGAAAATGGCACCTTAATGGTGTAGAGATTTGAGCAAGTTGCAAAACTATATAATATGTCCTTGAACTCAACTATCGAATTGTACCACATCAGCTGTTTAATGAGATCACCCTCGTCCCCGGGAGGAAATAACAGGGAACGGGTCATGTGCAGGGGTGAAAAGTCACTTAAGGTCACACTTGGGGAGGTAAATAATCTAAGGATATAATACCCCCAGACTGTGCAATAGAATTGGTAGATGTGTGTGTACATAAATCATATTGAAATCAAGTGCATATGACACGAGGCAAAGCCTATTAACACTATCACCCTTCCAACTGATTGCTTTAAGGCTTAGTGTAGCATTGGTGTAGACACAGGTCCTTTCTCTGTGTCAAGTACAGCAGAGTGACCAGGACTTTTTCAATGGGGGGGGGGGGCACAGTGGTGGACATTGCTTTTCAGTGGGGGTGGGGGACAGGGACCATGTTTTTTTTATTGGGGGCACCTGGGGGCACTGAGAATTTAAGGGGGGACACGTGCCCCAGCCCCCGTGGCTACACCCGCTAGTCAAGTAGGCCTATAACCAACTCAGCAAAAATGACCGAAGATGGCTACTTTAAAAACAAAAGTTAAAGTAGATGCAGATTTAAGAAAGCCACAACTTGCGCCCGTTTATAGTTTGTACGTTTTCCCAAACATAGCAGTTAGTTCAATCAAGAATATTATTAGTTCATGCTTAGACTATGGTTAAGTAATTATGGGGGAAAAGGAGGAATGTTGCTTCGTGAAGGACGGGCCCAATCAAGATACTCTGCCAAAACACAGCGTCAATTTTACCCCTTCCTTTAGCGATAAAGTAAGGCCTATCACACCGGATAAATAAGCAGCACTTTCTTCTCCTCCATGGAGGAGAAGAAACAGCCATGCTCTCTCGAGTGTTCAATTACTATCAGAACGCTATGTCTACTTGCAAAAGTTAATTGACTCGATTATTTATGGTGCCCTCATCATGGCGTTTATTTTTTAAGCAATGCGAATGGTCCAAAATTAGAACCTGTGTCTCCTTTCGTAGACGAGATAAATAAAACAACAACGAATCCGCTAAATGCGCAGTTTCTCAGCAGAAAGGTTAACTGTATGTTCCAGATGGCTGCATCGATCCCATCTCAAATCTCTAATATTACACATTTGTTTATAATTACGTCTTCAGTGCAATGGATGTGGGCTTAGCTTCGCACATAAATGTCTTTAATGATGGACCAGTATTCTATGCGTTGTGATTCCTATACCACACAATAATTAGCGATCATTAGCCAAATTCTGTGCATTCTTCGACACGGTAACCTTGACGATATGACCAGGTGACACCCTTTGAATGTCGCTGACCCTTCTTGTGATAACACACGCGGACATGAAGATGTTTATAGATGTTTAGGCCTAGTGTTCATGTAAAGTGCTTTAAAGGTGCTCCCATGTGGCGGTTTCCCCTTGAATATCTACACGCATATCAAATCATTATATAAGCAGTCAGGTAACCATCGAGACGGCTGTAGCGTTAATAAGGCTGCCAAAATGGTATACGGCTCGTTAACTGCCACTCGATTAAGTATTTAAAGGCTGGGGAAAAAAATCTTACTTTTGCGCGATTTCACGTGAATGCACGCTATCCTTAAACCGATCTTAACATCTTCGTTTGCGCGATTCATTTGACAGACAGTGTACAACACTACAATTGTGTTCACAGATGAGTCCTTTTTGCGTGTTTCCATCACTTGACAGCGCACTCCCACCACACGCGAGTACCGGTATATACGATCGAGTGACAGTGGTTATTATCGTCAAATACAATTTGTAGATCGTTTTCTCTCTAAACAAAAACTGCATGATTGATTTACTGACGTCATCATTATAATACTATTTATATGTTATGGATGAATGGATAATGGACATCCACAAAATGAACACTTAACGTGCTGTGTCTGATCTTCGAACGAAAGGATCGACATGTTTTTCACAACTTTTTTCACCAGTTTGTTTTACAGGGGTTTTACATCCATGAAATAAATACAGTAGATTGAGAGTAGATTCAGTAAGCCCATGTAGTTAATTAAGCAAAATATTGTCAACTGTGATGCCCGAAATTTGCCGACCATACAATATGTAAAGCAGTTAATGCAAGCTAAAGAGCGCCCTTTAATGTTGTTTTTACACCTCCACGGTCAGACCACGGGCTTCTTCACACACAATTATCTCGATATAGTTCATTGGTAAATTAACAGACTGGTGCTGGTGGAAATGCTGGTAGAACTGTGATTGAACTCTTACGTAATCCGCGTAACGAGCCTTCCCAACCAAGGTTATCATATGGCAACCATATTACTCATAACAACATAATAATAAGCACAATGGCCGATTTAGTACAAAAAGGGCCTTAAAATTTGTTTTTCCGTATTCTAACTTTGATTTGGTTATACTTAGGTTTCTACTGGCACAATATTCAAAGTAATCAAAATGAGGCTGTAATGGTTTAAAATAGTCTGGTACTCTTAGTAAAAGAAGACTATGCAATCATGCAATCATGATTGCTAGTGTACACACAGAGCAAGGAGTACACAGGGAACATGATGTTGATGAGAGAATTCTAAAGGGGGGAATCAAAACTTTCATCGTATCGCAAATCAACTTAAAAACCAAAACATCTTCAAAAATAGACCCTGAGGAAACCATTTTCTTCGCATTTTTTTTCAACTAAAGAAGCAAAACAGAACCCTAGACGAATAATAGTTCACTTATTTTTAGTTCTCTATTTTTAGGTGGGTTTTGTTTTTTCAAAGCAACGGTTCGTCTACCGACAGTCTCAGCATGAAATGATAACACCTGGAACTGCTATAATTGTCTTGGCCCCTTAGGTGTTTGCGCTATATAGACTGAATGTACTATTGATAAATGCACAACCGCCATCAAAATGGGAAAATTACGTTTAACCTTGTGTACGGATGTAGGTTAAAACCCCGGCACGTGATCCAAGCAACCAATAACAGCACGTGTGGTGTTATCTTAAATTTACAAGTGGGCAAAAAAAAGCAAATTAACTGTACTTTTGAATTCTATTTGCGGTCATAAGTGTTCACGAAATGCGGCACACACACAAATAATTTTAAAAGAGCGGCAAATATGACAAGAATTTTGCTCTCACATTTTAAAGACACAATTTACGCTGACTGACAGCGAACGTACAAACCACTTCGTGATATCAAAACAATAATACTCTTCCTTCACTGAAAATTAATTTTAAATTCTCGCCCACCATGGTAACAAACATGCATCTCAACCTACTTGTTGAAGATGATGTGTCTGGCATTGTACCTTGAAGTACTACCTGTAATTCTTAAAGAGAGCAACCGACAAGTAGCATATTATAGTTGTCAGGGGTGAATCCCTAATTGGGAAGGGGGGTGGGTAATTCAACCCAAAAGTGACACTTTGATTATATCTCTCTCCACCCCTCTCCCCCCTTACATCTACCCCATTCAGGCTCCATCCTTAGTTGGGTAACGAGAGATTCACCAACCTATAGACAATGTAACCTGTGACATCACGTTTACAAAAGAGCCACAGCTCAATCGAAGAAAACTTAAAATCTTACAAATGGAGATTGCCCTGTCTGATTTTTATCATCTTTTGATGATGAAGAAAGGGGGGACGTCTCTTGATCAGCTGTTATTTTTATAACTCGTGAATTGAAGTGGAAATTATGACACAAAATGTAAAGTTCCCCATACGACCAGTGTAGTATCTCGCCTGCCAGAAAGGCCCTGGAATGTAGAAGGTCACTCTTTTTGTAGCCAATGTTTACATGGTCTATAGTTCGGGCACTTACTGGACAGTTAAGTATAAAGATAAAGTGAAAGTTGGAACTTACCCAATGTGTGGACAGCGGAGACGTAACTCCAGTTGTATCTGACGACGATGTCCACCATGGCCTGGGCCTGAAGGGTGTCCGATGGGCACACTCTGATGAAATACTCATATAGCGTCTTATCACTTAAATCCTTACTGGTAGCCGAATAGGCCACTTGAGGAATGCTGAACAACTGCAAAAGATTTTGAACTTGTATCGCTACAGAACTCGAGCCGGGTCCAATAACCCCGACTATGGGTTTACGGGTGGGTAGAGGTGTTCCCACACCACCTGGGAGGCACTGGTTTAAAACCCCCTGTGCGAAGGTAGAGGAATCCCCGCCCGTGAGGTCCTGGCTGCCCGCTGCTCCGATGTTATCACTTACAAACTCCAGGCTTTGTTCTAAAGCAACAGATGAATACCAGCAGGAATCTCTGATCTCACAGCCTATGGTGACATTAGGGAGGATGGTGGGATCCTTATTGATGTCCGCCAGGGTTTTCATCATCACCTCAACCCGTTGGATCCCATACTGCTCCCGGATGTCCCCGCAAGTCCGATCCGTCGCTTGGCTCTCGCTCGGGGCATGGTGGACGGAGAAGAGAGCACCGAGAATCACGTCGCCGTCCAGGCGGATGACTTTACGGTTACGCACGGTCGCTGAGACGGCATTAACGCTGCTAATGAGGACGATTACCCATAAAGAGAGGAGACACAACCCTCTCCAATCCGAGGCCCGTATCCCCATCATCTCTGCTAATCCACGGGTCTTGGCTGGTCTACCACCACCCTTCAGTGGTACCACCACGACATCTGAGGTTAAGGGCTCCCTCCCAATCCGATGCTCGGCAGTGTAGCCTTGCGCAAGTCCGGTAAATCCATGATGATGGTATAAAGCACCGTGATGACTCTGCCACGTGCGACCACATAAATGATCACCAGTCAACCTGGCCATGGTCTCCATTCCCGAGCAGGCCTACGCTCCAGTAACCTTCGCCTCCGATAAAATCCAACTCACCGGGGCCCAGCGGGGTTGTGGGAGCTCACGCGATTACACCATGCTTGAATAATTAAGAGGAATATTTTTTTAAGGGGCTCGACCCCAACCACGCGACAGCGCACTTGAACGTATCTGCATTCCCACCATGCAAGGTCTCGCTCTACGTGGAGTGGTTCAGTTTGATTGACTTCAACACAAATCTCATCTATATCCAATGAACAATAAAAAAAAGCTATGGATGACTGTCACACCGAACTCGGAATCTCCCACTGACTGTCCACGAAGACTTCCTAAAGCGACACTTTTACTTTCCAAGGGCCGCCGCTCGAAAAGGAAAAAGTGCATGACGATGACACGCATGCGCAATAATACTTCCTCACGACGCTCCCTCAGTAAAGACAATAATTAGCGTTGCTACGTGAAATCCGTCCTCCATGATGTTGCCAGGTGCATTATCTCAGCTACTAATTTATTTAAGTTTGTATGTACATTTCCCTTCTCGTGTAATTCCTGTCAGCGGCATTTTTTTTTTCATACAAGTTGTTGTTTCCCCGTGGACTATATTTATTTCATCCAGTCGCGCCGCATCCACGGTGATGGACAAACAGCGGGTATTTCCCGGTCGACAAGAAGACGCGTGGTGTGGTAGTTCTGGTTTCAGCAAATCCTCTCACATGAAACTCCTCACAAACTAAATGGAGGAGAGAAACAAAAATAATGACATTTCAAAACTGAATTAACATCACGAGCAGAACAGTTGAGAAAATGACCGTTGTCTGGGCCCAATTTCATAAAGCCTGTGGGCACAAAAGCTTGCTGAGCACAGACAAACCTTGCTTAGCAGAAAGAGGTATATATCCAGCAAAACTTTCATGACTTTTGTATTGTTACAACAGGTGCCCCACTCATTGTGTGCTTAGCAAATAAATTTGATAAGCAGTATTTACTGCTTAACAGCTTTAGAAATTGGGCCTGCTAAGCACAAACACTGCTGTACACGTATTTGATATAAGGAAACTAAATAGTGGTGAATCGGTCCAAACAGTGTAAATAACGATAACTGTGGTACCCCTTCCTGGCTATGCAACATTATTCGGTGGTAAACAAGTTGTTGTGCTAACCAGCTTTAATGAAAAGTGGGCCCTGTTAGAATCAAAGTGTAGTTTTGATTGTGGTTAAAAAAAGAAGTCACTCCGTGCATGACGAAATACTCACCCAAGAGCCCAAGTGACGGATTCTTTGTCAAAGAAACTCCCATATACATAGTCGTCCTACGCCGGTAATGCATAACTCAAAATAAACCTCTTTTGTATATAGAAACTGGTAGTTTCTGAAACAGTTATGTGATTAATAGCAATGTCACAACATACAACTTTAATAAAATGGCTTAGCATATGTGATATTGTTACCAAAAGCAGACTTTTGGTGGGACTCTGTCGGTCACGGCATGCATTTGCACGTAGTTGCCATCAGCTCAGATGACGTAGTACCCACAATAGGTCACGTGATGACATGTAAACATTGGTCGCGCAATCGGTCTATTAGTGTGTTATTACTGTTGCAGATGGTGAAGTTAAAACTTGTAGTATTATGCTATTCTAATTGGAAGGCTGAAGTCAATTCGAAAACGCAGGATGAAAAAAGTACACGCTGTATAATCCAAATTGTCTTCAATGAAATGTCCGGTTTACGCTTTTTTTTGGGGGGGGGTTATTAATGTTCTCAGCAGCAATGTAACATTGTGTGTGGAGTACCTGGAACCACGGGCTACAATTTGTAATGACAAGCATCGCAAACTTTGCGTTCAGCCAGACCATAAAGAGACGTCACACATTGCGGGAGGGTGAAGACAAGGGATTCAGCAATGAAGAAGATTAGCATAAACTCACCAAATGAGGGCGTTATGCATGATTTACAATGTATGGTCACGGTGGTGGTTATTGATTATTGGAGAGACCGGCAGATATAATTTTCCTGCATTAGTCCATGCATTGTATAAAAATACAAAGTTAAAATGGTTTGAACTCCCCCTCCTTATAACTTAAAATCATCAACGTCCAAAATTCCTAAATTGCGTGTTTTCATAAGATGATTATTCTGATTGATTTTGTAATTAAAATCAAATAATGAAATGACATTACTCAACCGTGCTCAGGATATATGTAACCAAAGCAGCCCACGTTTGGCATTTAAGCCAGCCCGGGCAGCACCATGTCACTAAGAGCAACTCGAAACATCTTGTTAATTGATTTTAATGAAATTATAATGGACGTTTTTAATTGCTTGACGAAGCGCGGGATAATTGCATGGGGCTGGTTTTTTTTGTTGTTTTTTTTTGATGGAGAAAATGTTGCCGTCCAGCAGGAGAATTATTGACCGTTGGCCATTTGCTAAGATCTCTGTATTTGCAACAGAGGTTATGATTGGCGACTCTGGTCGAACCGGCAAAGTGTTATACCATTGTTCCCTTCAAGCTCACTGGAAACAAATTGTAGTGTGGGCCTAAATACTTATGCAATCAAACTAATTGTTTCTGAAGAACACAACCCGGAGAATGCTGATCTCCACCGGCGGTGCGCAGTCCTGTGCCCTGCTTTGGAAGCAACGTATCGATACCACGTGACAAGTTAATGGCAAAATGGCGACTCCCATTGAGCATTGTCTACGTTTTGTTATTGGTCGATCTAATGAGACTTGTATCTGGATGGCATTTTTGCCATACATACGTGCAGTGGCGTAACCAGACATTTTCTTTTGGGGGCGGGGGAAGAGACACAATTTAGGGGGGCTATCGAGGCATTCATTTTGTGCATTTTTTCGATCTCTTTCAGGGGCAAGGATTCTGAGCGTGGGGGGTTGTGCCCCACTGCCCCCCCCCCCCCCATCCCCACCCCCAGTTACGGCATTGCATATGTGGCATGTGATGTAATTTTGCCATACACTACCGTAAAAACACGGCATGATAAAATGGACCCGCGTCCATAAAACAGTCCCACAACTGAGTTGCACGTACAATCGGCTCGGCGCTTTCAAGGTTCTATTATGATGATAAAATGGCGTCCGGATGAAGTAACTTCGGCTAGATATGGCTAAAGCCGTTTGCTAATAACAACAACGTTGAATAGTGTGCCTTTTCAGCATTCTGGACATAGCCACAGCCGAAGCCGTCAATTTGGATTCGTGCACCGAATGAGTACTTCTTGAATGTAAATCATAATCATTACAAAACTGGTTTTGATCATACTAACCATTGTAATCAATCTTCACCAATAATTAATACGAACAATTTACAATTCAAGCCCGCCTGTTTACACGACGCCAGCTACCCCAAACTGAAGTCCACTCGTTAAACATGCATAAAGTGTTTCTGAACACTATGAACAAAGCTGTACACTTATTGTCTCAAATATCATAATTGAGGATGCAGACATCAAATATTGAATGGTAATGCATGCTGTGGAACTAACGTAACTATTTGAATATGTACAGGAACTGACCTATTATTTGTAAAGCTATAAAAACGTAGTTTGGTTCTACTCCTATTATATTTTGACAGCTCATTATGCATGTTGCACGCATGGCCTTATTCCAGCGCTTAATGTTATTACGGATACCGCATTTTCGCCCCATATTATAGTATTATAGTGTGAATAATATTAATTTATGTAATTCTTGCACAAATTGCCTCAAGGCGTTGACACGTCTACGTCATGCTACCAGTGCAGTATAATTCCATTTGCAGACATTAACTTGTCATTATCCCGTAAATTGCGCTTGGTTTCGCCTGTCGATTAGTGAAGGAACAACGCGTTAGGGCACAAAAGAACCAATGTGAAGTCCATCGGGGAAAAGGAACGACGGTGGGACTATGCGACGCGTTTTACGGCCGAGTTGAGCCAATCAAAGCCCCGGCTCGTGTCGGTGTCGGGGAAGTCTGTACACGGGGATTAAACCGCAGAGTGATGTGTCGCTTGCGTGGAATCGAAATCCAAAGGAGAAAAAAAAATAACATTGCATAAAGATGAAATTATATCGATCTTGCTGTGTGTACTCAAGTCGACTGTGATGAGATTTGGACAATAACATGACTGTTTTTAACATCAAGAAAAGTACAGTACCCTGGGTAAAGTGGCTAGCGCAGACTTGGTGAACTGATACTCCAAGTGTTAGGGTGTCAATGTGCATTGGTTTGAATTACATTGGTTTAAAATTAAAATTGAATTGGAACAATTAGGTTATGTGTGTACAGGCACACTGAGACAGGATATTGTTGGACTAAATGATTTCAGATCATCATAAGAGCATTACCGCGGTCAGGCCATTTTGTATCCTCCCATTTAAATGAATGATACCAAACCGAGGCTGGAAGTATTTTTTGAATGAGATTGCATATTAAGAGTACGGTAATAGCCGCGGGTGACACTATACCAACGGGGTGCATGTTAATAACAAATATTTTAGACTGTGTTCCAGTCGGTCCTTACCTTGTTTTCCTCAAGTTGGGACGAGGCAAGCACACATTCCCTATTGCATGTCTTTTAATAGTGAACAGCACGGTTAATGAGGCCACGGATGTACCCTGTGTTCAGTATCAACAATATCAATTTACGGATTTTATTAATTATGATCAGTGTTTGATATATTCACCAGAAGTCATCGAATGAAACGTGCAGTTTGAATGGAGTAATGACAAGGTGAGCTGAACACACGACTTCTTTCACCTGTCACTAGCCTGCGGTATCGACCCAACTCTCTCACACCCATGACAATAACTCATCAAGTGCCCATTCATAACTTCGCTTTGGAATCAATAACTGGTCTTTTAGTTCCTACCTACATTGTGCTGGTAATTGCCGGCCGAAGAGTGTCAAGCGATTGCACTTTTTGCAGGATCCATGTTATGAGGAATGCCCATGGCTACAGGCAGGATTTTCCTAATGTGACTCCTGATAGTTCCCCATAAAAGTGATCAAGGGAATGGGTGCTTGCCTCGTCACAACTTGAGGAAAACAACCGACTGGAACGCGGTCTAAAATATTAATTAGTAACATGTACCCCGTTGAATAGTGTCACTCGCTTTTTGATCCATTACTATATCTTATAGCATGCAATCTTATTCAAAAAAAACCTTCCAGCCTCGGTTTGGTATCAATAGTTTAGATGGGATGATGCAAAATGGCCTTACCGCGATAATGCTCTAATGATCATTATCTACCCTGTGCTATTTTCCCTTTTTCCTGGTGTGGATTGCACAAAGCGCTAGGACTAGTCTTATCTCGAGTTAGGATAAGTAACTATCTAGTCCTAACTTATAGGACTTGTCATCAGTTAGGACTAGTCCTAAGTTAGGATTAGTTTTGTGAAATTCAGCCCACTGTTCTATGTTCCCTCTTTTGAAATACCGGTACGATTTATTTGTTGGACAAAATATTTCGGTTTGGGAAATTTCAAAGCATTGTCGACATTCGACCAACCTACGTAAATGCCCTTCGCGGTATCCACTCAGTAATTATTAATGATGATATTTTGTGATATACATGAAGAATACAATTTGGGCCCAAATTCGCAATCATCGTCGACCAAGGATCCCTTCCGAGGGCATATTTAATAATTTATACAGTACCTCTATGAACGTCCTTAAACGGACTCATTGCCTTCGGATTGGGCGCATTTGGGCTATACAAAGCCCTCGTTATAATGAATAGTTGGAAAGCTATTTTAAAAGTAGAATATAATGATTCAAATAAATATCCCTTAAAAATGTTTTTTTTTTAACTTAGTGAAAGAACACGATCCGCCATTTTGTAGAACCAAATTTAGGATCCACAAAATGGCAGACCGTAATGCTTCAATGTAGAGTGTGGTTCCACTGGTTTTCTTTCCAGAGGCAAATGAATGATATTGTGTTATCACTACACACTATTTACAACACACTGTAGGTGTTTTATTGCACAAACAACTCTTAAAAAGGATAAGGAGCAATTCCAAACAACACCAATTTAAGATATTTAAATGCATTGTTTCCCTTGAATGCCAACTACAAAATTGTACAAAACACACCGATGAGTATAAGGAATAATTGCACAAAGTGTATCTAGCTTTACCAATTCAATTAAGATCCATGTGGTGTGTCAAGTTTTCGTCTGGTTTCCATCTCATTTTGCTCTTATTTTTTTTGTTTTTTTTTTAAGCAAGATACATGTTGTCCACTTTAACTCAACAAAATTGGCCCACAGGGTCCATATTCATAGCGCATGCTTAAGCACAAACAGTTGCTAAGCACAACAAAAGTTATGCTTACCAGAAAAAGGTTACCGGCCTAAATGCCATGTCACATGTACAATCAGTGACTGGTATCCTGCTTAGTTTTGTTAAGCAGGAAATCGTTCAGCATTATTTTCTGTTAAGCTTTATGCAATTGGACCTGGTCACCAAGGCGATACAATCCCTTCGTCAAAAAAAATGACGCGCAGCTCCTTTACAGGCTATAGATTAAAAATTAACGTCCATGTAAAATGTCTATGGTTACTAAATTTCTCTTTAGATTTTCATCGATATCCTGAGGAGTAATCCGAAGGTTTGATTTCATTTTGGCGCCTTGAGGCATTTAGATGTGGAAAGATAATATCACTATGACTCGATATCTGTCAACCATGCATTATTGGTGAGGTCAACGCAAGGTTTTCTCCCCGTTTTTTTTATATACTGTAATTCTCTGTCATTTTTTTTTTAATAGGATACACTTCTCTGTGACACGTTGAGTAACAGCACTCAGGCTACTTGTAAAGCACATCAACCAGTAGTTCAGCTTGACCATCTGGAGTCGTGCGATAAGACTTTCGAAAGAAAGGGGACCCCGTGACAAAAATAAATCTGCAGAACGCGGGGTAAAAACGATCAAGGTTCAATTTGTTTTGTCTTGCCCTTCTTCATAAGAGCGGTTTGTTTGTTTGTTTTTTTTTTTTTTTTTTTTTTTTTTGGGGGGGTGGGGTGTTTTGGTTTTTGCTTTAAAAAGTATGTTAGAAATGTCCAAGAAAGCATTACCCCTGTATACAGTAACGGTGCAGTGGGGAGGGGCAAAGGGGTGCATAGAGGGGGAAATTTCAGTTGAGGTCAAGTCTAAAATTGCCTTATTATAGCAAATTTCACGGTGGCCAGAGGCTGACATGGGCGCTAGCACGGTGGCAAGATGTTCCACAGGGGGTGAGGCAGCTTCCCCCTTCTCTTGGCTACCCCACAAGTTAGACTAAGGGTTTGGGTCATAGGGTTGGGTTTGAGGTTAATGGTTGTGATTAGGTGAGATTTGTGTTATGGGGTGGGTTTGCACCGTTTGGACTGGTGCGGTTCTTGCTGCTTGTCAGTATCATGGCTTGGTGAGAATTGGGGTTCACCTTATGATCGAGGTTGGTTTGAATTGCTTTTACTGGTCACTCATGCTTTAATGGGTCATTACTGGCTTATGTGTGAAACAATTAGAAGGAAAGTGAACGGGAAAAAAACGAAACAGTGGTACAAACCATAATGGTTCTGAAAAATGCTGCCAGGTTAGTCTTGTTTGTTTTTGCTTGAGGGACCTAACGCGTGAAGTTGTAGGAGCTGGATACGAACCAATTACGTTTTGAAAACATTGCGTGAGACTTCACAAACTTACCACGATGAAAAGGGGTCCTCTGTATAGCACCTAAAATGATTCAAGAGGATTCACCAAGTCAAAAGTCACCTCTTCACATCTGTACAAAACAACCGTAATTTATTTGCTTTCACCAGAGGCAACGTCTTTTTAACCCTGTCATTCTTCTTCTAAACAATTCTTCTCCGTTTACTCATTCACTATTTTTCCAACGAGTATTTTTTCAAAGTTATTGTTACATCGGTATGGGCCTTCTAGTTTTGGGGTTTTTTTTTAGTAAGGCCGTGTTCGAATTAGTGGCTGCGGCTACGGCTTTATCGTGACGTCAGCTAGCGTTTAAGTCACTAGTATAAGAGAAGAACTGCTAAATTATAGTTTTCAAAATGGGGGGGGGGGGGAGACTCAAGGTTTTTTAAACAACTTCAAGTCCAATTAATTCAGCTTACTTGAAGATGATCAGGTAATGAACGTATCCCGATCCTATTTCAATCTGTAAACACAGAGCTCGCTGTTTATTCTTTTGCAGACTTTGCAGATATTTAAGCTGTACGTTTCAGTGATTTAAAACCCTATCTGTCAACTCGGCAGTTTCGTTTAAGTCAAATCCGAATGGGATTTTAGAAAGTGTTTACATTAGCTTATTGCTCCACGATTCCTTTCCGGGACAACTTTGATTGAAATGTAATGTATCGGCCAAAATAACATCTCACTCATCCTGTAACTCACATCACCTTTATAATTGTTTTTCTTTGGATGTTTTCATCTGGTAGGCTTTATGTAAATTGAAATAAACATCATTCGCGGCCACAACAAACCATTTTAACCTGAGCCCATCAGTGAGTCTTACATTAAACTAATTACATCAGCACTTTAATACAGACCCCCTTACACAGGATTTCATCTAATAGTGTACGTGAGTGGGGCACTTTGAATGCATCTCGTGTACACCGCCTACTTACATCGCCCTGAATATAATAAATCAGCATGAGTTAACTCTGAAAGATACAATTTCATTTGAAATTACTTTGAGGAATGATGTGATCATAAATAATTAAAGTATAGAGTATTTTTAAATGTGTCAGGTTTAAGCGAATTGTGCGCGCGTGGAGGAACGCTGTTAACAATTTAATCTCTAATTTTGAATCCGTTGTTCCCATTTATTTCTGAGTCAGCTTCACCCGTTTGCTGGGCCGAAATGACCAGAAATCCGGATCAGCAACGTGTTTTTGACTTCGATTCTGGGTCATGTCGACCCGATATCTTGGTCAACCTTACCCAACTTCTGGTCAATTCGGACCCTGGCATTTTTAGAGTGTACTATAGAGGACACAGAAAGAGTGTCAGTATACCAATTCCACTGAAAAACAATCTAAACATTGTTAAATATTATTATTTATTTATTTGTATGTTTTTTCTCACAAAAAAGATGTTTGAATAAAAACAAACAAACAAATAAACGGTATAGCACTGGAATAATCGTTCATTCAATTCTTCTCGTTTTCGAGAAAAACAACATCAAGAAAGGATGACACGTCGTTGTTTTCGTTTTTAACTTTTGTTATTACCCAACAAAAAGGAGTTATTTTATTCTAAACTTATAGTTGCCGAGAAATATCCAGACAAGATGACTGATGATTGTTTTTCGGAGGAATGTGTTCTGTCAAATCTGACAATTTTCAAGATCGCTCGGGGAAATTGTAAAGGCCTATCATTTCTTACTCTGGAAGAGCACATTCATTCCATTATCTAATAATGTGAAAGACAAAGTACATGACTGATAATTATTGAAAAACAATTGATTGATTTCAATATACAAGCTCGCTGATTACAAAGTCCATGCCATGTGACCATGGCAGAGAAATATTTCCGCCTTGAATGCTGTTAAAGTTGACTATTTGGAGACCCCCACAAATCAGCCTTGTTTAATTTCAATGGCCTCAATCGAACCCGCGAACCAAACGTGCACAAATTTCATAACATTCCGTTTTTCCCGTTCTTATCTCATTAAACATTTACCACTGAATTGTGATGACATTTTCACAGGTTGTTTGTCTGGCGTGTGTATTAAGAAACTAGAAGATGTGAATTGATATATTCCTCCAACCAAAAAAAAATCAAGCGCTTTTCCTTTTGGGTTCTTTTGCCCACCAACTTTTAAATATTATGATATTCGGAGTCCTCCTTCAATATAAGAACATTTTGAGCCAAAAGATTTCCCTTGTTGATTGGTGCATCACACCAACTTCCTTTTGAATACTAATCGATGGTTTTCAAAGAAGGTTTCGACTACTTCTGAATGTACCGTGCAGTCTTTTCTAAACATAATATGATGCATTATGCACAATGTGTACACTTTCCATTAGAAATGCCTATTACGCATAACACTAGATAACATCTATTTTGACGCATTATAAATGCACTCAAGGCAATTCCATTGGTGTGCCCAAGAGACGAATTTGAAGGGAAAAAAAATGAACAAGATGTCTTTCGAGCGACTGCTTGGTATAAGCTTTACAACAAGATTATATACAATTTTTAAGATGGGCTATACGTCTTGGGTTTATATTGTATAACAATGGGTATATGTATTTGTCGAGACTAAGATTTTGGAATTTAATACGACTAATGGAGTGCATTATAACAAAATCAACGTGAATGCTCGGTATATAAATAAATTAAATAAATCAAAGCTGCATTATATGCAGGTTAATAATTTATTTCTTTAAGATGTGTGATATAGACTTAGACCGTGTCCAAAGTTACGGCTACGGCTACGACTGGATGGTGGCGTCATCATGTGTTGAAGTATGATAGAACGTCCTTAGCAACAGCCGTAGCCTTAGCCGCAGCCGTCAATTCGGATATGGCCTTCGAGTCCTATCCATCAATCTCCCACGTGGGAACGAATCAATCAATCGGGCTGGGATTCGAACCCACTTTCTTTGGAATGATCACAGCACTTTTCAACTTAACGCTCCTCAACGAACGCGGGTTCAAAATACAAGTCAGAATTGCACATCGAAATTAGATAACATTTTTACGGTCAAATAAAATAAATGGCATAACCGCGTCGGCAGGCATGTAATTCACAAAGCCAAAATGCTACTCCCAAATGACCTTTTGAGATAACAATCCCCTTGAATATTTTTTTTGTGGACTAGAATGTAGGACAAAGGTCAGTAGCTCTATATGAAAACCGATCAACCATTAATTCATTAGCAATTTCCATAAAGAAAATTGTACTACAGTGAAAATGCACTTATTGAAAACTAGAGGAAGGGGACGATGAGTTACTCAACCGAAAACAGATTTATTACTAGGGTTCACAATAAAGAGACACTGTAAAGAGCTCGAATTATTCTGGTCCAATAAAAACGTTGAGCTACAAGGCCTTCGGTCTTGTGGACCCCCCCCCCCCTTCCCCACCACCCCCAATTTTGAGCCCTGCTGTAATTGCCCTTTTGGCAAAAAACAAATAGTATTAGATATATCACTTAGGGCTGAATTCGACCTGGAATCGTGACGCTGTAAAACTGAGAGGTTGGACCTTTAAAATAATGGTGTTGAGCAAAGTCTATGAAATTCTATGAAATCTATAGGAAATTTGGGTCTATTATCTTGTTAATTGTGTATGACACGCCTGCCTCATAATTTGATCAAATAACCCATTTGTTATAAAACACAATGCTGTTTATGAGGATAATTTTTTTAATGCACTGAACATTGTTATGTACTCTCAAATTTGTTTGGCATATACAGCTGGTAATGTTTCCAACGTCTTTCGATATGTTTTGAGTTTTTAGAAAATTGTAAATTTGAGTTTGATCCTCTTTATATTACAGGGCAGAATGAGAGAAAGCAGCAAATACAATAGCAACAGAAGATCGTAAATTTGGATCAGAGTGAGCAGATTTACATTTTCAACTGTTTATTTGTTTGTTTTCGGAAATATCGTTTGCTAAAGCGTCTAAATGTTTCGTTCTCTGCAGGAAAACACAAACAGGTTCAAAAAATTCCTCATCAAGGAAAACGTACTTATTGCTGGAAATACACCAAAACAATATTACACATTTTTCTCAATATTATTTCAAACACTCTTATACAAAAAATGATAAGCAAAAAGCACACTCACCGATTTTCGTCAAAATGCACTCAAAATAAAATGCCGCCGAGCAGACACACAATTATTGCTACATCACGAAGATATAATCGATTGAAATCCTGGTGCGTATCGTGACTGTGAAAAAAAAAATGCGGATAGGCCGAGTTATCTTCGAAGATCATGCTACTATATTATTTTCAACCAAGAGTTTTGCCAAGTAATAACGGGCCCGTCTCGTCTGGACAGATTCTCCTTGCAGTATAAGCTTTTACATGCTCCCCACCTCAACGAGTCCAGCGGAAAAACTTCCCAGCTTTAACTCAATCTAAGGGGTCGTTTCCCAGCGCATGCGTCCTCAACAGCCATGAATGACCGCGAAACACGATTTATGTTTAGTGTTATCTTTTCCTAAAATCCTATTTGCAGTAGTTGCCACGGGCAAGTTTTCTTATGATGAATTCATACTTTCCATTAATTGTAATTAGTTCCAGGTGTATGCTTGTAATACATTCGGTGTAAGGTTTCTTTGAAGAGAGATTTATAATAATATAGGGCCTTTTAGAAACCACGGTTTAGGGCTTTCCGGCTGTGGCTGTGGCTGTGGCTTTTCACAACGGCTTGACTCCGTCTGAAATTATCAAAACTGTGCGGTTTCTTTTATTTTCTGTAACTAAGTGCGTTCAATTCTAAAGGGATAATACATCATTGTTTTTGTAGAGTTAATTCATTTCCGCCCTTAAGCACACCATCCAAACATGAAAACAAAATGTCAAAATTAGTCCATTTTTAGTGAATATAACTAAAACAATGCGTTATCTGGTATTTTGTGCACGTTCACGCTTGTTCCACTTGGTTGACTTCGATTCAAACAATGCTATTTTCTCGATTTCAATAGTGTTTCACATGCAAACATTTCTCTGAAAAACAAACTGGTACTAGTATATGAACTCTACGATCTGTAAAGCTTTCTGATTAAAAATAATATACGTTTCTCTCGAAACCTGTACTTTGTATTTAAATGCCAGGGTTGCAAATTACCCTTTATCAGAGGAAACCGCAATAGTGGAGAGCTTAACAACCAGGATTTTTTTCACTGACGGGGCACGGGGGTCATGGTTGTCAGTGGGAGGGGCTGGGCCATTATTATTATTATTTATTTTTTATGAATTTCATGTATCTAGATTTTTTACTTATTTTTTTCCATGGGGGGCACCCGGGGGCATTGGAAAATTGTGGGGGCTACGCCGCTGGAGCTGAAGTTGAATTTCGGCCACAGCGCCTATGGATGTGTCATTCAATAACATATGTTTTTCAATTTATTAATCTAATGTTTTTACTCTCAGTAGACGGACTGCAATTTCAGATATACTAAAAATGTTTATTTACATTACTGACATTCCTGTGTTATTAGCTGTGCCACTGTAGACCCTTCATCACTTCCTCACGCTTGAACGACTTCAATTTATTGCAAAGATTTCAAAACTAATTGAATTTGTACCTTAAAGGTATGTCATACATGGGGAACATTTTTTCTTTTTTTCTTTTTTCTGTCTTATTAATTTTTTTAATTTTTTTATTTATTTTTATTTTTTGTTAATGACACCAGCCAGAACCCCTACCTCTGATCAGTGAATCTAAGTTCTTGGGCTTTTCATGAGACCATTTTGAATGTAAAATATAAACAGTTTATTTATAGGTTTTGTGTGCTTTCCGCAAAACACGATTTAATAGCTTTAAGATATTCAGTTTTAGTCAGTCGCAGAATTCAACATTTTAAAGAGTGCGACCGGTGGCTACTCTATAAGTTAGATTTAACGTCATGAAAAGGTTAAATTAAGATTGTCAAAGTTAAGTGATACTATAATGTTTTAACAAATTTTTAATGAGATGGTTGTTTAGGCATGCTCGGTACACTACCCTTCCACCCCCCAAAAAAAAATAACAACAACAAAAACAAAAAACCGGAGTCTGGCCAGTACTATAGAACTGGGGTGTTTTCATACTGGATGGGCATAGCTCAAAAATTCAACGGCTAACCTTCCAAAAAATCAAAAGAAATGAGAAGTTTATGATATTTATTCGGTTTGTTTTGAAGAGGCTGGGAGGTTTTAAAACATTTTCGAGTATTTTTGAATATTTAGCATTTAGCATTGCTTGATATGATTATCTTATTTGTATGGTGCACCGAAAGGGAAATGCTTTCGGGCGGCATTCGATGATCTACTTACAAATATGCATGTCGCCCTCTGCAGTTGGAACTTGTCCATGTAAAAATCAAACAATGAGTGCAAGAATCGCGTAACTGAGACTGTCATTGTCTAACGGGAACTATTTCAGAGGATGATTAATCTGGCACAAACTTTACACTTAAATAAATATTTCTTTAAAATAGACAATTCATTTCTCTGATTATCACTGACACTACATACCAATCCTTTATTGTAAATTCGTCACTTATTTTCTGCGTGAGTTATCTGACCCAATAAAAACAAACCTCCACTTGACAAGTAGGCAAAACCTTTTCTCTGTGGTAACACTGGTAAAGATTAACATGACTTAAAGGAGCAATGCTTAATAATTCCTCCACTCCAAGAGATTTCAACAAAGGCATGGTATTCATTCCCATTATTATTATTGTTTTAATCTAAGACCACTGATTTTAATGTTTATACCCGTACCAATCATCCGAAAAATATTGTCTCTGGCTGAAAATTGTCACTCTCTAAAAGTTTGAGATTGAAATTCACCCTGGTCGATTGAAACTAGGGACAGTCTGCAGACGATTTGTCAATTGAAATAGTTTCACTCGATTGGAGTGGGTTTCGATATAAGACTTTGAAGAGAGCAAAGTCAATAGAAAAGCAGTTGAAGACATCCTCCACCCCACAGTAACCATTACTTAATTCGATTGCCGAAATCGAAATAAAGCACGTACGAACGTGCACAGAAACCGTGCACAGAACAAATCATTTTCTTAATAGTTGCTTAATTAAAACGACACTTAATTTTACGAAACTTTCATTATGTGGTTGGTTGGAATCTGTATTAGCAACAGTTGATAAAAATGAATGTAGACTAAGAACCGATAACGTATAGATAATATAACAGTGGGGTAAGAATATAATACTGTTATAATAGATGTTAATTTTTGCATCGGGGATAAAGAATATTATTTGTAATTTTTACCCATACACTGATGTGTGTTAAGCACTGTATACTCAGTACTTTCCCGAGTCCTGTGAAAATGCCTGTGATTTTTTTTTCACGGGACTCGGGAAAATACTGAGTATACAGTGCTTAACACACATCGGTGTATGGGTAAAAATTACAAATAATGTTCTTTGTCCCCAATGCAAAAATTAACATCTACTATAATGGTTGCGGTACCCGCTGCTAATAGAGTTCGAACTGCCTCTAGCTACCAGGCAGTCTCGATAGTCTAATTGGTAAGACATCTGCTCTAGAATGGCGTGGGACGTGGGTTCGAATCCCACCCAGGGAAAATGCCTATGTTTTTTTTCACAGGAGTCGGGAAAGTACTGAGTATACAGTGCATAACGCACATCGGTGTATGTTCATTTTCTTTAGAATAAGTGCATTGTAAGTAAGAACATTCTAACAGATTGGGGCTTTTACCAGATCTACAGGCTGGGAATGTTTCCCCCTAAAATTTGAATTCGAATTGATGTGTTTATCATTTTCTGGCTGGCGTTAGGTTAATCACGATTAGGTTGATCCAGCGTAAAAATGAAACCGATATCTATAATCTCTTTATGGATTTATGTCAAGCAAAAACTCATGACAAATTTGGAGGTACTGCACCAATGCTGATTAGCTTATAATCATCGGTGTTCATTAAGTGGAAGAGGAATCTCAATGACAGCGAAGTGTGTATTGAGATACAAAGTTAATAAAGTTAACCAATAACTGTTTATTAGTTATACCAAAATGGTTGGGAAAAATTCTTATTATATGAAAACTCACTTGAAAGTGTTGGTGTCAGACTCGGGGTTGTTTAAATGTAAACTAAGATTTTATCTCAAATTATCAAATAGTTGTTTGTTTGTCGCAAAGAGGACTCGAGGAAAATTCCAGGGAGGAAAATTCCTAGAGCTAGATGAAAAGTAAACTTACAAAAATGTACAAAAGTTGTACATTGATTTGAGTGCGCAGTGACACTTAACAGTATTTGCAGCCCCAAAGTGGCCAATACGTCAACGCACAAATAAAGTGAGGGTTGGTTGTAATGCGAAGAAGTTGTAATAATTTGGAGAAGTCCCCTAACCTTCGTCTTAAGGGGGCGCCACGGATATAAAAACTAAGCGCTGCATGTTTACAGTGCTTAACGAACAAACTGGACGCAGCGTCATGTTTTATGTTCCCAAATAGGTGTCGAAAAGTTTGACTTACCCAATGTCGCTCCCTTTATTATTCCGTGTATAGGCTGTGGAGGTTAGCATTAGAATGACGGTGTCTAATATTTTTTCAATCACCTAGAAATTTCTCAGTCAAGTGGTTGTCATAGGGATGAAGTGTTTTCGAGACTGATAAATTAGACTATGGGTCACAGAGACAAATCAAATTGATAGACAGTACGGCGTACCTTGCACCGTGGTTTCTGTGTCCGTGTAACTCTTATATTTTGCAACATGTAGTTATTGCTGAGCCAATATTTATTTAAGTATGTCTCCTTTTTGATGCAAATTACGGTTTATCAGTCGTTGTGGTTTGTACGATGGTTTTTTCCTTGCTGTGAATGTCATTATGAAGATACGAATGCTTTTCCCCCATGAAAATGACTAATGAAAATACCAGAACTCAATACAGTTCCGTTGTGGGGAATCTTTGTGAAATTTGGTCACTAGGTGGCGCTGTTCTTAACTTTATTAATCTTAGTCGTACATGCAAAACAGTGTCAAACTTTCTTGATTCCAGCATCATTTATTAAACTAACATTACTCTTTTGTTTTTGCGTATTTCAGTACAACTTAAATTTATTTTGTCCTTCTTCTATTTGGTTATAAAGAATGGTATTGTGTAGGATAGTTTCCGAATCCAAGTCGATAAAAACAAAACAACGGACGATCTGCTAGCTTCATGTTTTGCGTGCTAACAACTCAATCAGACCAACTTCAGAACCTGTTTACTACAATGTTTAGATCGTTTTCTTTATTGTTTTAACACACTGCTCGACAAAACACTCGTTTTAGGCAGTCGTGAGATTTTTTTATACATTGAAAATCAGATAAATGGTTCGATTGCCCAAACCATTTTTTTTTTTTGCCCTATAACTCTATCCCCCCCCCCCCCCCCCACCGCTGTCAATAATCTATGTCCAAACAGATGAGATCTAGACAAGGAAGTAGAATGTATAAAAATGTTACAGCACAAATGCTACTCGAGCTCTTTTTGTTGACGGAACTTTTGTTATTATAATACTATATTGTAAACTGTTCATAATGGGGAAGTGATGTTCATGTTTATATGCATCACACACAGCGGTTCAATTCACCGTATAAACATGGCGTTCCAAGCTCGCTGTACCTTTCTGGCTGGGCTGTGGCTTTTATGTTGTTTTGTGCATTTTGTGGCATCGTGGCATTTGCAAAATGACTGTCCCTGTTCTGATGCCTCGCTATGTGAGTCGGTCACGTCACCCCCGAGGAAAGAGGTGAGTATGAGGTTCAGGGTGCATTATTCCATCAAAATGTTATAAATACATATGATCATCCTTCATCATAGTTATCACTGTCATCGATTCTTATATCCTTAAGTGGAAAGTACATCATTAGTCAATGGGGGGAGGGGGCAAGCGGGGGCAAAGACATAATTGTGGGGCTATTTCGTGTATCTAACTCATTTTTATATCGTTATTATTTATGTATTTATTCTTATTCATTTGTTTATTTGGGGAGGGGGAAATGGGGGGTAAGGGTTCTGAGCGAGGGGCGCCCTCGGCACCTGCCATTGTTTGTGGTTAGGGTTCATTCCCATCCTCTAGTTTTCAACAAGCACACGGTAAAAAAAAACGTGTGAAAATACCATCAAACTCGGTGGTCACGTTTTAGTTAACAACGAAAAAGCATGTTTATGTTTCGTAAGAAATTTTTATATCATCCGGACATTTATATCAGGCTTTAGTTATTTCAGTTTGCGGCAATCAAATTTTAGGAACGGTGATATTGGAAGTTTTCAAATGTTATTTTTTCTTTTCCATTGAGGAAGTATTTCAGGTGGAAATAGGCTCATATCTCATTGGAGGTAGGTAAATCATACAGAATATAAGTACTTTTTTCCGATTGGAAGCCAATCAATTGTCCCCGATAAATCTCAATTCTGTGGTTTGCCTTTAATATCATTAAGTAATATTAGGCACATCGACATTAGATAATAATCGGCATCACGAAGCAACAAATTCATCTAAACAACTCGAGAAAATTAGCAAACATAATGTACAAGTTGAAGCCTGGTAGCGCCACCTTATTGGTGAATAGTAAATACCCCCAATAGCCTTAGATGACCATATTTTTTCTGTTGAGATTTTTGCTTTCAGTTACGAAGAAACTCACTGGGCAAAATATGATTGGTCAAAAATCACTACAATCGCCATGTTTGGAGACTACATGCCCGAGATCATGTGCCAAGCCCACTCAGTAGGAGCGAGGGTAGTTGTTGAAGGTAACGAGACGCTAGAGGCTGCGTTAAAACTCTGAATATGAATTGGATTTGAACAATAATCTAGCCCTTTTTACACGAGAGCAATTTAGGAATGGTCCCTTGCATAATTTTAGCACGGTTGCGAAATTTTACAAATTGCACCTCGTGTTTCCCCACTTGTACATTCTTTTATTAGTGATCCCTATGTCTAAGTATGTCTACCTCCATGGTGGTACTTCAAAAAAAAATCTGCAATGTTTTTTTGTAAAATAATTTCTGCCATTCAAATCAACGTAGTCAAACAGGCGGAAAAGGTCAGAATCCTATAACATGGTGAAACGGGAACCAGTATTAAATAATATAGATGTTAATAATATACAGGGAACAATTACAACTAACTAGACCTGTCGTGTTTGTATTTACAAACACCAGGTGCTCTGGTATTCAACGGTACTATGATTTTTGATGACGTTACAGAACATTGTAATAAAACACCCGTTTCCAAATGTGTTTTAATAAATAAAGGTTACTCCAAGGGCTTCAATTAGTGAATACTTTTGCTACAACCGGAAGACAATGTCAAATTGTTAGATTTGTCAAGACCTTTTGTTTGACGTATATTATAGATTCCGAAAGTATCTTATTTAGTTCGGGATAGGTTTTAGTCCAGTGATTGTTAATGAGTTTTGACGTTGTAAAAAGAAAGATCTGCACGACGGTTAATCGTCACGGCAGTAATAAACGGCAAAATAAAGAATGGCATGTTACGTGTATTCAAGTACTGTGTGTGTATGGTCTATAATAAAAGTTAAATAAATTAATATACATAAAAATTAACACACACAATCTTTGAATAGCGCTTTAATGAATTTATTTGAACTCCCGGTTTGGACAGGAAACGATGTCAAATCGGGTCAAAGGCATTAAAGAACTTTCATAATTATATCAAACTTTCAGTTAAAGCAATATTCCTTTACAGCGGTGGTTCTCAATATATAAATTTATAAAATAAACGTTGATTAAACTTCATCCCTGGTACACGTTAACAAAGCGATTGAAATCATTCTGAATATACCTTTGGAAATGAACACTAAGACTTGAAATACTAACGGATAAATTCTTTACCTATAACTCCCCGTAGTTATTTAACAAAAAAATTAACAACCGAACTTTCCCTGTATTATATAGGCTTATTTCCAGCTGCTAATCTGAGCAACGCCGAAGACCGCTCAGCCTGGATCAAACAGCAAGTGGCTCGGACTCATTCACTACACCTCGATGGCATCAACTTTGACATTGAATACCCACTGGAGGAAAAAGATGCGCATTATTTAGTTGCGCTCGTTAATGAGACTACGAATGCTTTCCACGAAGCAAATCCACATTGGCAGGTATTGTACTATGCTAAGGCTCTTGCCACACTCTAAACAAAAAATCCGGGTCAGAATTGACCTGGATTCTGGGTCCCGCTGGGCCTGACCCACTTCTGTGTCATTACGACCCGGAATATGTCAAAATGACACAGACTTGGGTCTAACTGACGCAGAATCCGACTTAAAATTCCATTTTTAACCAAATTCCGGGTCAGCCTGACCCACAAATGGATCAGGTCCCCTCGGACCCAGAATCCGGGTCAATTATGACCCGGGAGATTCATTTAGCCATAAAGCACCTTAATTAATAACATTTTCCTACGTAGCAGCTTCATTCACTGCGCCCAGAGGTTGGCTAAAGATGATTCTCAACTTTACAAAATCATTTTAAGTGACAGGCTAGTAAAATAGAAAGCGGCGAAAATAAGTAAAATTTTTAGGAGGCACAAGGGTGCACCATTTTTTTTAAGAGGGGGAACACTTCGAGCCAATTTAAACTGTAGTTTGCGTTTGCATTTTTCTTAAACAATCCCCTTTTCTGCGTTCTTGGTATGCCGCTTACTACCGGTATTTATTTATTTAGTGTGATATAATCTAATATAAAAGAGTCTGAGTGTAAATTATAGAAACATAGCTTTATAAATGTAACATGTTATTCTGGTAATGTCTCAAAGTCCCAGATCCCAAATTGGGGAGGGCACTGACATCAATCCCCCCTCCCGCCCCCATAAATAGTAGGGATGGTACAATTCTGGTATTAGGAGCGTACATCCAATTAAGTTGTTTATGATTTTAAAAAAAAACAATCATAATGTAACCGTTGGTAATCTATAGAATGTTTATAGGTTTCACGAAAATAACTTTTCGGTCATCGCTTTACGATTGAAGCGATTTGTTTATCTTTGCCTTTGGTTTTGTACTCAACCACAATTTAATACTCAGGTTGTACATGTTCTCCAAACAAATTATACACGGTTTTGTATTTGTGATTTTTTGAGAGCCTTGAGTTCTCACGTACAAAAAACACAATATCACATTTTGACACGCATATTATCAAATACAGTGGCACTTTACAACATGAGGTTGGAGACTTTCAATGTTTGCATCCACTTTCATAAGGACTCTATTTATCACAAAACTGAGTTCGACCTTGATCCCGTCTTTAATCTACTTAGAGTAGGGGTCAATTGCATGGCGCTGCGCACAAGGAAATTTCCTCATCCCAGTTATAGTTTTGCTCTACCGCAGAAATGTTTCTAAACAAATTCGTCATTCACAAGTCACACAATCTGAGTGACGAATTTTTTTAGAAACATATTTCTGCGGTGACCATAGAGTAAAAGGTGTGACTGACAATTTTAGGCAGCAGTTTTTTTCTGCTCCACCTAAATAGGGTTTCATTTTCGTTGTTTGTTTTCTTTTTCATATGTTTTTCTAACAAAAGGCTACTGCTCTGTGAGAAATTGTCATTTAATGTTACCTCCGGCATGAAAAATTTCTATGCCGACGAAATTAATACTGAAATTATAAATAACACAAACTACGCTATGAACGGCAACCGCGATCGTTTGTGCGTTTCCTAACCTCTTCAGAACCGAGCAGACAACATGCAACAGGCTCGAGATTGTTGTTAATAACCTCGAAGAGCGGAATGGTGTTTTATGAAAAGAAATTCAAGACTTCATTGTTGTGCCTAGTATTGAAAATCTGGTTCACAGTAATAGTAATACATTCCCCACTCCCAGGCGACGCTGGTCATAACCCTGGAACGTACAAACCTATAGCAACCGCAACAATTTACTTTCATGTTACTTTGTTTAAAGTGTGTCATGCGAGTATCACCATGGAGGCAGTAAATCACAGACTAAGGTTTAAGTAAGGTAGCCTACTGGTTCTGGCTGTTGCGTGAGTTCGGTGTGTCGTTATGTTTAGAGTAACATACCAAGATGGCCGCCTCAAAGGGGTCAATTTATGCAGCCAAATACTGTACAAGTTTCTCTCTCGCTCTCGCTCTCGCTCTCGCTCTCGCTCTCTCTCTCTCCGTCTCTCATTATTGATATAGTTGAATTTGGTGGTTACGATTGCTTTAGTGGCACTGGTATCATACTCACACTACTCCTCTGTACATTCTAATGGTTTGCAGTGTACTTTTAGATAAAAAATTCGGCATGACGAGAACGTTCGAGCGCCGTGCAAGCCGCTGTTATTACATAACACTACATACAGAACAGTCCGGTAGAGCTAACGTAAAGATTTTACGCCATGTTTTGCGTCAAAGTTTACTAATAAACACAAAAACCATGAACTGAGACTTACCACAACGTGACCCATGTATTCCTATCGATCCTTTGATACAGTTCTGTCGTCCTTTATATCCACAGACACGCCAAAAACGGTAATTTACACCAGTAGTTCGACAGGCTAGTGTCCTGTTAAACCCATTGCAGACATTGCAGACGACTCAAAATGTGTCACTTTTTAGAAAGTACCGCGCAACGTGTATTTGGACACCGTTTCACATGACTAACTTTGAAATACATCCGCGCACAATGGCACGCAGTTCCTGTCTCTTAGATTTAACACACAACTACACTCCTGTTTATTATGTTACACTTCAAGGATATTCCTCGATAAAAATGCCGTTGAATTATTATGTAGGTATTTGTATCATTACCCTATTGTGCGGTGTGAGATAATGATTATAATTAAATAACACGGCACTATATAATACCGCGCACTCGTCCAGAACTAATACCAACAGCAATGGTATGGTGCCTTTTGTCATGTTTGTTTTTTCTCAACATTCATTTGTGAGCAGTTGTTCCCTCCCTCAAGGACCATGAGACCAGTATAATGGAGATTGTATCAATGCGAGTAGATTTCTACTGGAAATATCATCTAGTGGGACAATGTATTGAATGTTGTTTGCAGTGTCGTGAAATATTTATCACGTCGTCCATTTATACATTCAAGCTTTTAGAATTTGACTCATGTGGACTTGCCTTTTTATTGATTTCGAGAAATAGTGTAATAGGTTGAAGCTTACATACGATTTAGTGTATGTTATGGTTCATAGTGAAGTGTGCGTAATAAGTTCACTAATATACACTTTGATTTTATTATTATTATATATTTCTGGTAATGAAACCAAGGATGCCTCATAAGTGAACTTAATCACTGTAGCTCTCAAGCCTGAGGAAACCTTTAGATAAGGGTGCTTGCCATGTGAACCAGAAACACCGGGGTAAACCCCTACTCTTCCACGATAAGTGTTCTGGGTTCTTTTACGTGCACTACCTATCCTAGTACACGGTGCCTACGGCTTAATGTCCCATCCGAAGGACAAAGCAATTATGGTAAAGTATCTTGCTCAAGGACACAAGTGCCGCGACCGGGATTCGAACCCACATTCTGCTGCCAACAACACCAGAACTTGAGTCCGGTGATCTTAACCGCTCCAACATTTAAGATACTTGTGACTTTGCACATTGTCCCCTTGCTACAAAATTTTTTGTGATCTTTATTACATGGGTAACTTGCCAATTGTGTGTTTTAACAATATACTGCTCGGAAGTAAAATTAATTATCAAGTTCCACTGCTGACGAAATAATAACCACTCATTACCTTTCGATTCAAAGGTGACCTTTGACGTGTATCCTTATCCGGGATGTCCAGCAGGTCGTTGCTATGACTACACATCTCTAGCATCCGCCTGTGATTTCCTTGTCATGATGGAGTACAACATGGGAGGGCTAGGACCAATCGCGAAATCCAACGACCCTTTGAAATTGGTCAAAGTGGGTAAGGTTGTTTCTCGATTGCGACCATCATTTTCTGTATGTCGGGACTTTTCGACTTTATACACGGCTGATGTGAAACTGGTGCTGTAGTTTCCACGACGCCCTCTTGCATGTACTCGCTTCATACATCGGTGCTTTAATGACAAATTAATAATCTGATAATACACAGCTCTGTGTCAATCCTAGTACATTGAGAACTGGATACAATTGACATTATTTTGGCAACTATAAGGTCATCAATGCAGACAAGCAAACAGTACACTACCATAAAAAGCATTGCACACTTACAAAAACCAATAACAGAAAAACACAAGATAGCATTTAAATCACGCCTAAGGCGATAAATACTTTGTTTGCGGAAGAGGTTTAAGATTTTCAAGTTGATAAAAATAAAACTGGTACTCGGTAAAGTATGCACGTTGTATCTCAGTGTTTACACTCCAAGGTCTTCTTCATGGTTTTTTTCAGCGGTGCAGTCGTTCATTGTTGACGGGATACCACCTGATAAGCTGGTACTTGCCGTTCCATGGTATGGATACAGTTGGGCTTGCACCCACATACTTCAGGTTTGTTTGTGGAATACCCAGTAGTTTATCATAACTCTATTATGAAAGTTAAGGTCATATCTTTTCAATTTGTTTTAACTGGGAACATAACTTGTCCTAAAAGTTATCTACTCGGGTATCTAGTTTGCATGGATCATGGACTATCACCTGAATAGGAATTAACATGCTGTTTTTTGCGACTTAAACACTGTACATTTTATACTACTATTTCATTCAACCCATTTGACGTTAGAATTTACACAGAAGCCACAGGGTACAGCAGCGATTAGACCGCTGGGCAAACGTGTATACCTCAAAAGATACTTACCTTACCCGTAGAGATAGTTTAGGGTGAAAACAATTCATTTTTAAAAAAAAAATTCAAGGTCAAAAGTAGGTAGGCAGCCTTTTTGTTTGTACATGTACCTTGGGGGACAATGTTTTGTAACTGACATTTTGGGGCCCGTGGTTCATTTTGCAAATACATGAATAATCAATTAAGTAATCTGTTGACTGCCCCCGCACCTTGCAGGTAAATCCTTAGGTGGACGATAAAGTCCACCATCGAGAAACTTAATCATATAATCCTATAAGCAGATTCCAATGTATCCACTCCCATTGAGCCACTTTTTGGCGCTCTTATTATAAGAATGTGGACCCTTAAATTCGTTTATTTCTTTAGGACAACATCTGTTCCGTTCTCAATGGCGATGCCGTCGCCAGCAACCGACAGGAGTCCACGAGAAGATACGGAGGTATCGTGACCTATTTATACTTCAGTCAGATAACAGATTTACTGAAAAACTCCACCACCGGACGGCTTTACAACGAGACATTTCAGTCTCCATTTTTCAACTACAAGGTGAATAAACTATTTTGTTAAGGAGATTAAACACGAATCACGTCTTTGGCTTGAGCACTTGAGCCGCTCAGTGGTTTTATGGGCCTGGAGGGAGGGGGAGATTCCCCCTTCCCACGTTTCCCCCCTTATTTCCCCCGTCACTGTTGTAATAGACCTTTATCATGGTGCGGCCATCTTGATTTTCTCCCATTCAAACCAATGTAACCAAACCGAGGCTGGAAGGGCAAATAGTATGGATCCTTTTTGTGCAATGAATATTAACAGCTATTACTGTTATTGGATACAGGGAACATGACCAAGATGGTGGCAGCATGATAAAGGTTGTGCTTTGAATAAACAAGCAAAAACAGTAGATAATAGCTTACAAACAAAATAAAATTCGCTGACTGTGGTGACCTCCCCCTCCCACAGACCCTTAAAATCACTGAGCAGCCCAAGTGCTCAAGCCAAAGGCGTGATTCTTTACCCCCCCCCCCCCCACTCTTTTTCACCAACCTGGCTCCACTGAAAGTTTTCAACCGGCTATTAGGAGCAAATTTCCTCCTCATCCTAAAAAACGGGCTGCCTCATTGTCAAATCTCCTTTGCCTCGGCCTTGTCATTGGCGGATCGAGGGGTGGGGGCAAAGGGTGCTGTAGCCCCTCCCCTAAATTCGTTTAAAAAGAGAAAGGGGGAGATGGGATAGGAAGAACAGAATCAGAAACAAACGGTAAGGTATTCCTCCATCCCACGCCCCCCCCCCCCCGCCATTTCCCCCTTACTGCTGTGCTTTGTTTTCCTTGATTGTTTCATTGTAATTCGCAGCACTAAAAAATCGTTCTTGGTTGTCAGCCTCGTCCCCTAAAAGAATTTCTGGATCCACCCCTGTTTGTTGTAATATCTTGTCACTGCAATGTTCAAAGTACGCACACGGGTGCATTTTATGGCAGGCAAGACTCCATAGTTTATGGGGATTTTGCTTTCAATTCTTACACAAAATCAACTCAAAGTCACCAAATAGTGCATGGAGATTTCCTATACAAGGACAAAGAATGCCTCAATGATTCCGTGTTGACCTTTTTAACTTGTGACGTCACGAGTCCAACCTTCTTTCCTGATTCCGTGTTGATCTTTAAACTTGTGACGTCAGGAGTCCGACCTTCTCTCCTGAATGATGTTTATTTGATGGGTTTTTGAAGGACCCAGCGAGGACCGGCAAGATGTCCCAAGTCTGGTACGACGATGCCTTCAGTTTATCCGTTCGTTACCGATACGCTAAGAGCCAGAGTCTTCGCGGTGTTGGGATGTGGAATGCTGACGGTCTTGACTACAGTGGAGATGCTGAAGGAGCCAGACTTGCCAAGGAAATGTGGGATGCTCTTGATTCGTTCAAAGTTTAAAGTTCCCATGACATCCTGGTACACATACCCCCAAATTTGAATAATGTGGGATTTTAATCATCTCAGTGAGACATAAAGAGAAATATAATTTCTACAAATTTTTCCAGGGAAAGTCACAATGGTGCACAGAGCTAGCCAAATCATATTTTTTAAAAATGGAGGGAAAATGTAGAGTTATAAATAAATGTTATTAATAAATGACCACGTATCAGGTAAAACCTTAAGTCTAGACCTACCAGAAATACTGAAAAAGCTGATTAAAAACAGGGTATAGTTATATCAAAGCATTTAACTTACTTAAATTTAACTTACACAAAGGAACTTACTTAAATTCCCACAAAGGAACTTACTTAAATTCCCACAAAGCCCGGTTACACCCCTTTTAATCACTTTGATGTACCGTGTGGCATGGCTCATCAAATAAATAAAAAACTATAACCCCAAAAGAGTGGCATCGGATCCCATGAAGAATACATGAAACAGAGACAACGCTTTTCTGCCCGTCTTAATCAAAATAGGGAAGTATTTCAATGTTCAACCAACAAATTTTATGTCTAAAATAACCAGGACTTTTATATTTTACCAGTAATTATCTAGATAAGCCTTTCAGGGAAAGACTTACGGGTAGGCTACAAGCTTTTCAGAACAATTTCTTTTAGGCATTCAGCCACATTCTCTGTGCTAGTTTCTTTAAGCAGTATTTAGAGTGTTAAGTTTCTTGGAAGTGCTATTGTGTCTAAGTTTAAAAGGATTTTTAAAGTTATTTTTTAGTAATTTGCTATCTCAGTATTTATTTTAGCACTTTTTTGGTTTTACAGGTTTTATAATAGGCCTAGAGAAAGTCTTTTAATGGTCTTGGGTTTGCCAAAGGTTTTTTGTTGTTCAAGAATCCCTTTTTCCCCCTTTTTTTCGAGTAGGCCTAACGTAAAGTTTAAGATTCTGGATAAGAAGAATCTGTTGTTTTGGTAACAGTAAAATATCATAATTAATAGAATAAAGCCATTTGTTGGTGAACCAGCTTGAAACTGGTTATCACAGCAATGTTGTTCTCACAAATTGTTCTTGCCTGCAGATCCATGCATTGTAGGCCTACCTGAAATGAGAAAATTGTATAATTGTGAGTATAATGTCATCATGTAATCAATGCAGCCCTCAACATAATTGATTTCAAAATAATGGCAGTATAGTTCTAGTGCCTGTTCTCTTTGATATCTTGAGAAGCCAGGCGGTCGAATTTCCAGCTATTTTGTTGTGAGTCTTTGCGTAATTTGGGCAACTTTTTGGAGCAGGGTATCCGCTGTCATAGGCGGAATCGCCTTCATCGCAGCGGATACCGCCATGCTTCTCAGAGACGCTAGTGTACGACCGAACGACCATCCAAGTCAACATTTCAAAAAAAGGAGTGCAGCGCCCCCAACGGTTACTGTGAGTCTATAGTTAAAAGCTAAGTTTTGATACCGTAACCGAGAATTTTAAATGGCTGCCGCACGACAAAAGTTTTGCCATCATGAATGTGACGTCGAATGTGGTTTCAAGTCGAAGCCGAAGCCAGGCGTTTCGTATTGAGCTTCAAAGTGGCGCTGGGTTCCGAAGCCAAAGCCGAAGCTGAAGCCGGTCGTTTTGAAAAAGCCTTCGTCTACTTTAGTCTACTTCCCTGACCAAAGATTCCCGACGCTTTTTACAGAGAATAGTCGGAGATTTTTGGGTTTGGGAACCAGACTACGTCTATTTACTAGTTATTTGCCACAAGGGGGCGCGCTGCAAATCGATGTAAACAACAACTCTACAACTCTCTCGTCGGCCGGAAGCTGAGACGAAAGGCAAAGATTAGCTGAGGTGAGGAAGGCGTGTTGTGCTGAATAATTGCAAGTACATGGAGGCCTGACTGTAGCTGTCTGTGTGATATAAAAATTAGCAAAACAATTAGTAGTGTGTATGTTGATGGGATTGGAGGATTTTAAATAAACTGAAGAATGTACATAAAGCAATTAAATTGCGTACAAAAATTGTCATCCGTGTTTGAATGCGTTACAGCATTGCGTGGGAATGTATTAACCAGTTATGATATGTTATACTTTATAACATAAAGAAGGGATACATGGCGAAGCAGAAGATTTATTGTCAATTTATTCGTCCTGTTAAGTTTTATTCGACAGCATAAAACCCATTTCAAATTGTAGAAACTTCACCCACAACGAAGTTGTTTACATAGTTAGGTTTTGTTTGTTTTTTGGCGGGGGGGGGGCTGTATATATATGGGTTCGGTTTCTTTTTTTTTCCCAAAACAAAATGTAATAAATAGTATAGTTATTTGTCTCGAGATATTAACCAAATTTACATGACGAAAATCAATGCTTTTTGGGGGACTAAAACCCTTGCAGTCTGTCATTTTTTAAGTCCAGCGTTTTCGCTTAGTCTTCAACTACAAAAGACGAGTAAACACTATGCAGATAGCCAGTCAATGCAGGATACCAGCTGTGCTATGTAAGATGTTACATTGCTCATGATTGGTTCTTAGCACAGCTGGTATCCTGCATTGACTGCGTAAAACAATATGTAACTCAGTGCATCAGCAAACAGGCAGCTAAGATGTTACATTGCTCATGATTGATTGGTTCTCAGCACAGCCTGGTTTCCTGCGTTGACTGCGTAAAACAATATGTAACTCAGGGCATCGGCAAACAGACTTAAGCGAAAACGCTGGCCTTAAAAAATGACAGACTGCAAGGGTTTTAGTCGCCCCAGCAAGGTATATGTAGCCCTGTCAGGACGTCAGACTATGTTGCACTGCCACTGACGATGGAGGGTTACGATCATCGCAAACTACAATGGTGATGCATAATTTATGCTCTCTTATTATTTGCAAACTGTACATCAATTATGTCACGTGTACTTTTTTGTGTGGCTCCAGAGAACGTGGTAGAGGTGGTGTTGCAATGTTTTTGTCGTAGGCCTATTAGTATTAGTCATTGTGGTAACTCATTACAGTGTGGGTTCGAATCTCGGTTGGGGCACTTGTGTCCTTGAGCAAGATACTTTACCACGGCACGAGCACCTCTACCTTGACCACTCCTTGGACAAGCAGTCAGCTTTTTTTAGGAGATTAATCATCGAGTATCAAGTACTATAATTGCTTTGTCCTTCGGATGGGACATTAAACCGTAGGTCCTGTGTACTAGGATTGGTAGTGCACGTAAAAAGAAGCCAGAACACTTATCGTGGAAGAGTAGGGGAATTACCCCGGTGTTTCTGGTTCACGTAGCAAGCACCCTTATCTACAGGTTTCCTCAGGCTTGAGAGCTACAGTGATTAAGTTCACAATGTTTCATTACCAGAAATAAAAATAACAATAAGAAATCTTTTCATCAACAGTTTGGCAGTTTTCAGTTTTCAGTGCTGTGCACAGTAGTATGTAAACTGCTCATCACCAGGTCTGTAGTGTTACGTAATAACCCTGTAAGGCGACGCCTTCCACAGTGACGTCACACCCTACCTGGAGGTCTCATCATTCCTACCCGAGGGACCGGCAGCTGCAGAAATCATTATGTCCAACAGAGCGCTTCATGGTAGCCCGCAGCTTGGGGGTCGCGGCTACATGTCCCTCTCTGAAACCAACCGTACCCATCGACCAGCCTCGCTCTCAGGGAGTGCACCCTCCTCACATCATCAAATAAGCAGTGCCTTGTTACATCATCAGCACCAGAAAAACCAACCAGGTAGGATTTTTATGAAATCTCAGGCCTGGCATTTCAGCCTAGAGAGGGCAAGGCCATTTTCATTTTGCAAAGGGCACTTCCAATGGAAAATCTTCAAGTCTAAAGAAAACTTTTGAAGGGGCACCAAGGCCAAGACCAGGGCAACAGAGGTCATGTCCTCAAAGATGGCTGATTTTTCCCCATTGTTGATGACCTGTGCGACCCATCTATTGCCATAGTTATGTGCTCTCAAGATATGACCTCTATTAAAAACATGCGTTCATTTGCATATTTTTGTTGATTTGGAAACATTTCTTTCTGACGTCTTTAGGGAGCCGACACAGTCTAAGCGGACCGTCTCTTCCTTCCCCCCTCGTCCCCGTCACCTCTTCCCACCCCAAGCATCCCCCAACCCTACGAGAGCAGAGAGCCAGCCTCGGTGGAATCGGCCATGGGTCAGGCACAACAACACAAGTCCATCACGTACAGCAACCTGGCATGTGGGCCATGCCCCAGATGAAGCACATAGGGGGACCAGCTAGTCAGAGCACACCGGCTGAACAAACCAAGAAAACAAAGGTAAGACCTAGTTACCAAATCAGGCATAATTTGCTCTTGAACTCTTTCACTACGGCGCGCCACTCACAGCGGCTCGGTGAATTACTTCATACGCCGGACAGCCGCTGCCAGCGACTCGAAATAAACAAAATATTAAACAATTCCATCACAGCTGTACATTATATTCCGTAGTGAAAGAGTTAATGTGTTCCCAGTAATTTGACCCCAACAATTTATGCTTGCTTTAGTAAATAAAATATTTAAATTGGAATCTAAAGACCAATAAAAGAGCAATTTTAATAAAATTATCAAAAAAGGACAACATTTTGTCGGCAAACTTTTTAATAAATGTAATGTTTATATATTTATTTGATAAATGACCTTTTTGAAAAACATTGTAATCCTGCCTACCCTACTGTTTTTTATTTGTGTGTTTCCCATACATTTGTGTTTTACCCGTATATTTGATAAGTTTGTTTGTTTAACTTAACAACTTTCTAATCCTGGTCTATTTTAAAGTTTGATTCCTCTTGCATGCTCTGTGTATTTGCTCTTTCTGCTATTTTTACAGACCACTATAAAAATTGCTGTTTATAATCCATGTTCTTATACCTGTGCAGTTTTGAATTTGTTTTTTGTATTTTTAACATTGTAATCTTTTCCCACAGTTTGACCGTTGGTTGCTATAGAGAAACTGTATTGAATAAACCGTTATTAATAAATGAACAATTACCCTTGATGGGGAAATGTTCAATTCCTACTGCAAAAAAATGTTCTCAACACAAATAGATAACATGGCCACGCAATGTAATCAATTAGTTTTTGAAAACCACTAAAAAAAAAACATGGAATTGGCACAAATATGTTTCTCTTTAATATGTCTGAACCTTTTTTACTGAATATTTTCAATTTGTGTGGGCAATGGCATGGAGTACTTTCCATGTGTATTTTCGTAGACTTTCCATGTTCTCGTAGGCCCAAAATTTCTTCGTAGTCCCTGCTCACATTGGCTATTGTGCCTATAGGATACCCCCAGCCATGGTGTAGTGTAGCCCATGTGACCTGTGACATCATAGGTTTACAAAAGAGCCGCAGAGCCTGGACTTCCTGCTGGCATGATATATACACAGCTGAATGGAAGAAAACATCAAATCTCATATTTTATGGAGATTGCACTGTAAGATTGTTATCAACTGTTTATGTGAAGGAAGGAGGCATATCTCAAAACTGATTCAGCTGTTAATTTTTTTTGTTTTGACTTGTTTATGTGGAAATTATGACCAGTGTAATATCTTGCCCGCCAGAAAGGCCCTGGAATGTACAGGGTCACTCTCTTTTTGTAAACAATAGTTACATGGTTCATTGACAGGCATGTGAGAGCTTGGCATTTAAGCTAAATTCAGCTTTTTCCATTGGATGGATTTTGTTGTTTCTTGATTGTTGTTCTACAGATTCTGTTGTTCTTGTCATGAACCTTGTTTATTTACTCATCTTGAGCTGTTCTTTGTTTCTTGTTAGTTTTGTTTTCCTTGTCTTTCTGCTTGGCTGCTTAACCAACCCCTCCCTTTCCCATCCTTTTAACTTCCAACTTCGTTTAGTCATTATAGTTTTACGTACAGGCATATTTACTTATTTAATCATTGTCATTTAGTTGTACATGTATTATTTATTATTTTGCTTGATTCTGTTTACTTACATACTGTCTTTTTGTGAACTTTATTGTCATTAAATCTTGGGCGAATTCATAATAGTGATTTATATATGCCTATACAATGTATATACAATGTTGTTTGCACATAAAATAGCAGGGTCCAATTTCATGGCGCTGCTTACCAAAGAATTCTGTGCTTACGGCGCCGTGTAACGTACGCATTTCTATGGGCTGCAGCAGAGCGTAAGCGCAGAATTCTACGGTAAGCAGAGCCATGAAATTGGGCCCAGGTCTGTCTGATGTGTGCTCAGTGTGTGTGTGGGTGTGTGTGTGTTACTGATGGCGATGTAAACATTTAGGTGTTTGTACTAGTGTGTTTTTAACTACACTAAAAAGAACTTGAGAGTTTTTTTTTGTTTTTGTTCTGAGGTGCACTCATTATACCTTAGAGTATACTAAATACTAATTCTTTTGGTGATTAGGGAAGGAAGAAAAGTCGAGCCAACATGACGGACACTGATAGGCCATGCAAGGAGCACAGCTTCATCACAAATGTGGACGATGTGCAAAACATGCAGGATGGCCTGCTCCAACTCATGAGAGACTTTGAAACTGGGAAACTCAGTGCTTTTGGTAAGTAGGGAAAAAAAAGGGCTCCTTTGGGGTGTGAATTTACCACATTGTGTGGTCGGGAAACAATTTTTTTTTAAATCTGGATCAGCTGGTTTGATTGTCGATAACTGTGTTTGATATTGAGGAGAGATCCTAAATAATAACCTTAAAGGAGACTCTTTTTTTCTTTTTCTTTTTTTCCTCCTCGTGCAATTCGCCCATAACAGGCCCAAAAGCCACTTGAGGTGTGGGCTACTTTTTGAAGGGATAGAAACCTGCCCCAATGTGCAGAAACAAGACAAGGCGAGATATAAACGCAAGTCACTTTACAGCACAGCTAAGAACAGGGAGGGGTAAATGAACCCGTTGCGAGACAAACATAACTGCCTCTTCCCCTATTTGTTTATTTGTTTACTTAATCTGTTTTAACCTTCATGTACTTATTTTCCTTGTAATATTTGCTTGTATAATATTCTGCCTCATTGTTGAGCAATGTATTTTATAATTTGTCAATGTCAAATAAATACTAATACCGATTTTTTTAAATACCTGACAAAAGTTAGTTGTTTTGATTAAAACAACAAATTGGCAAATATATTATAATTGTTGATTTTTCCCCAAAGAAAAGGGCTTTTTTTTATTGTCTCGTTATAGGCTTAGACAATACTACTTTTTAAGCCTAGGATAAGAAAAAAAAATAACAACAGTATTCAGGGCTCACCCTTAACACTAGCCCGGTGTACATTGTCTAGTACAAACTGTTATGGGCTAGTAAACACCACTTCTCAACTTGCCCTGTGGGCTACTCAAAACTGTGCAACTTACTTGTTTATAATGCTCATACTTCTTCCTTTTCAGATGTGAATAATACATTTTAGAAATGTGTTAATTTATTTTTGAGTGTGTGAGTGTAACTTCATTTGACCGCTATAAACTGGTTGTGATCGCTACCATTAGTATCAGAAAGATACATTTATGACAATACGTGTTTCAAATTTGGACAGCGAAAAATTCCTGGGGGGGGGGGCAAGTAAAATGCACAGTTTACTAGCCCCTTGGGCTGCTTTTCAGAAAGCTTAAGGGCAGGGCCTGGTATTCACCATTTGTTTCTTCCTAGTATAGTTTTGTCCTTGCTGAACGGCTTTATGAACCTTTGACCCAGGTTGGTTGTGTGGTGGGAATGAATGTACTCTTCCAGAAACCTAGACGATGTACTGTCCCTTTAGAATGTCTCTTGAAACTAAAGAATTAAAATGAATGTTCTCTTTTAAGCCCCAGCTCAACATTGGTTAACTGGCTGTAAATGCTTCCATTCTTTGCACAAAACAGGATATTTGTAACAAAACCAACCTGTGAAAATATCAGCTCATTTCGGTGTTTCGTTTGCTTGATTGATAAGTGATGGTGCTGTCCAATTCAGTGACTCTCCGTAACTGTTGACTTGAAATCACAAATATGCAAAAGTATTTTTACAATTTTTTTGTGGGTGGGATTCTGATCGGGTATTTATATTCAAGGTATTGTCATTTTGACCGGGGTTAATTGTAGATGAATATAAGATGACCGATGGAACTAGCATGACAGTATGCGTCATTAGTTTCAACAAGATAGGTGAGACTAAGGATATTTTTTCAGATCCTCAAATAGCATTCCTATGTATGAATTCCTACAGGCAGAGTTTTCATCTAACTGAGACGAAACCTAATTTTGGATCTTGTTTCATTTATTATTTAAAAACGATAACACTTCAGGCAGAAATATTTGAAGGAAAGTTTTCTACCATCATTATCTTTATACCATGTAAGGTATATGTAAATCTGTGAACATTTATGTTTTTCTTCTTACCAATGTTGAGCTGGGGATTTAAATGTATCACACAATTCCTTATTTATATGTATTATTTAGTATTTATTTATTAGAAAATTTACCAGGCAACAACTTAAAAAACAGTAATAAAATAACATCCAAATTAAAAAAAGACATTAGGCAAAATATTTGTTACTTTAAGTATTTACTGGGCATCCTTTATCATCGTGTAAATAAAAGTCAATGTCATTTTTTGTTTTGATAAGATGAGCACTGCTCCTTTGAGAAGATGAACAATGTTCGGGATCTTCAGGAGAAACTTGGGAGGATGCATTTCAAGATGGAGTCTGACATCCAAAATGCAGGGTAAGGCTTAAAAAGACAAGAACTCCATGCGAATGTTTATCTATTTCTTGACTATTTTTTTTATCTAGTACTGGTGATGTAAGATCTAGAAAATCAATTTCAAAGGGTACTAACAGTACAAAATCTTAAAGTCGATGGGAATACTTTGATGCCTGTCAGATGCCGCAAGAGTCGTTGCCATGTTGTGATTGGCTTATTTCTGGTATGTTTGTTGCGCTTTGCCCCCTCAAGTAATTTAGTCTGGTTCCCTTTGTTTGGTCGGATGTCTCGGGCGATTAGGCTTGTGTTACCACCGTTCAGCCATTCATGCATTGCGCGCATAATATTTTTTAATGCTCATATCTTTTTATTAATTTTATTTGAATGATAACACCCTTGTTAGTGGTGTTAGAAATGAATACATTGATATTTAAATGTTTTTTATTCACAAATAGATTGTGTCTGACTAGTTTTAATGTGTAATTTTCTTCAATTTAACTTTATGCTGATTAGTAAAGTGTTCACTTACTGGAGAAACTAAACCCAAACAACCATACTAGAAATAAGCCAATCACAAAATGGCAACGACTCTTGCGACATCGGACAGTCTTTGATGTGGCACCAAAGCCCAGACAAAGAGCAATATGATGTCTGAGTAATAAAAACAAAAATGGTGCATCCACAAGATCCCCCCCCCCCCCCCCGGACGCCTGTCTGGCTAATATCATTCTCTGAAGTGACAATTGATTTTGACGGCTCCCCTTGTCTTAGGTAATAAGCAAAATGAAACTGATTAGTGCCTAATAGAATTTTCTGCTCAGCAGTTGCATGGTACGTGACACCAGTTCATTCAGACAAAGTAACAAATAAAAAAAAAAAAAAACACTGATAAGTTTCAATCGTATAACTAAGTGATTATAAAGCTCGTGTCAGTAGAAATCCTCCTGAAGAAATGATCTCCGTCTGAAATACTTTCAAATTCAAGAAAGTGCCAAGACATTCCCAGTCACCATTGCTTTTTTTTTTTTTATTAGCGTCGGGCTAGTAAGCTCATGACCAGACAAGTCTGGTGGTCGTGTGTTTTTCAACTGATCAACAATAACTCCCTGTGGAATATCTTGCACAAGCAAAAATTGCATTCAAATGTTTGGATTCCATTAAAGGGGCTGTGTCGTCATGATCATAGCTGGCCTGTGGCTGTGCGTGGAAAGATGAACTCTCACCCAGATACTGCAGACGCGTGCGCGCGCTTGCAGTCAAATCACAAAGGGTGTCGTCTTTGTCAAACTGTGATGGGTCCGCTGGTGCCAAGCTTATTCCATTTACTGTTAAAATCATGACAACACAGCCCCTTTAAAACGGTGTCAAATGCCATTGTACTCTATACCTTTCCGGTGTCAAAGTCTACTTACCCACGATACAAAAGAGAACAATTTTCTTTGAGTTCTCGTTCAAATAAAATACAAACAGTTTATGTGTTAAACAGTGTGGATATTTTTTTTTCTCATTTTGATATCCCTGACACTCAACATAAACCATTTTTTTTTTTTTTTAGTTTTCACTAAAACTTGTTCATCTGATTTGATGATACTATCACAGCTTGGTTGTATGGTGTGTTTACTGAAAACTTGAATGAATTTATGTTTCCCAAAGCAAAGGAGTAGTACTCCTTTAAGCTGACGGCCCAGCAGTCGGCAAACTTCTGGGCCGGCGACCCAATGAAAATTCAAGGCACTCGACTGCGACCAACCCACCCATCGCCAGCCGATGGAACCTCCTGCTGTAGAGTTAATGTCATTAATACAGGCTAATCTTACTTTAGCCAACTGCGATTAATAGACCAATGGCGCGACAATGTTTACTTACGGTCACGTGACCCCCTATCGGGTATGACGTCATACAGCTGATGAAAAAATACGTGTAAAAGCATAGGCCGTGACACAGAGTGAGTACAAAAACAGTTGATTTTACTTTCGTTAAGCAATGAATTAGTTAATCCGCCCCTTTATTTAAAGTAGTATGTTGTGGCATTAATTTAAATCACATCTCTGTTCATACCTTAACAGGATTCTACTAAAAAGAGGTTTTTTTTAGCCATGCACTACCGGCGTCGGACGACTATTATGTAGCCACCCGTGTGTTATTTTGTTTGTAATGTTGGCCTAAATCACTGTAAAAAAAAGGGTAAAGAACGTTGGAAAAGTGAGCATTAAAACCTAGCCTTGCAGAATTTCAAATAGGCAAAGGAATCACACAGTTTTGGAAAGCAATTTCTTTGGAGGATTTCAGCTTCAAACTTTGACATTTTTGTGTTGAAAAGTGTGTGGTGATCGCGGTCGTCTGGCCTAACGTTCCGTCGCGCGCTGTACACATCGTGCACATTTATACGGTACTTTTACAATTTTCAAGACTTGCTGGAACTGTCCTTACTGGCTTTATTCAGCCACTTGAAGGAATATCTTTCACAGATTTCGAGCAAAAAAAGCCTCGATTGAATAAACTAAATGCATTAATCATCGTGTACCGTACCACCCTTTCCTATGGAGGACTACGTGTGTGTTTACATTTTATACCCAAAAGGGGTCACGTGTCGCGGGTCGCGCAATCGGTCTATTGTGAGGCAACTTTTTCTTGTTAATGGACTGATCAAAAGTGTTTCGATAAGTGTTTGCACTTCTGACAAAGTTTGGCAATCCACCTGAATTTGTTCCCGACCCCATAGTTTGCGATATGTTGCTTTAAACTTTTCTCGACTTCTCTTTTTCTTCTAGTGCAAACACTAAAGAAGGGATTGACATCGCTAGTCAGAACATGGACCATCTTCTTTCAAATGTAAGTTGATCCGGAATAATATTGTTTGTTAGATAAACCCCCCCCCCCCGAAAAAAACCCAAGGGGATTGTCAAGTCTTCGCATGAGGATAAAAGGATTATCCTATTAAGACGCTTAATCTTCAAAATGGAAAAATGAGATGAGATACTTCTGGGAAACTCTGAGTGAGATGGAGATTCCAGGGGATGTGTTGTTATCTTCCCTCCCCACCAGATTTGCATTTTCAATTTTGTTTTGTTACGTTCTCATTCTGCAAGTGGCCATTTCATTCCAGTTCCCAGAACTAGGAGTTGATTTTAGCCAATTTAAATCCTCCGACAGAGGGCTGGGGGATATTGTATTCACATCGGGTGATCGGACAAACTGCCAAGACCTGGGGCCAATTTCATAGAGCTGCTTAAGCACAAAAAGTAGCTAAGCACAACAAAATCATACCAGAATAAGGTTACCAGTCAAACTACCATGTCATATGTACACATTTGTGACTGGTATCCTGCTCATTTTTGCTTAGCAGAAATTTTTTAAGGAATATTTTCTGCTTAAGCGGCTCTATGAAATGGGACCCTGGAGTAGCCTGCTAACATGATTTCTGTGTATCCCCCTTTTGGGGAACACTGGAAGTCTTCACAACTCGGGGGTGGTTGGGTGGGGGAGGAGGACACTAAACTCTTCAACGTGACTATAATCCCTGTGAGCTATGGATGAAGCTGCTGGTCTTTGCAGCTTTATTGCCCCATTATCACCGATGTATATCCTGCTACAGGAGGATTTCCTTTTTCCACAAAGGGTTAGAGCATTGCTACAAAGATTGGCTTTTGGGAGGGAATTTTTTCTTTCCCTCTTGTTTTTGCTTTAAACGTCATTTCAGGGTTTTTTTTTCTTCAATTCATTAGGCCATTTTTTTTTGACAGCAAGAGGGCGCAATACTAATTCCATTTTGAAAGTACGCAAATATTTCAAAACATTCAAAATACACGTTTTTCCAAGCAAGCTATCTTACACTGATTACATTGTAAAACTGTCCATAAAAAAAACCTCAAAAGTTGTATATTAACTGCTTTATTAGAAGTCTAATTGCATCTGGTTTACCACACTGTTTCTATGCTTTGACCCCCAATCAACCATCAAAGGGCGCCCTCTTGCAGTCAAAAATAAGACCTATTCAGATAAACATTTATTTTTCTACTTCGCTTTTCAAAATAAAGCATAATTACAAAAGCTTACTTAGATGAGATGAAATAATAAGTGCGGCAAATGAAGGGGAAATAATTAATCTGTGTAGACAAGAATTAAAGAGAAAATGAGGCTTGTTGGCAGACAGCCCAGCCGGACAAATCTCAAACACGGAGACAAGACAAACAAAACAAAGCAAAAACAGACTGTGGATGCAATGAGAGGTAGGCCAATCTGGGGTCAAAGTTGAATGGCTGCCGGTGACATCATACGACCACTTTTGTTTCATGGTGTGTGTATCAAAAACGTAAGGGTGGGAAATAATTTGTTCTTCCTGTAAACAATGATGTCCATTTGATGGTAAATTACAGGATTGGTAAAGCTGATAGTGCAGTGTTCTTACTTTGTGCGGTTCAATATATACATGAAAAAACAAACCTGTGAAAATTCGGGCTCAATCTGTTGTCTGATTTGGGGGAAATAGTGAAAAAACGTGCACATTTTTCAGCATGTAAACACGTCCTTAATTTCGATTGTTACAATCGAAAGTAAAACCGGGGTCTTCAAGTTCTATTTTCTTGACTTTGACAGCATTTCAGACAGAAATGTTTTCATGAAAGATCGGTACTGGTATGAACTTTATATAATCAGTGAGCTTTCAGACTTATACCCCCAAAAATTGATAAATACCAATCCTGTATTCTGCCTTTAAATGTTTACATATTTTGACTTTAGGGTTGTTTATAGTAATTGTAATGATAATCCGATCTTACAGAGCGCAGTTCCGTGATCATTGCGCTTCGAACAATATTACCACTGGTCACTGGGCCAGGTATGTCATTCCTTAAACCATCTCAGCTCCCTGGGGAGTATACAGCCTGTGCTGCCAAGTATGTAGCACACCAAGCTAAATCAATCACAAGAACCATCTCTGCCCTCACAGGTACCCATTTACCCCCTGGGTGAAGATGCGAATTGTAGTTAAGTGTCTTGCTCAAGGACACAAGTGTCATGGCCGGGATTCGAACCCACACCCGATGACTTAGCCACCACAACTTGAGTCTGACGAACTAAATCGCCGTCAGCCACAACACGCCACAATTTCAATTGATTCTAACTTTAAGTTTCTTTTCTTCATGTTTTCAGCTGGACCAACTGAGTATGGCTATGTATCCTTTTAACATGAAATTTTGTCGAAGTCTGAACTGACTCATAGGAAAGTTACTTAAGATTAAAAAAATCTAAATCTAGTGATGGTTTGCGGAGACACCATGTACATGAAAAAATCTCTCTATGAGTTATGGTGGCTCTGAAAAGAACCGGTGGTTTGACAACTCAGTGTTTCGATCAGTATGAAGACGATCAGACCATACTGATCGAAAAGAGATTTTTCGTGTACATGGTGTCTCCGCAAACCTCACTAGATTATATTCTCACCATGCAAAGTTTCAAATCCTACTCATGTACACGGTGTTACTGCAAACCTTACTAGATTGTATCTCCACCATGCAAAGTTTCAAATCTTACTCATGCAAATGGTGTTACCGCAAACCTTACTAGATTGTATTTCCACCATGCAAAGTTTCAAATGCTATTTTACAAAAAAACATTTGGGCTTTGGCTGGTGTGTGTGGCATGCAGTCCTGATACTTAAGGAGGCAGTGGAGGCAATCGCCTCCTTGCCCCTTGGCCATTGCCTCGGTGCCCCTTGAAATTTTCCAGTAGAAATTTACATTTTCATTGTTGAGGTGCCCTCATCAAAGAAAACAAAATGCCTATACGCTTACAAGAATGAAATACTAGGCCTGCGTATGTATATGACTTATTGTATTTGTTCCCGTCACACACATAAAACATGAGTAATATACTATACAAGCCAAGTTGCCCAATCTGAAGATCGGGCTTGGAGTGGTCAGGTGTGGAGCTGAAAAGTTCTAATGTCTAGTTTGATCAGGTTTGAGGAAGTAGGAAATATTCCTGCAGTGAGCTCTTTTCAGAGCCACTGTGGAAGGAGATTCTGTCCGGCAGGAGATTCTGTCCGGGCATACGGCGAATTGTGTACTAACTCCTTCTGATAGCGCCCTCTTTTGAATAAACTCCTCCAGCCCACGTTAGTTGACCGTATGGTGGACACATTACCCTATGACACCACCACAAGTTTTGAGAGACATTTACTTAAAGCTACCCACAGACCTCCATAGATTAGACTTGTACCAGTGGTTCTTTTCAGAGCTAACACAAATCTTGAGATAGTGTTTTTCATGATGCTTCTATAAAACCTTCTAGATTTGAGATTTTACACCACAAGTTCAGAGCTATTTAAAGATTATGGGCCACGCTAGAAGTCTCTCTTTAAAAAAAGTTTTACATCCCTAAATACACCTATATCTACCACGAAAAAATGGTGACAGGATTATAGAATGCGTGGTTATTCTTTTACAAAGGCAGTTTCCAAGCCTCTTTTCACCCCCCCGCCTCGAGCCAAAATCAGAACAACAGCAGTCGGTGCCTGAAAGTTGTCTCCAGAAATTCTAAAGAATAGTGACGTCGCAGGAAGTACTCCTCTGTCAAACGGCAGTTTGTTGTTACTCATTGAAAGCATTGCTCAGTGCAGACCATCCGGGGATTCAGTACTTCTAGTGACGTCACGATTTGTTTGCTGCCCTCATTTCCGGGATTTAGATAAATTTAGGCGGCGGGCTAGTTAAAGGAGTAAAAACTCCCTGCAAATTTCACTTGTTTTGTTAATTTAATGTCACAAAAGAGAAGTTTGTCCGATGCAATAATTATAGAAAGCAGAAAACTAAACTATAACGTTAACATCAATCACCAATCACCCATCCTCTTTAAACTCTAGATATTTTCTCAGTGCTAACTCAAAACCTCCATAACTAGTTCTGTAATTATGGATTGACTGATAATTTACCTTAACTGTATGGGGTCCAGCCGAAGTTTACATCCTCCTAGCGACTCAGCCGCCTTTCACCCTGACCAGCCTACATGACCATGGATGAGTGATGACAACAGGTATATCAATTCTTGATCAAAACTGAAAAAAAAACAAAAAAACAGATGGTGTTCAAATCGCAAACGTGTCGATATTTATTCCGGTCGTCTCGGAGAGGTGTGTTGGAAGTGAGTGACTGGTACCTGTGCAAAGGTGGTTTCCTTTACCTCAGTTCAACAGGATAGATGACTGCATCAGTTACTCTTCCCAACTCCCAACTAGACCTTGCATTAAGAACACCCTTCTCTGCAAATTATCGCCACTGTTGTTTATTTATATATTTACCCCTCGACCAGAATTTCCATCTTTATGTTTTTTTTTGTGGTTTTCCTTAACTGGGTTAGGACTGAAGATAAAGAATGTAGCACTTTTATGACTTAAAAAACGGGCGTACGCATTCGTCGCAACAACTACTTTATCAGATGCAATGAAGGTCAACTGTTTAAAACGTTTGTGGGGAAATGTTCTGTCATATATCGGAGGTCTGAGCATTTGTCTGCCCCCTCTCTTACTCAAAGTCACTGAAAACGTGTCCCTGACCCTGCAAGAATAGATGAAGCGGGTTCGAATCCTACCAAGCTGTATCGGATATTAACCCTTACAGTCCCTATTCCATCAAACTCTAACAGCAGGTTTTGTTGGGTTGTGTTGGACTGGGCACTGCATGAGTAAACTGATCATGCTTTACATGGGTTCAGGCATACCACCATAATCAGAGTACCACAGTTTGGGTGTTGATTTACCCATATGGTGTTGGAATTTGTTAGAGTGGGGAAGGATCCTAGTAAATCACTATGGGGAGTTAGGGTTAAGGGTCGGCATAAGGGTCTCTTACCCAAGTCACTGGATACCAGTGTCCCCCTCCCCCATACGGACTGTTGTATAAAGTAGGTAAGACCCTACAAGAATAGATGAAGTGGGTTCGGATCCCACCAAGCTATTTCTGATATTCAGGGTCGGCAGTAAGGGTTTCTTACCCCAAGTCACTGGACACCAGTGTTCCCCCATACAGACTGTTGTATAATGTAGGTAAGATTCTACAAGAATAGATGGGGTGGGTTCGAATCCCACCAAGCTAGGGTTCGAATCCCACCAAGCTATTTCTGATATTCAGTGTCGGCAGTAAGGGTTTCTTACCCCCAAGTCACTGGATACCAGTGTCCCCTTCCCCCATACAGAGAGCTGTATAAAGTAGGTTAGACCCTACAAGAATAGATGAAGTGGGTTCGAATCCCACCAAGCTATTTCTGATATTCATGGTCGGCAGTAAGGGTTTCTTACCTCAAGTCACTGGACACCAATGTTCCCCGGCCCCACCCACCCCCCCCCCCCACACAGACTGTTGTGGAAAGTAGATATATGCCCCTGCAAGAATAGATGAATTGGGTTCGAATCCTACCCAGCTGTATCTGGTGAGGGTCGATATTCAGGTTGATAAAACTTGCACAAAAAGAAAATATCCCGCCTGGGTATAACAAGGTTTTTTGTGATTGTTTTTTGTGGGTTTTATTTAAGTTTTTTCTTTTTTTTCTTTTCTTTTTTTTTTGGGGGGGGGGATTCATATGAACTTGGAAGCTCTCTGTATCTTACACAGTGCAAAGAGCTTTATCAATAAAAGACCACAATTTAATTCAGTTTCAATATTTTGTTCTTATAAAGTAGATGGGGGTACGATTTCCCACTGCTCCCGAAAATATGCTGTTATATAAGAGGTTGATTTCTCCGGCTGTACTTGAAAAACCAGAATGATAAATTAATCAAGATTGGCACTAGATGTAATTTTTTTTAGACATTTAATTTATTCCAGAAAAACAAACAAATACAAACATCACTATTAAAGTAAAGCAAATTTCCAAAGAAGAATAAAACAAATAATAGAAAGAATCATTTCAGAAATTATCTGCTTTTCAGTATTTTTGTAAACTAAAACAACTTAAAGGCAAAGCTACTTATTGCGAAATGAATGACAATTCTACATGCTGAGTAATTATCAGCAGGGAACCAGTGACAACGCAATGTAACTGTACATTACATGTCCGTTGGCCTCAGAACCTGTATCCACTATATGTTGAACTTAATACATGTGGCAAAAGAACATTTCTTCTGTTATTAATCTGTTTGCTCAAGTATCAACATTTATTCAAGTTAACTAGGCCTATTTCAGCTTTCAAATTGTAACACTTTGTAACACTGTGCGGCCAAAATAGCCTGGGGATTTTCCAGCCCTCTTCGGATGAATTCCAGACATAGAAGTCTTCCCCAAATAAAATGTTTGTACAGTTACACCAACGTGGCCCCATTCGTATCCCTTGAACAAGTTTAGTTTAGTTGAGCGGTTTTAAACTAAAGGAATTGAAATCACACCATGGGGCTGTGAAAAGGGACTCTATCACCACACCAACTATGAGAAGCTACGACTTGGCCACAAAATTATACATTTGTGGCGAGTTTGTAAGAAGAATGACGGCCAGACTTTGGATTGTTTTGTTGTTGTGTTGGGTGTTTTTAGAAAATCTGTGAATTTGAAAAAAATGATAATGTTCTTCTTTTGAATGAGCTGACCACTTCTTTTACAATATAGTACCGTCCCTGGACATAAAACAATAAAAAGTAATAATATTAAACCAAATATTATGTTATTGAAGAAATAAACTTGTAAATTTAAAAGCAGACATCTCTGCAGCTTTCGGTGGATATCAAGTTCTCACCTTTGACCTTAAGGCTCTTAGCTGGGAAAGGGCGCGCGCGCGCCTCTAAGTTGGGCGCGCCTTATCATTTTACAGAGCCTAATTTGCAATTTCAAAAAAAAAAGATTTATAACGTGCCTTTAGGAATGTAATAAATCCCAATATGTTTTGTGAATAACAGCGTTGGTGGAATCAATCCCAAAAGCAGAGTGTTCTTGAGTTTGGTAATGGATCTGAAATGAGTCCATTGTCCTCCCCGGACTGAATATTCTACGCCAAAATGCTATAGTCCAATTAGCCCTTCCCATGAAATATGCTAATTACATTCACGCATGCGTACAGACACGATTGGTGGGCATACGCCATAGAGTTGTGCACTAGGCAGACGCACAAACGCGTTTGCGTCACGCCACCATTAGCCGCACACAAAAAGGCGCGATGTTGCCTCATTTTGACCGCCAGTAGTGTTAGTGCGCATCTGTGATATGCAATTTACATATTTCATGGGAAAAGTCTATTTGCTTATAGATGAGTTGCACATGACGTCAACGGTGGGAAAAATCAGCAATCTTTGATGACAATGATTGCACTCCTTTCATGATTGGCTGGTAAGCAACTCAATCTGCTTGGTATGCAGAGCTTGACGCAGCTACAGGCCAAAAGAGAAATTGTCATCAAAGATGGCGTCTAATACTGCAACCCATCTATTACGTGAATATTTCTACTTATAACTCAAGATAAAACTAACAAATTTATGTGTACTACCTGTAAATTATATTGAGTAAAAATTAACAATTACAACATTGAGAAAAGGTGCCTACATGTGTCTAAAAGTGCAAAATCAAAAAGATTCTAGTTTTCTTTTCTTTCTTTTTTAAGTAAAACTACGTACATGGCTAACTCCTACGATAAAATATGGCACATGTCACGAATCGTTTGAATGTGCACCTTGAACAATAAATATCAAAGTAACACACAAACTACGCTGGTTTAAAATTATTCCAAGCCCAACTTTAACAGACCAGTCAAAAAGTATGCTTTACAATGATTGACAGACTTCACTGGTAACCAGTTCAGCTTTCTTGGAAAATGTGTGTGTTTGTTTTTAGCGTGTCTTCTGTTTACAAAATGTGGCGGTAGCCTTTTTTTGTATGCAGTCCACAGAGTTATATGAAAAAAACTATAGAGGGCGTACGAAACTATGCGGCACGGCCCGACAAGAAGCATTTTTTGACTGGTGAGAAAATGGCGCTGACCAATCACATTACACTGGTCACTCCTCACTTTACTCGGCAAACATTTTTTTAAGTGGACATTTGTATGGAATTGACCCATAGGGATGTTGGCCCATGGTGGGTCAGCGGAGTTCCGTGCGTGACATAGCGAGTGCTCCCTCTAGTTCTTATGTGGTTGTATAACTCCAAGATGCAGCCCTGAATAATAATGAGAGGGCGTTTTTGCCAACCACAACTTTTAGTGTTTTTTGTTTTAAGTTCTATGGTACTATTTTGCGAAGAACACTGTAAAACTGTTTTCTCGGCTGGCCTGGAAAGTCAGACTTGAAGATGCTGTTAGTTTACTGGTTAAAACTGTCTTAACGGCAAGATTGTCTGGGTATACACAAACTACCACGAACAAGAAACGCATCTACATAAATCATGCATTACCTGTCACAAACATTCATAATTATATCTAACTACTTATTCCGTGCGAAGGTTGTCTGATGAGGTAGTGCGCGTTGCAAATTAGCATGATTAAAAATTCATGAATAATGAATATTAATGACCATGGCATGGTGGCACTTGCAAATACCTCTACCAGACGAACCAATAGTTAGGTGCAGTATAAAAAAAAAAGTAATTACACGAAAATATTAGAATACTAATGAAATTATCATAAATACTTGAATAGGAATATTTTCTTTATAAATAAAGCACAAACTTTCAGACCTGTCATCGATTAGAGCGACTCCGAATATTTAGAGATTATGACCATTTTTACCAAAGCCATTTTATTTTCAAGGATATTTGAGTTTCTAAACGATGTTTATTGTACTCATTGTTTAGATCCGATAATGCAGTGGAATATTTTCTATCAGTCGAGTATTCGGATACCTTGAACTAGTATTCATCATGTATTCGCTTTCCCATTCGGTTTACTATTCGATACCAGATCTGTCAACTACAGACTGAAATATTCTAAAACTACTCACAACATTCAGCACCATTGTCAGCACAAAATTAATTGTAAATGAAGCAGCCCGCCGGCCGCGTGCTTTACAACGTGTTATAGTAAATTATGAGTTGTCCCTTTTGTATTAAATAATTACACATCTTAGAATAACAACCTGTTTAAACAATCTATAAGTTACATCTACAACTGAAATTATTTCAGCAAGTTTGGTGAAAAAAATGTTTCATTTTAACAAACTGCTTCGAGGAGGTATTACAAAAGTTGAGAAGAAGAATTAAGAATACACACGAGGGATAAACTTACTCTATTTTACAATTGTATTTTTTTGTTTCTTTTTTTTTACAGCAACGTCATGCAGTCTGATTTTTTTTCTTCTATTAATTAACACGGCACTACGACATGGCTATATACTCCGTCACGAAACATTTACAAGTTATGTTCAGTCACATCCAGATGAAAACGTCAAATCATGGGATGGGGTTCTCTCCCCCCAAAAAATGGAATTAAGAAGTTACCCCCACCTTTTTTTTTGTGGAGAATAACTGCTCCGGGGGTAGCACCCCTGGACGTTCTCCTCTGGCTGACCGTCACGTCGTCTTGTTTTCAAACTCGGTCGAACTCAATAGGAATACACTTTCTATTACTTCTACAGTTACATAATGCAGCAATTATGTGGCGAAAAACGGCGCCTCAAGCACCCAAACACATAACAATGATATACGAGATTCTTACATGAAAAATGTGGTACAACATTTTGAGTACCATGGCAACATACAATGTCACGTTATTTTTGCCGCGGGTAGAGCTAATGATTGTCAATCTGTGACCCCCGATTATTTATGATGAAATGTGAATAACAGAGTTCTGGAAGAGTCACTTTTATTATCAAATTTGTCATAAGCGAGTTTTACAGACAACAACTTGAAGTCTATTTTCTTTTTCTTTTTTATGACTACATCAAAACTATGGAATAAAATTTGCCTATCTTTGATTTTGATTATACTCTAACATTATTATTGATTCAAAAATGACGCCATGATAAATCAAACGGGGTGAGGTCAACTCGACCGAAAACCGACTCGACCGACACCATATCGACCAAAAAACCATGATGGTTTTCCGGTCGAGATGGTTTGCTGACGAGATGACCGTACAGCCATCAAACCACTCTCCTACGCTGTCCAGACATCACCAATGCAGTACCGCATCTTCCAAAACAAAAGGGCGGAGCTAAGACGCCTTTCAACAAAGTTATCAATACATACAACTTTCCATCCCATAATAAACAGTCTATTAATAGTAAAACACATTTCAGTTTGGTATAACAAACAAATCCAGTTCTAATTCAACCGCTAAAACTACATATATCTTGTTTTAGTATGAATGAAAACAAAACTTTAAAAACTCGTCAATAATATTTCTGTTTTGTTATTAATCCATCGGTTTATGCGAGAGAGAGCATGGGGAAACCTTCGATTCAAAAATCTTCAGTTGAGAATAACAAAAGTTTCCATCGATAGTTTTACTGAATAATCCGTGGGTGTTTTTGTACGAACAATATTTTAAACGGTTAGGCCCAATAAAACAAAAATCAAAAGTTGAAAAGGGGTCTTCGATCATGCAAATCCAAAATTTAAATGCGATGCGAAATGCGAAATTGCAAATGAATCAAGAACTGAGTGACTGTTTACCTACTCTAATTCGTACTACGCATTTTCTAACTATTTATTTACTGCTAGCTATTTTTTAACATACCTGAGTTGCCCTTTCGATGCGAAAGAAGCCCCAGGGTCTTAAACCTGGACTTCTTTTTAGCAGCATTTTTGCAAAATTTAACAATCTGTGCAGCATTTAAAGTGTTTTTCATTCTGTTCTACACTTTTCTTTTTAATTTTACTAAATCTACGCCTATTCTACGTTGTTGTATAGCGTGCAGCATTTATAGTGTAGTTATGTTAAAGTGTGCAATTAGCCCTTCCCACGAAAAATGCTAATTGCATTCACGCATGCGTACAGACACTGTTGGTGGGCAAACGCCATAGAGTTGTACACTAGCCAGACTCACACACGCATGTGCGTCACACCACCATCAGTCTCATACAAAAAGGCGCAATATTCCCCCATTTTGCACACCAGTAGTGTTAGTGCGCAAGCGTGACATGAAATTTGCATATTTCAGGGGAAGGGCCTATTCTGCCGGATGCGCGGAACTTCTGCATTGTTCGTGATGAACTTTGCGCGTGCGCTTTAGATAACACCGCGCAGCGGTTGTTGGATTGGTCCAATCATTGCTTTTGACGCACGGGCTGAACTGTTTTTAAATCACCGGGTTAAACCAGTCATGGTTCTTCCATAGAACATAGAGCATAGGGCAAGGGTTCTACCCAGTTGCAGGCGTACGTCGTTATTACAGCGATTTTTAACTACCGGTAGGCCTACGTAAGTGCTAGGGTTCTATACGGTTTACACTTTGAGAAAGTTAATTAACTTCTCAATAGTTGTTTAATTCTTAATACTCGACTGGTTGATGTGACCCAGACACTGGGCAGAAAAGTGAAATACATATTTCAATATTTCAGATAATACCACACATTAAACTATCACACACACACTAATCTAAATATTCAGGTTGGCAACTGGTATTCACTTGGATATGAACATTTTTTTAGAAAGTAAACCTCCTTTAAATGGTCATACAATAATAACTCGGTTAAAATACTTAAAAATGGGGGGGAAAAGTATGGGAAAGGTTTTTTAGAAAAATAACTACGTTGAAATGACACCATGCGGTGTTTTCGAAATAACAACTGATTGGTTCAGCTTCTTCGGCATGTGCCCGCACCAGAGATTCGAAAGCATTTTATGCGCGGAGGTTCAAAATGGAGGACGAGCCCCCCACGTCGCGGAGCTGGAGCCTAAAACGTGCTTTCGTAAAGGCCCATTACTATGAGAAAAGGGAATGTACTGTATACTAAAGTTATGTTCACCACTCTCAAAAAAAATAGCACCCTATCACACCGGAATTAATCTAGATTCTACAGAGGAAAGACTATATCTACAAGAGGGAAACTATTGGCGTTTTCGAAAACCAAGCCGCTGCCTTTAGGCTTCTGTTACATCAGCCTGCCTGGAGCGAAAACGCGCTGAGCTACTTAAGTTCGTCCACGGGGAGTTCGCGCAAAAACGGACCAAACAGCAGAGCCTTGTAAAATTGCGTAGCGTTGTGCTTTTACAGTTGGCATGAATATTAACAAAAACACTGGGGACAAAATTTGCATCAATGATACTTTATACGCCACACACTATTGAGTTTAAGATGGACCTTTGTGTGTCGAAATTGTGACGTCACTTCCTGCTCACATCATGGCCGGCCATCGGCAACGAAGGACGTAGCGACACTGCAGCCGCCGAGCGTAACTTTTGACGTCCGTGTAGCCTTGAGACGAGTTGAAATGTTGAAATTCTGGGAAACAAAAATCCTAGCAGGGTTGAAGGATTCGTTCATGGCAAGGGCGGGGCTTAAAAGAGCAAACCTTTGTCGAGGGTATCCCGTCAGATCACCCATGGTGTCCTCCCTTCTACACGGGTAGACAGTTCAATGAACTTGGTAAACCGAATACTCAGAAATATCAGACGAGTTTTTTTAATAATGGAAGGTGTGGGGTTTTTTTCGGGGAAAGCGAGGTGACTGGGAAGTCCTTTGAATACTGTAAACCTCGGCTAGAGACATCTGTAGACTCATGCTGCCACAGGCATTAGTAACCGCTGGTTTTGTTGAAACAATGGCGTGGTGGTAACGAGCTGCGACTCTCGCGGTGTACCGTCCTGCCGAAGGATTCGTCTCGAAGCCCGGTAGGTCCCAAATCACCTCCTGCCGTCGTTACCTGCAGAGAAAAGATTTTTTAAAAAAACGAACACGTATATTAAAAACACCATTACAACCTGACCTGGCGTAATTGCCAATTCCTGTACTGCTCTTTTAACTATTAAAAGATGTACGAAAACTCCAAGAAGATGGCAAAGCTCTTCGCTGTACCTTGTCAGCAAGGAATGCTGCATCAAATTTAAACTATCAGCGCAGAATGCCGCGAAGTGTCGTCATGAGAAACATGCAATGTGACATAACCAGTGTTGTGAACAGACTTTATCTTTCTATGTGAAAAAAGGTACGACTGAGCCAAGATAAGGATTTGGTGTAGGCCTAATGTACGGGGCCTGAATGCGAACAATGGCTTGGAAGACTTCCAACATTTCAAGTCACAAAATGTTCTTCGTTAAAGGGTTTATGATACAGTGCATTATCGTTTTCGGCACATTTGTTCGAAGTAAACCGCGCGTAATTTCGCAGAAAGACACAAGTGTTAATCGGATTGTGGGTAATTTGTACCAAGGTCCCGGATTACATTCGTCCGACCTCCGGAATTCCCCCCCCCCCCCCCATTCTGCATGCTTGGCTTAGAACCTTGTGTATTTTTAGGAGCAGTGCTTGTTATTTGTTTGTTTACTTTTGTGCACTTCGCCTTTCTATTTATTATGAAATAACCTATTTCTAAACTTGTTAAAAGTGTAAAATGCTGGTGGGGAGCAAGCACTTAAGTGATGTCCTCGACTATGTGTTGGCGTTGAGTTCTAAATGCCTCCGCCGCGGTACTGCATTGTTGCAGAACCGCGAATAAATAAATGCAGATTCGCAGAAATTGTAACCATCGAGCAATTGCATAATGGCCGAGCTCCTTGACTATTATGATAAGTAGGTCGTGCAAAGTTGATTGCAATGCCAGATTGCGCGATCACAATGAGCACTGCAACACGAACAATGTAGGCGCAATGTTAACAACAACGACAACGCCCGGGTTTTTTTATCTGTTGAGATATCGGTCGAGTTTGGACCACGCGGGTTGAACAACCGAGCCGCTCTGTTTGTTATGCACTTGATCAGAAACTCGGCCATCGAAATCAACAGAGGATGGCACTATCTTTATAGACATACACATGTGATTATATCCATGGCGAGGCCTGCTGAACGAACGCACTACACAACAAAACAATAAAACTTCTCATTAAACCCCCAGCTCAACATTGGTAAACTGTCTGAAATGCTTCCATTCTTTGCACAAATCAAGAAATTTGTAATAAAACCAGCCTGTGGAAATGTCAGCTCATTTCGTTGTTTCATTTTTGCAAGAAGACGGTACAAAATGATTTCAGCATTTTTGTACGCATTCCTAATACTAGGCAGAGTTTTCGTCTCACTGAGATGGAAACTCGTTTTGGATCTTACTTTGTGTTTTATTTAAAAACGAGAACACTTCAGGCAGAAATATTCAAGGAAAGTTTTCTACCATCATTATCTTTATACCATGTAAGGTATATGTAAATCTGAGAACGTTTATGTTTTTCTTCTTACCAATGTTGAGCTGGGGTTAAAGCCTCATGGCTTAAGATGCTCGGTCCAATTTTTGACCGATTTTACTCGAAAACTTCAAGTTAGATTTTAATTAAGCTGTTTATGCAGATTCGAGAAAGTTGCAAGCTTTTATTTAAGGTATTGCACGACAACGTCCACCAATGATAAGTGGTAGTTAATTAGAAAACTATTCATGAATAAGTCTGGATCCTGACATCAAAATCACAGTCACCAGCCATGTACAAACAAGTTTGCATGTTACATGTATTTTGTGCCTTGTCCGTTGCATTGTGCGAAAGTTTTCATGTGAAAACAACGCTCTTGTTGTCAGGAAATTTGTACCTGCTTATGTTCGTGCTATTTTTGATTGCGCCCGATCGAAATAAATAAATAAATAAGCAACCGTGACTTTGGAGTCTTCATGCGCGTTATCTCGTACACTTGGACAAGAAATCAGACGGATTAGTCATGTGTTAAGAATTGGTGCTTTGTGAAGTTTGTTAATCAGTGAGCTATCAAGATTGAAAACTATCATTTTTTCTCAATAATAACTAATTATCAACCCTGTACATAAATAAATGTGGAGCAACACTTACCTCCATGGTCTCTTCCAGTTCCAGTTCATTGTTAATAATTTCCCGGTTGTGGCTATCTCATTGTTGAATCATCGGTGTGGGTTGCATCTGCCCCTGCTGCCTCGTCAGCCGGTCTGGTTGACGGCGGTTTCGAAGCTGGTTGGGTCTAGGGGCCAGGAGGGTTTGTTTCCGGCCGCATAGCGTGTCGAGACAGACGGAGAGTCCGGACTTTTGGCAGTTTGGTAGTTTTTTTTTCTTTCTAAGCACAATTTGTTTTGCTTGGATTGTAACGCTATGGTCTGGTCTACTATCAACTGGTGCCCTTGTAGTGTTTAAATGTCGGGGGGAGATCCGCCTGTTGTTTCGGCTGAAGATTTTCAAGTTGAGCTGGTGACTTAGACGGTTTCTAAAGTTGGATGTACTTTTTTTTCACTGTGCATCAACCAGAGAGGAAATCCTGCAAAATATCAAAACACAATTCAATCAATTTCACCCGATACGTTGAAATTATGTTGATACAGGAGTCATGAAGTGACTCAGAAGTATATACTTAGATTATTTGCCATTGAGTGGTTAAGTACATTTTGCGATTTAACTTTGTGACTCCTTTCTTCTGCGAAACCGTTCATCGCTCAGGGAAGTAGTCAAAACGATTTTGTACACACTGATGTTTACTGTTTAAAGAATGACTGAAGTCCACTCGGGTGAAAGCCCATACTCGCCACGATATGTACAACTTGGTGTTGGCAACGGCCCCAAGACTAAACGCTTTTAGCCTCTCGGAGTGGTATTTGATTTTTTTTTTTATATGAAGAAAATCCAAGATGGCTGCGCCATGACAAAGGCCTGTGTAGCAAGTGTCGTTGGATGCAGAGCCGGTTGGCCAACTTCGCCAACGTGAGTCGTTCCTGAAGTTACAAACCACAGACCTCATGCATCCATTCATCAACGTTGATGACACATCTACTATGACTCTATAACAGTCTCCACACAGCCTGTGAAGTCAGACAGGCTCGTCAGGGTGTTGATGTGTGGCTCCACTTTGGTCTTTGGGGTGGTTAAAACCGTGGTCTGACAACACAAAAAAGGCCAGTTTTTGAAAGCAAGGTTTCTCTTCTTGCGGTTTCGTCCGCCATTTTGAATTTCCCACGTGACGCAAGAACAACAGCGTCTATGTGCAACCGTCTTATCAGTAATAATAAAGGTTACACGGGCTTGCAACACATGTTTCTGTTTTAGTGTCAACACTAAAACAGAAACATGAGATTTCAAACCTACAATGGACGTCAACGATTATTTCACTCGGTTGCTGTTTAATTTACAAGTCACGCGTTCTAGTCTCTGTCATAATGAATGGGATAACATATCGCAACTGGAAAAGGGAGAGAACAATGAAGTAAGCAAGGTTCCAGTTTAATGGATCTTTTGTTACACTGTTCCCACGAGACGTGGAACACTCCGGCGTAATCATTTTTTTTTTTTTTTTTTTTACATTAGGACTGTGAGAAGATACAGTTGGCTTGTGTGTTCTAATTTTATTCGGGGGGAAATCTCCGGACGTGATATCGCTCAGAAACTCAGCACCTCTATCACCATGGAAATACTATATAACGGCACTATAGATTAAGTCCAGGTTAGATGACAATGTAATGACGCACAGTCGGAACTGAATTTGTGTGTGTGCGGTTTACATTGATTTCGATTTTGATTGGCTTATCAGTTTCGTGTACGATGTGGAACAACGAGGATAACATGCCACACAACATACTGCAGAAAGTCCTGACCATGTAAAAAAAAAACAGCAACTTCGTGGCAAGCAAACTTATGTGAAAGGCATTTCATCTTGAAACTTTCATTTAACATCAACTGCTGCTAAAAACTAACAGCTGTAAAAAAAAAAAAACGATAACCCGTTTGTACAACCTTTCTTCCATGATATAACACATTCCATCTCACTTTAGCCGTGCGGGCACTGTTTTCAGATTTTCTGCGTGATCTGAATGAAGTTATACGAGGCACCTGATAACACAGCGAGTTGGTTGGAGGTGCAGTTTATAGTGGCGAGCATTTCAACTGGCTGTCGTTTGGAAATGGTTGTGGGTGTAATGTGTAAACATGGTGTAATCAACCCCAATTCCATGTGTGTACAATCCCTCTGTGCATTTCCCCCCTAAACCTGGCCTTTCTCGATAGACGGGGTAAGGGGGTCGATACATTATTATCAATGCATGAGAACGGGGTTGGGTTTTTGTTTTGTGCCCATCCAATTACAAATTATATCGGTTTACCATGGTATAGGGGCTTATCCAGACCTATGACTCCGGTTCCGGATCGAGTTCCGTCATCAATTTTAGGACAGTGTACGTTTTGCACGGTGCATCAACGTCAGACGGAGCCCGGAGCAGGATCAGCCTAAGCCCAGGTTTGAAGAAAAGCCCCAGGGAAAAAAGTCCTTTCTTCATGGTCTGACAAACGCTTCCGGTAGTAGCGAGTAGCGGCTCGCCGTCGTTGACCTCTTGAGAACTGATGACATTTCCCTCTGTTCAAACACGGTTCAAATCAGTGCTCAATTCGAGTCTAGACGGGGAACTGTGTAGCCAGGTCCCTTTGTATTGTCGGGATACTCGTTTACTAGTATCCATCATTATTGATGCGCACGCGGGGAACACGACAAACTTTGCTGCTCGCTGTTGATGGGGAGATGTAGGTCAGTTTGTGGAGCGATGGACAGTTCTTGTCGCATTCTTCTGTCATCCTTCACTGTGAAACTCTAACCACGGAACCACGGAGTTTCTACTGTCTTTGCTCAATGCTTTAACAAACTAACGTTATTCACATGGAACACATGTTTTCCAAAACATATCAATCTGTGCACTTATCGTGTTCAGACGTATCAAGAAGAATCGGTTGTTGAGCCAAAATATAAAGAACCGTTCGTTGTCATCCTAGGATAAACGTTGAAGATTTGACCAAATGTTTTAAAGATGTTATCACGAAGACAAGCTGGGCAGCCGGGGGCTCAAAGTCAGATAAAACTATCAAAGGAAATCGTTTGCACATAGCAGACGACTTGACCACCGGATATCCAAGTCTCATTATCTAAATATGGATAGCAACAACCACGGATATGCCTGTTTGTTTATATACAGTATAATGTTTGTATTGCCATCACTTATTTAGTATGAAATTGAAAACCATAACGGTCACCATGAATGAGATTTGAATACAACCATTGGGATATAGTGGTCAACACGAACAAAGACTAGGGTGGCCAAACAGCATATCGGGGGTGATCCACACCACCCCCCCCCCCTCCCCCAAGCCTTAAAAACAACACATGGTGAAACCATGGAGGTAGAAATTCGAAGCAGGAACACGTATGTCATAAGAAATAATGCTACAAGCAGATCGGAACTAGCTGGGTAAAGGCCTACGCGTCCAATTAATATGTTTGTAGTATTACACGAAGAATTTGTACAACACCAGGACTGGTCATGTGGCAAATAAATTGCCAAGCAAACAGATTTGTGCAACAGGATTAGCCGCTTACAGTGCTCTTGGTCTTTGCTCTATATGCTCAGACTAGAGGTCCGTACAGCAAGTCCTTGCTCTACGCTCTGATCTAGCGGGCCTATCGCGCCTTTTTTCAGCAGCTGAAATTCCCTTAAAACTGGGTCACGTGCCCAAAATGATAACAAACCCAAAAATCCCCATAATGATTTAGAAATTCATCCTCCGTAGAGCCACCCATGGCCATTTAATATCCAGCACGTTACTAAATAGTATTTTTTAAAATTCCACAATGCCAATATTGTTAATCCATACTTACGTAATCCTTCAAGGTAGACTGCATAAACGCATGCACTTCACAATTACTAGGAAACACTCCACACTTAGCCAAATAAAAACACTATTTTATGCTAAAAAGCCTCCGTCAGCCTCAGTGTTGTGTCAACGCAATGCCTTCATGTAATTCTGGAATAACCGTTCCCAGGTCTTGGCGGTACACACGCACCTTACTATACTTATAGCACATAAACATCATTTTATGCGCTCACGTAAAAAGACCCGCGGATGAACTGGTAAAAAATTGGCCGCGGTGCGATCTGAATGAAAGACCCCATGAACTGTTTTCTCTCCGCGCTCTCTCTTTCTCTCTGTCTCGCTCAGTCTCATCTCTTTCCTAGAAACGCGGGGTGAGATGTTCAAGGCCCTCTTGGTCGATTAACCAATGAGTCATTGCTGAGCGATTACTGAATATGTATGAGTAGGTGGGTTTTGCGTGGTGCGCTGCCGGCATTGCACAGACCACGCCTCTTATTCAACGGACCATACCATGTCGTGACATTTTGCTGGCGCATTGACCTTGCGATTAGTTGATAGGGTGATCAAAAGGCGCTTGGATTGTGTATGATTTGTGGAATATTCAGTGCAACTGTGAATGTACATGTACATAGGCATACATGTTACATGTACATGCAGTACATGTAAGTTGTAAAATATTCATAAAATGCAAACTTGAAAATGGTGTATCCATGGAGGTGGTGTATCTAAGTACAGTTTATGTACATGTACATGTACATGTACATGTTGTACATGTACATGTCCACCAAATGGAGACGCATGTACTGTACATGTAATACATGTACATGTGCGGTACAGTACATGTACATGTAAATGTACATGTTCACCAAATGGAGACGCACATACATGTACATGTAATGTACATGTACATGTATAACTACATGTACATGTACATGTATTTTCATGAACATATACATGTATTTACATGTACGTCATGTACAAGAACGCATCATGGACGCATGCAAGACCCCACCGATGTTTTCTCATTCAAATCAACACGAGACCGAAGCGAGGCTAGGGAAAACAGAATAATCTGGTCATTAATTTGTTGGTCTGATAATAATATTGCGAATTAGGAGCGAACCAAGCTTGGTCTATAAGCTGGTAAGAAGTGAACCATAACAAAATATTAATCGGGAATTAAATTTGACTTCCAGATGTCCCCTATACTTGTCACACTGATGCATCAAGTTTTTGATATTGAAAACTGAATTGGTCAATATTTATTTCATATTAATAAGTTTAGTTTTGAACACCTTAACAAAATCAAAAGCACAGTTTATTGTATGCGAGAATTAATTGAGTTTTTCTTATTCAAATTGCCAACTACAGTTGTTTCAAGTGGTATGTTTTGATCACTTAAAAATTTAATAATGTTGTGGGAATTGGAAATCAAAAAGGAATAACGCAAGACACACAAAAACAGTTTTTGTTTTTCTTCTGTCTCCAGAATATTGTCTCAGTTTGCTGCGTGTTGTAATCTATGGCGATCCAGTGAACTTTTTTTGGTTACATTCGTTGATAACAGTGAACTCCTCGACCGGAACACGATGCCCTAAAAACCAGACTGCCTGACCCCGAGTGAAATGCAAACCAGACGGCCTGACTTTGCCCGTCTAGACACGGTCGCGGCTCCCGCGCGTGTACGTAGTAGCGGGCACACTCTCTCTCTGGGCGGCATGCGTGCCTGTTAAGATCATCGTTGATGAGGTAAATGCACGCTGGAATATTCATTTTACAGACGAGCTAGATAGTTATTGTGGACGTATAAGACATATCTCATCCTATTCAACTTGATGGGAAATGATGGGTTCTGAAATGTGTGGCTTTTGTGCTCGACATATTAAAATTAGAGTAGGCCTATCACAAACTTTAAGACTGTCTTCACTTGTATATTACAGTCTTCTTTTGTATATGTCTTCTTTTTCGGTGTATTTATTTATTAAACATAAACATTTTTATTTGTCCAACTTACTTTTTGTTAATTTTTTTTTATTATTCATATTATTTTCGAAAAAACTTATACCTGTTTATGCAAAGGAAAAAAAACATGACTGAATTTCATTGCAAACTGAACTGGCGTTGACATTATGTTGAGCTATAATCATGAAAACGGAATTATGATAAATAAATAAATAAATAAATAAATAAATAAATAAATAAATAAATAGTATAAAAGAACATAAACAATTAGTTTGTTTTGTTTTAGTCTGAAAATTGATCTACAAAACTAAATGGGTCGTAAACTTTTGTATGCTATTATGTGGAGAGTCATCTTCTTGAAAACCACGCCCACAGAGCCAATAGCGACGCGCAGTAGTTGACTGATTTAACGCTGATTGGTTGTCATCCCTGATCTGTGTCAACCAACAGATAGTGTGTTGTGGGGAACGGTGACCGTGGATGACCTCATTTGGACCCGTATAACCTCTCGCAGTCTCATTGTGTTTATGCAGAATCGTAAACAAATATAACTCAGATATATTTGATTAACCAAACTAAAACCTCATTGCAACTGTAATTCAATGTTTGGTTTGTGGATCGTTGGTTCCCGAATAACTGACGAAAAAAGGAAGACTGTAATCTAATAGTTTTTGAAGGAGTACCAGTACTTCACGTTTTCAATATCAAGAAACTCAATACCGAAATAAAGAAGAAAACTATATTATGTGTTTACGTTTTTAAGAAAACATTAAATTGCGGGTCCAACACGTCGGTTTTGTACAATATGCCTATATGCCTAAATGGCCTTCAACGAGACAGGTAATGGCAGGGGACCAGTCTATAGGTGCACAATGCATGTTGTATTGACATACGTGAATGTTATGTACATTTGCTCACTGTCAGAGCAGATCCCACATTTTCCTGGAAGATCAAGCGTTTCAGATACCTGAACAATTCTCTTTTGATGGAAACAATATTGCTATCGTTGCCTTATGTACACCAAGCAGGGTTTGGATTTAAAATGTGTTCCGCCATTTTGAAAGTGTTGTTTCTAATGACTGTCAAAGCCACAAATCTTTCCACAGTTCCAGCAACAACAAAAAATGCGCCAACTATGATTCAATGTTTTGAAAGTTCGACATTTGATTTACATTATTATTTCCGTGGCACCCGGTCTTTAAAAAACCGATAACATTATAGTATCAAAAACACTTGGAATAAAAGGAGATCAGTTGTCGTAAAACGTCTCCTGAAGAAAACGTCACCGAATAATTGTAAACTCTTCCCCCAAAAACCAAATGTGCTGTTAACCCTTTAAGTCTGATTTACTTTGCCCCAAGGACCACCCATAGACTGTTTGACATTTCAACTTCTCTTTCATTTGATTATCGGCAACATAATGAGTGTAGAAATTCGAACACGCATCACTTCTGCATTCAATAAGAGATATGAGATCATTTTAACCTTGGCCGTCGGTCGACCTCCGCAATGTTATCACCGTGCACAAGTGAACAATGAATCGCCTCCACCCGTGGACTCGCGAGGTTTAAACGCTCGAACATTTAGAAACCAATCGTGGTGGCTACGCCAACGAAATGAACCGCGTTCTCCGTTCAGTATTTTATTCTAAATAATGAAATGAATTATTTATTTATTTTTTATTTATTAATAATATTCAACACATAGCTCATTTGATTGATTTCGGGCCATTGGAAAATATTCACGGCTGGTTTTTGTGTATCTAGTCTAAAAAAAAAAAAACATGCTCCTGATTTTTTCACCAGCTCTGGCTATGCACGGTTGTATGTCTGCGTTTTACGATCTCTCGGAAAGACAAAACAGTTAAGTGGGTCAACTTCACTTAATGTCTTTTGTCAATATACTGGTTTTCTTCTGTTCTGTTTGTTTGTTTCTTGTTCCGTTTTTCCCTCTTTGTTTCAACCCTTTAACAAGATTGAAAGACAGCCCCACAAGATAATTAGCATTACGGCTGGACGAGTGTAACAAAATAATGGCCGTAATTGAATTTGTGGTGACGCAGAAACAAATTTAATTCACCGAGATTTCTGTCTTGCTACTACTTATACACCGTCCTGTGTTCCAACTGTTCAATGTAATATGACTCTCATAGCAAGGGACCAGTAGGCCCCAAATTTCACAGACCTGCTTAAGCATAAAAGTCTGGCTTAGCAATTTTCTGCTCAGGAGCAAGTCTATTAAAGCAGGAAACCAGTCAAAGACAGTTTTTGTGTGACATGGTATTTTGGCTGGTGACCATATTCCGGTACTATAGCAACATTGTTTTGTGCTTTTTACCGGTTATGTTGCTTATTAAGCAGCCCTCATTTGTACGCCCTCATTTGTACGCCCTCTATGCCGCGGTATAGTCACATTGATTTGATTGAAGGAAACAAGATGGCTGTACAACGATGACGTCAGTAAATCACAGCAGTAGGAATGATCATAACATAGGCCTAAACACAACGCTTATTAGCTTGGGTTAAAGATCAAAGAAATTCTCATTTGGAAGTATTTTCTGCTTGAAAAATAACCTTGAACGTGGGCTAACTATATATTTGTTGCTCACAAGTTCATACGGTGTGTGTGCTTAGTCATTATTGGGAGACGCCAGTCAAAATTGAAGCGAGCGACCACTGAGAAAACATTGCGGTTTGAACATGGAGCGCATAAGGAACACAACTTCCTGAAACACACCAACAATGATGTCATACGAACAAGGAAGAAAAACAAAACAAAATCTTACAAAAGGTTGCATTTTTCGCAAACTCTGTTAGTGTTGCACACCTAAAAAGATTTACCATGTTAACACTGTATATACACTCGTTAAGGCTTGTACGATACGCCACCATGTCGTCTTCCATGGTGTGAATATGATCAATAATGTACAACGGCAGAACTGCAACACCCCGGCGGACAATTAAAAATGTGTAGCATATAAATTGTAAAATATTTGAAGCCCGCCCAGTGAAAGTGATGATGTAAAAGCACCCTCTCGAAGTGCGCATGTACAGTCAAAGCAAGATGTGTATAAGTAGATGATCGAGTTAATAAAGAATTATTATGAGAAAGCATGATTACCTGCGTATTGTGATCACGGGGGGGCTGACTGGTTGATTTCCACCCTTCTCGTTGTCCACATGTGGCAAGAAAGTTAGTCCGTCAGCATTTTATTTAAAGCAGGACCGTCGACTCGAAGTAATTTTTGTGAAGAATTGAATGTATCTCGGTTTAAATTCAGTCTTGGCTCATGGACAGTGGGTTTTTTTTCTGGACGACATACACAGCACATGAGAACTACACGGCGGTTTCTCTCCAGTGAGACATGTTAAGACTTGCACCGGGAAAGATGCTTCCCCCCTGTCGGAGCAGAACATAATTTATTTAAATTGCAAAACTTGTGGTTCGGGAAGCGAACAGAAATAGTCAGGCTCCACTGTTGGTCGGAATGCGTTACTGGCTGCTGTATAACAATGATCATGATGTGAAAAAAAAACCGCAGTTGGAAACTCACGATATACCACGTCATCACATAATGAGGTTTGGCGGCCGGCAGTTCATAATGTGCTATACGGCAATCGCAGTCCCCTGGAAGTTGCCTATAATATAAGCGAGTGGCACGACCCGCCAGCACCGGGAGTATCGGCACGGCGACCGGGGCGCCGCCGCGACCGACCCCAGGTTGCGGTCTCGAAACTCTCTGAGGTAGATTGTCTAACTCGGGTCAACTGCCCTATTGCTTTATATACACCCTGAGTGTACAGAAAGAAGAAGACAAAAAAGAACCGTCAAGTTCTTATTATAAGCGGTCACACCGGAATGGCAAAAGTTCAGGGTCCTTTCAAATGGTCAATTACTGACCGTGCCCTGCGACCAGTCATCGGTGAGGGTCACTTAGTTGTATATGCATTAAACGGTCAGTCAGGGTCATTGCCAATACCGCGTAACTAAAAATAAATGCCACTTGTACGGTGTTGTTAACCTCCACCTGAACTCAGGTGGCCCGACCGCGAACTTGGTAATTTCGCTGACATTCTATGGACAATATTGAAGTTATAAAAACAACCTTCATACGTCAAACGGTGAACAATTGTTTAGTTCCGGTCGACACTTATAAGATTTGAACCATAATTTTAAAAAAAAATGTAACATTATTGGTCTCTGCCGGCTCAAAGTGGAAGATTCAACTGAAGGCTTGGGAAAAAAAGAAGAAAAATGCCTTCCAAATCTAGTATCAAATTTGTTTTGTGTGTCTCTGTTTTGAACTCACTCTCTTCAACCATTGGCTTACTTTACAACAATACTATTTTTCCAATTCGTTAATCTGTTGCCATTCGTCAGTGTCAGTAAACTCTTCACAACACCGAAAACCCACAAATTTCAATTTTAAATCATGACATTTTTTTTTTCCTTTGAAAAGAAAACTGCTGGTTCAGTCATAATAAAAGACTAGACTGTGACCGCAACGTGTTTACAAGATGGTCTCGGATGGAAACAAGTTATGAATGAGCAGCGTAGGCGTTTATTTGTAATCAGCGCAACATCGCTTTGCTTTTTTTTTCAATACAAGCAAAGACTCGCTCCAAGTCTCCTGACTGTTCTACTTTGTTACGTTTCCAAGAAATAATGTGATGGACACCGACTGAGTATACGCAACACTTCGAGCTAACATAGTCTTCCTCTCAAGCCGTTTCCTCGGGTGCCAAAAGAGGGAGTAGTCACTGTTTCAATGAGATACCGTTCTATTGCTGGTGCACCTTTAACACATCATCAGCCGACCGAATGTTCGCTGACTGATGTTCCAGTTATACTGCCGTGCAGAAACTGAAATATAATAGAGTTGGGTGGATGTTTTTATGACATGGATCGAGATTCGATATTGAACTTTTATAACTGCACTGGCAGTCTCGGTGGATTTAGTAGTATGTCTCCAGTCAAAATTTCTTTCCGAGTCCGTTAGTCCATGGAGCACGGAGGAATGGCCTCATCGAGTGAGTTCTGTCCGGGTTGTATCGCAGCATCGCACGGCGAAACTTAGAGGAGTCGAACTGTGTTTTACCGAGACTATTCGCCTGTACTTCATAACAAGCTTCATATAACTACCTCTCAACTTGCTTCCTCACTTTCTAAAACACGCTCGTATTCACCCAGGCAAGAGCAACGACATACTACTTCACAATGAGGCTAATAATGGGGCCACTTGAAAATTAAGTGGAAGGACTTACAACAAGTCTACCACGCAGATAGTGGCCCAGTTGACGTAGCGGGATCAAGGCAAGTGTTACCTCTCAATGAACTCGCTTGCCGCGCATTATGGATATATCAAAAACAGCTGATGGTTTGGACATCCCGTGACAGCCAAACATATTATCTTTCTGATCGGATTATGAGATGGACAAAATCAGCCGGGGAAGGGTCAAGGTGGGCCGGTATAGGGACAATGCCAGTGCCAGTCGTCTAATGGCCGATCCTAGACTGTAATATTTGCTATGCGTGATTAATATAAACAAATATCAGACAAAGAGTTGTATCAGTTGTATAGTACAATGGTTAGTTGTTTTTTCCTTGACCCGGCCATCTCTCATAGGTCAAAGGTCTCATAACACTAGAACACATTGGTTTGAAGGAGATCTGCATATACAGTATTATGCCTCTCAACTTTGAATAAATGTAGGTCAAAACAATGAATTAAAAGAGTAGACAATTAGTAAAATAGAGTTCAGTGTCCTTCGGGTTTTTGATGTTGAATTATATATGAAGTTTCAAACATAAATTGTTCATAATTTTTACGCAAACAAGAACAGCCTGAAAGGTTAGCCAATCACAATGCGGATGAGGTTAATGTGCGCTTACCCCATCGCTTCTGATTGGCTGGGTAGGGTAGCAAAAATCGAGAAATAAAGAAAAATAATTGTGAATTCCTGACATGTTGGGAAAAGACCCTCATGTCTTCGCTAATCGTCGTGTGTGCTGACTTGGTCTTGGCAGCAGTGGCTTCGCGGCTACGCCACGTAGAAGGCCTTCACGAAAAGGCCTCCAAGCACCTCAGAGTTCAAGTACAAACGCACGAACCAACCGCGTATAAACGTATTGGGTACATTCACAGACAAAAAGGTGACCTGAAAAGCATTTCTTGTTTTGGTTCAAATTCTTTGTAGATACAATAGTACAGCCTTGTACAACATGCACTCGTCCCATTCAAAAACATGGTTCGGTCCATTTTCGTATTCATAGTAAATTCATAAACAAAGAGCATGGTGAACAATAGTGGTCATAAAATGAACCAATTTTTTTGTTTATTGAAATCGTCTTTTACTGCATGCATAATGCTTCCTCGGTGAGATCGACCCAGTAGATGGATTAGACCTAATGATTGAAAATTTAATAAGTTTCAATCAGCAAAGCTCACTGATTATAAAGTTCATACCAATCCCAATCATCAGACAAATATGATATCGGGTGAAATTCTGGGGGAAAATAGTGGGTGTTTTTTTTTTCTTCGCTCAGATACGTGACCTCTGGCTTGGAGTGAAATCTTGTTCGTAGGTTTTTTGTAGATGTGTGTATTATTGAAGTCCATGGAAAACCGGCGGCGTTGCCAGGGGTCGGGGTGCATGGGGGCATGTGCCCCCATAAATGTCCAGTGCCCACAGGTGCCCCTCCCCACGAAAACAATCCAAAGACATGTAATTTATTTAACAAACATGGCCCTGGGCCCCCACTGAAAAGCCATGCCCCCTCCCCCTGTGCCCTCCCCCGTGCCCAACCCCCCAATTGAAAAAGTCCTTGCTATACGCCGCTGTGGAAAATGATTTCACCTTTCCAAAATAATGATAGGCCTACTTCAATTAAATGCGTCGTTTGGTTTTTGTCAGTGATGCTGATTTATGGGCAAAAATATCCAGAAAGGTACAATCAAAAAATGTCACATGTGAAAGTTTCGGTTGAATACATTGCCCTACTTATTGAGAAAATAACAGCGAGTTTACAGTGGGTACCAACCGCATCTCGGGCCTGGTTGAGGGCAGCATTCAAACGGACACCACGGATATTTCCAAAAGTCGCCTGCATTTTGAATTTTTCAAAATACTCTTTATTGATGCCTAATCAACGGGGGACACTTCGGACGAAATAAGTTCGCAGGATTCTTGCGGACCATTACCATCTTTATAACAAGTAGGCTTTCGGACAAAATTTACAAAATTTCTTTTCGGGTTCATAACAAAAGTACGACCTTACCTTTAAATCATTTTTTTTTTGGGGGGGGGGGGTGAGAGCATTCCAACCATGTTGTTTTCAACATACACAGCACACATTCCAACCCCTGTGAAAATATCATAATTCGTGTTCACGCTTCAGAGAAAACAACTAGAAAACAGTTCATCGTGGTTATGTGCACAATCACTTTCAGGCCAATTGAATCGCAGCTGTCGAACTGTTTGATTGAAGCTGGTCTTCAATTGCTGTATACACTGACTATACAGAAAATGGCTTTTTTTTTAAGTATCACACATACATATTTTTCTGGAGGATTGATACTGGTAACATTATAACCAATTGAGTTTCAGTTTGAGGCTGATATTTTTTTTCTCTCAGTCACTCAATATTTACTAAATCAATGTTCTTAGTTTTTAATCTCAACTGTGATTAATTGATAATTATAATAGAAAGCTTTTCAATGAATGGTGGCGTCATTGGTCACGAGTCCAGGCTACAGTGAGGTTATTCTAGTTCAATCTATGGACCTCTTTCATAGAATGCCAGACATTATTCTCTTTTTAAGTGCTTTTTCGCATCCAAGTCCCAAACTTGCAATAAAACAGTCTAGTGAAGTCAGTAATTATTGCAGACACAATTGGTCCGGAATGGCGGTGCGCTCCCAGTCACTTTGGTGTTTGCAGTGGACACGAAAAAATACTTATAGCCATGGCCAGTATAGTCATGGCCAGTACAGTCATGGCTTGAACACAAAGATTCATTTTTAGAAAACTCGGGCAAGATTCGACATAAGAAAACAAACAAGTCCAAATTTGGTTGTGGTGAGTTTGCCCCCCTGAACCCTCTTTGCACAAACTTTGGCGGCATTGTATGGACCGTTTCGAACCTCATATTCCCCAGCGAGCTTCCTGTACCGCGCACAGAGCAGCAAAACTATTTTAATATTAGTCTTTTGATGACGGGGGTGTCAAAATATATGCTTTTATATTGCACCTTTATTCTGCAACGTCACGGCCGTAGGGCCTACTGGTTTTGCCCACCGGTAGTTGGCAGCCATCTTAAAGTTATTGATGTGTAGTGAACCTCATTGCTCTTTTAATGCTCCTGTAATTTTAGTTATTTCCAAATGATCACATGTTGTTCTTAATCATTTCATTTTGTACGCGTTGCTAGTATAGTACCTCACTAGTTGGTCCAGTGTTTATTAGTACGCTATCCCTCAAATGTATTTCCTAACACGATGTACACAGTTCGAACTTGGTGATTATTTTCATTAATCTGTACTTACATGAATCGTCACACTGAGTGTCAGTGTTAATCTACCTTGGAGCGCCTAAAAGACCAACAGCACACACGAACCTGTTAACATGTCAATCCCTGTTTTGATCACATTTTTTATACATATGTTTTTTTTTCATAGAACACCCTTCAGCAATTCAGACAAACGTTAACAAAGCCCCAACTGATATTATGTCAGAGGCTTACAAAACATTTGACCTTGTTTTTTTTTTTTTTCGAAGTGTATTTTTGGACAACAAAAAAAGAAAGTCGTTTGTGGGATGAATTTACTTCATTCGCACTCGTTATAAAGGGGTAGGCCTATAAGCCTACTACTTTGATTCCCACGCACGACGAGCCATATGATTATAATTATAACTTTTCTGTTGTATATGTTAGTTAATGAGTATAAGGACCTTCTGCAAAAAAATGACGGGAAACAACACAGGCCTTAAGATGGTTACAGCAGTCGTTTGCCATGGTTTTCTTTCAAGTATATTAAATTTCATTGAGGGCGCGTGTCAGAATATTAACAGTGTTCTACTAGGTGGCGGTGACCGCGGGCTTGCACCTGCTGACCGGCGCGTTTATCGACCGGCGAGGACACGTTATGGCGGGATTTTTGGTTAACAACAGAAGGTCACTATAAAAGGCAAAGGCCCCCCGGGGTCTTGGTTATGTTCAAACAAGGGAAGGGTAAGGGTTGGAATCGACTGTTTTTCTGGGTTTTTTTTTTTTGGGGGGGGGGTCAGGAAGTATAATATTCAGGGATAGGATTTGCCGAATGTGAAAATTTAAAAAAAAAATGGCTTGTGGGCGTACGCCCCCGCTTTCCTAGAACTAGAACCTCCTCTAGATTTATTACAAATCAGGTTAACAGACTCTGTGCATCATCAGAAACACACAACTTTACAGGTTTGGACACAATGTGGACTATTTCTTTTTCCCTTTGGCGATTGCTTTTACTTCCTTTCAAATTGTTTTGAAGGGTCAAAGAGATAATTGTGAGAAAAAAAAATGAATTCGAAGAAAATCCTGAAAAATCACATGCATGAATATTCTTTAAGGGTAAAATATAGGATCGGTAAAGCTGACTGTGTTCTTACTTTGTGTGATTATCGATACTTATCGAAAATGTTTTGGATGAATATCAAATCCTGTATTGTACCAAGCCCAAGGGACGAGGTTAAAGGAATGGGCAACTTTGGTACTTGGAACATGGAGGTATACCTTAGAGAAACGAATAAAAAAAACATCAACAAACAAACAAGCAACCAACCAACCAACAAACAAACAACCAACCCAACACCCCACCCAACAAACAAACAAACAAACACCCCCAACAAACAAACGTACAAGATTTGACTCAGTAGTGCTTCCTTTACATTATTTTAATTAATTAAAATTACACCACCTGATATGGGAAAATAAGAAATCTAAAAAACAAAAACTGGTTTTTCCAATTTCTAATGATGTAAACATCCTAGTATTTTGAAAGAATAATACATGCCGTATAAACAATTCTATTTACATGCCAACTAGTCAATTCCCTAAATGAATAAAGTTCACTAAACATACCGCCATATAGTTTCTTCAAACTTGCGGAAAATAATGTACATTTTTGTTAAGTAAATGGGGAGAAGAGACAAATGATTCAATCTGACTATAATTTGAAATGGAATTCTTAACAAACCATGTACAGAAATAAGCAAAACATCAGTCACAGACAGTTTTTTTTTTCATGCATCTTTTGTGCTGCTCAGCTGGTTTTCTCGTTTTTGTTTTCTCCTCAACTATGCCACTGAAAATTGGAGAAAAAAAACAGCAGCACAAAGTCTCGCTGAGCCTGGCACTGTCCTCTCTTCTGTGTTTGTTTGACAAACTGCAGTTGCACGGCTGTGATTCTGTGGTCACATTATATCATGTGATATGTACTGCTTGTGATCAGGTTTCTCTGTTGATTTTTAATTTGCAGATTAATTTCATAAGTATTATTTTCCAAAGCTTGTGATCATCAATTAGATAGATGTTAATATTTGCATCGGGGGGATGAATACATTTCAATTTGCCTTACACCGATGTGTGATAAGCACTGTATACTCAGTGCTTTCGAGTCCTGTGGTCCTTTTTTTCTCACAGGACTCGAAAGCACCGAGTATACAGTGCTTGTCACACATCGGTGTAGGGCAAATTGAAATTTATATTCTTGTGATCATCGTGAAAAGTTTCAATCTGAAAGCTCACTGATTGTAAAGTTCATTCCAGAACCAATCCTCCGGGGGAAATATTTCCGTCTAAAGTTAAGGAAATTGACTCAGTAAATCACCATTGCTTCCCAATCGAAATACAAAATCTTTTATGAAACGTTTAACTGCTTTCCATTGTTTTCTCTCGAATTTGATGAAATTTTCCACAGGTTGATTTAATAATGATGAGTTTATTGAAAGCTAGAGAAAGGTAATTAATTTACTCTTCCAAACACAACTGTGTGTTTTCCGTTTAATGTTGTGTGATTAAAAGAAATAATAAAATATCCATAAGAAAATACAGCAAAAAAAGCACCAAAAACCAAGTTAGTACCTAAATAAAAATTACTGTAACATTGTTTACAGAATGAACTATAACTGACCGTATTTTTGATCGAATGAGGACGCTTTCAACGGCAAATTACCTTGCATCACTGTTTGCAGTTTTACCTTGTTTTGACTGCCTGTATGTTGTTTTCTTGCGTCAATGGCCAAATAAATAATAATAATAACAACAGTGACAACAACAAAAACAGTTATACTTGTTTCGCGATACGTAAATTTGGTCCACACAGGCCCTCATGCGGTCAAAAATACTGCAACCTGGTGTGTAAACTAGAAGGGAGAAAGGCTTGAGGAGTAAGGGAGTTGGGTGGGTCGCTGCAACGGAGATGTCTAAAATTCTATACATTTACATTTTGGGTGAAACAGAATTAAATTTGTTTACAGAATGAACTATAATTGGTGTGTAAGCTAGACAGGGAAAGGGGGGAAAGGGGAAGGGAGAAGGGCGGAGGGCGGAAGAGGGAAGGGGGAAGGGTGGAAGGGTTGTTGAAGAAGGAAATTAGGTCGCTCCAACTGAGGTAGCGAAAAATATATACATTTACATTTTGGCTGAAACAAAATTAATTTGTTTATAGAATGAACTATAATTGGTGTGTAAACTTGACGGGGAAAGGGATGAAGGGGGAAGGGGGAAGGGGGAAGGGGGAAGGGTGGAAGGGTGGAAGGGTTGCTGAAAAGGAAATTGGGTCACTCCAACTGAAGTAGCGAAGATTCTATACATTTACATTTCGGCTGTAACCGAATCGATTGTTGATCTCCAAACATTGCATAGGTTTATAGAAGAAGGGGAACACCACTGGTTTTATTAGTTAAGTTTTTATTCTCAATAACTTCAATGAAGAAACTTGCTTCGCTTGTAATAGTAATGAATTTGGAAGAACCGAACACTTTTTCTCAACCCCCTAAGGGCCTGTACAGAGAACAGACCAACAAAGGCATCGGTCTTTATTCTGTCTCATGAACCTTTGAAGAAATAACTCATACGGTTCCAAACTAAAGGGGAAGCTACAATTACCATGAAATGTTTTTGGGGGGAACAAAATTATTGGGGGGAATTAAAATTCTTTATAACTGTAAAATTGAATTATATGTATAATCTTGTGAACATGAATTTTTTGAGAGTGTTTGGATACAGCGATAAGTGAAACCTACCTCATGGCTGTTTTTTTTTTAACACAAAAAGTTCTGCGTGGCAAATCTTACCAACAAGGTGATGTTGTTAATAAAGCGAAATAGGGTTGAACAAACCCCGAAGCCCGCGGCAGAAACAAAGGTACGCACTCTGTAAATCTGTTCAATACTGACGTGATGATATACAAGTAGTGCATGTTTGGTAGACTCTGGATGAATTATTTCGACTCCGGCGTGCCCTCGTCTTCCAGCATCTGATCGATTTCTCGCTCCCATTCCTCGTTGCCGACGGTGTCCTCCTCCTCGACAACTTCGTATTCCTGAGTGAGGGGAACAAGATAACTAAACTAAGTACAGCTTTTCAACAAGAAATGGCAAGAACAGTCAAGTTACTAGACCTGATTGCTTCGTTATTGAAAGGGCAAGGGCACCAAGGCATTTTCTTCTTGATAAAGGCATTCATGAGGAAATTGTAGATTTCTATTGGAACATTTCAAGGGGCACCAAGGCAATGACCAGGGGCAACAGAGGCCTCTGTTAAGTATCAGGCTTGAAATACTCAGGAAAAAAGACCTGTTACTAGTGAACTTGTTGGTACAACCACATGTGTAAATCTGTTGGCTCTGAAAAGAGCCGTTGTGGTCTTGGCGGTTCAAACGGTATATCTTCTGATCTTCAAGAAATGACTCAGTGCAATCAAACCAAGGGGAAATAGCCTGGCCCCTTTTTGGTTTACCGAGCACCAGCATTCACGATTGGTATTGGATTCTGGGAAGAAGACTGAGATAAGGGTAGCATGATAACGGGCTGTGGAACTTTCTTTTACACTTCTTGTCCAACTGGTGGTGGGCAAACGACGGGCGGACATCAGTGCGAGTTTTACGTCACTGAAACTAATTCCGAAGAATCCATGTAAGACAGGATGAGGTTAGACCTTGTGCTGGGCAACCTCTTTAGGCCTGTGCCGGGTAACTAGGGTAAAGGGTACTCAAACCAAACTGTTTGAACACGGTCAAATTTGACTGGTTCAATTACCCAAATTGTTCTCCACAAATCCAACGTTGCATTTGACACAACGATTAACCCGGCCACGACGTTCAGAATTGATAAAATGTTTTCTTTTACAAATACTTTGAAAGAATGACCAAATTTCAGATCTTAAAATGGAATCTTAACCCCTCCCAGAAAAAATTTACCATAAAATACAAATGAAAAATCTCCGCTTACTTGTAGTTCTTGTTGCAGCTCTTTCTCCCATTCAGGCACGTCCTCTTCAACTAAAAAAGAATAATAAATAAAATAAAAATAAAAACTTCAACCCACAATGCGAAACATTACAGCCAATGAAACAAAACGTGACATTCTTGCAAAACCAGACAAGAAAAATGCAAGCACAAAACATTCTTTACCTTGTAAAGAATGTCTGAATACAAAAAGACCAAAAAAAAAAAAAACAGCATGGTGATGAGATTTGACAACTCTTTCAAACTCTGCCAACAACCCATACTCAACTCCCTGCCAAGTTCCGTCTGATTTTGCAAGAACGTGTCACAGATAAGCAGAAAAGCATTTCGGAATAAACATAAAAGGTTAAAATGAAGAAGAAAATAAAAGGGGAGTGATCAGGGAGTAGACTTGTCCAAACATTCCGGGCACTTTAATTTCCGCATGCCACTTTCTGTGTCCATGCAGCTCAGATTATACCGTACCAGGCATCGGCTCAGTGGGTGCCAATGGCCCCCTGTGTATGCGGGACAGATTAATGGAACAGAAGTACTGGATCAGGAGTACAACGAGTCTGGGTACCTGACCTGGATGGGAGCAATTGGAGGCAGTGGTGTCAACTTGGGGCCTCTTCCAAACCTCGGCTTTGGCTCCCGTCTCTGGACTCCGTTTGTTGTTGGAAACACCGTTCAGAATGTACACTGCTCCAAAATTGATGACGGAACCCAAGCCGGAGCCCAAGCCAGAGCCCAAGCCAGAGCCCAAGCCAGAGCCCAAGCCAGAGCCCAAACCAGAGCCCAAGCCGGAGCCCAAGCCAGAGCCCAAGCCGGAGCCCAAGCCAGAGCCCAAGCCAGAGCCCAAGCCAGAGCCCAAGCCAGAGCCCAAGCCGGAGCCCAAGCCGGAGCCCAAGCCAGAGCCCAAGCCAGAGCCCAAGCCAGAGCCCAAGCCGGAGCCCAAGCCGGAGCCCAAGCCGGGGCCCAAGCCGGGGCCCAAGCCGGAGCCCAAGCCGGAGCCCAAGCTGGAGCCCAAGCCAGAGCCCAAGCCAGAGCCCAAGCCGGAGCCCAAGCCGGAGCCCAAGCCGGAGCCCAAGCCGGAGCCCAAGTCAGAGCCCAAGCCGGAGCCCAAGCCGAAGCCCAAGCCGAAGCCCAAGCCGGAGCACAAGCCGGAGCACAAGCCAGAGCCCAAGCCGGAGCCCAAGCCGGAGCCCAAGCCGAAGCCCAAGCCGAAGCCCAAGCTGGAGCACAAGCCGGAGCACAAGCCAGAGCCCAAGCCGGAGCACAAGCCGGAGCACAAGCCGGAGCCCAAGCCGGAGCACAAGCCGGAGCCCAAGCCGGAGCACAAGCCAGAGCACAAGCCAGAGCACAAGCCGAGGTTTGGAAAAGGCCGATATGTCAAAAGTTTTGTTTTGCTGGAGTGGCGGACTCAAACTTCTTAAAACAATCAGGGGGTACAATGCGAAGCTATGTACCACAGCCCAATTTCACAGAGCTGCTTCAGCAGAAAATATTGCTTAAAAATGTTTTGCTGAGCAAAATAAAACAGGATACCAGTCACAGATTGTACTTGTGGCATGGTATTTTTGGCAGGTGACCTTATTCTGGTAAGCATAATTTTGTTGTGCTTAGCTAAAATTAAGCAGCTCTATGAAATTGAAAAAGTGACGAGGGCTTCCTGCTGTGAAGCATGCAAACATGTATGCACAAAACTACAGCATTTCAGGCCAAAACATTTCAAGGGAAGTTTCCCACCATGACCATCTTCATCCCATGTATAACTCTGATCATTTATATTTTCAAGCAACATTTGGTGGTTTGGGCTACCCGCCGAAACCACCTTTGCCTTTTTCGAGATTTTTATTCATTTTGTATTATTTTACTGTCCGACCAAATCTTATTGCTCTAACACATGAAAACTTGTGAGCGTCAGATCTCAGGGACTACAATCTTAAAAACCACATGATGTCACCATCGCATCACTGTTACCTGTTTTATAGAAGTGTTTAAATTTGTGGCTAGCCAATTTCTCACTGTGGACGTCTGAAAACAACGGCGAGTTCGTATAGCGCCCTCTTGTGAGAGCTACGCTGCCCATAACGGAGAGGACTCTATACAAACTCTGAAAACAGACTCTGAAAACAACGGTGAGTTTGTATAGCACCCTCTTGTGAGAGCTACGCTGCCCATAACAGAGAGGCCTCTATACAAACTGACTGAACAGATTTTTCACTAGAGCTAGCGCTAATGGCAAAATTTATTTTCCCGCGACAGCCACAAATCCTCGCTTAACTTGAAAATACTTTAAGGTTTCAGCTCTTGACAGGACCTTGAGATATTATTTCACATTGGGACAATATTGTTACAGTTTTATACACAATATTTGGACAGTGTGATGACCTATAACATACATGTAGAACATAAGTCACCTTGACATCCTACATTTCTCAATCGTTTTTTTTTTTCTTTTTTTTTTTCCCTGAAACCCTCTGAATGAAGCTTTATGACAATTGCCCCACAACTACTCAAGGTTTACATTCGCTCCCTTAATCACATCGATAACTTCCGAGAGGCTGCTATTAGCTTACCATTACCGGTACTTTCCTCCTCCTTGGTTCCCATGCCAAGCTGCTTGAACCCTTTCTGGATCTCTGCCTGGTCGATCTCCGAGACGAAGGCGTCACTGGCGAACTCAGCCCCAGGCGGGCTGGAGGGTACATCGTCATCATTGGAGGAGGTCGGCAACGAAGGTTCAACTGATATACCTACTGGTTTGGATTTATCTGATGGCAGAGATTTATATATGTGTAATGGGATGAAAAAATGCAGGCCCCCAAATTTGGTCAACTCCTAGTTTACCTGTGTCCAGCTCGGACTAGGGCGAGTCTAGGAGCGGGTGGTTGACTGTGGTGTGTGGTGATTGGTGGGTGATTGGCGGCAGCTTATGCAACCAATCACGGCCCATTGAGGAATGGTCCGGAAGTCAGTGACCATGCCCATCAAACAGGCACAAGTGTGGCTGGTGCACTCTATGCCAATAAATATGTGTAGTTTATTTGACCGACCTTTTTTTAAACAAGCTTAGGGGCGGGGGGGGGGGGGGGTGACACGTGGAAAACAAGTGCTTTGACCAACTAGGCCAGGATTCGAACCTGCACTTTAAAGACTCAACCATCAGGTATTTCATGCAGCAAGCCAAACAAACCCAGCCCAAACCAACTCTACAAACATGCAGGGATAAACACAACACATTGTTCATATTCATTGCTATGTAGTCAACTTGAATTGAAAACTGATATCATGTCAGACTGAAAAAAACAAAAAACAATTTCATTAGTAAGGTTTGCGGTAACACCATTTAACAATCTGTCACATGGTTGTGATGATTGCGATATATACGCCAGTACTTTCCAAGCCAATAAACGGACGACATGTGTTTTGTATATTTGTGTGGAATTCAAAGCCAGAAACAAAGGTCGCCCAGTCATTTTGTTTTGGAGCGTGCACAGAGCATGCACTCACCATGATAAGCTTCGATTCGACCACACACAGATGGAGTCGAAAATTTTGTTGATTTTTGCCCATTGTATGGGGGTTATTGTGTAATCCCCGATTCCGGACCTTTGTCCTTTTGATCCAAGAAGAGGATTGCAAGGTATCAGGAGGCTGCCACCGTTGTGTATTCAATGTATTTCGGCTCATTGGAGGTAAGACAGAGTGAACCGGGAATCCAGCCTTGATTCCGGATTTAAGATCAATCCTCGGCCGTAGCTCATGGCCGAGGTTTTGCAATTCAAGGTACGCGAAAAATGACATTTTCTCAATAGAGAAATCTTGAATGCCGGTGCTATAAAGAGAATCTTTGTTCTCTTGGCTTTGTCAAGTCAAGGTTTCTTACTCTAAAAGACAAATTGTTCTGGCAATTCCGAGAAAATAATTTCTGTCAGGCTGGATGGGAAAAAAAATGGAAGATTCCCTGCGGGGGACTGGTTAACAACTCCATGTTTTATTCAGAGCATACTGATCGAAACGCCGAGTTGTTATACCACCGATTCTTTTCAGAACCATCAAAGCTATATGGTGTTACCGCAACCCTTACTAGATTGTAGACCCACCATGAAAAGTTTCAAATCCTACTTAAAATTTCAAATAATATATCGTTCTCTTGGGATCACATATTGATTACGACATTACCTTTCATACTCTCCGATGGTGAGTCGTCCGTCTTGTTACTTGAAGTCGAACCAGTATCGCTTGAATTGCCTTTTTGTAAATTAAACCAAATTTAAAGAGTTTAAAATATTGAGGACTGGTATAAGGAGTTGTATAATGACCCTTCCCAAGTGGGGATATCAAGTGCCGTTATCAGACATTTTCATTTGGAAAGGGCGGGGGGGGGGGGGCAAGTAGGGAGCAAAGACCTAATTTTGGGGGGGCTATTTAATGTATTGAACCATTCATTCGTGCACTTTTTCGATCTCATTTGGGGGGGGGGCAAGGGTTCTGAGCGGGGGGGGGGGGGGGGGGCACTCTAGTTGCGCCACTGGGGAAATCAGGACAGCCAAGATGTCACTTGTGAATGTGGTATTGAACCACAAACCATGTTAAAGCTGCCCTCAACTGCAGCTGTGCACAGCTGAAGGCCTCGCAACTTTTAATGATAATGCTCAACAATGCGTTCGGTTTTCTCCGAACCGTGTTTAGCTCGTGTTCGGCGACAGTAAGAAGAATGCGTGATGATCGCAAAGAATAAACAAGGATAAACAAAAGTCAATAAGTTGTTTTCTTTATCACTGTACCTGAAGAGGCGGCTAGTGACGTCAACTGTGACGACTGTTTGATCAGAGAAACTCGATAGAAGTAATTCCTCCAGAAATTCTCTTCAATAATTCTGCAGTGAGATTACGGAGGGTCATGGATTACTACGGGTTATGGTTTACATGTAGTTCAATCAAAATGTACATGACAGATACGAACCTCTTTTTTGACAATGTCACAAATAATGAAAACGAGAACTTGTTGACAAGAAGAGTGCGTTTTCCAGGCCATTTCCTGTCAGGCACGATACTTCTGTTCATTGAGAAATACTAGATTTTATATCATACTTAGCACATAAAATCAAGAATTTATCATGTCACATCAGTCTGATGGGAATGTCATGAACTTACGCTTTCGGCACGAGGTCAAATCTCATCTTTTTCAGGTTTTCATCTTCTTGAAGCGTTGCCAGGGCAACAGGAAACATACTCGCAAAATCAAACTGGAACTGCACCCCGGCAGGAGGATTTCTTAAAAAATTCCTCTTGTCCTAACAATGGATAAAACACACAGAAAAGGAACAATCTAGTAAGGTTACAAGGTAACATCAAAATAATCTTTTTATGAGTTGTGATGGTTCAGCAACAACTCGACCTTAAAACAAGCGTGAAAGAACTATATATTTTATGACCAATTTACATCAATTGCAAATTGGTCAAATTGGTCAAAATGTGTGCCACCTGATACAATTTTCCCATATTTGTGTCACCTGATACAATTTTCCCATACATGTGTGTCACCTGATACAATTTTCCCATATTTGTGTCACCTGATACAATTTTCCCATATTTGTGTCACCTGATACAATTTTCCCATATTTGTGTCACCTGATACAATTTTCCCATATTTGTGTGTCACCTGATACAATTTTCCCATATTTGTGTCACCTGATACAACTTTCCCATACATGTGTGTCACCTGATACAATTTTCCCATACATGTGTGTCACCTGATACAATTTTCCCATACATGTGTGCCACCTGTTACAATTTTCCCATATTTGTGTGTCACCTGATACAATTTTCCCATATTTGTGTGTCACCTGACACAATTTTCCCATATTTGTGTGTCACCTGATACAATTTTCCCATATTTGTGTGTCACCTGATACAATTTTCCCATACATGTGACCACCTGCACTGTATGCAAAAAGAACACTTCAGTGGCAAAATTTAAATGTGAATACTGTTTCTTCTTGGGACTGTAGATTGTCTCTTGTGAAATGGACGATAGCGAGTGGTTAGGGTCATCGTCTATACCTGAGACAATGCCATGATCTGCTCTTTCATCTGGTCCTCTTCATTGTAACCGACCCAGGGTGGTACCGCTGCCTCTGCCCTCTTGGAATGCTTCTCTTTGACAAACTTGTCTTGCTCCTTCTTGAAGTCACCAACGATGGTCTGGAGACGAATAAAAAGTAAATATAAAAATTGTTGGGGTGTTGTGGCCGAGTGGTCTAGTGCGGTGATTTCAAGTTCTGTAGTTTACAGAATGTTGGTTCCAATCCTGGCCTGGTCGGTCGGGACACTTGTGTCCTTGAGCAAGGCACTTGATCATAATTGCTTCTCTCTACCCAGGAGTCAAAAAGGGTACCGGCGAGAGCTGGACTGGCATCGTGACCAGGGGGAGTGGAAATATTCTCAGTTGTTTAATGCCCAGGAAACCGGACAGACACTGTCCTGATAAGCTGTATTGGCTTTGGACAGACTTTTTAAACAGAAAAGAGTACACACACCATCAGTACAAATAGTCTTTTAACCTATCAAAAACCTTCAGTATCTAACTGCGTGTTTTGTATGGTTCTGTTGTACCGAGTACTACACTACGAAACTAACTATGATTTACATGTCCGTCATACCACCATAACCAGAGTCAGGTCAGGCCTTGCGCTTAAGCTTTTTGTAAAGTAGCCCAAGGGGCTAGTAAACTGTGTATTTTAGTAGCCCACAAGGAAAGTTGAGAAGTGGTGTTTACTAGCCCATAGCAGTTTTTACTTGACAATGTATGCCGGGCTAGTGCTAAGCGTGAGCCCTGGTAGGTAGCGTGTCGTGGCTGAGCAGTCTAACGCACCGAATTCAAGTCCTGGTGGCTGAGTCATCACAATGTGGGTTCGAACCTTGGTCCTGTCACCTGTGTCCTTGAGCAAGACGTTTAACTATATAATTGATCCTTGGCATTTGTATTCTAACTTAGGGAATCTGCCGAGCAAGTAGAAGTAGAAGTCCAGCAGTTTGGGCGTTGATGGAGTTGGATTTTCTTAGAGTGAGGTTGGATCACAGTAAAACACTCCAGGTGGTTTGGAAATTTAAAAACGAAAACTTCTTTAGTCTCACACGAATGAAATCTAGCAATACATACAAACATTCCATCATAGTGTTTATCTAGTGGGATGTGTTTATGGATTTTTTTTTCTGAATTTGGACTCCCCTCAAATTTTGACACCCTGTTTACAGATCATTGTTTTACTGACTGTTGTTCTGCATACCACTCTTTTAATCACATACATACCTTTTCTTCCACTGTTTTCTGAATAATTGTGGCTGTTTTGGCAGCAGTCTCTGTCACCTTTTTGGTCCCTTCTTTTGCAAAGTTGTACAAGTAACCTGTTTTAATAAAAACCTGAGTAATAAAAAATAGCACGGAAAATGGCAAAATATTGAACACCATCTGTCGTGCTTGTGTGGGTGAAACGAAGCCTTACATGGCGATGCATGCTATGTGCATGCTCAGCAGACCAATGTCCGGTCGAAATACTGAAATATCAATCAAGTTTACACAGTATCTAGTGGCGAAAGAATAGGGTCCAGCTAGTTTGGAGGCCGGTCATCTCGCCCCCAAACACTCTCGCCCCCAACAAACTCGCCCCCAACAATCTCGCCCCCAAACAATCTCGCCCCCAGCCTTTGACAATCTCGCCCTCTGACAATCTCGCCCCCAAACAAAGTCGCCCCCTGACAATCTGAAGAAAAAATTGGAAAAGTCGACTTTTTAACCATGATGAAGTTAATAAAGTGTTCACTTAAAAGTCGATTTCGAAAATAAAGGAAAATGCGTAAACTAAAAAACAAAGAATATGTGAATGATCTCCCTCGTAGTAAGGAATGGTACATGTTGTTGTTAAGATGTTCTGTGATTTCTTATTGAAAATTGTCTCTCACTCTTGAATAAAAATAATTTTTTAATGCACTCAGGGGCATTTCGTGGAGACAAAATCAAACTGTCAGTCATTGAACGTGTCACCTGACAAGCTGGGGTGCACATTGAAAAATGCCACTTTGATTTGATTCACTGATTACCGAAATCGATCGATCGCAAACTATAGTCCGCCGCCGTGGAAGAGATCAATGGGACGGTGGTTATTAGTTGCAGAGCATTTCACCCTTTTTTCTTGTGATTTTTCAATACCCTTCTCAAACTTCGTTCAGTGGATGATTATAAGCCGATACTTTTCTGACAAAATCTCATACAAGTTTTTGACAGCATTGCGACAACATCTCCCATCAATTAATTTCTAAGTTTTACACCGTAAGTCATCAGAACTTCCAGTCATCATCAGGGGGCGACTTTGTTTGGGGGCGAGATTGTCAGGGGGCGAGATTGTCAAAGGCTGGGGGCGAGATTGTTTGGGGGCGAGATTGTTGGGGGCGAGAGTGTTGGGGGCGAGAGTGTTTGGGGGCGAGATGACCAGCATCCGCTAGTTTCAATCAGTCTTCAATATCAATTAATAATGATCATGTAACCTGTACATTTTGCTTTAGAGCTAAAAACTTAAAACTATATTCCGTCATTATATAACGTCGGCTTGTCATGCAGGCATCAAAGACTAGGGTGTTATTATAATATAAATATAAGATCTGCTGGTGAAATATCGTTTCATGTCATTTTTTTGTTGCCAGTAAAATATCCACTGGCCTCTGGCGGCACTGCTTTAAAAATAAAAGTATTAATTATGACTACTGAGTAATGATGGACAATTGACATGTAAATGATGAGGCATAACCTGATCATTAGCAGATCAGTGGTGGTGATGATGTAATTGTAAATATTGTTTACAATATTTTGACAAACTTTGAACTTACTTCCCCATTCTTTTGCTGAACTAAGAGCTGCTTCTGCTGTGATTTGAACCTCTGGCTTTATCGAAGGTGTTCCGCTGTCAGATTCATCTGTCGTTTCTGTACCGGAACTCGACGGGATACCTTCTTCTAATTCCTTCACTTTTTCTTCGTCAGCTGCCCCTGCGCCACTTTTGTTCTCATCAACAATTTTTTCAGATTCTTCGGGTGTTTTCTCCTCCGGTTTACCCCCTCCCCACCAACTGCTCAACATCTCCATAACACCAACTGCCTGTTGTGAGCATACACTTTAATCTGGAATAAATGTTGTGCTGAAAATCATTCAGGAAATATACAAAATAATTCTAAATTCTGACAATCGTCACGTCGTCTATTTATCCCTGTTTCATGATTTGGTGGTTTGATGTTGTTCTACTGAAGGTCAGAGGTGAACTTTGTTGATGATTATGACTAAAGGAATGCTTCCGGTGGGGTTTTCCGGATATTTCGGGTCTATTCGTTTATCTTCGGAAAAAGAAGAAAAAATATTTGAAATCATGCGCATTAAAATCTTTAAGAAGTTTTTAAACTCTTAAGTTATGGCAATATTTGCTTTTAAATAACACAAAAAAAATATGTTTTCGAGATTTTCCTGGATAAAGTTCAACGAACCTTATGACCCCTTTGAAAACCTCGCTCCTTTCAGTTGACTCACGGTTCACGTGATATGAACAGGGGATCGAGGAACATCAATACATCGTCTATGCTGTGTTCCCTATGGCTACGAGGTTAAAGATGCATTGTGGGACAGTCTCTTTCGTTGGAAGTTGCCAACATGGTGGGTTACGTTCTAAATTGCTCATAATATAAATCTTTTCCATCTGACAGATTATGAAAAAGGAAAATTCACCTAAAAGGTTTCAATGTAAACTCAAATCCCTTTACTTAATAATGGCGCTGTTATTTTGCATGGTTTTCGTATGGAAACATAGTTAATGCTCTGTTAAATATTACGATTTGTTCAATGTCCCCTATCCGTCTGTAGATTATTGTACTGACTGTATCTATCGCTCCGAATACATGGAATTGGAATAGCGTTGTGCGGGTGGGCTGCATGCAATTGGACTGGCCAAAAGCTAGTCCCACAATACTTACATTTATTTATGGATTTTGTTTTGCTTATTAACTCCGAAATTCATAACAAAAATGTGGCCATCCATGGGAATGAAAGTTTTTGAAATTGGAAAATTGCGGCCACCGTTTCAGGCATGAGCACATTTTCTACACACACGCACGCAATACCGATGACAGGATAGAAACGGCAGTTGGTTTGCAGTGCACAACATGAAGTAGATGCTAGATTTGTTCGTAGGCAACCAAGTCGACCGATAGTCAGATAGTGGTAAGCCGTTCACGCGACCAGATGTACGGCGAACCACGCGATCATCAGCATGATCAGAGTGGGATAATGGAAAACAATTACTTTAACAACTTGTCATAATGTAAACTGTATAAATATTCCCTTTTTATCGCTGTCTGATGATTTTTGAACTTGAAAATGTGTGGTGCGTGGCCTTTTTCATGTAAATAATGAAAACATTTTTAAATAATGAAAATGTTCAGCAGTACATTTTTCAGAGCACATGCAGGCAGTGGACGCAAATCTGAAACTTTCGATCACATGGCCTTGTAATCATAAATAGGGTTGTTCATAAATGCGAGAGGGCGCTCTTTATTTGGTCGTCAGATTTTGTTTATGGAAACTGTGTCAAAAGTTTGCCTTTTGAGGAACACTTTTTCATTACCAGAATATTTTTTTTAAATGTACACTATGGTACTGTGCTTTCTCTTGATGCATAACAATTAACAAAAACATTCTAATAAAGACCAAAACTTTAAAAGAAAAAACTAAGAGTTTTTAGTCATAATCCACACATGGGAGAAAGGGCAATATGATCACAATTGAGTCCAATGTCAAATGATAATACAGGTGTGAAATAATTTCATGATTTTCCTTTTTACAGTTACAAAATTGTTTATCCACACTGCAGAACCAAACAGCTAGTAAATAGCTCAAATGCAACTTAAATGCTATAAAACAAGTCAACCCTTTCAGAGTTGTCAAAGAAAGTCTGCGTCATTTTCCGCGGTAGGCGTGTCAAAAATAGTTGTTCCGAAGAGCATACAATCTGCGATTGGTGTACGCACCCACCTGGCGCCATAGGGTGCATCATACAACTGTTAGATGTATTACATTAAACAGGAATCAGAAATCCGGTTTTTCTAAGTGATTTTGTAATTATAACTTTCCAACAGGATAGTATACATCGCTGTAATACTTGTTTTAAAATCCCCTTATGAATTCCTTTTATTATTTTGTTAACAGGCACGTGGACCCAAGAAGCATTTGAAGCGCCTTTCGGCACCCAAGCACTGGATGCTGGACAAACTAACTGGTGTCTTTGTAAGTAGTCCCAGAGTTGGGCTGATCACTTATTTTGAGGCGGAAAACTATTTCCCTTAACCCTTCTTCCGTTAGCCTGTTTTTTTTGTTTTTTTTGAGATATGGCAGACAGTATACGAGTGCACTGTTTGGTTTGGGTGTATACAGACAGATTTACCCAAACCAAATAGTCTCCTTTATCCCTTACAGTCCCTATTCCATCAAACTCTAGCAGCAGGTTTTGTTGGATTTTGTTGGACTGGTTACTGCATGAGTAAACTGATCATGCTTTACATGGGTTCAGGCATACCACCATAATCAGAGTACCACAGTTTGGGTGTTGAGTTACCCATATGGTGTTGGAATTTGTTAAGAGTGGGGAAGAATCCTAGTTAATCACTCAGGGGAGTTGTTTTCTTTGCTCTAAAGTGCCACAAATGTAGCAGATAGCATATTGTTTGTCGTAGAGTGGGGTCAAGTGTGTTCTGTGTCTGTCTGTCTGTCCATGAGGCATCTCGCTCAGGCCTCAGCCTCAAGAAGATGCCTCCATACCTACAATTGTATTCTCGCCTCTCGAAGACAATATTGATGTCTTCCTCCTATTTACATGTAGTCGTCTATTTTCGCACTGCTTGTTATTTTTCATTTGGTATGGAAATGAATGTGAGTTTTGAATGAATCGAAAAAGTGTCTTCTGGACACCCTGTTATGATAGTAAGTTTGATCTTTTCGTGCAAATGTTTTGTAAGTTAATTAGTTGAATGCCCCATTTTTTTTCCCGTCATTTTTTCAGCAAATGTTCAGATTGTGGCTAAAACCCTGAGTGCCACAACCATTAAAATCCCCGAAATTTGTTGGTGGAAATTTTAATGTTAAACTACAACAGAACAGTGCCCTTAAAAACAAAAACAAGAAGTGTACCTATTCATTATCCAAGTCCTTGAATTTCACTGCTGAAGGGGCACGGCATTTTTCATCCGATAAGAGGCACTTCCATATGGAAAATTTGAATTTGTAGTGGAACTTTGCAAAGGGCACCACGGCAAAAGCACAGGGCACCACGGCAATTGCTGTGGGTGCCGTGGGGTAATTCGAGGCCTGTAAATCGAACCAGTTTCATATGAACCTTTTTCATTGCGCTTTTGCAGGCTCCAAGACCTTCCACCGGCCCCCACAAGCTGCGGGAATGCCTTCCCCTGATCGTGTTCCTGCGTAACCGTCTGAAGTATGCCCTGACTTATGACGAGACCAAGAAGGTGACAATGCAGAGGCTCATCAAGATTGACGGCAAGGTGCGCACCGACATCACCTACCCCGCCGGATTCATGGGTAATTACTCAAATCATCTTTTCTTGTTTCGCGCACGTTCGTGTCGTGCAGTGTGGCATTGGAGAGACGCACAATGTGCTGCCCTCGTGTACAGTGGTGATGTAGCCAATGCTGTGATTGGTCGATATGTTTATTGGGCGGGGCTTAATGGATCGGTCTATTATGGCTGTTTGATAGGCCTTCTGAACTCTTCAAAGTGAGACAATCAGTGAAAGTATGTTGGAGCTGGCTTGGGTTACAGATTTGTTTTCTATTTTAAATAGGATGAGAACTAAGGCTTCTATCGAAGGCTCTGTAGCCTTTTCATTGGCTGCCGAGGTCAAACGAGGCCTAAAATCAAACCACTTTTCCACAGGTCGCTAGACAGGATTCTTAAACCACCCAGTCTCAGCATCACCCAGGGAAAGAACACTTATAGTTTATAAATGTAACTTGAGGCAAGATGTTTGTCTTATGTAAATAATAATAACAATAACACCGGGGTCTTGTATGGAGCATTGTTTCTACCAGCAATTAGGTACTCAAGGCGGTGCTTATTGTTGTCATTCTTTGCGACAGGTTTTTGAATTATGAGACCCATTTATGTAGCACCGTATAAAGGATTACAAGGTGCTGTAGCCAATGTTGTGATTGGTCAAAATGTTAATGGGGCGGGGCTTAATGGACCGGTTTCCATATTCGGGGGGGGGGTTCTATCAGTAAACCAGTAATATTGTTAAATTTGTTCCCCTTTAATTAATGTTTTTACGCACAATGTATACACACCAAGGCCCATCAAACAGTGTTCATTACAAGCATGCAACAATGCCTATCCACTGTAACTCACGCCCACTTCATACAAACTGGCTTCATCGATTGCCAGAAGCCCAAAGGAACTGCATTGAACTTTTTGTATTGGATGATTTATGTAAGAACAACATTTCTGGACTTGCCTTTCATGTGTGTCTTGCAAAGACTCAAAGTACTTATCAGAAATATCAGTTTCTTTCCAAATATCAGTTTCTTTCCTGAGAAATGTCTTTGAACAAAGCAATGAGTGTTTTTCGGTAGATTAACGCAGTAACGTATGCCAGCTTGGGAACCGGAATTAGCGAAAATTTTGGGCATGCAGTAGATGCGCACGTTTGTGACGTTATGACTTACGAACAGGATATGTAAGGTGGCTCCTGCACTGCATGAGATGATCGTATTTTTTCTTCAGGGAGTAGTTTCAAATACCCAAGCCTGTTTTGTGTATTGCTTTTGTGCGCATTTTTGTTTGGAGTAATTTGCGAGCTTGTCCTACTCATTTTATGGATGGAAAGGTGTTATTGATCTGAGAAAATGTTTTCATTTTTATTTTATTTTACCCTATCACCAGTCTGTCCCAATTCATAAACTTTATCAAGATGAATGTCAGACCTGACATTATTGGGCATCGTTAGTGACCGATTTATTTATTTTGGCTTTTAAAATGTTACAGATGTAATCTCCATTGAGAAGACCGGTGAGAATTTCCGTCTCATCTACGACGTGAAAGGACGCTTTGCTGTTCACCGCATTGGCAACGATGAAGCCAAGGTAAGAATACAACCTGAAGTTGCACTAAAAGATGAAGGGGGGGGGAGCCCTCAACTATGGCAGTTGTGTTCACGAGAGATGCTTTTAAAAATCAAAGCCTTGTATTCAATAGGGATGTGAGAATTCAGCTTTTAAGCTGATTTCAGCGTTTTTTCAGATTTTCACTCTGAATTTCAGCTTTTTTGTACACCTGCTCTTCACAAAACTATAGGAACTTTTTAAATTTCAGCTTTTTGCTAGCTGTTTTCAGCTTTTTGTTTGTGGCCACTCACACCCTGATTTAATGCTTTCAATCAAAGTGTTGAATTTCATTTTGCTGAATGGTGATAAATATTTCAAATCTTCGGCAGAAGAATGACAGTCTTTTTAAGTAGTATCGTGAACGAAGTTAAGCCGACATGAATTTTCCAGTCAAATGTTGTCTTTACTCAATGGCCCCTATCGAAGGCTCTGTAGCCTTTTCATTGGCTGCCGAGGTCAAACGAGGCCTAAAATCAAACCACTTTCCCACAGGTCGCTAGACAGGATTCTGAAACCACCCAGTCTTAGCATCACCCAGGGAAAGAACAATTCAACATGGGAAATTTGTTGAACCTCCTATCATGGACCCAGCTTTATCTGATTTTGTATTATGAGCAGCATGTTAAAATCCAGACCTGGGCCTAATTTCATACAGCTGCTTAAGGAGCCAATATTGCTTAGAAGTTTTCTGCTAAGCATAAATAAGCAGGATACCAGCCACAAATTGTACGTGTGGAATGGTATTTTGGCTGGTAACCTTATTCTGGTAAGCATAATTATTGTGCTTTGCTCCTTTTTGTGCTTAAGCAGCTCTGTGAAATTGGGCCCTGATAAGAGCAATGCAGTTTTTCCTTATTGATTAAGGGCACCTCTTTGTGGGGGTTTTAAATTTCTAGCAGTTGCCTCCGGGAATCTTCCACTTTTTCCCGTCCAGCCTGACAGAATTATTTTCTCAGAGTTGCCTGAATCATTTTTCTTTGAGAGTACAGCTGGCACAAAGAAACCTTGACTTGACAAAGCCAAGAGAACAAAGATTCTTTTTACAGCACCGGGATTTATGTTTTCTCTGTTGAGAAAATGCCAAATTCATGCACCGTAAATTGCAAAGACTTTGGCAGTGTTACATGGCCTACAATTGGAACTAAATCTGGAACCAAGGCTGGATCATCAGGTCACTCTGTTTTACCTCCATTGAGCAGAAATACAACAAGGCCTGCACAATGGCCAAAAATCAGCAAAATATTCAGCGTCATCTGTCCTATTTATGTGGGTTGAAGGAAGTGTTACACAGCATGTAAATGCTCTGTGCATACTCAGAAGTGAAATGTCTGGGCAACCTTTTTTCTAGTATTCCGATTTTACACAATGGCGTGTTTCAACGTCACCCATTTGCTGGCTCAAAGAAACATGTTCATGGATACACGTCAGTCGGCGCCAACTAGTTAAAGGGGTACTAAGGCAATGACCAGAGGTATGGAGGCAACTGCCTCTGTTGCCTTCATTAAGTATCAGGCCTGAAAATCCAATGAGTTTTCTAGCGTAACGCAACTAGCCTTTATTAATCAATCAGTCATCACACTTTGTCTTATGAAGTACAGAGGGTTCAGGGCTGATGGTCTTAAATTTTCACGAATAGAATTCAAGATTGTTACATCTGCATGTAGATTAGGTTGATTTAATCAATGGACTTCTTTGCTGTCTTTATGTAGTACAAGCTGTGCAAAGTGCGCAAGGTGTGGACTGGCCCCAAGGGTATCCCATACCTGAGCACCCACGATGCACGCACCATCCGGTACCCTGACCCCCTCGTCTGCATACATGACACCGTGAAGGTGGACATCGGCTCAGGTCGCATCACTGACTACATCAAGTTTGAGTCTGGTAAGGTTCAAGGCACATTTTCCAAGAAATTTAGGCAGAAAAAAAAACTTGAATATTTGTTAATGGCAAAATATTTTAGGGAGCGTCTCAAAAGTCGGAACGGTAGGAACGTTCTCATTGGATTGGCCGAGTATTCCAGCGCGCATACATGGACTGGTCCATTGGGTTGGACTATTGGAATGTTCAAAATGCTAACGCGTGTATTCACTCTAGTAAGATATCCGAAGTTCAGTACAATGTAGCCTTTCTCCAAGGCCTTCGTGGCTTAGACATAAGTGTAGCCGCGAAGCAACTGCAGCGCGCACGAGTGGCGAAGCCACGAGGGCCTTTTTCTAACTTGTCAGGAAACTCAAATGTTTTTCTTTATTTCTCGATTTTTGCTAACCTAACAGGGTAGCGAAATTCCCAGTCAATCAGAAGCGATGGGGTCAGTGCGCATTAACCTCATCCGCATTGTGATTGGTTAACGTTTCAGCGCTGTTCTGTTTGAAACTTCATGAATAACTCAACATCAAAAACCACAAAAAAATGCAAGATCGAGCGCACTGACTTTTTATTGGTCTTCGCGGCTACATAGCTGTCTAAGCCCTGAAGGCCTTGACGAAAGGCTTAGTACAATGTCGCTGTCATGCAGAACATTCCAGCGGTCTCCTGGATTGCGCGGAGATGCCTACGGGAATGTTCTTTCGCAACTAGAACACGCCCAACTTTTGAGACGCTCCCTGGTTAAAGTTCGTGAAACTAAAGTTGCCAGCAAGTCTGAAGCTAATTTTTCTTCTACCTAAAGGCCGAGTTGTTGAATTATGTAATTAATGCCCAGGATCAACCCAGATTGATAAGTCCTTGGTTCTTTTCTTGCAGGCAACCTGTGCATGATCACTGGAGGTCGTAACTTGGGGCGTGTGGGACTTGTCATGCACCGTGAGCGTCACCCAGGATCCTTCGACATTGTCCACGTCAAGGACTCTGCCGGTGAGAAAAACTCCCGGTCTATTTTAACGAAAGACCTCGAATGCAACAATACGACCTGATTCTTGGAGACATCTTAAGTTAAACAGGGTTTGCCCATAACTTTCTGCCACTGGCCAGCCAGACCACAATAATACTAATACTGATGATAATACACAGTTCTTATTTAGTGCTTTTCACACCCAAAGGGCGTCCCAAAACGCTCATTACAGTTTTCTCTACAGGTATACATAGCTCTTGTTGAAATTATAGGACCCATTTTACATGTTGATTTGTACATGTAGCACCTTGTAACGGTTTACAAGGTGCTGTGGTGCGAACAATGCTGCCAACTATGCCAGAAACACCGGGGCGAACGTCTTCTGTTAATGATAAGTGTACAGGTGTGGATTTCACAAAACGCTAGGACTAGTCTTATCTCAAGTTAGGACGAGTAACTAGTCCTAACTTAAACGACTAGTCCTAAGTTATGACTAGTTTTGTGAAATCTCCCCTGGTTCTTTAACGTGTATTACATAACACACTATGGCTTTATATCCCATCCGAAGCTCGAAGCATTAATGGTCAAGTGTCTAGCTCAAGGACACAACTGTCAAGGCTGGGGCTCGAGCCCACACCCTGGTGATCAGAAACACCAGAGCTTGAGTCCAGTGCGCATTACTGCTCGGCCGCGACACGTCACAAGTCTGCTCGTAATTTCACTGGTCGAAATCTACATGTTTTCTTTTAACACAGTCAGTTGAATGGGACATGGATTTGAAGCCCAAAGAACAATTTGTGGAGGCAGTTGTTTACAAAGTTGGCTTTTGAAAGCAATTATTTGCCAGCTGGACCATTTACAGAGAATATTTTGTTACTAGTCTCCAGGGGTGTTAACTTGTATTTGGCAAGTAGACCACTCGTCATTTAGGGGTAGCTAGATTTGCATTTTGACCACCCTTTGAATGGACATTTCTTCTTCCTGTTTACTGTCCGTAGGTCACACATTCGCCACTCGTCTGTCCAATGTGTTCATCATCGGCAAGGGCAACAAGTCTCTCGTCTCACTCCCGAAGGCAAAGGGAATCCGACTCTCCATCGCTGAAGAACGCGACAAGAGGATCGCTCAGCGTACCTAGATACCTCCGCAGAGGAGGAAAATGATCAGCAAGAGTCCTTCTCCATTCCAAACACTTTTCAAGATGGATACAGTAATAATCAAGTCTCTTGAAATAACATTACGTGACAAATGTCTCTTTCGTTGTGGTTTATTTGGACTGGGGTTTTGCTCAACCATCTTGGACTGACGGATTTCAGAATGGGGATGTGGGGAGTCGTCTACACCAAACTAATAGATTGGGATTCTTAAGAATTAGGTGCCATGTGACAACACACAATAATTGAATTCTCCAACAAGTGCCGACATCGCACAGTGTAAACATTAATAAAGCTATTATGTCAAAACACAGAAATACTTGACTCACGTACTCCTCTGTTTTGTGTTGTTGGTTTGTCAACTTTAAAGGGACACGTGCCTTCCAATTGGGCACTTTTGAGCTATAAAAAGCGCTTTTTTAATGAAGTGTATATGGTTGGATAGATATTTCAAAAGTAGAATATAATGATTCACAGAAATATCCCTTGAAATTGTGTGGTTTGTTTAATTTTGTGACGAAAACCGTCCACCAATTTGTAGAACCAAAGTGTTGGTGTATGTCGAGTGTGGTTCCACTGGTTGTATTTCCAGAGGCAAATTTATGGGTTTTTTTAATCACTACTCGCCAATTACAAGACACTGTACATGTAGTTGTTTTATTGCATGAATAACTGTTAGAAAGGACAAGAAGCAATTCCAAAGGGCAGTATTTTTTAAGACATTTGAAGGCAACGTGTCCCTGTAAATAATCCTTTTTAGATTTATAAGCCCCGATATCGGAGGTCCGAGCAAGTGATCCTTTACAGGGTTGCTAACATTGGGAAAATTGGAACGTCAAAAGAAATGGTCATGGGGTCACAGTACCAAATATTCATGGGACTTCAGTTGACAAGATGTGCACATCATTGAAGTTGACACCAGTAGACCGATCCATTAAGCCCTGCCTACCTTAGCAACTGCCTAGCAACAGCACATGGTGTGACTTTCTTGCCGCGATTGCAGCGGTGGTTCTGTTGCCCACACACGTATTGGATACACACACGTACATGGTTTTTGGTGTAACGGTATGGATTTAGTTTCGTTGCCTCTTGAGCAGTGCCTCAAGTCCAAAGAACAATGCAGACAGGAAATGCTGTTTAACCACGTTTACCGGGAGCCACCGCTGTGGGATTTGCACCACCAGAAATACGCACAAATTAAAACAAAAGTTAGTACAGTTTTGTGTGCTGTTGTGTCAAAACAATGGCGGCGTTTTTTGTACTTTTCTAGTTGAATTTTAACGTATCAGACTTTTGTCAGACTTTCAGTGGCGCTGTCAAGGCTGTGATTGGTCATTACGTTAGTAGGCGGGGCTTAATGGATCGGTCTGTTGCAATCATCTGTATACATGTATATTTCTCCACTCGATGATTGGTTACTAAACAAATCTTGAAGATTACTTGGAAAGGATGTTTGTCTGTTAATAATTTTAAAAAAAGCACCTTTAATTTTCAAGAAATGAGTTTTAATAGCAGTCAAAAGAAAAAAGGAATAGTTTATACATGTACACTATTGGATGATTTCTAGCACACACCACAATAATGCCGACACTACTTGACAGAGGTGTACCCAAGGGGGTCATCACACTTATTAGCACAAGGACTATATCACCAGTCTTGAGTTTTCACAAACGGCCAATCTTTGATTTGCCTATTTTTTTTTCCATGGTACATAGCGCTGGCACGGTGCCAAAAAGAGTGCGCTGCCTTTTGCGTTTAAAAAGAGACAATTTGTATGATCTAGATATGTTCTGAGTTCCCAAACGGCCAATTTTGTTTACGCATTGGTTTGTACACGACGTGCTACACACGGACCTCATCGGCCATTTTTTGTGAAAAGACATTTTTTGCGAAAAGACAATTGTATTAAATAGTTAAATACTCATTAATTAAACTTACTATGATAAAAAATAACAGATTTGCTTGATTTAAGATCTCCACTCTCATGGTTGGTAAAATGTCAATGTTCACTTGGCAAACAGTCTCCAAAACAGTGATTTCAAAAATAGTTCAACTTCTAACATGGTTTTCTGTTTCTCCAAACATGAAAGTTTGGCTGCAGGGGTTAAATTGCCTCTTCGTGAAAACGGTGACAATACGTGTAGTGTAGATGCATTCATCACGTGTATCAGGCCTTGATCTTAACCGAGGCCACTGACCTCATGCCCTGGCAAGTTGGCCAGCATGCCCTTGTACAATTTCTCTTATTTGGCCAGCATAAGGCCTGCCCCCAGTTTTCTTAAGATCGAGGCCTGGTGTATCACTGACCATACTGCCACACGTACCCACCACAATTTTACAGTGGCCCCCAGCAGCGCCCCCCCCCCCCCCCCCAATGAAAACAATCCAGATACATGTAATTCATTAAAAAAAAAACATGGTCCATGGGCCCCACTGAAAAGCAATGCCCCCACCTCCCACCCCCAGTTAAAAAATCTTGGCCACGCCGCTGATTGCCGGCTGGCCAGGCCAGACAAATCAAATTGAAAGAGATCGATTGACCTTGTGCTGTTTATTACTCTATTGTTCTTTTACCCTCCTTGAGTATCTCATTAACCAATTTGAAATAATTCAAAAATCCATCCGTAACACTTCCTATAACTCTGTACACACTCTATAGCTTTACCCTTGGATCAAAGTGTACACAATCATGGGTGATCAGTGGAGTGTGTAAATGGTGAAGGATGTTGAAACAGTGGGCTCCACAGTCTACCAGAAAGTAGGAAGGTTTATGAGTACACGAACAAAAGATATTGCCTTGCATTTTTGATTTGAGTTAAGCTTCACCCATTACCAAAAACACATGGCTCAAACTCGTCCGTAAATAGTATCAGTGTTCATTTTTTTATATTTTTTGCTTCAATCAGTTCCAAAATATTTCTGGCCGAAGTGGTTTGGGGTGACTGGATGAACCTCCGAAGTAAGAATTGTTATCCCTGAATATTTGTTGATCACGGAACGGATACCTGGAAGAAACAAAACACGGGAAAGAAAGAAGACGTGCCATTATCAGTAGACGAACGCCGTCTTCTGAAATCTTTCAAAATCCTACCGGTTTAACTAGAATTTGATGGATTTGGAAACAGCACAGCCGTACTGGCCATGTATATCTCCTCGGCAGTTGCCCACCCAGAAAATATCTTTGAAATGGGGGGGCTGGGAAATAATTTCTGCCTTCAGTGGGTTTAGGGTCTGTGGCTTGGGACGGAGGGGCTCATGTGCAGCGGCGGCACCACATCTGCTAATCTGGGGGGCAAGCTTACCTTTAGGGGGGGGGGGGGGCAAACAAAAATATTTAAGTGTAATTTTGTACTGCTGAAAAGCAGTTAAACTCCATTTCGGACATAGGAATTGAGGCGGGAACTGGGGGTGGCAAACAAAATATAGGGGGGGGCGTTTGTCCCCCTTGCCCCCCTTGCCACCCCCAGTAGCGCCGCTGCTGCTCATGTGAAATACAAAATGAAATACTACTACAGAGAAGGTTTTTTGGGGGTGTGCAAACCTCCGTCCAATGCCATAAACATTCCTTTTGGTGACAGTTTTCCCTTCCCTTTGTATTGTTCTCTATCAAAATGTTATAAAAATGTACAAAAAATTTGGGCAGGCCCTTGGACGGGGCTCGAGCACTGCTTTGATGCGCCACTGCTCCTCAAGGATCAACAGTTTTTTTGGTCTTATGAGCAAACCTGCTCCTTTTTATCTGATCGGCTGATTTCTTCTCCTTTTCTTCTTGTTAATAGTATCATAGAAAAGTGAGAAACACCGTACAAAGTTTTGATTGTGGGGCAGTTTCCTCTTTTTTCCACATTCTGACAGACATGAAAACTTTGGCAGCATCCTTCGCCAAATATAAATTGGATTTGTAGGAGTTTGAGCTTCACACTTGGTAAGTTGTCTTTTGATTTCTCAACATGTTTTGACCAAACAGCGCAACAAGACGTACGATAGACTTTTTGCTTGAGCCGTTCTTGAACGACCAGAAACTAACCGTTCGGGGTGCAGAAGATTGTGAGGAGTACAATCATATTATCCTTGACGCCGTGCTCGGCTAACACTCTTACTGCTTGGATCACTGTGTTTCCTGAATCTAAAAACAAAAAGGACGTTTGGCTTGTCAGTTTGCAAGAGGGACCAGGTTGGCTCAGTGGTTTCTTTCCCTGCCTTTCACCTCTGTGGACCCCGGTTCAAATTCTGGACCCGAGCCTTGCATGCGGATTGGGTTATCAGCCCCTACCTGATTGCATGGGTTTTCCCAGTTTGGGGTTTTCCTCCCACATCTAAAACTGAATATTCCTTCTCGTTTCCTATTCATCATGTTACTGGAGCTAATTGTGCTGTAGAATGTGTAATAAAATAAATAAATAAACTAATAAAAGAGGCCGTAAGTTCCCCACAACTGGTTCAAAATAATGTACTGAAACCCTAAAAGATTCCACACATAATAAAAAGACCTACTGTGCATTTATTTTAATAAGGAAAGAGGATTGAATAATGCAAGAACTGTAAGTTTCATTTCATCGAGTGTAAACCGTAACAACAGTTTACGATGATAATAAGTCTAGTTTCAAATGGATGATTTCTTGTTTTCAAAAAAATGAAAACTCTGGAAATCAAACCATTTCACTTACAAGCTTTCAGACATACAAGAAGTTGGTGAATTAGAAAAAATCAATTGCATTATACTATTAATACATATAATTATATTACAATTTTTGAACAACAAATGACAAAAAACAGTTAAATTATGTAACTAAACGTATCGTGCTATGCTTCCAGAAAATATATTGGTCAATCTGTTATCACTTCCATGACTTGTTTCTGTTTTTTTCTTTCTCTTCATGGACATATTCAACCATAGAGGAAGGGCCAGGTCCTTGCTCTATGATTCAACTATCAATTCATCGAGAACTTTTAGAATCACAAATTAAAAAGTATAAAAATAAATCCTAATAAAGGGTAAACAGGGAGAACAGTTTGTTTTCCGATAACTATTCAACTTCAAGCTTCGAGCTTCCAGAAAAACAAATTGTTGGTAAAAATTGCAATCATTTTCATGGCATCTTTGAGAACCACTTAAGACTGAGTACTTACTAAGAATAGGATACATGAGGAGGACTCTCCTCTTGTGGATGTCGGGAGGAAACTTTGCGTAGAACACCTTGGCTTCGCTGGTGTCGTCGTCGCTCCGGATTAAGATTTTCCCGATGCGGATCGAACGACAGCAGTCTCGCAGGCCATGCTCCATGGCCTCACCTTGACAAATCACAGATACGGGAGCAAGAAATATAAAAAAACAGAAGGAGGGGGTGGGTAAGTTTAATTGATCAAACTTATTAACTCTTGGAAGAAAGTTTTAGCGGAATCATGTGTTATTCGCTGTTTAAATTTTCGAATGGTGGGAAGGAATAGAAAAGGGACCAGGCCCCCAACTTCATGGCACTGCTTACAGGAGAGTTCTGGGGAAAGCAGAGCCATTAGCCATTTTGAGGTATGGCGGACACTATAGGAGTGCACTGTTTGGTTTGGGTGTATACAGACAAATTTACCCAAACCAAATAGTGTCCTGGTAATGTGTCTACCATGTCAAAATTGTTTGAAATGTGTCCACCATTTTGAGATATGGTGAACACATTACTAGGGCACTAATCGGTTTGGTTAAATTGTCTGCATACAGCGAAACCAAACAGTGCGCTCCTATGTTTATAGTGTCCGCCATACCTCAAAAAGGCTACTGAAAATGGGCTCAGAAGAAGGAGGGGTGGGGGAACTGAGTTAAGATGTAATAGTAATGGTCACTGGGCCATTTATTTCATTCCCTAAGCCATCTCAGCTCCCTGGGGAGTATACAGCCGATGCTGCGAGTAACCGCACTCCAAGCTAATCATTCACATGACCCATCTCTGCCCTCACAGGTACCCATTTACTCTTGGGTGGAGAAAAGCAATTACAGGAAAGTGTCTTGCTCAAGGACACAAGTGTCACAATCGGGATTCAAACCCACACTCTGCTGATCAGAAACTGCAGAGCTCGAGTCCGTAGCTCTTATCCGCTCAGCCACGACACCCCGAGGTACACCCATTATGTTATTTGTTTGAACTTGTACTATACATCTCATTATACCGGTGTCTAATCACAACTAAACCTTTTGCTTTTAACTGCATGCCCTCTGCGTAAAAAGATTTTTCAAAGATGGGAAGGAGTAGAGGAGGGTAAGAGAGGGAGAGTTTTTGGGGGAGGAGTTGAGGGCTAATTGGGGGGTACCTACCACTTCTCATTATGCTGACACCACAGTTACCATGTTCAAACTGCACCCCATGGTACTGGCATCCAGTGGGCGTGGTTACCACTGTCTCTTTGTAGGGAAGTTGGTTCAGACCCTCCTCAACAATGAGCCGGATCTGGGAAACACGCAAACAGAAAATGAACGTTATTACGCAAGAGAGTCGGGCATGATATTTGACCCTTGAAAAAAAGTAGGAAAATCTCACCAAGTATAAGGACTTAAAGGCTTTGATAGGTTTTTAAGGCTAATCAATACTAATCTCACTGATTTTCTGATGTCAAAAGAAAATCGGAAATAGATTAAAATAGGAAGAATATTATGCCCGGAAAATAGACTGATCCATTAAGCCCCGCCTACTAACCTATTGACCAACTTTTAAACAACAGCAGGCAGTTGGGACATTACATACATAATGTGGGAATATTAGAACACCACTTACTAATCTGTCAGCATAAAACACAAAATCCCCTCTTGAAGTTGCTCTGAAAAGACACAAAAAGAAAAAAAAATATTAATAAATCATTCTATCACAAAATGATCCTTCATAAATTATCGTAATTTTGCAACTCTTTAATTGGTCATCGCTACTGCATTTGTACACTACACATGAATCGGTGAAAACGAAAGTTTATCTTAAGTATAAGATTTGTCTGTGGAAGTAGTTTCTTCATTTATAATATTGTCATAGGGTAACTGCTCACAGATCTGATTACTGCTAAAAGATAGAGGGCAAAAATGCCGTATCCAACTGCCACTTTATCTCCTTTTACTGCCACTTTATCTCCAGAAAGGTTGACAGGCACTTTGAACAATTACAAAAAGTTGAAATCATGAAAAATAAGCCATTTTCACGTCTACGGTGGGCTTGACAACGCTACTCGCTAACGCCATTTTAGTCAGTTTGGGCATGAAAGCACGAAAGTTCTGGCCGCGCGATGAAATGTCCCGTTGAGTTTTCTTTCTTAAAGGTCATTAATTAACGTTTCAGCTACCACTTCCTGCAGAGGAATATTAAAAAAAAGGGAAATAAAGCCCAACATCCATTAAAAAATCAAAAAAATCCCTAAGAAAGTTGCAGTTGGATATGGACATTTTTCCAGATAGCGAATGGACATCGTAGCAGCACTATCCTATTGACTATTGACTCAAATGGTGGAGTGACCTTTATCTAGTACATTAAAACTATGGGCCTCAATTTGTATAGATTAATAATAAAAAGGCTAATCTTAATAAATCTTTATTAAAGTAGACCCAGTAAATGGGGCACTGTACTCCCTTTTTTAATTTTGACTTGCCTTGGGACAGTCAGAGTCGAAATTTCCAAAAAGGGGTACAGCGCCACAGTTTCTGGGCCTGGGTCTAAGTAAAAATATTTAATAAGACTGTATTTAGCATAGGAATAGTATTACTCATTAAACTTTTTTATTTTAAATGTATTTTTAAATAGAACACACTTCAACTAAAACTAAAAGAATAAAAGTTAAAACATGTTATGTAATAATAACTTAAGTAGGCCCTACTTACTTATTTCTAATGGTTGTTTGCAGTTCCCTTATTTGGTCGTTAGCCTTTAGTAATCGTAGCTGGGGACCATATTCATCCATTTCTATGCTGTTTGTACCAAACTCTTTCTTTCTTTCAACTTCTCCCATGTTGACATGTGTTCTTTTATTCTCCCATTCAAATGCGTGTGAGGCAAAGTGACCTGCAACACCTCAAAATAGTATCCTTACACAAAGTTAATCGTCAAAATGTAAACCCAAATTTATAAGACCAATGGGCTCTTAAAAGGTTTATAAATTTTGTTTGAAGATGAAATAATGATAAAAAGATTAGAATATGATTAAAAATTATCAAGTGAAGCTCTAATTTTTGAGAATTGTGCATTTTAAAAACTCACAAAGATCAATCCGCCATTTTCCCAGCATGCAGTATTCAAGATGGCAGCGCTCATGTCAGTCTCCCGATTGAAAACATCATTATTAAAAACGTCTTTTATACGACACGTAAGAGCTTCGCAGACACCTAGGATACAAGACAGTCTTAATTTTTGTATGTGCAAAAGAAATATCAGCCATTCAGCTAAATATCAGGTAAAAAATTGCGATATGAGGCCTTTGCCTTGTTTTGTTGTGCAACCAAGCTGAACTCCAGTTGCCTGATGGAGTGATGGTGGTGGTGCAACTGCAATAGACCTTTATGGTGCGGCCATCTTGATTTCCTCCCGTTTATATCAGTGTAACCAAACTGAGGCTGGAAGGGTAAATAGTCTGGTTCCTTTTTGTACAATGAATATTAGCATCCATTACTACTATATTGGATACAGGGAACCTGACCAAGATGGTGGTAACATGATAAAGGTCTATTGCAACCGGTTTCTGATAAAATGCCATCACGAAATCTCGGGTGGCGCGAGAGGTATAAAAACAATTTCAGAATGGAGTCAGAAAAAAAGTGCAAGTACCAAACTATATGTGTGCATGCAACCGATGCCATGCATAGATTTGGTGCATGCACTTTTTCTGACTCCATGCATTTTGTATTCTAAGCTGTTTCATTAGCTGTAGCTGTCACGTGAAACAGCCGCTGAATTGTTTTTGCACTCTCGTGACTTCGTGATGGCATTGCATTCTGGGTAATCAAAATGGCCCCGATCGCTAGCCGATATCTATTTGTGTGGAGTAATTTTGAGCAAAAATCCTTGCCACACTAGTGGGGCTACCATCTGACCAACCTTTTATATTAACAAGACACTTTCATAACCTGTTGAAATCCTAGAAGTTGCGGTCTTAAATTCAAAAAAATCGTCAGGAATTGACAGCGGTGTTGTGTTGGCAGTGTACATGCCGCGTTACCTGTTTCTATCAACTTTACACACCAGTATGGCGGGCAGAACGAAACAAATATTAATAGTAATAATAATAATTGTCCATATACTGTCACTGCGGCTAGTGAGATGGTTATTGGTTAATAAAACAATAAAGCTCTTCGTTACTTGCCATGCTTGGGTAACTTGATAAATTAATGATAGTCTATGTGGGTCGCACCCCAAAAGCCGACAACTGATGATCCCCTGATGACAACTGCCGACAGCACGTTTGAAATTCACTGAAAAACCACCATTGAAGATAATAAAACCCCTTGAATATGTGTAAAGGAGTCACACACAAAAATATTACAGGGGGGCCTATAAATTCGTAGTCAAAAATTCATGCTCTTTTTATGAGATTGATGTTGAAAATAATAATTTCTGACTCAAGTATGAGTATGGCTGTGATTGTTTTTGTGGGTATGAACAGTAATACTGGAGTCTTATAATTATAATAGGTAACGAATCCGGTACCCTACGGATCTACCTAGTCCGAGTTACTTGACCCTACATTGAACACTTTGACATTATCTGTGTCTGTATGTTGGGTCCGAGTGAACACTCATATGTTTGTTGGTGAATCTCCTTCACAAATCAAATTCCCAAAACGGGAAGTGACAAAAAACTGCTCAAAAATCCATCAAAGATCTCTACAATATACTTAAAACTCGCGAGAAGTACGCATAAGGTGTTGCCGGTTAATACGATGGTACGATCATGTCAGATACGTGTCTGAAAAATAGAGAAATTTTCATAGTGCACACAAGTTTGACCAACAGACTGGGCCATATTATGTGCAATCCAAATATTAAAAAAATGCGTTCCATTAGCATCAATGCGGTCATTAGCTCAGGGTTTAGCCGAAATATTATCTTTTTTTGAGAAACAAATCGTGACACAATTGTACCATCATGTACCGGCAACATCTCGTATTGTAGAAGTCTTTGCTTGACTTTGGAGCAGTTTTTCGTCACTCCCTGTTTGACGGATTTGAATCTTGTATGGCATTTCTACACAGGTACCAACAAACACATGAGCATTCACTCAAACATTACACATGTCCAAAATGTTAAAAAGCGTTGTAGGGTCCAGTAATTCGGACTGGTATCTACCAACAATTAGGTACACAAGGGGTAATATATAGCCCTATATAGGACTCTTCCTCTGTACATAGATGCAGAGTCCTAGCTGTGAGGGCCCATTTCTGGGGGGGGGGGGCGGAATTTCATAGCTCCATAATTCAAAACTTACCTGTAAGAAGCCACTAATCTCGCCCAATTAATATTTCATGGCCGCATACAATTTTTGGCAGTGGGTTTTGAACATCGGATATTCCTCATCAATCCGTCATTTTCGGGAAATAAATCAGCTCTGAGATTGATAGCTTCTTACAGGTAAGATTTGAATTATGGAGATCTGAAATTTTTCCGCCCCAGAAATGGGCCCTCATATCCTCATATACGAAAATACACGAAAGTAAAGGCCTCTAGGGCCAGGCGCTTATACTACTATTTTTAAGATGGGTTTTCAAAGTTTTTGAATTATGAGATCCATTAAATTAATGCGTAAGCTTTGTCTTAAAAATAAAATCATGTTTTTGTTTCTTTTTCATGATAACCAGAACAGAAAGCCATTTTTACTAAGTAGGATAAAATCGATCAGTACAAGTGTATGTTGGAAAAGCAAGCAGAGTGCAATCCAGCAAAAACAGGTAAGATGAAGAACTGAATAGAAACACTGATATCATTTAACCTGGGAAGTCCCTGTGCCGAGTAAATCTGCCCAAATATTTCAGACTGTGTCTCGGCAGAGACGGTAATTTGGGCCCTATTTATGAGGCGGGGTGAAAAGAGGCTCGGAAACTGCCTTTGTAAACGAATAACCACGCATTCTATAATTCTGTCACCATTTTTTCGTGGTAGATATAGGTGTATTTAGGGATGTAAAAAGTTTTTTAAAGAGAGACTTCTAGCGTGGCCCATCCTTTTTATAAATCAGGCCTCAGATTTTCACAAGATGAGGAAACTACTGCCCAGGGCCACACCTGTTACTCTTTTAATGTCTCACTCTTACCAGTCTTGATTGCCCTTAAATAATGTTCACAGAGCCATTCTGATTATTGAGCCCAATTGATTAGCATACAAATATGCTAAGCACACAAACAACCTTGCTCAGCAGAATCGGGTAACCAGCCAAAATGCCATATAGGTTAGATTGTTACCGCTGGTTTGCTGGGCCCATTTTCATAAAGCCTGGAAGCAGACGTTTTCTGCTTAACATGCGGCCATTAGCACTAGCAGAATTTCTATTTCATTAACACATTAACACATTTCAAATGCAAAGCAAAAGGCACGCTAACTTGCTGTTGGTTTCTGTAAGCAGATTGTGATGCGGCGATGCAAAACCTTTGTAACGTGTGTCAGATCTTCTCGATCGTCTATGAAATGCAAGTTTGCTTACTCGTGTTTTTCTGCCATAGTAAGCAGAAAAAATATGCTTACCAGTAAACAGCTTACCTGGTGTGGATTTCACAAAGTGCTAGGACAAGTCTTATCTTGAGTCAGGAAAAGTAGCTAGTCCTAACTTATAGGACTAGTCATAAGTTAGGACTTGTCCAAAGTTAGGACTAGTTTTGTGAAATCCACCCCTGGTCATTTCCCGCTAAGTGAAATTTGCCATGCAGGATTTTCTTCTGAACATGAGCTTTATGAGATTGGGCCCTTGTTTTCAAATAAAACAAAACTTTTTCTCTTCATCATTTGTTACAAGTAAGCGACTGACCTGAAGGTAAATGCTTAACATAAACTGGTTGGAATGTTTTAGTTTGATTTCATTTTTTTGTTTTTTTTGTTCTTCATTTCCCGCAGCAACTGATAAACCCCGCCGCTACTTCGGTCACAGTACGCAAAGACAAACTCCACGCCCTCGGCACCGGGGTACCAGCTAAAACTGGTGTCCCAGACCAGGTGACAGGATGGGAGATTATCAAAGAGATGCTTACGTATATATGGCCCAAGGATGAGAGGGGGATCAAGATAAGGGTACTGACTGCTCTCAGTCTACTAGTTGGGGCAAAGGTAACGTGTCAAAGGTCAAAGTTCAATTTGTTAACCCTATCCCAAGCCTGAAAATTAACTTTTTTGTCCCACGTACTCCACACTTGCCCATCCTTGTATTTTCACTTAAAAGCACTATACAGGATTGGTAAGGATGAAAAACCTTTTTGTTTAATTTCAGTCTGAAAGCTTACTACTGTTTATGAAGTTAGAACTAAAACCAATTTTTTCTGTGAAATATTTCCCTTTGAAATGCTGTCGTAATCGAGAAAACTGTTTCTGAAAACCTAAGAGATGCAACGGTTGATTTGGGTTGTAACAATCAAAATTAACTCTGACACTACGGGGCACCGCTCACAGCGGCTAGGTGAATTACTTCATACGCCGGACAGCCGCTGCCAGCGGCTCGAAATAAACAAAATATTAAACAATTCCGTCACCGCTGTATTCTTATTCTGTAGTGAAAGAGTTAAGGACAATGTCTTTACATGCTGAAAAGTGTGCATGTTTTTTTCACTATTTTACTCCTGACTCGGACGACGGATTGATCCCAAATTTTCTCAGGTTGTTTTTTTTTTTTTTTTTTTTTTGTATATATTGAATCAGACAAAGTAAGAACACTGCACTATCATTTTTACCAATCCTGTTTATAACACACCTCTCACTGGTTCTTTATCCTGATTGGCTGAAACACGGTCACGTGGGGTGAACTAATATAGCCTAGTGCATGAAATCTGCACCACTGTGAACTTGACGCGCGTCAACGCACCGCACGCGCTTCATTTGGGGGAAATAGTTCGCAAAGCGGGAAATAGTTTCCAAAACCCCAAAACTATTGACTGGTAAACAGCGCCCTCAAGAAGTTGAAATAAAACAGTTTACAGTTGTAAAACCGTGCGACCTGAAAATATATTTTTTTCACATGACAGTTTATATCAAGGTGTGTTATAAAACACATGGGCTGGCATTATGTGTATAATAGTGCCTTTAAGCCATAACCATACGTTATAAAACACATGGGCTGGCATCATGTGTATAATAGTGCCTTTAAGCCATAACCATACGTTAAAGTTGTATCTATCAATCATTCCTTTGTCTATAACAATCCATATTTTGATTGACCTGACTTGTTTTTCTACAGATAGCCAATGTTTACGTGCCTTTTTTGTTTAAATATGCTGTGGACCACTTAAATGAGCACCAGACGGCTGCTGATGCCATGGCAACCGGAGGACAGGCGGCCACAGTCATCACTGCTCTTCTCATTGGCTGTAAGTTTTCACTGCTTTTTTGGGGGGGGGGTCCCAAACCCCCTTGAAGATAATAGACGCCATCTTTGATGACAATTTCTATCTTGGCCTGTAGCCGCGTTAAGCTCTGTAAGTTTCCAACGCAGCTTGAGTTGCTTACCAACCAATCATGGAAGGAGTTGATGAAAACGCACGCTTGCCGCGTGCATTACTTACGCGTAATGCGCTCAAACATGTGCAATCATTTTCGTCAAAGACGGCTGATTTTTCCCATTGTTGACGTCATCAGCCGCCATCTGCCAGCTCCCAGCTCCCCACCTGGTCATTTTCCTGCAGGGACGACCGGGTCCTCAATCTGTTATAAAATGTAAATAAATACACAACTTCTTTTTGGAAAGGAGCTAATGAACCATTTTGCGAGTTAGATTTGAACAACGTACATTGACTTGCTTAGTCACAAGTGACTGCTTAACCCTAATACTCCCTATTCCATCAAACTCCAACAGCTGCTTTTGTTGGGTTGTGTTGGACTGAGGACTGCATGAGTAAACTGATCATGCTTTACATGGGTTCAGGCATACCACCATAATCAGAGTACCACAGTTTGGGAGTTGAGTTACCCATATGGTGTCGGAATTTGTTAGAGATGGGGAAGGATCGTAGTAAATCACTCAGGGGAGTTAGGGTTGATGTTAAATTCCTCTGGCTATAAGAGACAGTTGCTGTGTCTCATGGTTCGGGGCGAGCTTTTGTATAGTTTTGTAAGAGACGCCGAACACACCTAAAAAATTTTAATTGAATGTGTACGACACAATGGTACCAGGCTTTGCCCATCTGAAGGTAGCTATATATATTCAAAGCTTCCCCAAACCATGTGATGTCAAAACACTGTCTTCAGTCTGGGGAAATCCAATTTGAGTGTTCACTTGTGACCAATTGAGTCATTGTACCAGACATTAAATAAGGCTCGCAGATGGCTTATTGGTATTGAACATAGGGCTTTTACAAACTGAAATTTTCGAATCGAGCTTACATTCGACTCTTTCGCCAAATAGATGGAGCAGCAAGGGCCGGATCGTCTCTCTTCAACGAGATGAGGAATGCCGTCTTCGCTAAGGTAGCCCAGAACTCCATCAGACGTGTTGCTAAGAACGTCTTCTTCCATCTTCACTCACTCGATATGAATTTTCACCTTGCGCGTCAGACAGGAGCTCTGTCCAAGGCAATCGACAGGGGCAGCAGGTACATCTATTGACAAATTCAATCAACCCGAGTCCCGTTGCAGGCCTGATCGCTTCATTCTTGAAAAGGGCAAGGGCACCAAGGCATTTTTTTTTCTTGTTAAAGGGCACCTCTATGAGGAAATTGTAAATTTCTATTGGAATATTTCAAGGGGCACCAAGGCAATGACCAGGGGCAACGGAGGCCTCCGTTGCCTCCGTGAAGTATCAGGCCAGCCCTTGAGGGAAAATAATTTAAATTTTAATTTTAGTTTCACCTTAGTGAGAAATTGTTTTCCCTTGAGGGGAAAACAATTTAAAGAGTTGGAATCTGGTTGTCAAAGTGGTTTCTTTCCCTGTCTTTCACATCTTTGATTCCCCCTTCCCACCTTTTATTCTTTTTTTTATTTGGATTGAGTTTTCAGTTCCTACCTGATTGTGTGCTTTTGTTCCCCACACCCCTTCAGAGTTTTTCCTCCGACATCTAAAACTAATGTATATTGTTCATCATGTTATTTGTTTTTGTGCTGTAATGATAGAAAAATAAATGTCATTGCTCCAGAAATATCTCTTATGTGATATTACCTACTTGCGCTGAATGTCTTATCTCCAGTAAATTTTGTAAATCTATACTCATGCAGGCCTGATTGCTTCGTTCTTGAAGGGGCAAGGGCACCTAAGGCATTTTCTTTTTGATGAAGGGCACCCCTATGAGGAAATTGTCAATTTGTACTGAAACATTTCAAGGGCACTAAGGCAATGACCGGGGGCAACGAAGGCAATTGCCTCCGTTGCCCCCGGTCATTGCCTTAGTGCCCTTGCAATTGCCTCCGTTGCCTCCATGACATATCAGGCCTACTCATGTAAGTTAATTACATCAGGCTCCCGCCCATAGTGGTCGGTGCCTGAAAACCCGACCGGCTCTCAGGATTCCCCGACCATCACTCAGGAAAAATATGTGTTTTTCTGACTTTTCAAAGTAAACTTCATGTTTCCATTCACAGATCATCAATAAAAGCTAAAAGATTTAGTATGTACCAGTAAAAGTTGAAGAATTTCTATACAGGATCTATAACAAACCCGCCATTCTATCCTAGGCATGGATTTTTTGCTAGTTCTGATGTACGTGTACGTGTATTCTTTACTGGCGACGTTCATTATACAGAAACGGTTGGTTGTTAATCGCCAGTAGAGGGCGCTAACACAATTGTTTGCGCCCTCTAACGGTAATTAATAATCGACTGTAAAACCCTTTTTTCTGGCCCAAAAACAAATCATGGGCAGAACCTTTTTTTTATATAATAACTAACATTGGTGTCCCTGAAAACGTTTAATTTTCATGGCTTATTTCTCCTGGCAGGGGGATCAACTTTGTTCTGATGGCTTTGGTCTTCAACATTTTCCCAACTATTTTTGAGGTGGGATTGGTCACGGGAATCATGGTAAGAGAATGGTACATTTCAATGGGAGACTTTTTGAGGACGCTTGGTGGCAGCAGACTTACCAGGTGAATCCATTGTGCTCGGATATGTGCGCATGCTCAGAACTACGCAAACAATGGAGATTTGCCTGGCAAGTCTGCTGCCACCTATCGTAACAAAGTCTCTCATGGTGCTCTTCAACGAGAGCATATTTCATTGTCAACAGCGGCGTAGCGACCGGGGGGTGTGTGGGGTGTGACACCCCCCCCCAATATTTTTCCTAAGTCGGCAATTAGAGCCACAGTCGGCAAATTGAGCACCAAACTTACCTAAGTATCAGTAAGGGCTTGGGCTGAACACAGCCTAGAGATTTGCCTGACTGGATTTGCCGACTGAAAATTTTAGTTTAATCCTTGTAGTCATGGTAGTGTGAGAAGGCAATCATTGAATGACCAAATGTAATATTCTCGGCAACGTGCGGGCATCTACGCTCTGAAAACACTAAAAGCCTCAGAGGGTCCATGGGCTTCGGGGGGTTTACATGTCCAAAATATGTAGCATTGAAAAACAAAAGCCAGAAGACCCTATAAGCGAAGGCTTGTAGGGAACAGGCTTACACATACATGGTTGACGACCCCGTAAATCAAGTACTTTGTTCTCCCATTGTTTGGACATGTTTTTAATATTTTTGCAACATTCCCATTGGTTTTGTACACAAAAGTGAAGCAAGGACGTCCTCACTCTGTCAAAACACCCCGATCCCTTTCGCTAAAGTCCTCAGTTTCAACGGAGTAGACACCCCCCCCCCCAGTTGGACAAAAGACAGACAAAAAACAAGCACTGGGTTCAGTGACACAGTAAAGAGAAAGAGCTATTTGCCACTATTGGTAAACAGTTACATAAACAAACAAATAAACAAATAGTACATGTGAAGAAGGAGCTGGAAACAAGTTGCTGAGCTCATGCGACAAAAAAACTGAAGTGAAATAATGGAAGAGGAGGACTCTTTTAAACAAAGCTCAAAATAAATCCAAAGAAGACTGGTCTCTGATTCAAATGGCAAGTGTATAGACCGATCCATTAAGCCCCGCCTACTAACGTATTGACCAATCACAGCCTTGACAACGCCACTGAAAGTCCGGCAAATATTCGACACATTAAAAATCCATTGGAAATGTAAACAAACCGCCGCCCCTTGTTCTGACACACAACATCACACACAACTGTACTTACTTTTGTTCTGTTTTAATTTTTATTGTATTTCTGGTAAAAGTGGTTTAACAGTGTTCCTGTCTCATTGTTCTTTGGACTCAAGGCACTGCTCAAAAGGCCAGGGAACTTAACCCATACTGTTCACGAAAACCATGTACGTGTGTGTATCGGATTCGTGTGTGTGGCCGCAACCGAACAACAGCTGCGATCGTGGCAAGAAAGTCACTCCATGTGCTTTGGCTAGGCAGTTGCTAAGGTAGACGGGGTTTAATGGATCGGTCTGTTATTCCACAGACAAGGTCCATGTTAAAAGCAAAGTGTGGTTGATCAATTTTTACCGTTTTTATTGCAGTATTTCAGTCTGGGAGCACCCTTTGCTGGTATTACACTGGCCTGCATAGCGGCCTATGCAACATTCACACTCAGCATCACAGCATGGAGGACAAAGTTCAGAGTTCAAATGAACCAGGCAGATAATGAGGCTGGTAACCAGGCGATTGATTCACTCATCAATTATGAAACAGTGAAGGTAGGTGACTGGTACCCGATTAGTAAGACTCAAAACACAAGTCAAGTTATGATTCTAAAATAAAGCTTACCTGTAATGTGACATTGAAGTACTTTTGTGGTGCTGTCATTTTTAATACTAACCAAGCTCAATCCTTCAAAATCCATCTCTCTTGGGTGGCATGGGTGACGTGTGCATAAAGTGCTTGCCTCTCACCAATGTGTCCCTGGTTCGATTCCCGGCTAAGGCCATATGTGAGTAGAGTTGTGCGTTGGTTCTCTCCTGTGCCAGGAGGGTTTTTTTTTTTCTCCAGGCCATCCAGTTTTCCTTCCTCTGGAAAGACCAAACACTTTCGATCTCAGGCTATGCTCCGTGGTCATATATGGGTTGATGTGGCTGGCTGCCAAAGGCGCCCTTGAATGCCTGCAGCTGGAACACGTGTAGCCGCATCCTTCGCAATTCAGCTTCTCAGCTGCCAGTAAGGATGATTAGCCTCCCAAATTATTATTATTTTATTTTTTTATAGATTTACAACTGAATAGGTCATTAGCCTTTTTGAGGTATGGCGGACACTATAAAAATAGAAGTGCACTGTTTGGTTTTTGGTGAATACAAACCAATTAGTGCCCTAGTAGTACATCCACGGTATTTCATTAAAGATCAACACATTGCAAGCCATTTTGACATGGTAGACACATTACCAGGACACTATGTGGTTTGGGTAAATTTGTCTGTATACACCCAAACCAAACAGTGCACTCCTATAGTGTCCGCCATTCCTCAGAAAGGCTAATGTAACCCGTGACACCAGATGTTAACAAATGATCCACAGAGCCTGGACTTGCTGCAGGCACAATTTGTACACAGCTTAAGGGAAGAAAACAACGTTATGTTTTATAAAGATTGCACTGTCTGATTTTATCAGCTTGTGATATGAAGAAAGGGGGGGCTCATCTCGAAACTTGTTCAGCTGGTTTCTTTTATATCTCTCGAATTTTTGTGGAAATTATGACACAAAATGTAAAATTTCCCATACGACCAGTGCGGTATTATGCCTGCCAGAAAGGCCCTGGAATATACAAGGTCACTCTTTTTGTAAACAAATGTTATATGGTGTATAGGTATATAGCCTTCATCTCACAATGTTTGACATTTACTGGCATGAAAGCAATTTATACTTTAAATGGCACTAACTGTCTACATCGTCGTCCGACGTCAGTAGTGCATAACTCAAAATAAACCCCGTTCGTAGCGGCATACTTGTAGTTTATGAAACAGTAATACGATTGAAATCAATGCCACAACATACAACGTTAATAGACGGGCTTAGTTACTGTGTTATTATTACCAAAAGCCGACTCTGTCGGTCACAGCATGTATTTGCACATAGTTTGCCATCAGCTCAAATGGCGTAGTACCCACTACAGGTCACGTGATGACATGTAAACATTGGTCGCGCAATCGGTCTATCGGTGGTCCTGTAGCAGGCGCTGGGTGAGGACCAAAAACGTGTCGATATCCAACATCTCCAATAATACACTGTGGAAGTGGACGGACTGTAGAGGGTGCACTGTGTTGCGAATCGCACGTATTGAAGTTGTTTTATTTTCATTTCAGTACTTCAATAATGAGAAATACGAGGTGGACAACTATGACAGGGTTCTTGCACAGTACGAGGTAGCTTCGCTGAAAACGACGACTAGTCTGGCCCTGCTCAACTGGGGCCAGAATGCTATCTTCAGTGCTTCACTTGCAGCTATCATGGTCATGGCCAGCAAAGGAATCATGGCAGGTTAGGAACCAGACGTGTAGTATCCCATCAAAATCATTTTTAAAGTGATTATTCTTACTGATTTAAAAAAAACAAGGTCATAACAAAGGAATAATGGCAGGTTAGGAACAAGACTTGTACTATTCCATCAAAACTATTTTCTAAGAGATTATTCTTAATCTTTACTGATTGAAAAATGTCTGTTTTGCCAGTTTCTATAAACATCAAGTGAAAAAAAAAGGGACCTCGTTTCAGTTCACTGCATTTCAACAAATTTTGTTCTAGAATGCCCCCCAAGAAATCCTGGGGAGAATCCTGCAATAACTAGGCCGAGAATACCTTTGGGAGTTATGACTGCTATAAAATGGTATTTGTTGTTGATACACATCTCTGAAGATCCCTGCTTTTCTAACGACACCATGAAAAGCTAAATGCAACACATTTCATTTCATCTCATGTTTTGTTCAAACAAAAAGTTCACGGACTAAAAAGTATTTGGTTTACAATGATTAGAGTAAAACTAAAATTGAGAAACTTTAACAATTAGAACTAGAGATTTAGAGTTTGTGGACAAACTCACGGTGTTCGGCTTAATTACGTAATTGAAAATTTTAAGGTCAATATTGTGTGCACGTTTCTTGTCTATTTGTGCTATGCTGACGGGCGAAATATTTAGTTGTGATTTTTTATCTTTATTCATGAAGGTTTGTTATATGAAACTTCAACTTCCGGTTTGACAGGAACTAAAGGTCAAATGGGGTCACACCTTGTGCATGGTATCTAGAATTGTCAGAGAGCTTTAAATTGATGTAACGATTATTAATGTACCACGTTTCATTAATAAGGTACATATTTTTGTAGTACAAACTTATACTTCCGGTTTCGACCAGAAGTGAAGGTCAAATGAGGTCACACTTTGTAAATATTTGTAGAATCGTCGAGGGGCTTTAAAATTAAGTTATACAATTAATATACAAATTTACGTAATTCAGAATCGATTTTTCATAACAAAACTACTACTTCCGGTTTCGACCGGAAGTGAAGGTCAAATGGGGTCACACCCTGTGTAAGATTTGTTTAGTACTTCAAGACCTTTCATATGGTGTAAAGATCATGTATGTAGCATGTATTATTCTTAAGATATGATTATTTTAGTATAAAACTTCAATTTAATGTAATGACGTCATCGATGATGTCATCATTCCCAAAATTTTGCTTTGTCATATACACACTGTGGTCTAAGTATGTAGTAAGTATCAAGTCCGTACATGCTTTAGTTTTTGAGATAGCAAAATAATTTTTATTTTGACCTCGTGTATCAATTTCATTGTGACGTAGCTATGACGTCATATATCACATTTCTAGATTGCTCTTGAGCTAAAAAAAATATTATTTATTAAAAGTTAGTTGATATTTTTAATCACTTAGGCTCTAGAGCCCCAAATAACATGAACTTTAACTTTAACTTCCGGTTTCTACCGGAAGTAAAGGTCAAATGGGGTCACGGTGTGCATACAATTTGTCCCACATCACAATACCTTTCATATGCATTAAAGATTTTGAATGTAGCATTTGCCGTTCTTGAGTTAATAAATTTTTGAATTATTTAACGTTTATTTAACGTCATGACGTCATCAATGACGTCATTATTCCAAAAAAGTTTCTGTATCATCCACTCACTAATATGTTTGTACATGGTAGGTTTCAAGTTCATACAAGCTTAACTTTTTGAGAAAATTTGTGGACAAGTTTCGACGACTAAGAAAGCCCAGAAAAAAAAGATACATATTTTTGTTGTACAAACTTATACTTCCGGTTTCGACCGGAAGTGAAGGTCAAATGAGGTCACACTTTGTAAACATTTGTAGAATCGTCGAGGGGCTTTAAAATTAAGTTATTATAGTAATACACAAATTTACGTAATTCAGAAACGATTTTTCATAACAAAACTACTACTTCATGTACTTCCGGTTTCGACCGGAAGTGAAGGTCAAATGGGGTCACACCCTGTGTAAGATTTGTTTAGTACTTCAAGACCTTTCATATTGTGTAAGAATCATGTATGTAGCATGTATTATTCTTAAGATATGATTATTTTAGTATAAAACTTCAATTTAATGTAATGACGTCATCGATGACGTCATCATTCCAAAAATTTTGCTTTGTCATATACACACTGTGGTCTAGGTATATGGTAAGTTTCAAGTCCGTACATGCTTTATTTTTTGAGATAGCTAAATAAATTTTTTTTCGACCTTGTGTATCAATTTCGTTGTGACGTAGCTATGACGTCATATATTACATTTCTAGATTGCTCTTAAGCTAAAAAAAATATGATTCATTGAAAGTTTGTTGATATTTTTAATCACTTAGGCTCTAGAGCCCAAAATATTATAATTTATTACTTTAACTTCCGGTTTCTACCGGAAGTAAAGGTCAAATGAGGTCACGGTGTGCATACAATTTGTCCAACATTACAAGACCTTTCATATCCATCAAAAATTTTGAATGTAGCATTTGCCGTTCTTGAGTTATGAATTTTTTGAATTATTTAACGTTTATTTAACGTCATGACGTCATCAATGACGTCATCATTCCAAAAAATTCACGGTTTCATCTACTCACTAATATCTGTGTACATGGTAAGTTTCAAGTTCATACAAGCTTAACTTTTTGAGAAAATTTGTGGACAAGTTTCGACGACTAAGAAAGCCCAGGAAAAAAAAAAAAAAAAAAAAAAAAAAAAAACAGAACAATAACAATAGGTTTTCGGCTGCTGGCCGAACACCTAATTATCGAGAAAAAAGCATATATATTAAGGTGTTTGTGCATTGTTGTGCTGTTTTACATGTTGAAAAAAGTGTTAGGACTGTTGACATGCACTGATTTTGTGACATTTTTGCAGGCACGTTAACCGTAGGAGATCTTGTCATGGTGAATGGGCTTCTATTCCAGTTGTCCCTTCCTCTGAACTTCTTGGGCTCAGTCTACCGAGAGATTAGACAGTCTCTGATTGACATGGGGACGATGTTCAGCCTGCTCAAAGTGGAGTCCAAAGTCAAGGTGAAGATCATAACCTCCAACCTATCATCTGTCGTCTTATTTTTTTGCAAATCCAACAGTGCAAACGGCAATAACAGGATGAATAGGCCTCGTGCAACTTCGTCACAGGTCACTCAGACATGTGCTTTCAACATTACCGTTTTGGTGATCACCTCTCCGTAAGAAAAGTACACGAGGTTCATGTTTACTGTAAGTGTTTGAGGGATTCGCAAACAAATTGGCAAAATATTGGGTGCCATCTGTGTGGGTGAATCAAAGCATGGCGTGGTTTACCTCACCGTTGTGTGCCTAGCATATCGAAGATTTTGAGGCACTTTAGAGTATGTAGTATGGACTAATGCGAGCAGCTCGTTCAGAGGCGTTTACACCCACCGCAGCTATAGCCGCAGCTTGCGCTCGTCAACGCACACACACTGTGAATCCTCCATGCTGATTGGTACTTATGCGCGCTGACATGTCGCGTGCGCGTGCGGCGGCCACAGCTGCAATGGTGTAAAACACCATACACGAGCTCTTCTCGGATTAGTGTACAGGAGGGTAAACTAATGAAGAGCGTCGACTGTTTTCCATGGCCAGATAATCAAGTTTCCGATTAATCGATCCCTCTATACCTGCAGAGGAAAGTGAATGCACCAGCTCTGGATATAACACCCCAGAATGCCAGCATTACATTTGAGGACGTCAGCTTTGGGTATGTCGAGGGTCAGGACATCTTCACCAACTTATCCTTCACTGTCCCGGCAGGGAAGAAGGTCGCCATCGTCGGGGGAAGTGGGTCAGGGTGAGTAACAACAAAAACAAATTTGGGAATATTTTCCGGCCATCAGACAAACTGTAGAAGTCTACCATCCTGAGAATGTTATCTGTGAGTGTGTTGAGCAGTTCCCGCGGGGATTCTTCCATTTTTTTTTTCCCGTCCAGCCTGACAGAATTATTTTCTCGGAATCGCCAGAATCATTTTTCTTTGAGAGTACCGCCGGCACAGAGAAACCTTGACTCGACAAAGCCAAGAGAACAAAGACTCTCTTTATTGCACTATGATTTTTGTTTTCTCTATCGAGAAATTGCCAAATTCATGCACCGCGAATTGCAAAACTCGCAAAAGACTTACCTCCATTGAGCCCAAATACAATGAATGAACTTTGGTGGAAGCCTCTCTGTGTCACGTAATCCTCGTCTTGGAACAAAAGGACAAAGGTCTGAAATCGGGGATTACACAACAACTGCCACAATAGCCAAAAATGTGCAAATAATTGAGCACCATCTGACCTGTTTGTGGGAGTGAAACGAAATGTTACACGGCGTGTGTGTGCTCCACTGTAATTCATACATGTTTGTACTTTTTCCGCTTTTTTTTTTAATGGTCCACTCACAGGCCTGACATCACCGCTAACCATAGTTTCAAGATTGTCTTAAAATAGCCAAAAATGTACAAATTATTGAGCACCATCTGACCTGTTTGTGGGTTTGAACGAAGTGTTACACGGCGTGTGTGTGCTCCACTATAATTCATACATGTTTGTACTTTTTCTGCTTTTTTTTTAATGTCCACTGAAAGGCCTGACGTCACCGCTAACCAAAGTTTCAAGATTGTCTTTCCCCTTCCACCATGCAAAGTTTGTAAGCAATAAATGTCTCTCAAATTTTTTCTCTGAGTTTGCATTTTAATTTTTTTTATTTTAGGAAGTCCACAATCATGAGGATGCTGTACAGATTTTATGATCCGGACTCTGGGCGTATTTTGATCAACGACACTGACATCCGTGATGTCGACCTGGACAGTTTGAGGAGGTCAATCGGCGTCGTTCCTCAGGTAATGAACAAGCCTTGATCTTGTCACAACATTTTTGATTGACCTCCCCTTCACCTTCAGAGTTTCCTTTAACAGCGCTTTATGACACCCATACAGGCGGATCAAATCAGGATTTATCAGGCTTTACATCCCATCCGATTACACGTGTAATCGACCGTTTCAGAAACAATTACATGTTTACAAAAAATAACCGTAAATGCACAGGCTTAATCGGGGATAAACGATGTTATTTGCTATTGTGTTTTGTGCTTTTTTTCCCAGTGACCATGGTGTATTTCCTGTTTTTTAAAGCTAATTTGGTTGTTTTCTTGATTTGGTTAATCCAGTGTTTATATTGAAGGCCTCCATGGAAAGCAGTGCTGATCACTGATCGAAGATGACATGAATAACAAATTTAAAAAGATATATTGTGGTTCTTGCCGCGAAAGCACCGAGTACAATGGATGCAGTCTTTAGTGCACATTAGTGTAGGATAAAATCTGAAATAATATTTGAAAATTTACAGAGTGTTTTTTTTTCTTTTTTTTTTCCTGAAGGACTGTGTTCTATTCCACAACACTATCTATTACAATATCAATTATGGGGACTTTAATGCAACTGTGGAGGAGGTACTGGCCGCAGCAAAGATGGCCGACATCGATAGCAGCGTGCGTAAGATGCCTAAAGGTTACGACACAGAAGTGGGCGAGAGAGGCCTCAAACTATCAGGTAAAAGTTCAGTCAAAACTTCCTGCCATGGAATCTTCACAGTGTTTTTAATAACTTTTTGGTTAAAGAAATATGTTTAGATTCAAAACCATATCGCTATCGGTGCATTCTCCTGCCCATCTGGCTCTTGCCACAAAATACCAGCTGTGCAAACAGAAGAAACCCATGCACCCAATGCTAGCCTAGAAGGTATGGTACTTTGTGGCAGTCTGTGGTACCAGTGTAGGAGGGTTAATAAGAATACTTCTAATACTAACTATTTACATAAACAAATAACACCCCTTACGAAGATTCTGCCCTTTGATTGGTTTAGAGTGCGTCACATGATATGTCCTATTTTCACTTGAAAGTAAATGTACTATCCCATAACAATCAATGCACTATACCTCAGCAACCAATGTACTACACCCACAGCAACAGCAGTTTCGTGGTACCTGGACGTCCAGACACAGAATATGTATGGGGTGTTATAAAACAAATATTGACTGCTTCTACTCCCTCGGTGATTCCCGAAGTGTTGTTCTTTTTTCAGTATTTGTACACTGTCTGGTAGGGTTTGCGGTAACTCCAGGGAAATAATCTCTCTTTGACATTGTGGTGGTTCTGAAAAGAATCGGTGGTGTAAGATCTCTGTGCGTTGTCAGGGGTTCCAAAGTGCGGCAGTGCCTGGACTTTTGGGGATGTTAGGGGGCAGCAGACTTACCAGGTAAATCCATTGTTCTTGGGAAATAATGGAAATTAACCTGGTAAGTTTTATCAGTATGTTTGTTCGGGGGTGCCAGTCAGAAGCCATTCGACCTGAAGCTGCCGTATAACCAGAGATCACACCCAAGTTTGTGATACAACCTGGGAAGCAACAGTACAGGGATCACCTTAAGGGGATGTAACTATTCATTTCAAATATCAAGTAATAAACCTCAAGGGAAACTGGGTAAATTTTGATTCAATTTTGGGGGGAACAAATGTTAATTGATTTGTTGAAAAATGAAGGATGGAAATGATCGTACTCTCCCAATATTATCCCTTTGAAGGTGGTGAGAAACAACGTGTTGCCATAGCAAGAACCATCTTGAAGAATCCGCCGATCATTCTCTATGATGAGGCGACATCCTCACTGGACTCCATCACTGAGCAGGTATGCCATCCCCCCGTCCAAAGTTCAAAGCTGGAAGTGTTATTTTCACTTCCGTTCTCATACTACACACGGAAGCAAGTGCGGAGCAAATTTTGTGTGACTCAAGCAATCACTGTGCGCCGTTTTTCCTGATGCAAGGAAAGTCGCATTTTGCCTGAAGTGCACACCGGGATCAACTATTGAATTACAGGATTGCAAGTTTCAGATTTTAAATCTTTTACTACGGAATAAAAATACAGCTGTGACCGAATTGTTCAATATTTTGTTTATTTTGAGCTGCTGGCAGCGGCTCTCCAATGTATGAAGTAATTTACCAAGCGGCTGTGAGTGGTGCGCCGTAGTGAAAGAGTTAAGCTGAACAGTCTGTCTAATGAAAAAAAAACTGTTATTTTCTCGGAAATCTTCTTCTGTGGTTCTCAGGGTACTTTTCCCAGAAGCTCCTTGAAATCTGCAGCCTCACAAGTTACTGAAAGGTGGAAATGCCATCATTTTAAACACTTAGTACCGGGGTTTCCAGAAATGCTAATTCAAGAAATGCAGATTGTGCACAAAGGCGGAGGTCTCATATGCCATAGACGGTATTAAATTTTCGGAGACTTGAGACACTGGCGGCAGCAGACACGACAGGCCTTTTTGACAGTTCCGAGCTTGCGCGCACATGCTCAGTACTGCGTGTGTAGTTCTGAGCGTACTACTGGTAAGAATCGTGAAAAAGGGCCATTCAAAAGTCTCCCATTACCAGAATAATTTGTTTTTAAAAATATGGTTGTCACAATGAAACCCTGACTAAACAAAGCAACAACAAAGGTTCTCATCGAAAGCACTGGGGTTTATTCTTTTCTTTCAAGAAAATATGAGATGCGTTCAGCATGATTGGCGAGTTCCTGTTTTTGGGGGGTATAATTATTATTACAACGTGCAGTTGCATGCCTGCTGTTACCATCATGCACAAAATCCTTGAAACTTTTTGTTTTGGTGTGTGTGTGAGGCAGTTTGCGCGTTGCTGTCATGTCAGTTTCGCTTCTGCTGTCTTGACGATTTCCCTAGTCAGCGCCTTCTACTCCTCTTTAGTCAGAAGCCGTAGCTGCTCCAAGTTGGCTGTGTTGCGTAGAAACTTGCCTACCATCTTCAGGTCATTGTTGAGAACGCTTGGTAGTGTGGTTCGAGGGCTTCCTTGCCAGCATCCCATGCCTACTTCCATACTGAAGTACTCATTGATGAACTTCTGTGCGGCACTTTTGTCGGTAGTTGCAGGACAACTTTTTGTCAGTGTTTTCACTGAAAATTGACCCAAAGTTTGTTGAATTTTTACAGGTAGTGTAGATGGCGTGTTTATTGCAAACTAGTGGATGGCATTGAATTTACTCTTCCAGAAAAAAACAACTATTTTTTTAATTTTTTTATGCCAGGCCCAAAGGCCATTCAAGGTGTGGGCTACTTTTTGAAGGGATAGAAACCTGCCCCAATGCGCAGAAACAAGACATGTAGAGATATAAACGAAAGTCTCTTCACAGCACAGCTAAGAACAGGGAGGGGTAAATGAATCTGTTGCGAGACAAACATAACTGCCTCTTCCCCTATTTGAAGCAATTGTAGTGAAATGACTTGCTCAAGGACACAAGTCATTGAGTAGAACCTGTGTGCCCATTCGAGCTAAAGTTTGCACAATGGGAATTTGTTGACTAGCAGCCAATATTAACTGGTAATCGTGCCTCTCTCCCTATTTGTAGCAATTATGTGTCTTGCACATGCTATGCATGTACCCTTAGTAGTATCAGCAATCTATGATTTTTAATTTTTGTGACTTTTATTTTTGTTTTTTGTAGAACATTCTCAACTCAATGAAAAGTGTTACCAGAGGCCGCACGTCAATATTTATTGCACATCGCTTGTCCACCATTGTCGACGCCGACGAGATTCTGGTCATCAACAACGGACGCGTTGTCGAGCGAGGCAGTCATTACATGTTGCTCAGCAACCCGGACAGTATGTACTCGATGCTGTGGAACAACCAGAACAAAGTGGCACTGGAGGGAGACATAAATGAGGGGGTGGGGCTTCAGAGCAGTTTGGAGGAGGAGTTGTTACCATGATGACCATTCTTTCATCGTATAAAAAGACCTATTTGTTTTTTGTTACTTTTAAATCGTAATTTTGTACTCGCTGTAAAATGGTCTCCAAGTGAGAAGTGAACTTCCCTAGTAGAGCTATTTCAATTACATAGAGCTGCTTAAGCACAAAATGAACAAAGCATGAAACAATTTTGCTTAGCAGAAGAAGGTTACCAGCCAAAATACCAATCCACATGTACTATTTGTGACTGGTTTCCTGCTAATGTTTACTTAGCAAAAATTTGTTAAGCAATTATTTTTTGCTTCGGCAGCTCTTTTGGCTCATATCTGGAGAGCAGGGCCCAATCTTAAAAAACTGCCTAAGCAGACATTTTTGCTGAACTAGTTTCTGCTGAGCAAAAATGGTCAGGATACCAGTCACAGATGGTACCCGTGACAGCTCTATGAAATATGATAGGGTCCAGTTTCATAGAGCTGCTTCAGCAGAAAACATTGATAAAAAATTTGTGCTAAGCGAAATGTAATTGGGAAACCAACCAGTGAGGGCCCCCCCCCCAACTCAAACAACTGCTCCACCTCTAAGGGCTTACAGGGTAATGACCAGGGCCCAATTTCATGGAGCTGTGCTTAGGCACAAAAGGCAGCTATTAAGCACAACAAAATTATGCTTACCAGAGTAAGGTTACCAGCCAAATAACATGTCTTATGTACAAAATGTGGCTGGTGGCCTGCTTCTATTTTGCTTAGCAGAAATGTTTTAAGCAATACTTTCTGCATAAGCAGCTGTGCTTAAGCACAAAAAGTACCAAAGCACAACAAAATTATGCTTACTAGAATAAGGTTATCAGCCAAACTACCATGTCACATGTACAATTTGTGTCTGGTATCCTGCTTAGTACAACCAGGCATACGGCTTTTCAGCCGATCAGCAGATTCACTCTTTTTTTTTTTTTTTCGTTGTTTTTTAGTACCGTAGAAAACTGAAGAAAAAACTTGTTCAAAGTTTTGTGTGCTCAACTGTTTACAACTGTAATTGTTGTTGCTTTCTTACATTTCACATGCTTTTATAGTGTGATGAAATAAGAGACCAATCCATTAAGCCCCACCTACTAACACACTGACCAATCAAAAGCCTTGACAACGCCACTGTAAATCCGACAACGGTCCAACACGTTAAAAATCCCATTAGAAAAGTAATCAAACCTGGGCCATTGTTCTGACATATAACAGCACACACAAGTGTACTAACTGTTTAAATTGTTCGTGTTTCTGGTGGTGCAAATCCCACAGCAGTGGTCCTTGTACAGTCGTGTGGAAGTGGTTTAACAGTGTTGTTGTCTGCATTGTTCTTTGAACTCAAGGCACTGCTCAAAAGGCCATGAAAAACCATGTACTTGTATGTATCCGATACATGTGGGCCGCAACCGAACCATCGCTGCGATCGTGGCAAGATAGTCACGCCATGTGCTGTCGCTAGAAAGTTGCTAAGGTAGGTGGGGCTTAATGGATCGGTCTATTCCCAAAAGCTAAGGAATGTGATTTTAACTCCCTCACTTCCAGCTTCAGAGAAACAGGCATTTTTCGTTCATGCCTGTAAATTTGCCCTTACAATTTTAATTTATAAGAGAAACTATTAAGTGAATGGGCTGTGTTAGTATTGGTGTAAGTATGTAATAGTATAAATGGTAGTATATACATGTATATATGTAAATACAAGGAGCTCAGAAAATAAGGCAAATTACTTGGCTTTCTCTAAATATTTTAAAGTACACAAAAGTAGGAAATATCAGTCAGTGGCATACCCAGCCACTCCCCCCCCCTCCAAAAAAAAGACCTTCCAAGTTTGATTGTTTGTTTTTAAGAAAGGGAAATAAAAAGGGAAGGGGGGTAAAATTATCGGAGGGACAGTTTAAGACATTTGAGGGGAGTGGGGGGATGTTGGCATACCCCCAAAACCTGCCAGTCTCTACTTTATTTTTTGCTTGTGAACTGTTTTTGATGAGTTTTCACACATCGGCTGTGAGCGTTTATTTTTGATTAGGATGATGGGAATTAATTTATTCTTAAATATAACAATAATGTACTTTCCCCTTAGAGAGAGAACTCAGTGGGAAAGAAATGTGTTCTAGAATGTAGAAAATCGTGTGACGTGTAAAACCTGGTTCATACTTCACGCAAATGCAAACACGAAGCGAATTTGACATCACTCCCCTACATTTGTCGGGAATATTTTGCAAGAGTTGCCCACAGATCAACATTCATTCATTCACTCATTCATTTTTATTAAAAACCAACTGGCAGCACAAGGCTGAATTATGCGGCATTTACAAGAGGCAAAAAAAGTTTAAAATTCATTAATGCAGAGAATATAAAACACAGATAGATGGCAAACAAGACATAAAACAGAAAAAAATGGCACATAGTTAAAAAAAAACCAGGCAAGCCCACCCAAATTAGGAAATAAAAACCCCCCCCCCCCCCCCGTCACAAACCCAATAAGCAAATTAATCATAAGTGCCATGGAGCTAGAAGCTAGACAAATCTAGGATTCCTTATTCAAAAGTTTTGAGAGAAATGGGATTGGGCTATTGCCATATTGGTTGGTTCTGCACTTAGGGATGAGATGTTTATTTGTGTGACGGAGATCCATACTGTGAGTATTGTTGTTGTGCGGGAACCAACTTGGGCGAATTGGTCGTTGCGAATTTGTGACATCACATTCGCTTCGCCTTCGCATTCGCATTATTAAGTATGAGTCAGACTTTAAGATTTTTTCTTACCGGCCAGTGATTTCGTTTTCCTGCTAGATTTGTATCATGGTAATTTTTTTTAATTTGTTCTGAAATCAAATTAGACCTTAACGTCTGGACTCTTTTTCAAATAAACGGCTGTTATTTTTATATTGGAACATACAATAATAATCATGGTGTTTGTTTTATTTATTTCAAACCCCCTCTAATGAAGGTATATATTGCCCTCAGTCTGAGCAGCATGCCTATGGCATATGAGACCTCCGCCTTTGTGCACAATCTGCATTTCTTGAATTAGTGATAGAATTGTCGGTATTCTTTCCACTTTCCAATGGCCTTTTCTTTCTAAGCAGAAGAAAAGCAAAAATCCCTCCTGAACACAAAAATGGAGTCAAAATTATATGGTATTTTGTGGAGAGTAATTGTCCATGAGTTTCTCATGATCAGTGTCCATGACCATGTTAAAAGTCTCAAAAGGAGCCGTGTTTCCCCCGTTTCTCTTAAAAGATGCTAGGTCCAATCTTTGGCCGATTTGACCTGCTATAACTATAATAATGTCATAATTGCGACACGGATGTTACCTTGTGAATTGTGTTTAACGCCTTTTATGGAATGCAGAAGCAGACGACACGGTGAATTAAATCGAAAAGGCGCCCTCTTTTGACAAGTAGTCGCGTTGCTTACTATGTCACGTTATCAACACGTGACATGTAATTATGTCCTGCCCATTTGCAAAATCTACAACTCGAATTAATATTTACTAACTAAATGCTGCAAACTCCCAGGTGTTTATTACGTGCTGTGAATGTACATGTCAAAAACAGTAGTGTCAGCAGCGACATATAGCTAAGGGCGACTGATAAAAAAAGTGACCACCAACAAACGAGAGCTGGCAAAAAAGATAAAGTTTACCGTCATATCGGCACAAACTGACATTGATTGACAACTCAAGTGAAGTTGTAATGTAAGTTGTACTTGTATTGTAATGTACATGTCGATGTCATAGTGTGCGATACTATTGTTATTAATATTATTATTTATTATTATTATTATTGGTTTATTAATTCATGTAATTTTAATCATAAAACAGTCAAGAGACTGACAACATTCAAATTTACAAATTTACAAAAAAAATCGAATCGTTTAGCGAGTAGTGTTGTCAATAATATTAATAAAACTAAATTAGTCATTTGACCAGTTCCGGATTACTGAATTAATGAAAATTATATTTTTTTTATTTCATCTTTACTGCTGAAGAAGCAGTCTGAGTTACTGAAACCACCTCCATGGACGGTTGGATCAAGGGCATGGAGGTAGACATTTAATTCCTACCTCCATGATCCAACATGGAAAAGTTTCCATATATCACTTATCAGGCTGCCACTTTCTAAGGGATTTTTAAAGATTTTTTTTAATGGATATTGGGCTTTATTTTCCTTTTTTTAATATTCCTCTCCAGGAATTGGTAGCCAAAACACTAGTTTTTGACCTTTAAAAGTGAAAAATCAAACGGACATTTCATCACGCGGCCGGAACTTTGCCCAAAGTAACTAAAGTGGCGTTTAGCGAGGAGCGTTGTCAAGCCCAACATGGACGTGAAAATGTCTTATTTTTCACGATTTTTACACTTTGTAATCATTCAAATTGAGGCGGGCGGTAACTAGCCCCACTAGTGTGGCAAGGATTTTTGACATCGGTTGAATCCTTAGCCACACGTCCAAGCCTATCTTTTGTGCAGCTCGTCCCCCAATCCGCTGCACCGAAACCTAACGGGTGCGGCGCTGGATTTTAACCAACTAAATGTGTCCACGTACCTCTTAGCTTGCCTCCAGTACTTCGGCTGTTGAAGTTACTAACCTTATTAAGGGCACACAAATAGATATCGGCTAGCGATCGGGGCCATTTTGATTACCCAGAATGCAATGCCATCACGAAGTCACGGGTGACGCGAGAGTGCAAAAACAATTCAGCGGCTGTTTCACGTGACAGCTACAGCTAATGAAACAGCTTAGAATACAAAATGCATGGAGTCAGAGAAAGTGCATGCACCAAATCTATGCATGACATCGGTTGCATGCGCACATAGTTTGGTATTTGTTTTTTTTCTGACTCCATTCTGAAATTGCCTGCACCCGAAAATGTCAAATTCACGCACAGTGTATTGCAGAACATCAGTCGTTACCTACAGCATAGGATTGGTACTAAACCTGGAACCATGGGTCGATTGCCGACTCACTCTGACTTACCTCCATTGAGCCGAAATGCAATAAATAAACAATGGTGGAAGCCTCTTGATGTCTCGTAGTCCTCTTCTTGAAACAAAAGGACAAAGGTCTGAAATCGGGGATTACACAAAAACCACCTCTCAAAAATAGCCAGAAAACGCCAAAATATTCAACACCATGTTTTATCTTTGTGTGGGTGAAACGAAGTGTTAGACAGTCTGTACGTGGTCTTAGCAGTGGAATGTCCGAGCAACCTTTGTGCCGGCATTCCGATTTTTCACATTGGCGTCTTTACCCCACATCCGTTTCCAGGCAGGGGAATAGTTGTGTGTACCTCCTCCGACACCTACTGGTTAAGGTTTCAACATAATCATTCTTAGCTCTTTGTGAAATCGACCATAGAATTCTTACCATGATGTAATTCATTCTAATGCCTTTTTTTTGTCCCACATACACAGAGAGTTAAAAAGTCAGCCACATGATCAACCTGTTGGAGTTGGAGTTGCTCACCTTAAGAATTATGAGAACAGTAATCATATGACTGAATTAATCTAGCAGCTGTCCAACCCAAAGTCCTTGCTCTATGTCTAAAGCAGGATGGCAAACATCAAGATATGTAACTTGCAGAAAATTGTGCTGTACGAAACCAAGGCGGTGAGTTCTTTTCTATGTTTCATTTTTCTTTGAGAGTACCGATGGCACAAAGAAACCCTGACTTGACAAAGCCAAGATTCTTTTTGTTGCTTCGACCGAGAAATTGTCAAATTCTCGCACCAGGAATTGCAAAACATCGGCCGTTACCTATGCCAAAATATTCAAGGCCATGTTTTGTCCTTGTTTAGGTGAAATGAAGCATTAGACGGCGTGTGTGTGTGATCTGGGCACGCTCAGCAGTGGAATGTCCAGGCGACTTTGCTCCGGTATTCCGAGTTTACACAATACCGTAATTACTGTACCCATAGCCCACTGTTGGAACCCAGAAGTCAGCTATATTACAACGTCATTTTGTTTCATTCTGTCTCTGTGTCGCAAGGCATCGTGCTGAAATTGAACAGGCAGCGCGCAGAGTTAAGTTATTGTGTGCTCTACACACACAAACATTTTTTTTAATTAATTAGTCTGTCTTTATTCATTGATGGATTTTTTCCGTTCGATATCTCATTTGGAATTTAATAACTTTGGTCATCATACAAAAATAGCAGTTCAAAATTTTGATTAATTCTTTAAGGTAAAATCGGCTTGAGCACAGATAATATATCTTCAACTACCAAAATGTATAACAGCAGTTTTAACTTTTTTGACTTTTCTAGCGATTCTACGTAGTTGGATCAAACAACTCTGAGGACATCTTTAAAGTCCTGAAGATTGACAGGACAGAGCCCACTGAGTTACACGTCAACGATGATAAGGTAATGTACAAATAATGTGTTCCTTGCAAGATGTTGGATCATAGTTAATCACGGTTGAGAAGGTGGTTGTCTTCTAATTAAAAGACAGAAAAGGAGTATTTCTCCCCGTTTTGGTGCCACTTTTGAGGAGCGCCCTCAACGCTGTCAAAGGCATTAATACCCTGCTCTGTTGCTGAAGGTTTGTATTGGCCCCTTGCACCAATGTCACATGCTGAGCTACTCTCTGCCACGCTCTAATGGGATTTTAATGTGTCGGACTTTTGTCAGACTTTCAGTGGCATTGTCATGGCTATGATTGGTCAATATGTAAGTAGGCGAGCTTAATGGATCAGTCTATTCTCTTTGTATTGGCTCCTTGCACCAGCGTCACACGCTGAGCTAAACTCTGCCATGCTCGCCATTTTGGGAGTAGAATAGACCGATCCATTAAGCCCCGCCTACCTTAGCAACTGCCTAACACATGGTGTGACTTTCTTGCCACAATCGCAGCGGTGGTTTGATTGCGGCCACACACACGTATCGGATACACACACGTACATGGGTTTCAAGAACGGTATGGATTTAGTTTCGTGGCCTTTTGAGCAGTGCCTGGAGTCCAAAGAAAAATGCAGACAGGAACACTGTTAAACCACTTTTACACGACCAAACAGGGACCATTGCTGTGGGGTTTGCACCACCAGAAATACAAAAAAATTTACAACAAAACAAAAGTTAGTACAGTTGTGTGTGCTGTTGTGTGTCAAAACAATAGCGGCGGCTTGTTTACTTTTCTAATGGGATTTTAACGTTTCAGACTTTTGTCTGACTTTCAGTGGTGTTGTCATGGCTGTGATTGGTCAATACGTTAGTAGGCGGGACTCAATGGATCGGTCTATTGCTCATGAAAATGATGGTAAGCGTGCAAACGCAGTGTCACCTAAAAGGCCCACTACATGCAGACTATGACTCCGAAAAAAAATGACCCAACCAAGATTTTTGTGATGATAGGTCATTAGTGAGAAACTTATTTTTGTTATCAAATTTCGGTTATAAGATGAATTTGATAAAGACGATTTTATTGGCATATGAAATCATCGATTGCTTGGTTTTGGGCGGGAGGTTGAATTTGTTGGGAACTCCTTGGTAAGCAATTAAAGTTTCAAACAAGATAAATTTATCCCATAGAGTTACATATAAGAACTAGAGGGCGTACAAAACCATGCGACATGGCCCGACAAGGAGCATTCGTGACCGTTGAGAAAATGGCGCGGACCATTCATTTTACACTGGTCACTCATCCGTTCACACAGCAACCATTTTCTAAGTGGACATTCGTATGCAATCGACCCATAGGGATGTTCGCCCATGGTGGGTCAGCGGAGTTCCGTGCGTGACATCGCGAGTGCTCCCTCTAGTTCTTATATATTACTCCATGGTTTATCCACTTTTTTTCCTCTTTTTTTTTTAGAGGGGGAAAAGGTTCATTGACTTGACCCTACAGGCTAGAAGTAAATTGAAATGTTTGCCCGCACTATTACCCTCAATTTTTTTCGTGGTTTTTAGTTGGAGTACAGTCGTTTGGAGATTCAGAATCTGCTTCGTACCCTCGAGGTCGGCAATCGGACCAAGCCACAAGGTCAAAAGAACGCGGCCGGTCTTTCAAGGACTATCTCAGCCTTCGGCATTCTTGGTGAGTTTTTTTTTTTTTACAAAAAATCTGATATTTTCACAATTAGATTGCTATGTTTACCACTTAGTTGTCAGATGGTTTTTTGAAATCATCTCAGACCTTCCTACAAAGATCCATCTCATCGTAAAGCTTGCGTTTGCCGGATTTTGTTCAGTACCGCCAGGCAGACTAATCTGATTAGAGTCAAAACATCGGAGTTAACTTATTTGCTTGTCACTCTATGTGGAGAAACATGCATTGAACCCATGCACCAGCGTCACATGCAGCTACTGCCAACTGCTTGACATTTCTTTTGGAGTCAAACTGCACATAAAATTATGGATGCGTGTAAACGCTGGATTTGCTAAAATGCTGACTGCCCACTGTCTAACCCACGGGGTCATTCACACTCCATATGGCGCAACCGAGATTATTGTGATGATGACGTCAGCTGAATTTGTTCAATTTCATGGATTTGGGTCAGCTTAGGACAGAGCAGGAAGAGTTAATCGTCATTCGCACCACAAACCGACGTTTCAAACCCACAACCAACTGTTCAGAAAATCAATATAAGCTGATGATGGATTCATTGAAAATTCTTTTCTCCTCGCTAGGTTTTGTGAAATTTCTGGAAGGGTACTACATCATACTTGTCACAAAGCGGAGAAGGTAAAAGTTATTTGTTTTATTTTACTTGATTCCACACCCAATGGCGCTGGTGCCAACTTTCAATATGAACCAAAAATAATCAGTACTTTTAGCAAGTGAGAAAAATACAAAAGACATGCATCAAAAGATTGACAACTTACAAAGACATTTAACAACAAGAACCAGGCAAAGTGACTCTCGTCTTGTATAAGAGAGCACGTTCTTTTTGTTTGATTTTCAAATCATCTTCCTGTTTATTTTATCATAACTGTATATTTTTGCATATATCTGCATTTATATTTTTCTCTTGATTATTGTCTTATTGGATCTTAGTTTCATTTCAAAACAGAAGGTTGCTGTTGCAAATTGCTTCTAAATCAAAATGTCCCGTGGTGTGCAAAGAGCTTTTAATTGGCCTGACATTGGCTTTGTTTTCATCTTGTAACTTTGTATCTCAGTCTACCTGCTTTTGTGGAGGCTTACCTGTTTATATGCTGTTGTCTTTTTCTTGCTCATACTACACTGTAGTTTGTACTTTGTAAATGTTCAGCCATTGTCTGTAGTTCAGGCAATTGTATTTTGTGGGGTGTTTTATATTTTTTTGCAGAATCTCCCACTTTTCCAAGAGGGACTGTCGTCATGATCATAGCAGGCCTGTGGCTGTACATGAAATTTTATGAACTCTAACCCAGTTACTGTAATCGAGCATGTGCCGACCGTCACATCACAAAGTGCGCCATCATTGTTGTGTTTCGATGTGCCGGCAAGCGCAGTCCGCACGCGTGCAGTAATTGGTTTAGAGTTCCTAATTCCATGTACAGCCAAAGGCCTGCAGTGATTTTGGTGACAGTCCCCCCTTTAACATGTTGCTTTGTAAAACAAATTGTAAATTACTTGTTTTTGTATATCTTTAATGAATGCTATTCTTAGATAGATGTTAATATTTGCATCGGGGGAATGAATATAAATTTCAATTTGCCTTACACCGATGTGTGATAAGCACTGTATACTCAGTGCTTTCAAGTCCTGTGGAAAAAATCCATAGGCAACTCGGGTGGGATTCGAACCCACGGCAACCCGGGTGGGATTCGAACCCACGTTGGTTCGAATCCCACCCGAGTTGCCTGTGGATTTTTTCCACAGGACTCGAAAGCACTGAGTATACAGTGCTTATCACACATCGGTGTAAGGAAAAATTGAAATTTAGAATGCTATTCTGCTGTGTACAAGGTTATTTCAGCCACTTATGTGGCTGCCATCCATGTGTTTGTAATAACCATGATAATGTTTTGACCCTAGCAGAGTCTTTCTCAATTGGCTTAATGACAATGTTCCACAAAGTGTAACAGAAACAGTCAGCTTTATTCATTTTATGACTGATGATTTCCTACTTCTTCTCTCATGTTAAGGTGCTTTTTATATATATATTTCTTGTGTATGATTCAAAACGTTCTGTTGGCTTTATTTTGTAAGTTTTTAGTTTCTATTCTTGACAATGCCATGAGGGTATCCTTTCTCGGAGCTTAGTGGCGTGTCTTGGCCGAGAGGTCAAACGTACTGGATGCAAGATCTGGTGTTTCTGATCAGCAGAGTGTGGGTTCGAGTCCCGGTCTTGCATGTCGTGACACTTGTGTCCTTTAGCAAGGCACTCAACCATCATTGCTTCATCTTTTCGAAATGGGATGTAAAGCCGTTGGTCCCGTGTGTTGTGTAATGCACATAAAAGAAAGAACCCAGTGACACTTATCGTTAAGAGAAGGGGTTTGCCCCGGTGTTTCAGGTAGTGGCTGCTGAATGCGCCACAGCACCTTGTAAACCCATAAGGTGCTACATAAATGGCTCTCATAATTCAAAAACCTGTCTTAAAACAATATAATAAGTGCCTCGTGGTAGATACGTGCACTATATAAGACTTCAGTATTATTATTATTATTTTGAACAATATTTAATGGTCATTATTTTATTATTCTGCAATATAAGAGCATGCAAAAAGAAAGCTCATTTTCTTTTCTACCAGCTGCCCCTCAATGGAGCAAGATCCCCTATTTTGTGACTCAATTTTTCCCAACTGAAGTTTTTTTATGTTTATTTGTTGGGGTCTCTTATGCTTTCATCAGGGTTGCTGTGATTGGCGGTCATACGATATACAAAGTAGAGGATTCCAGTATGGTGTATATTCCCAACGACACCTTTTCTTACAACAAGCTACCGCACCCAGATGAGGCCAGGTGGGTACTGGGCGTAAGGTGCAGTCCTTGCACCCCGAGTTTGGGGCACCCTACTTTTTTTCTGTCAGTCTCACGCATTTTGTAGACATTGTCACTGTTTTTTTTGTGGGTTTTTTCATGCTAATTTATACACCCAATCTGCCAATTGGAGACTATGAGGACACTAGGTGGCAGCAAACCTACTAGGTAAACTCCATCGTTCTCGGATATATGCACATGCCCAGAATTACGCAAACAGTGGAAATTTACCTAGTAAGTCTGCTGCCACCTAGTGTTCCAAATTCCAACAATGAACCTGCATGTAACCCAGGTTCTTGTACATTACCTATTTTGAGAAAGTAACTATTTTAAAGTCTTAAGCCCGGTTCATACCTCACGGGAATGCGAACGCGAAGCGAATTTGACGTCGCAAATTTGCGACGAACAATTCGCCCTAGTTAAAATGTGCAAATAGTCAGGTTCGTTTTTGAACAACGAACATCATCATACATTACTATTATTGGATGCAGGGCACATGACCAAGATGGTGGCAGCATGATAAAGGTCTACAGAGTAGTGTTTATGTACTTTCAATTTTGGGTTAAACAAAGAAAAATTGACCGTAGCAGGAATGGAACCTGTGACTACCGGGTTACCGTACCGACGCTCTACCAACTGAGCTATCCAGCCCTAATGTTGGCAGTCTCCCTATTTTGTCAATATCTTTATACGGGGGGTGCCAGTCAGAAGCCATTCAACCGGTTACTGCCGTGTAGCCAGGGATCACACCACATGATACAATACAACCATAGAGCTAGCTCTATGGTTAGAACCTCTGAGCCTGTATTTACTTTGTATTTGTTTTTTGTTTTTTTAATCAAGGTATGTCAGGAATTTCCAGAATGTGGACTTGTCAAGTAACTTTTATTTCAGGTAGGTTTTGATGATCAATGGAAATTCATCATTGGTTTTTGTTGGAAGAAAACTCCTAATGTTTACAATAAACTACAGCCAATCTGCTGCATAACTACAGCCAATCTGTATAAAGTATCATGGAACGAATGGTCAGCATTTAAAAGCCACACAAAGATAAACTGTTTTTATTGTTTTTATCAGGGATTCTGTGCACATTCATAGACTTCGATTTGGAAAGTCGGGATGTAAAAGTGATTGTATGGGACTGTTTTGTTTTTGTCGCGGACATTTTAGTTTTTCACACTGAATCATAGAATTAGAACCCTGATAATGCTGAGCCCACTAACGTGTCGTGCCTGAGCGGTCAAGAGCATCAAACACAAAGTCTGGTGGCTGAGTCATCAGAATATGAGTTATGAATCTTGGTCGTGACACTTGTGTCCTCTGGCCAGACCCTTTTGTATAATTGCTTCTCATCACCCAGGAGTATAAATGGGGACCTGGGAGGGTAGAGATAGTTGATGTGAATGATAAGCAACTTGTGTGCCCATTTAGCTGCCGGTGCTGCATACTCCAAAGGAGTTGAGATGGTTTCAGGAAAGCGTACGGCCCAATAAACACTGGTAGTAACAGCGTAAGGCACTAAGGTTTAAAAGTGCCAAATGAATGCCTATCATTGGTCTTATTGGGCCCTGCTGTGGATGCGGCCTGTGGGAGTCTGGTGCCCAAGGGCATTCAGAGCACTTAATCAAGCCCTGCATCTGAGGATTGTTAAGTGTTCTTTCTTTTCAACACACAGCTACAGCTATGACTTAACTAACACCCTCCAGCACAACCTGACGCCAGTGATGACGGCTACCAGCAACCCTACAGGATCACCAACAGGTGTGGTAGCCTATTTGCAACCCTGAGGGCTGGTTTATAGGCGATGGTCGCTCGACGGTAAAATTGACGCGCGGTGCAGTTCATAGTCGATGCTGATGCTTCAGCAACCATAGACTGCAATGAAAAGGCTCAGCATCCAGTGATCACAGCATCCGGCGATTATCATCGCGCAACCAACTATAAACCAGCCTTAAACAGGCTCGCTGGGGAACGCTGGATTTTGGGAATTTTTAAGAAGAAAAGAAAGCACGGAGAAATAAAACATTTGAAAACCTACTTAGCAGTTTAGCATGATTTCATCACATTGGGTTAACAAGTTTCTCATACTATTGATATTCCTTATTGATGCAGGTCCCACAGTGTATAGAGCCAGTCCAAAGATGAAGTATGTTTGGAACGCCTTCCTGTGGAGCCAGGCACAGAGTGACGTACACCATGATTGGGTCACGTATATCATACATGGCTTCCTCGGACAAGTCAGTATCCTTCAAACAATGCCTGGCACCCTGACTTCATAATATATAAAAGATCCTGTGGACCTTTCTTGTGCAACGTCACAGCTGCGAGTTTTGCCAACCGCAAAGTACTTGCTGCCTTCATTTAAAAAAATACAACAGTTTATTATTTTTGACCGAAAGGTACCTAATTCAGTGGCATAACTGAGGGGGGGGGGAGGGAGGAGGGGGCAGGGGAGGGGGAGGGGGGAGGGGAGGGGCACATTCCCCCCCAAAAAAAAATTATGTTCGTGCCCCTCGGGTGCCCCCCCCCCATTTGAAATCTGGACTTTTGATATTAAAAATTACCAGAATAAAATGTTACATTTTGTGAGCTTTTATGTAATAATTTCAATGTTTTTAAAAGTATTTTTTTATTATTATCATGCAGAATGTATTTTGCTTTACCTCAACATGTCAGAAGCGCTGAAAAGGAGCTTGTTTAGGAGAAGTACAAACGGGTAACAGTTTTAATTGGCCAAAAGTACCCCCCCCCCTCCTAGGAAAAATGGTGCCCCCCTTGTGCTCCCCTAAAGTGTTACCCTAGTTACGGCGCTGCCCCTAGTGCTATCGAATTAATACCCATATTGAATTTTAAATCCAATTTACCATCCAAAACAGAAAGGAAACGTATACTTCATAAGATAGTTGACTTTTTTAATAGAAAGGGCAATGACTTGTTGACAATGAAAGCTCTCAAGTTTAACGCATCTGAAAGGGTGGAGATTTGAGATTTCACATGAGACTAGCCTTGAAATGTTTGATGATAAATGAGTGTTTTTTCGTGGCCGAGCAGATAAGAGCACCGGACTCAAGCTCTGGTGTTTCCGATCAGCAGAGTGTGGGTTCGAGTCCCTGTCGTGACACTTGTGTCCTTAGGCAAGACACTTAACCATTATTGCTTCATCCTTCGGATGGGTCGTAAAGCCGTAGGTCCCTTGTGTTGTGTAACGCATGTAAAAGAACCCAGTGCGCTTATCGCAAAGAGAATGGGGTTTGCCCTGGTGTTACTGGTTTGATCGGCTGCAGATTGCCCCATAGCACCTTGTAAACCGTTACATGGTGCTATGTAAAGGAATAAGTCTCGTACTTCAAAAGTAACTCCGAATACCTTGCTGGAAAAATACTCCAATGCGTTGTGGTCTTAATGAATGGCGCTATATAAAAGCCCAGTGTATGTATTTATGAGCTATTTAGTTTATCCTTAATTCCTGTGCTCTTCAGACATCTGTACGTTTGGTCGATCGGTTTACGTCGCTTTGATAGCTCGTCGGTCTAATCAGTTTGCTGGGACCAGATTCCTGAAGAGAGGAGCAAACTCAGAGGTAGGAACCAATTCTTGTGTCATTTGTTTCCGTTTCTTTCTTTATAAGCTTTGCATGATGGAAATACAATCTAGTATGGTTTGCGGTAACACCATGTACATCAATCCCTCACTAGGAGCTGCGGAGGTTCTGAAAAGAACCGATAAATTTGACAGCCTTCTCTTGAAGACGATCAGAGGGTACTGATCAAAACGTTGAGTCGTTTTGGTTTACACAACCACCACAACTCAAAGAGGGATTTGTATAAATGGTGTTACCACAAACTTTACAAGCTTTCTCTTATCTTGTGTTGAACCTATTTTACAAGGATAGTTGCTAAAAACTTTGTTTACATAAATTCATTTTGTAAAATCTTGTTGAAGTCTTTTACGTCTTGTAAATATTGCTTTGATTGCTATTTATTTGTGTAATTCTCACCATTTATAGATTTGTTTTATTATTGTCGCTAATTACTCATTACTGTCATTTTTCTTGCATTACTGGAGACATTTTAACTTTGTTTGTAAACATATGTAAAAAGGTGCATAATGTTTGTATTTATATTCGTATTTTAAAATTCATATTTTGAACTTGTAACTTTTTGTGTACAATGTTTTCTTGTTTTTGTTCTCATTTCAATTTGACCTCAATATTTGTAACTGTGTGATAGGCTGGTAGAGGGTGCGATTTCGTCCATCGGTTCTTGTGCTGGATGGGTCACCCTCGCTGAAGTCGGTTTAAATACAATTTGAAATAATTGTACTGATAAGTCAAGTCTTTAAAGTGAATAGTTTGGTTTGGTAGAAATTTAAAGCATTTTTCCTTGAGATTAAATATGTGCATTTCTTATTTTATAAAAGTGTGGTGTGCTGTGAGTAGAAATTCTAAAGACGGTCTAAGTGTCGTTAGGCACGGCCCAACTTTGTAGAGCTGCTTTTAAAATGTTAATGACCTGAAAAAAACGGCAGAAAAACCGTTTCCATTTAACTATTTGTTAACACTCGAATAATGATGTGGCTTAACTACTTAATTTGTTTCCTTTTAAAGGGCTATGTTGCTAACGAGATTGAAACAGAGCAGATCGTACAAGATGCGTCCCTGTCTCTGTTCAAGCGAGGGCGCTACACCTCGTTCGTACAGGTCCGTGGCTCTGTGCCTGGACTGTGGTCACAGGACATCTCCAATATGGTTCCAAAACCTCCGATCAATTGTAAGCCTAATTCTTGTTTGTGTGTGTGAGTAATCCACTGGTCTGTTTGGCGTGAATATCTAACAATACATGTATGTATAGCTGTGCTACGGCTACGGCTGGGTCTGGATCCCCGCGTCGTCAAGCATTGAAGTATAGGACATCCCTAGCAACATCTTTAGCAACAGTCATAGCTGTAGCTGCAGCTGCCAACTCTGATCCAACCTACGATTATAATGAATTGTTAATAGGCCATATTTTTGACAGCAAGAGGGCGATATACTAATTCCATTTTGAAAGTACAAAAACATTTCAAAACATTAAAAATACAAATTTTCCAAGCAAATATCTTACACTGATTACATTGTAAAACTGTCAATTAAAAAATAAACTCAAAAGTTGTATACTAACTGCTTTATTAGAAGTCTAATTGCATCTAGTTTACCACGATATTGCTATGGTTTGACCCCCATTCTATCCCAAAGGGCGCCCTCTTGCAGTCAAAAATAAGGCCCATTGTCCTTTATCATTCAATCACCATTTTTGTTGTGTTCTACGGCTGTGGTTAGGGCTGGATCACTGAGACGAAAAACTAATTTTGGATCTTATTTTATTTATCATTTAAAAACGAAAACACTTCAGGCAGAAATATTTCAAGGAAAGTTTACTACCATCATTATCTTTATACCATGTAAGGTACATATGTAAATCTGTGAACATTTATGTTTTTCTTCTTACCAATGTTGAGCTGGGGCCTTGAGTTTTTGTTTTTGTGAGTTTTGAAATGTTTCCTATTGCCAATGGAACACAACTTTCTGTATTGTTGTATCTTGACAAAATAAAGAATTCTATTTGATTCTATTAATCATAGCTTCATCAGAACAGTCCATTGTAAACATAAATCTATCTTTAGCGTTCGGCTCTGACTTGAATGTTCCTCTTTTCAGTGGACATGGCTGACCCCTATGCTGCCCTCGCTGCTAGTCACTTCAACCAGATGTTTGGACGATATGGATCGCCAGTCATTGTCATCAACCTTGTGAAGGTTCTTAAGTTGCTTCTTTCTTTAATTATGTCACTTAAAAAAACCTGGGCTGGATTTCACAAAGGACTAAGACTCACCCTAAGATGAGTTGTCAAAAATAAAAATGAAAATAACTAGATCTTATATAGGGCATTTCACAATAGCGTCTCAATGCGCTTTACATTAGTGCCCTGGTCATTGGGCCAATAACATTCCTGTAATCTTTCTCAGCTCCCTGGGGAGTATACAGCCCCGAGCTGCCGTGGCATAAGAATATTATTTGTGTTTTTTTACCCATACACAGATGTGTGTTAAGCACTGTATACTCAGTACTTTCCCGAGTCCTGTGAAAAAAAAAGCTCACAGGCATATTCCTCGGGTGGGATCGAACCCACATCGGTGTACGGCCAACAACACGAATAATATGCAATCATTTTGTTTTTTCGTTCAAACTCGTTTCCCAACCTAGAAACGTGAGAGGCGGAAGCGAGAAGCCATCCTGAGCGAGCAGCTTGTGTACGCCATTAACTATTTGAACCAGTTCTTGCCGCCCAGGGATGTAATACAGTACAGAGCACTGGACATGGCCAGATACACCAAAAAGTAAGGCACCTCAAGCACAACAATTTATCGTATGCCCGGTAAAAGGGCGTAAGGCCTTACGCCCTTTTACCGGGAACATAAAGTAGTTCGTCCCGGTAACAAAAGGACGTAAGCAACAAAATGGCTCCTGACATGAAAAATATGTCATTTTTGTTAGTTTTTTTTTGCTAGAATTAATACCCTGAAGACATGTTTCCCCATTCCCCATGCAGAATTTAACCTTTCTAGAATGACTTTTGCATGGCGAATAAATTTACCAAACTTTCCCGCTCATAATTCTTGAAACACAAATTTGAACATAAATTGCTTACGCCCTTTTACCAGGAACTTTCCCTTACGTCCTTTATACCGGGCATATGACGAATTCTTGTTCAGCAGAAACCTGGGCCCAATTTCATAGAGCTGCTTAGGCTCAAAAAGGAGCGAAGCATAATAAAATTATGCTTATCAGAATTAAGGTTACCAGCCAAAATGCCATTCTACCTTTACAATTTGTGGCTGGTATCCTGCTTATTTTCGCTTAGCAGAATATTTTTATGAAATTGGGCCCTGGTACAGTCCAAATTTTGTATTTAGTTTGCACCAATAGACTGATCCATTAAGCCCCGCCTACTAATGTATTGACCAATCACAGCTTTGACAACGCCACTGAAAGTCCGACAAATGTCCGACACGCTAAAAATCTCATTAAGAAGTAAACAAACCGCCGCCATTGTTCTGACACACAAGAGCACACACAACTGTACTTACTTTTGTTTTAATTTTTTTCATATTTCTGTTGGTGCTAATCGCACAGCAGTGGTCCCCGTACAGTTTGTGTAAAAGTGGTTTAACACCGTTCACGAAAACCATGTACGTGTGTGGCCACAACCGAACCACCGCTGCGATCGTGTCACGAAAGTCACACCATGTGATATTGCTAGGCAGTTGCTAAGGTAGGCGGGGCTTAATGGATCGGTTTATTGCCTGTGGTGCCCTGCTGACTAAATTAGCTTAGCAAAGACGTTTGAGAAGAATAGTTTTTCACTGAATTTCTGGAGGAAAATTAACTCAATCCTTTCGGTAAGTATGACATAATTCAACTGTAAGAATGGTAAGTCATGCCCACTTCACACAAACTAGCTCCATCGATTGCCAGAAGCCAAAAAGAATTGCATTGAACTTTATATCTTTGATGATTTATGTAAGAACAACATCATTGTCTTTCACGAGGCCTTACCAGAAATATCGGTTCCTTTTTAAAATTTTTCCCTCTCCAGCCCTAAGTTGAATGTGATCAGTCATCTTGACTCTATAGCCGATATTGTTGTTAAACAGACGGGAATCTTCCTGAGTGGACCTCATTTGGAACCCAGCTTACCCGTCAGACCAGAGGCTAGGTATGTTCTTCACTATTTGCCTACCGGAGGTTTTCATGTGTGCTGCTCTGCATTTAAGATCAGCTTATTACGTATCCAACAATGGGTGAATGATATTGAATGGTCAGAACGTAGGAGGGTTGAGACCATATTGTGTTGACACATTCACCACACGATATCGTATTGCAGACTGGCATAGTTTATTCAAAACTTGAGTGGACGATATTGAATGGTCAGACAGTAGGAGGGTTGTCAGTGCACAGTGTAGATGCATTTATGTCATGTATCATATTGTAGGCTGCCGTAATTTATTGTTCCAAATCTCATAGGCTGGTATTGAATGGTTAGGCAGTAGGAGGGTTGACTGTGTGCTGTGTAGCTGATTTCACCACATGATGTCATATTGCAGGCTGGCATAATTTGTATGTCATTCAAAACCACAGTGGATGATATTGAACAGTCAGAGAGTAGGAGGGTTGACTGTGTACTGTGTAGATGAATTCACCATATGATGTCGTATTGCAGGCTGGCTTTATAGTTCATCTGTCATTCTAACCAAAGTGGGTGATATTGAATGGTCAGACAGTAGGAGGGTTGACTGTGTACTGTGTAGATGATTTCATGACATGATGTCATATTGCAGGCTGGCTTAGTTCATCTGTCATTCACTATCAAATGAAACCAGGGATGCCTCATAAATCAAACAGGATCACTCTGTCTGCCAGGGACAGGAACAGCCCCTAAATAACTAAGCCATTGGAAAATAATCAAATGTGCTGATTAGTAAAACTGAGAGTACCATTTTGTTAACTTTGTATTTCAAATAGATGTGACCCACCATCTGACGATAAGTCCTTCACCTTCATCAAGCAGTTGGGAGTGGCCAGAACCAACTGCGTCGACTGCTTGGATCGCACCAACACGGCCCAGTTTGTCATCGGCAAATACGCACTCGGGCATCAGGTAAGGAAAATAGTCGACAGAACGTAGATCCCGATGTATGCTGTGTTTTCCTCGAATTGAACCGATTCATCTGATGTCATTTCCCGGGATAAATCTCAGGGCAAGTTCAATCAAGGAGCAATGGTTACCTTGTGGTTGGTTAGTGAGGTACTTAGGGCATGCGCACTGAAGTTGAAGTACGAAGGACTCTGGTAATGTCACGTCAGCCGCGAAATCAATGTTGTCACGTTTCTGATTGAATATAGGGAGCTAGACAAAGATGGTGACAGCATGATACAAGTGTGTTTCTAACAGTGAAGTGACTTATTACATTATATTGATGATGTGACCTCTGATCTGGGAAATTAAAACATCAAGTATCTGCCTTGCCGGGCCCAATTTCAGCAACTAAGCACAAAACAAATTTGCTTACCAGAATCTGGTTACCAGCCAAAACACCATGTCATGTGTACCATTTGTCACTGGTTTCCTGCTTATTTGTGCTTAGCAGGAAATTGTGAAGCACCAATTTCTACTCAAGCAGCTCTATGCATTTGGGCCCTGGTGTGAGCAAGCATCGTGTTTTGTATAAATTTGGAATAGGAGTGATGTCACAGGTCAGATTGCCTTCAATTTACGTGACCTTGACGTCAACTTCTTAGTCAAGATTATGCAAAAGTCGATGCGTGCGCACACCAGTTGGCAGGTTTCAATAGAGGGCAGATTAGAACAAACTGGTCTTTACAACAAGCACAATGAAGCTCGTTGAAATTTTGTAATTTCAGTTCTACTGTCTTGGTGTACTGGATACCCCCAAACTGGAGTTTGACACGGACAGTGTGAGGTAAGTTGTCTCATATCTGACAGAAAAAGGCCCTCGTTTGTTTTGGGTCTCAAATTTTTTTTTATTCTTTCAGCATTTTTTCCCCGAAAGGGGGATGTTTCCACTCCATTTTTGGGAGATGAAAAACAAGCAAAACATAAGAACAGAGTTTAGCTGGTCGCCTAGCCTTGTACAAGGAGGTTGTGAAGCACCCTCGTGGTGGCTTGCCTCGTTACCACGCATGCTATGACATACATGTAGGCCGTGTGCACACAGACTGTACTGTACCTTTACAAGCATGTACTTATGTACTTTTATGAGGCTGTTTACCAGTTGAAACTGGATGACGTCAATACACGCAAATGTTTCCCTGACTGAAAACGGAGGTCGTCTTGCACGCCTTTTTGTAATTTCGGACCACCAGAGCAAAGGTTGCCCCGTCATTCAACTATGGAGCGTGTGCAGATCACGCACACGCCGTGTAATTCTTCGATTCACTCACACAAGGACAAAAGCGGGTCATGCGTTTACACGGTTTTTGTGACCATTCAGAGGTGGTTTTTGTGTAATCCCCGATTATAGACCTTTGTCCTTTTGTTCCAAGAAGGGGATTACGAGGCATCAAGAGGCTTCCACCATTGTTCATTCATTGTATTTCCGCTGAATGGAGGTAAGTCAGAGTGAGCCAGCAATCAAGCCATGGTTCCGTGTTTAGTGCCACTCCTATGCCGAAGGTAACAGCCGATGTTTTGCAGTTCATGCTGCATGAGTTTGGCGTTTTCTCGGTCCAGCAGCAAAACGGACGATCCAACAAAGAGAATCTTTCTTCTCTTGGTATTGTCAAGTCAGGGTTTCTTTGTGCCAGCGGTACCCTCAAAGACAAAATATCCCAGCAATTCCGCCAAAAGAATTCCACCAGGGGGGACGGGACAAAAAAAAAATAATAAATCCCGGCAGCAACTGGTTAAGCAGAAATTAGTGCTTTACAATTTTGTTTTTTTTTTTAAGTAGGGAACCAGTCTCAGACAAATGCATTTGCATGGTATTTTGATGGGTGACCCGTTCCGATTAAGCAAGATCTTTTCTTTCATAACAAGTTTTTGTGGACACACTGCTCCATGACATTTTGCCCCTGCTCTCGCTACTGACACAAATTGACTTTTTCACTTCGTCTTCCAAGGATGTTGGAGGATCTATATGAAGACATGGGCGACACCTTAGCACTTCAGTACGGAGGCTCACAGCTCGTACATAGCATCCGAACTTATCGAAAGCTGTCACGTTGGACCAGCCACTCACGAGACATCAAGCAGTCACTATCTCGTTACTACAGTAATACATTCTCAGGTATGCTCAGTTACGACGGACCACACATTTTGGAAGGAGATTCAATTTAAACACATCTTCTTTTATCAAAGCTGAAAACTTAGTTAAGATTGCAATATTTTTACTGTCCCAATCTTAGATCTCGGCCGACATTATCACTTAAAGTTCAAGTTCAAGTTTCACATACGGCTAAATATTAAATCTTCAAAAATCAATAATAACTCGTTCCTAAGAGCGTAAGACTGAAAACTTTGTGAGTAGTCTCTGCTAGGGTAGGGCTACAGCATTATGTAAGTCTTATTCCTGAACTCTCTTCCTAACTGGAGTTATGTCCTGCCCCCTCCCATGTGTACAAAGTGGGGGAAAATTTTTAATTTGAAAATCCGGATGGATCACACCAGGCTACATGTCCCAAAACTAGCCACTCTTTTGGTGACAATCCCTTCTCTGTTGCAGAGCCATGTTTGTGGAACACTCTTCTCTCATTGTCTTTGAAAAAAATGATAAAATCTCATCTTTTTACATCTTTATTATTACATTGGTTCTTTTGTTCGTTGTTTCATTTCATGCCTTTTTGTAGTAGTTTTGTAAAGCGCTTAGATCTGTCAGTATGGGCTAATAAGTTTATTATGTACGTATGCAGACCTGTATGCTTCGTTCTTGAAAGGGCAAGGGCACCATAGTAAAGGGCAACTTTATCAGGAAATATAAATTATCAATTTCTATTGGAACATTTCAAGGGCACCAAGGCAATGACCAGGGGCAACGGAGGCAATTGCCTGGCAACGGAGGCAATTGCCTCCATGAAGTATCAGGCCTGCGTATGTATGTATGTATGATGTCGTCGAGTGCAGTCTTTTTTTATCATCACTCCTGCCGCACTCGATATTGCCAACTTTTTGTCCATCTGTCGACCGTCGTCATTACATTCACATCCCTTGTGACGACCCCGGTTAACGTTCGTTCCCGTTGGGAGGGGATGGGAATCACAGGGGACCTGAAGGTGGCCTTGAAGGTGGCCCTCAGAAGCGGGAAAATTCACTTTGAAACTCGGACCGACAGTGACCCGTCTCCCACGCAGGGCAAAAATGCGAGGACGTAAGCGGATGTTCTAAAGTGTGCCTGATTTTTCATTGTCCCCCCCCCCCCTTGACGAGTGTCACTTTGAAGTGTCTTTTTGTTTGTCTCAGTCCCTTCTCAGCGGGTAATTTATTGGATTGTCTTTTTCCTGTCAGTAACAACGTTTGTTTGTCTTGTTGCTTGTGGCAAAGCAATTGGATTTTCGGTGGCGTGGGTGGCTTGTGCGTAAAGCGCTCGCCTCTAACCAGTGTGTCCCTGGTTCGATTCCCGGCTAAGGCCATATGTGAGTAAAGTTGTGCGTTGGTTCTCTCCTGTGCCAGGAGGTTTTTTTTTCCAGGCCATCCGGTTTTCCTTCCTCTTGAAAAAACAAACACTTTCGATCTCAGGCTGTGCTCCGTGGTCATATATGGGTTGATGCGGCTGGCTGCCAAGGGCGCCCTTGAATGCCTGCAGCTCAAACACGTGTAGCCGCATCCATCGCAATTCAGCTTCTCAGCTGCGAGTAAGGATGATTAGTCGCCCAAGTTATAATTATTATTATTACATAATTATTGTCTTTATTTTAATAGTTATTGAAGATCCAATAAAACTCCTCATTATGTATCAATATTATGCTTGATTTAGTACAAACACTAGAATGTCATTTATGTAAAAGCAATCATATGAACGCCTGACTTAGACTGGCGCCAGTCCCTCAACCTAACCTGATCCGGGACAAAATTTGTGATATCAACACAGATGCCGACAAGCAGAGTGCATTGAATCTCTTCCTGGGTGTGTTCAGACCCACACGGACTGGGCCAAGTCTATGGGACCTCCCGACCGACTACTACTTACATCACAGTGAGGCCATGGGGAAGTTCACCCAGAGCAATAGAAAGTTAGTTTGTTTTGTTTTGTTGTTGTTTTTTTTTGTCAAGGAATATTATTAGGGTTTGCCTTCTTTTACTGTTTTTTTTTTCCCGTTTTTTATCATGTAATGATTTGTATTTGACTGTTTTATCCATCCGAGTATTGGTGCTTGCGCTGTTGGATGTGGCTAAAATAAAATAAATAAAATAAAATAAAAATAAAAATTAGATAGATGTTAATATTTGCATGGATATAAGTTTCAATTTGCCTCACACCGATGTGTGATAAGCACTGTATACTCAGTGCTTTCGAGTCCTGTGGGAAAAAAAATCCACTGGCAACTCGGGTGGGATTCGAACCCACGACTCCCGCATGACTAGAGCAGATGTCTTAACCACTAGACCACCAAGCACGCCCGGTGACAAGGGGCCAGTTCGAATCCAGTGGTATTAGCGGCAGGTACCGCAAACAATTAGATAGATGCTCTAGTCATGCGGGAGTCGTTGGTTCGAATCCCGCCCGAGTTGCAAGTGGATTTTTTTCCCACAGGACTCGAAAGCACTGAGTATACAGTGCTTATCACACATCGGTGTAAGGCAAATTGAAAAATTGCAAAATAAAAATAATAAGAGTTAGTATAAACAAATCGTTGGAAAAACTGATAAGTGGTCCCTTTACTTTATTTTATTTTTTTTTTATTACCTTTATTGCACAAAACATTAAAAGAGATAACATGTGGTGCAAAAAGGAAACCCTGAACAGACACGGAGGCCCACTGACTGAAAACAAAAAAGCAACAGAAGAAAACAAAGAAGCACCAAACACAATTCTAAAATTGCGATAAAAAATGAATTATCACAATCAAAAAGACCTGTCACCCAAACAGTGAAATTAGTCAGTAAGTTAATGTTAAAACATTACCATGTCATCAGTCAGTCAGTTGGAACAGTCAATGAAGAGGTCAGTGAAAGGTTAATGTCTATATTCAATTTAAAAATAGACGATTATGAGTTATAGCATAAGTTAACCAACAAACAGGAGTTGACGCAAAAGTTTATTCCTACTAATTTGATTGAATATTTCTTGACAATTCCCTCAGTTGTACGCAGTGGTTTGACTTGGAAAATGTCCAGGCCCTCCCTCTCCCCTACGAGGAAGTGAAGAAGTCTTTGAACAGCCCAGATGAGCAGTCCATCATTATGGAAACCCCCCTGCACCCCGAATGCATCGACCCATATTTTGATTACTACAGACCGTCCGAGCTGACCTCGCTGATGGAGTTGTTTTGTATCAACATGCCGCAATCCACAAGGTGAGTTCATATCTTGAATTGTTCATGCTAGGTTTTCCAACATCGATGCAATGCTATTCTGTCACCACCATAGCAGCATAGTGTGTTGAAAGGTTTGACCTCAGAGTCATAAAGATAGGTCGTTTCTGATTAGACCGATCCATCAAGCCCCGCCTACCTTAGCAAATGCCTAGCAACAGCACATGGTGTGACGATCGCAGTGGTGGTTTGGTTGCGGCTACACACACGTATCGGATACACACAGTGACACGTACATGATTTTCGTGAATGGTATGGATTTACGTATGTGGCCTTTTGAGCAGTGCCTTGAGTCCAAAGAACAATGCAGAGAGGAACACTGTTAAACCACTTTTACACGACTGTACAAGGACCACTGCTGTGGGATTTGCACCACCAGAAATACGAAAAACATTGGAACGAAACAAAAGTACTGTTGTGTGTCAGAACAATGGCGGCGGTTTGTTTACTTTTCAAATGGGATCTTTAACACGTCAGACTTTTGTCGGACTTTTAGTGGTGTTGTCAAGGCAGTGATTGGTCAGTACATTAGTAGGCGGGGCTTAATGGATCGGTCTGCTAGTGGCTTTGGCTGTGGATGGATCACCGTGTTAACATGCATTGAAGCATAGGCTACCCTCAGCGACGCCCTCACCGGCAGCGGCAGTTGCAGCTGTCAATTTAGACACAGGCTTTTTGATTTATTTGTTAGCAGGAATTGACAGGGAACCAGACACACTACTCAATTGATATGCCATACAGCTGGCAGAGCATTTCCTCTTAGCAAGATATGTCTATACTAAGCATGAACATTTGTTCTAAGCTGGAACAGGTGACCAGCGAAAGGTTACTGTAATGTTTATCTTGTTGAAGCTGGTTCCATCCTTTAATGTTTGTTTTGTTTACTGTTTACATTTTTTGTTCTGGTTTAATCTCTTCTTCAAAGCTCTTGTTTCTTATTTTGTAAGATAAATTTGTATGTAATATCGCCCCAATAGACAGATCCATTAAGCCCCGCCCCTAATGTGTTGACCAATCACAGCCTTGGCTACGCCACCAAAAGTCTGACACAAAAAGAAAAGCTATTGGAAAATGTAAACATGCGTGCGCGTACTTACAGCGCGCGCGTTCATGCCGTGCAGTGTGGCATTGAAGAGACGCACATTGTGCTGCCCACGTGTACAGTGATGATATAGCCAATGCTGTGATTGGTCAATGTGTTCAGTGGGTGTGGCTTAATGGATCGGTCTATTCAGCCGTTGGCTGCAAGGGTCGATCATAAACAAACCATCTCAAATCAAGTTAGGGGTTTCAAAATATTCAAGTTAGTAGGCAGATGATGTTGGCAGATGAAGTTGGCGTCACTTTTAGTGGGATGTAATTGTGAAGTCATAATGGTGTGGAGCGTGGAGCCTGCCTAGATCCTCAGAAGTTCAAGGTTGCGAGCTACTGTACATTGTTTGCTCCCAGGTGCAATCTGAGCATTTCAAGCTACAGGTCTTGTGGTTGCAATAAAATAGGCGGCTCAGAAGTCAGCCGTAGCCGGTCAAATTCGCTGGCTGTACTCCATCATTATTTTCTGGATGGAGTTAGTTACATTGTTTTATATGTTGTAGAACTGAACAATGCTGTTAAACAATTAAGTTTATAAATATTGTCAAAGGACACAATAATAGTAATCAATGAAAGCAAATGATATTGTTTCAAATTATTCATTGATTAATTGATAAATTAAAGACTTGTAGTTTGTTTTATGAATGTTGTAGAAACTACTTGCAAAGTGTCGCAAACTGCAGAATTGCAGTGGATTTTAAAGACCACCCTTTCCCTGTTTTGTTTTGTGCCTTCATTCAAATGCTATAGTCCTCAACGAATACTTTACACTAATTTAGTTACACTAATTTTAATTTATCTTTGACTGCCATCCGGGTTTAAATATTTCCGTGAACTAACATCATCAAGTCATCATCATGAAGCTTTGTTTTCTTCCTTTTGGGTGCTTTGCTCTCCATTATCACCTTTGCTTTGCAGGGATTTCATGCCAAAGACCGCAGCAAACGTCAGTCCATTCACAGTACGAGTCAGCCAGTCCAAGACAAAAGAAGACCTCAGGTATAGCCACACATATACCAAAGTCGTACCCAGATTGAATCCAAATGTCCATATGTACCAGTCGTACCTAAGGTGATAGACCGAATCCGTTAAGCCCCGCCCCCGAAACACATTGACCAATCACAGCATTGGCTACATCACCACTGTACACCTTGGCAGCACAATGTGCGTCTCTTCAATGCCACACACATCATTGTGGGGACTTCTATACAATGGAACAAAGTGCCCCACAACAGTTTTCTTTGTCAAACCCTGTCCCCACAGAGGGATTCTTCAGAAAAGGAAACAATAGAACAACAATAGGGAGTCCCCAGAACTGGGTGTTCAAAAGAATGTGTGAACTTGCACGCTACAAGTACGCGCACGCATGTTTACATTTTCCAATAGGATTTTATCGTGTTGGACTTTTGTCAGACTTTCGGTGGGGTTGCCAAGGCTGTGATTGGTCACCACGTAAGGGGAGCAGGGCTTAACGGATGGGTATATTATGCTTGTACCTAGAGAGACACCAAGATTTACATGTATGGATGATCCTCCAGAAGTGTACCCAGAAATACCCAGATTTACCCATGCATACCCAGCTCCAGATACACATGTACCCAGATTTACCCATGCACACCCAGATTTACCCAGGTACACCATGTACACTGAATTATACCCAGATAATTCAAAATACACGTAGTTGTTGATATATTAAATACAAATTGCCAGTTTTTCACAGCTTTTGCCCAAATATTCATAATACCCAATGCTATACCTAAATAAACCTAGCATTCCCCACATACACCCAGCTCTTGATTCTTGCAAATGACATCGTTGCCCCCCACCGAGCCAATTTAAGGATTCAATTTAATCCACCACCACGCCTGTTGCCCTTGTGCCATTTTCATGGAGCTGTTTGGAATGAAAAATTCACCAAGCCAAAAAAAAAAAAATCATTTTTGAAAGTAAATTTTGGCCCATGGCAGGGCTTGAAATTAACTCTGGACCACAGGCACGAGACAGTTGATTTTGGCATCAGGCCAGTAAACTCACAGCCGGACTAGTCTGGCAGTGTTTTTTTTTTTTTAATGGGAGACTTTTGAGATGCTGGCGGCAGCAGACACAACGTTCCTTTTTGACAGTTTTGGGCATGCTCAGTAATGCGCACAGTAATTGCGCACGCTCAGTAATGCGCACAGAGTTCTGAGCATGCGTACTACTGGTGAGAACTGTGAAAAAGAAAAAGGACCATCCAAAAGTCTCCAATTGAATGATAACACTTCTCAGTTTAATATCTTCATTTTATTTTTAACGTAATTTATGGCTTGCATGAATTGAACTCTAGTTCTTACCTAATAACTGTCTTTTGCCGAGAAAAATGTTTTAAATTTTGAGTTTAACAAAGACGAAATGACTAGAACGGGATTTGAACCTGCAACCTCCGGATTAACATGCCGGCACCGTACCAACTGAGCTATCTAGCCCTAATCTCGGCGTACTCTCTATTTTGTCAATATTTTTGTTCGGGGTACTTGAAAACGTTTTCATTGCTCGGCAAATTTCCTTGCGGAGCACTTCTGTGAAATCAGTCTCTGTTCGTTGCGATTGCAGTTCAGACCAAAAGTCCGCAGCCCGTGTCTTGGCCGAGCGCCTCATCATGGCTGGGTCGCCCAAAACGAGTAACGACATCGCATCGTCCTCTGAGGGGACGTCAAGCAGTGATGAGGAACTCGCAGAAACCCGGTCTGACGTCAGCGTTGGTAAATCGGGAAAGCTGGAGATACGCATGAAGGTAAAGACGCATCTTAGGTTTAAGGGATACGTATAGGCTGTTCTGAATAAACAGCTGTGGCTGCGAGTTGATCCTCAACGTGAACAAGCGTTAAAGCCCCAGCTCAACATTGGTAAACTGACTTTAAATGCTTCCATTCTATGCACAAATCAAGATATTTGTAATAAAACCAACCTGTGAAAATGTCAGCTCATTTCATTGTTTCCTTTGCGAGAAAACAGTTAAAATGCATTCAGCATTTTTGTACGCATTCCTATAGGCAGAGTTTACGTCTCACCGAGACAAAAACTAATTTTGGGTCTTATTTCATTCATTATTTAAAAACGATAACACTTCAGGCAGAAATATTTCAAGGACGGTTTTCTACCATCATTATCTTTATACCATGTAAGGTATATATGTAAATCTGTGAACATTTATGTTTTTCTTCTTACCAATGTTGAGCTGGGGCTTTAAAGCGAAGGCTGCCCTCGGTAACATCCTTCAACAGCCACAGCCATGTAAAATGGGCGAAACGTTGGCTCATGGAAAAGTCAATTCAAGAGATATATCATAAAGGGACATAACATAACACTGTTTTTGGGGGAGAGTAAATTATTCCAGTCATCTAGTTTTCAAGATGATTTAACTTTTCACTTTATCTTTTATGTATATTTGGTTTGCGGTAACACCATGTGATTATATCTACTTTGCTATATACAGTAGATTGTTCTTGTGAGAACTTGTCTTGCTATTAGTCTACTACTGCGGAGTAGATTTTCGGAATTCGGGAGACAACGTAGTTCTGAAAAGGACTGTCCTGCTTTTTAAGTACTACCTGCGGGTAGGAAATCGGCCGGGACTACTACTATTTTTTTGCTAAGTGGATTGGGGAGACTTCTCTGATAACTTCACTACCGCGGATTGAGTTTGGTCTCAACGTTTAAAAAAGTATTTGTAGTCCCGGCCGATTTCCTACCCCCAGGTAGTACTCATCATGCAATATCTCAAATCCTATATTTGTCTTTTATGGTTTTACATATACTGTTGTGAAGTGCTTTTAACATCTTTGTTGATGGAATTTTATAGGTTTTTATTTTGCTGTGAGTTTGTTTACCATTTATCTCCAGGATTGTTTTCTTATTTGATCATGACTTTTATGAGTGTTTCTTCATGTTTAATGGTTAAATGTTAAGCTGCTGTGTTATTTCTTTAGAGTATTTTAAAAATCTGTTGGCCTAGTTTTTAAGTTTCTAGTTTTAATATTGCGAAATGCCTTGAGCTTACTTTAGGCAGATTTTGGTCTATTTTTATAGACTTTGGCGGTATTTCAGAAGGAAACATTTCTCTGGAGGATTGGTAATTTAATCATCAGTAAGATTTTAGTTTTAAACCACTATTTATTTATTTATTTGTTTATTTATTTATTTGATTATTTATTTAATTACTTATTTTATTACCATTACCAATTCCCGTATTTTTGTCTGTCAAACACACAGGATAAATTTCCCAGCACCAAGGAAGTATATGGTGTGGACATCAAGAGCCCAGTAAGAAAAACCATCAGTATTTATCAAAGGTAATAATAGAATAATAGAATTTTCTCGTTGACTGTGTGAATTTCAGTTTATGATTCTTTATAGTTTATCAAAGGTAATAATAGAATAATAGAATTTGTCGTTGACTGCGTGAGTTTCAATATGTGAATCTTTATAGTGGGAGAAGGAGACTACACCTAACATGCCTAATAATAAAATATGATTTTAATAGTTGTTAATTTTCGGTAAGACATCTGCTCTAGAATGGCGGGGGTCGTGGGTTCGAATCCCACCCGAGGAATATGCCTGTGAGGTTTTTTTTTTCACAGGACTCGGGAAAGTATTGAGTATAAAGTGCTTAACACACATCGGTGAGCGGGTAAAAAACACAAATATTATTCTTTATCCCCGATGCAAAAATCAACATCTATTATAATTTTAATCGGTGCTCTTTTTTTTATTATGTTTTTTTTTGCATTGGGGATATAACATACAAATCGGCGTATCGGTAATAAACACAAGAAATAATGTAGCCCTATTATAATGGTTGCGGTGCCCGCTGCTAATAGGATTCAAACTGCCTCTATCTACCAGGCAATTTCGGGAAGTCTAGTTGATAAGACATCTGCTCTAGAATGGCAGGGGTCGTGGGTTCGAATCCCACCTGAGGAATTAGCCTTTGGAGTTTTTTATTTACAGGACAATTAAATGAAATCTAACCAAATGATATGCCGAAATATTCTTAAAATTAAGCTCCATTATCCATTATTCGTTATTGTTGGATCGTCCGTTTTGTTGTTCGACCGAGAAAATGTCAAATTCACGAAGCGTGAATTACAAAACATCGGCCGTTATCCACGACATAGGAATGGCATTAAACATGGAACCATGGCTCGATTGCCGGCTCACTCCGACTTGCCTCCATTGAGCCAAAATACCATGAATAAACAATGGTAGAAGCCTCTCGATGCCACGTAATCCCCTTGGAACAAAAGGACAAAGGTCTATAATTAGGGATTACACAGAAATCGCCTCTGAATGGCCACAAAATGTAAAATCATGACCTTTTTTGTCCTTGTGTGGGTGAAACAAAGCATTACACAGCATGTGTAAGGTCTGCCCACACTCTAAAGTTGAATTACTAGGCAACCTTCGCTCCGTTGGTCCGAAATATTAAACATAAAGACATCGCAAGACGACTTCCTTTTCAAGGCAGGGGAAACATTCGCGTGTATTCACGTCATGCAGTCTCATCTGGTAAAATTGTTTTTTTGGTTTTTTTTCAGGTTTGTGTCTATTGATTTGAACTCTCGAAGCATTTGCCCGGTGATACCGTCCATCCGCGGAAGAACTAAGCGCTGCATGAAGAGGGCAACAAAACTGTAAGATTTGGGAGTCTTTCTTTTCACTCAAATTAATTGCAAATCACACCTTTTTATAACCAACCGTGGGGCATAAAGGTCGTTGACCCCTGAGATTGACCTTAAGGGAGCTGTGTCATTACAGCAGTAAATGGAACAACCCAGTTGCTACGCGCGCGTGCACACCGGCGGTCACATCATGAGTTTGCAGTATCTGGGTGAGAGTTCATCTTTCCATGCACAGCCATAGGCCTGCTGTAATCGTGACGACACGGCCCCTTTAAACATTCTCAACGCCCTGGGGATTATGCGGCTGGTGCTGCCAAATGTCAAGTGCACCAAGCTAAATCAATCACAAGAACCATCTCTGTACTCACGCATACTGGTACCCGTTTACTCCTAGGTGAAGAGAAGCAATTATAACTTAGTTTGGTGCGCAAGTACACACTAAATGTCAGGATCGGGTTTCCAACCCAAACTGATGATTTTTCCTCCCTATCATCAGTCTGGTGTGCTAGACTGCTCAGCCCTGATAGTTAAAGTCGCAAAGTCTCCTCAATCTTTCTCTTGGGCTATCTTGAAAGACGTTAACTGGGGTTCAAGGAGGGATAAGTAGACCTTATGTAATTCTTATAGCCCACGTACGTGTATATGTAGCTCTGATGTCCAACCTCTTATCTACATGTATTGGCATGGCGTGGTCAAGAGCACTGGACTCAACATCTTGTGTTTCTGATCAGCAGAGTGTGGGGTTTGAGTTCCGGTCGTGACACTTGTGTCCTTAAGCAAGACACTTAACCATTATTGCCTCGTCCTTCGGATGGGACGTAAAGCTGTTGGTCCCGTGTGTTGTGTTAATGCACATAAAAGAACCCAGTATACTTTATATCGTAAAGAGAAGGGGTTTGCCCCGGTGTTTCTGACATGGTCTGGCAGCAATATGCGCCACCTCACCTTGTATCCCTTTCAAGGTGTTGTACTATGGTTGCTTTGTCTCATAAAATCATTCTGAACAATCTCCACCAGAGTTTGATAATTCTGCGCTGTCATTTATGACAGACATGGCACATTGTAAATGTACACTATTATTGTACGTGGGAAAGTTAAGAGTCTGCAAACTTTCCCAAATTTAACCTTTTTTGAAAACTGAGATCTTTCCTCCAGAAACAAAGATGAGACTGTCGTCCATTTTTAAAAAATTCTATTTGTATGACCGCACCGATGGGGGGGAAAACTCTAACTTTACAGCATAACTGTTTTCGTCTTGGCAGGTTCCCAAGTAGCGTCTTCTCATTGGACAGTTCGTATGAGGTGACTCCGCCCACGGTCGACCGAGCCTCCCGCACCGTTTACGAAACCTGCGTACTGCGAGGAATGGTTGGCGCTCAACCGTGTTACGTCGACGACGTGGAAATCTACAAACATTTCGTCAAATGTAAAAATATGTAACCACGGTAACTGCAAACCTTCCTGCAGATATTTTGTTTGAGTCACATTTACTCACTCGACGACATCAGAATATTTTGTAAATGCTTATGGGTCATTCCATGAATAATAATAATAATAATAATAATAATAATAATAATGACAATTTATTAAGCACACAAAGCCACAAAAATATTGTTTTTGTGCTCAAGGCGCTTGTACAAAATTACAAGATAACTTAAATAATAAATACAAAACAGAACGATAAAGCAGAAAGAAGGTGGAACACCACGGACACTGTTACCACCTATGAAGCTTTTTCACCACTTCACTAGTCTACTTAGTCAATCTTGCTTTACATAGCATAAATAACACCGAACAGGTATCATAAAAAGGATTTACTTGATTACTGTGGTGTAAAATAAACGTGGTACGGTGCCTGCACTGATGTAGCGGGGACACCATAGGTGTGACATTGGGTGTTCCCGTTACATCGTGACATATATCCTTAATTTGCTCAGCCATGTCTACGTCAATAGCCATGAATGAAGTTATTATTTTATGGATTTGGCATCAAGTTTCTGTTGAACATTGTAAATTTGTTTATTACTTCCATAATATTGAAAAATTTGTGTTACAAGCATGGTGTCCCTGTTACATCGTGACCTTGAATTTTTAAGAATGTTAGCAAAAGTATCAGGTAAGATGGTGTAGGAAGGATTTGAAACTTTCTGAAATACTTTCCAAACCCAAACAAAATGTGATGATTGATAAACATAAATGAGACTCAACATTTTTTCAAACAAAAATTATAATATTGTAAAATGTCACAAAGTGTGTCCCACCTTTATGGAATGACCCTTCCATAGATTTTGTCAAAATGTCAAGATATGAAGTTTCCAAAATACAATTTTGACATTTTGCTGTTTATTCTGTTTCATGCCAATTGTATATATTTATTTTTCTAAAGTGCAATGAAAAGTTCACTTATAACTTCATAATTTTATATTCCGACATTGCTTATATAATATAAATGGTTGAAATCCTGCTCCAGTCAATTTTTCTTTGTTCACAGCAAAATTGATTTAAAAATTTACCCAGTTAGTTTCCCTTGTGGTTTATTGCTTGATATTTAAAAAAATAAAATGTTGCGTCACCCTTAAGGTAGATCCCCATGCTGCCGCTTCCCAGGTTATATCCATAGAGCTAGCTCTATGATTGTATCGTATAATGGGGTGTGATCCCTGCCTACACGGCAGTATCCGGTTGAATGGCTTCTGACTGGCACCCCCCGAACAAAGATATTGACAAAATAGGGAGACCGCCAACATTAGGGCTGGATAGCTCAGTTGGTAGAGCGTCGGTACGTTAAACCGGTGGTCGCAGGTTCGAATCCCGCTCCAGTCAATTTTTCTTTGTTCACCCCCAAAATAATATAAAAGTATAATGTTGGAATATTGGCTCGAACCCTTTGGAGACCGTGGCGGCTGCAAGTGGCTAAAATGCCCTACCAACCGCATTCGGCTGCAAGATTTGGGCAACCTCCATTCAACCCAAGGGGCAGTCCTATTGGTTGAAAAGCCGTAACATGACTGTGTAAGACTTGTTTTAAACGGCTGGAGCTGCGAATGCACGTTCTGCGCTCATTATAGCCACACGCATGTTGGCCGCTAGCTTACGCGGGTGCTAATTTCCGCGTAGTGCAATCAATACATAGCGGTACTCAATGTAAAGTCTATTAATACGCGCGCGTACGTGCAACCGTTGAGCGTCGACCCTTTGTGAAATGGAGCATGAGGAAGTTTCACAGATGTTTCTACATTATTGCGCTTTTTAACAAAAGGGCATTTATGAATGGGAATAAAAGAGTAGTGACTCGGTCTTAAACGGCCGTTTAAAACCTAACAGGGTCGTGGCCGTGTGATGAAGGTCCTTGTCTTCAGCTCGGTCCTTTATCACACGGCCACGACCCTGCCAGTTTTAAACAGCAGTCTAAGACTTCGGTCACTACTCTTTTATTCCCTTATTATTAATTTTGTTGTGTTTTGGATGTGGGTACTTGCAGGGACAATAGTAGTATTGACCCTGGAAATATTAATTTAAATTTTAAAACAAATTCCACAGAGAGTTTTGTTTTTGTTCATGCAGACTTTACACAAAAAAATCCTCAAAATGTTTTGGTAAAGCAGACTTCAAAAACAAATTCCACAGAGTTTTGTTAACGCTACCTGTGTAATGATTGTAAGTTAAGAAGACATCATACCACATAACCAAAAAGAAAATCGACTTGCGTTTTGAGCTCATCAAGTAAATTGTTGAATTTATTGACATTCAAATTCACTCAACAAATATTCAAATAAATAATTAGGTGAACTTTGGTGATACAAGTCTTTTATACATATTTTAAACATTATTAATCCAATTAAATAGGCAGGCTAACTGGTATCTATTAGTCAAATTTATGGTCTTTAATTTCTGTTGTGATATTTGGCCTCACAATTACAAGCCTTGATCTTAACCAAAGCCACCGAGGCCATTGGCCTCATGCCCTGTCGAGTTGGCCAGCGAGCCCATCAGAAAAATTGCACTGTCACTACCAACTTGGCCAGCATGCCCTTGTACAATTTCTCTGATTTGGCCAGCAAAGGCCTGCCCCCTGTTTTTCTTAAGATCGAGGCCTGCAATTACCTAGTAATTTATCGCTGTTGTGGGTTGTAATGCGAAAACTTATTCACATGCCGTGTACATAATAATAATAATAATAATAGTGTACATTTATAATGCGCCATGTCTGTTATAAATGACAATCCTGCCAGACTATGCCAGGAACAATGTTTCATTGGTTCGCTGTTGGCGTATTATTACAAAACCTGCAGCCATGTAATGTGTACACGAGTGTGTCGCCAGTCTAGCGTGTACGTACACCCGTACACAGTATTATGACATGCGAGGTCAAAGGCGCCATGAAACTCGATTTCTAAACACATTTTCACTTTACGCCCCATGGTCTAGTGTGGCAGTCTTGGGTTTTCGGCGTGCTCAATTTTCCGGATAACCAAATATGGTACAATGACGTCATGCCATGTCTGCGCACAGCTGCAGACGAAAGTCGTCAGTTTCAGTGCCGTGCTGAGTTGTCTGTACGTGTCAGGATACACCTGATACAACCAGAAAAGGAGGCTCGTTTTTAATACGAGGAATAAGTTGTTTATTGTTTTCACATTTTGCACACAACGTTTAAGAAAGGAGTTATGACTTCGAAGCAGTGTAACCTGGGTAAACTTAAACCAATGGACACGTACAAATACGGGCTAAGAGAATGTGGTCGTGCGGAGAATAATCGTATGATTAGTACCATGTTGTCACCCGGAAATCCAAGCACGCCGGAATACTGAGACCATGATGCCCGCGTGCTGAAATGCCCGGCTACGTCATCCGGAAAACTGAGCACGCCGGAAACCTGAGACCGCGACACCGGTATAGGTATGACGTCAGACGTTCAGTCTAAACCGGGGAGGGGGGACGCGGTGAAAAGTAAAGCGTGCCATCAACGTTGGTACCTTATCATTCACGAACGAGCTGCACAAGTGAGCAGAGCTCCTTCGAATTCAAATACAAAATTGTGTGCGCAACCGTCCGCGTACGCGCACGCGCTGTGTATTACACTGTGTCACCACCACTGTATGATCGCACATATGGTATGTCGCTGTCGAAACACACTGTACATGTATACAAAACAATGTATACAAACCAGTTGTTGGGCGATTCCATTCCATTCATTTCATTTTGAAACAACAAATATCGATTGGTGAGAACAAACAGATTTTGTTCACTCTCTCCGATATTAAAGAACACGTTTTTTTCTTTCCATTAAAAGAAACAACTTCGGGGTAGAACGATAAGTTTTTCCAAAATAGATGAACTTTTTGGCAGTGTTTAGGGGTGTCTACATTGTATCACACTGGCTTTGTGCCGCTGTTCGTCACGTAGTTCACTGCAGACGCTGTGATTATTGTTTTATCATCGTTTTTACCTCTAAAACATGTAAGACGGCGGCAAGAGGACGCCACTGCATTAGGTCTATGAGGATATAGGTTTGTGTAAATCATAATGATCACACCCTCATTCACAAATCAAGACTTGCCAAACTTTTTTGAAACTTCCCATTTTCACTATAACCGCGGTTACTTCGTAGAGGAAATTATTTGTAAAATAAAACATGTACTTAATTCACACACTTGGCATTTAAATTAAAGTTCGACGAGATCAGTTGCAATAGAAATAATAATTGCTAATTTAATTATACAGAAACAACTGAGGCTGTTGGGGTTTTAACAGCAAAGTACCAAAAGGACAATATAATACTGATGAGGCTGGTTCCTAGACTTCATTAAGCACACAAAGCACTGAATGCATCAATCCAGACTATAGTTTTGGAACACGATATACACATGGTAACTTAATTAATGGCTGGTCCAGGTTTAAGTTTGAATGTTTTATACCATTTTTAATGCTCTTTGTTTAATTTTTTGGTTGGTGTTATTTTACTGTACAGCGCCTTGGAATCCAAGCATGGATGTAAGGCGCTTTATAAACATTATTTATTATTATTATGGTTAACCATGTTAACCTCTTGCAGTTTTGTAAAAAGCTCGATATAATAATAACTGTTACACAAATATGTCACTCAATAATATGTTTCAGTCGAACCGTGGCAATGATGTGAGATGGTATGATTTATCACCTAACTGCAAACAAATCTGTTACTTCAAATAGATCAGCTATACGATATTTAGGTTTTCGTCATTGTATACCCTGTCAAAAAAAGAAATGAAGATCGCCCTCGTTGTCCAAGATCAAGTAGGTCCGGTGGTTTGATTTTCAAGTAATGACTTTGGGCTGAATACAACTGTCCTGTCGTCCCATCCACAATCGGCAAGCTGAAGAAAAAAAAAGATAATTTAAAAATGATTTCATATTCATCAATACGCTTGAGGTATTCTCTGGAAGTCATGTTTAAGACAAAGTTCAAGACTGGTGATTATAAAACAAGTAATAATAATGTATTGATTTCATTTTGAAAGCTCACTGATTGCAAAGTTCATACCAGTTTCAATCACAAAGAGAAATATTATTATTATTATTATTCAAATTTCTGGTAATGAAACCAAGGATGCCTCAAAAGCGAACTTAATTACTGTAGCTCAGTAGCCTGAGTAAATAAGGATGCTTGCTCTCTGAACCAGAAACACCAGGGTTAAATCACTACTTTTTCACGATAAGTGTTCTGTGTTCATTAACGTGCACTACCCATCCTAGTACACGGGACCTACGACTTAACGTCCCATCCGAAAGACAAAGCAATTAATGAAAGTGTCTTGATGAAGGACACAAGTGTCGCGACTGGCCAGGCCGGAATTTGAACCCTCATTCTGTCAAAGTCAAGAAATTCAAGGAAACAAGCTACAGCTTAATGTCCAATCCGAAGGACAAAGTAATTGGCCAGGCCGGGATTCAAACCCACATTCTGTAAACTACAGAACTTACGAACGGCGGACTAGACCGCTCGGCCACGACGAGTCCACGACGAGTCCACAAATACTGTCTGAAATACAAGCTACTCCCACTGTACTTGTTATTGGTTATTGTTAGTTCATTTTTGTTGTCTGTCCTGGTGTGGATTTAACAAAGCACTAGGACTAGTCTTATCTCGAGTTAGGACGAATAACTAGTCCTAACTTATAGGACTAGTTAAAAGTTAGGACTACTTTTGTGACATCCACCCATGGCCTACCAAACACAAGCTTTGGTCTTTCCAATTATCCACTTGCTGTTGTTAAAGATTGTTATAATTTTTTTGTATACATAGTTTTTTAGTGGAAACAAATGTCTTGAAATACTTTAAGAAATTTGAAAATGGTTTATTTTGTTCGCCGAGATCAAAATCAGCAGATACCAACGCGCACAAAATCACTGATTTACTTGGTGTAAATGTCTGTAGAATTTTTTTTTTCCTGAAAAGCTAACCTGGCCTGGTACGTGGAGATTGAAATCTAGGCCACAGACAAACTCTGTGTGATGCTCGATGGTCTCTAGTGGCGTGGTTTGCCGAGCAAAGTCCCATGTCCGCACGGTGAAGTCGTACGAACAGGAAGCGAGAACGGTTTTCTTGTGCGGAGAACACTGTCCAAAAGGGATAAAATGAAAATGTTTAAAAACAGTTTGACAGAAACACTGTATTGACCCCTTGCAATGCATGTCACAGGCGGCGATTCACTGCTAAAAATGGTATTCTTGAAATAAGAAAAAATCTTATTTCAAGAAAACAATTCTTGTGTCACCCCACAGAAATTTTTCTATTAAAGGGGCTGTGTCGTCATGATCGTAGTCTGCCTGTTTCTTGGCCCAGAAACATGAACTCTCACCCAGTTACTGCACGCACCGGCGTTGACCATCATATCACAAAGGGCGCCGTCTTCATTATTCTGTGATGTGACCGCTACTCGCGCACGTGTGCGTGCAATAACAGGTTAAGCGGTCATAAGTCAATCTAGCCACAGACTCACTGTGATCATGACAACACAGCCCCTTGAAGATTTTGGGGAGTGACACCAGAATAGTTTTCTTGAAACAACATTGTTTCTTATTTCAAGAATGCCATTTTTAGCAGCGATTGTCTTGCTCTGAATTCTCTTTAAAACAAAAACCAAAAGTATAAGCTTTATGTTCAGGTTTTTGCCCGAGCCTATACCAGGATTTCAGCTCTCTCCTAACCCAAGATTAAATTTCCTGCAGGGAATAATTAGTATCGCCTGGCTCATTGTCCATTTTAGTTGGCCAACCCAACTTGGTTGATAGTCAGGTGGCTTAATAGTGTTAAATTTCAAGTTTACCTGGACACGGCGGGCAAAAGCACCATTTTGGGCACAAAGCTTCCTTTAGGGCATACTAATTAATGTTAGGATAGGAAACAACCGGATTTTCAAAATTTAAAAGTTGGTCCCCCTTTGTTTTGTACACATGGGAGGTGGGCAGGACATAACACCAGTTAGGAAGAGAGTTCAGGAATAAGACTTACATAATGCTGTAGTCCTACCCTACTGGAGACTACTCACAAAGTTTAAGATCTTACCCTCCTAGGAATTAATTATTATTGATTTTCGAAGATTTAATATTTACCCTATATGTTTTGTACACACCATTGGCTGTCTATTGTTGCTGCTATTGTGTGTGTAAAAAAAAATACAGCTAAATATTAGCTTTACCTTTATTCTCCGTATTGCATGTGTATGCCCACCAAGCTGAAAGACTGGGGCTTTTGGATTCCTGAGATCCAAGCCTCTAATCTTACTATCCACTGATCCTATGAGAAGAAGATTCTGAAGACGAAAGAAGACACTGTCTGAATAATGACGAAAGCTATAAAGATCAATGTCTTAACTTTAAGTTAAAGGGAATGGACATCATTGGTTGTTATGGAACAGTAATTTCATTTCCATGCTCTTGTTTTCATAGACAAATACCGTCCAACCAAACAAACAAATAATAATAATAATAACTAGTTCTTATATAGCGCATTTCACAATAACGTCTCAATGCGCTTTACATTAGTGCCCTGGTCATTGGGCCAATAACATTCCTGTAATCTTTCTCAGCTCCCTGGGGAGTATGCAGCCCCAAGCTGCTGTGGCACTCTGAGGTTTTTTTTCAAACACAATATCAACCTCTACCCTCACAGGTACCCATTTATACCCCTGGGTGAAGAGAAGCAACTATAGTAAAGCATCTTGCTCAAGAACACAAGTGTCATGACCGGGATTCGAACCCACACCCCGATGACTTGACCACCAGAACTTGAGTCCGGTGCACTAGACCGCTCTGCCATGACACGCGCTAGACCGCTCGGCCATGACCATTGGAAACTGTGTCAAATTTAATTCCATTTTAGTAAAAACTAGTTTTATGTTTAGTCCGTGATTTCATCCACACTCGTATCAAGCTTATTTCAGTTGCTTCAAGCAAAGTTAGTAACTTTAATTTGGGGGGTCTTCAAATGCTATTTTCTGAACTTTGACAGTATTTCAGAGGGAAATACTTCCCTGTAGAACCGAAACTTTTTGGATGAGTACCAATCTTAACCCTCCTACTATCTGGTAGATCGTAGAGCCCACTGGTCCACCATCCAACACCATTTACACGCTTCACTGATCATGCATGGTTGTGTGCACTTTGATCTGAGGGTAAAGCTATAGAGTGTTTACAAAGCTATACACTAATAGGAGCAGCGCTTGTTTATGGTGTTTTACACCACCGCAGCTGTGGCTGCCTCACGCGCGCACGACAAGACAACAGCACGTCAGTGCGCATATGTGCCAATCAGCATTGAGGATTCACAGTGCGTGCGCGTCGACGCGCGCGTGCAGCGGCCATAGCTGCGTTGGTGTAAATGCCCGTGGACAAACAAGCTGCTCGGATTAGTCTATAGGCAAGTGTGAGGAATGGATTTTTGACTGGATGCTAAGGGTCAATCAGTAGGAGGGTTAATGACGGATTGAGTAATATCCAATGAATAACATGTACCTGATCATATTTACACCAGTCACATGTAATGATCTCACAGTCGGCTGCCGGGATGATCATTCTTGCTGCATCTGGCTTCTTGATGTCCCATAACCTCACAGTGTGATCCCCTGAACACAAACAAACAAATTTTTAAAAAAATAACAATAAAAGGAAGTACCTGTTCAGTCAAATCTTATAAGAATTTAGTTTGATTTTTTTTAACCCAAACTCCTATAGGCCTTTATCATGGGGTGGCCATTTTTGTCTGGTTTCCTGGACATACACATGACAATATCATTGTGAGGAACCTGACTATTTTTAATAGATGTTAAATTGGCATCCATGGTAGAGAATATTATTTGTGTTTTTACCTTGCACCAATGTGTATTAAGCACTGCATACTCAATACTGAGTTCTGTGAAAAAAATCCACTGGCATATTACTTAGTCGGGATTCGAACCCATGTCCTTTGCCATTCTAGATGTCTTGCCACTAGACCACTCGGACGAGAAAATTTCAAATTTACGCACCGTAAATTGCAAAACATTGGCCGTTACCTACGGCATAGGAGTGGAACTAAACACAGTACCATGGCTCGATTGCCGACTCACTCCATTGAGTTGAAATACAATGAATGAACAATGGTGGAAGCCTCTCGATGCCTCGTAATTCCCTTCTTGGAACAAAAGGACAAAGGTCTATAATCGGGGATTACATAACAACCGCCTCTCAATGGCCACAAAATGCCAAAATATTCAATACCTTTTTCATCCTTGCGTGGGTGAAACGAAGTGCTAGACTGAGTGTGTGTGGTCTGTGCACGCTCCGCAGTTGAATGACCGGGCGCGTTTGCTCCGCTTGGTCCGAAATTCAAAATGGCGTCATTACACGGCTTCCGTTTCCAGGCAGGAGAAACGTTTGCTTGTATTCAAGCCATTCGGTGCCAACAGTCAAGTGTTGTATAAACTGGTCGCATCATTCTCAGCAATCACCATCCGTCTGTTTTTTTTTTTAAACTGATTTTATCTACACATAACACTTATCTCAATTTTGGTTGCACAAATTCTTTCCACATACCTGAGACTGAAGCAAAGCATCCTGGTACATACGGAGACCATTTGGCACTGTAGACTATGTGCTGGTGTCCGCTGAACGTCGCTATTGATTGGTGGTGGTTTGGATCCCACTGCGGTAAAACAAAGTCGTCGTGATTGTTCACGCCCTTGCTTCTTCCCGTTCAGGTTTTGGTAATTCACTTCTTCACCAATTACCTCAAACTCAACTAGCACGCTTACAAAAATTTGCTTAACACAGCAGCTAGATGTTCTCTTTTTTTAAATGTACAAATTGTGTTTAATTGAATTTTTTTGAAGTGCACAGCTGGAAAACAGTTTTCACTTTTTATTTTTACACTGCGGTGCAATAAATAAAACTTGAACTGCATTGAATTGAATTACACTTAAAAATCGTGAACCGCACGTAACACCTGTGTTGCCCTCACTCCATTGGTTGCCTGTCCATTTTCGTATTGTGTTTTAAATTACTTCCACTTGTTCTTCATTGTATCCATGTAATTTAAATATAAAAGTTATTTGATAATTCATTACCAGACCTGTGAATTTCTATTGGAACATTTCAAGGGCACCGAGGCATTTTCTCCTCAAGGCAACTCGATGAGGAAAATGTGAATTTCTATTGGAACATTTCAAGGGCACCAAGGCAAGGACCAGGGGCAACGGAGGCAATTGCCTCCGTTGCCTCCGTGAAGTATCAGGCCTGCATTGCAATCCTCCTAGGCTTCTTCACTCTTTAAATACTGCCTGGCTTGTTGTTTCTAAGACATGTAAGAGTAACAATTCAGGGGGGGGGGATCGGTCATTTGCACATGCTGGACTTTCACTCTGGACACAAAATTTTGGTACTATTTCTTCTGTACAAAGCTTCAAAATTGCTCAAATCAGCTTTCTTGTAACTACCAGAATTGTTGCATTTGTCATTCTGTATTGTCATTTGTAAATTATTTGTATTTGGTTGCCATTACTGCTTGTATATTGCTTTGTCTGTGCCTTGAGCATCTTATTAGATGGAATGGCGCATACGAAATACTCGTTATTATTAGGATCACCTTGATTTGAAATTTTACCCCCGATAATTTCTGCAATGGCATCAAAAAGTCTACGGACCTGTATCATGAAGCAGCCATCTTGTTTTTTCTTGCATCGAAATCAATGTGACCAAACTGAGGCTGGTAATTTCAAGGAGGAGGTTAGGATTGCTTGTGTATTTCACTTACCAGTTTGGCCGTTTTATCCCACGAGGCTGAAACCATGAAGTTTACGTCTCTAGTCTGGCTCCAATCCACACCGTTAACCTAAAATTCCATCAAAATACACGCTCCAGCTCAAATAACTTGTGAAATCATGTTGTTCTAGTGTTGGCCGAGTGTTCTAGTGCACCGGACTCAAGTTCTGGTGGTTAAGTCACCGGGGTCTGGGTTCAAATCTCGGTCATGACACTTAACCATAAGTTGCTCCTCTTAACCCAGGTGTATAAATAGGAACCTGCAAGGCGTGTGGCTGGCATATTATGGATTAACCCCTCAGTGCTAATAAAAGCAGCTTGAGGTTGTATGCTCCCCAGGGAGTTGAGAAAGTTTGTGGAATGGTTTAAGTACGCCTGATGAACAGCGATAATTTTGTAAAAGCGCCTTGGTCTAGCTTTTACATGTACTAGGATGTGTGCGCCATGTAAGAACTCAATATTAATTGCTGTTGTTTATTAATTCTTCATCTCTGAAGCAAGAGTTGTACAAGCATCAAATTGTTTGCTGTGTAATTACAGGACTCAAACTGGCCTCTTCTCACAGGGGTGAGCTTGAAGTGCTGGGTGAGCCGTTAAGACGTCTGCTCCTGCCCCCAATTTCATAGAACCACTTAACCAGTTGCCGCAGGGAATCTCCCATTTTTTCCCCGTCCAGCCTGATGAGATTATTTTCTTGGAATTTGCGGAATCATTTTTCTTTGAGAGTACCGCTGGCACAAAGAAACCCTGACTTGACAAAACCAAGAGAACAAAGATTCTCTTTATAGCACTTGGATTTTTGTTTTCTCTATCGAAAAAAATGTCAAAAAACATGCACCGAGAACTGCAAAACCTCGGCCATAAGCTACGGCCCAGGAGTGGTGCTAAATCCGGATCCAAGGCCGGATCCCCGATTCACTCTGACTTACTTCCATTGAGCTGAAATACAATGAATAAACAATGGTGGAAGCCTCTCGATGTCTTGTAAAAGGACAAAGGTCTGGAACCAGGGATTATACAATAACCCTGCATAATGGTCGAAAATCGGCGAAATAGTCAAGACCATGTTTCCTCTTTGTGTGGGTTAATTGAAACGTTACACGGTATGTGCATTCTCTGTGCACGCTCAGTAGTGGAATGCCCAGGCAACCTTTGTTCCGGTATTCCAAGTTTACACAGTAGCATGTTTAAATGTCATCCGTTTGTTGGCTCGGACAATATTTTTGTATATGCATGCCATCCGGCGCCAACTGGTTAAGCAAAAAAGTAACTATGCACAAAACATTTTTGCTTACTGTAGTAAGCAAAAACGTTTTGTGCATAGTTACTTTTTTGCTTAAGGTTACCAGCCAAACTACCATGTCATATGTACCATTTGTGACTGGTTTCCTGCTTATTTCTGCTTAGCAGAAACTCGTTCAGCAATTAGGTCTGCTTAAGCAGCTCTATGAAATTAGTTCCAGAAGACAAAAAGTTGTGGGTTTAAGTCCACCTGAGGTACCTATGGATTTTCACACGTTGTTATTTTCTTACATGAAATGGAACAGTTACAGATTTGTTTTTTTCAAACAAATATTTGTGAAGATGGGGTCATTTCACTCACTAAATCTAGACTATGGGTGATTTCAAATTAAGAAGTACTGCTTCTTTTTTCTCTTTTTCCGATAACCACCTAAGCCGTACAGTGTCTTCAAGTTCACCTTACCTCTTTGGTGTGTTCTTTAAATGCTTTAACTGGACCCTGTATGGGAAGAGAAACACTCGATATATAATTTGTTGAAAGGGAATCATGGCAAGACAAACACACACAGTAGCTTGTGTTTTGGATGCATGCCAAGGTTGCGACTCATTGCTGACAAAACAAAAATCTGAAACTAGGATCCAAATTGTGGGAGATATGTTACAGATCAGCAGAGTGTGGGTTCCAGTCTTGACACTTGTGTCCTTAAGCAAAACAATTAACCATAATTGCTTTGTCCTTCGGATGGGACATTAAGCCGTAGGTCCCATGTACTAGGATAGGTAGTGCACGTAAAAGAACCCAGAAAACTTATCATGGAAGAGTAGAGGAATTACCCCGGTGCTTCTGGTTCACATGGCAAGCACCCTTATCTACAGGTTTCCTCAAGATTGAGAGCTACAGTGATTAAGTTCACTTATGCGGCATCCTTGGTTTCATTACCAGAAATATATAATAATAATAGGGATAATATTTTGACTAAAAACACATAAATTGTGACAAGTCTGTGTGATTTCCATGTGATGTACGTGTGATAATTTAAACATAGTTTAACACACACAGGTTGCTCATTTTTTTATAAGCCCCTCTGGGCTACCTAAGAGGCACATCTGACTAGCCCGCAGCAATCCTGACTAGCGTTCATATGCCAGGCTTAAATCAAGCCCTGCTCGGACACAGTCATGATGGCAGTGGCATGTCGTGGCCTAGCGGTCTAGCGCACCGGACTCAAGCTCTTGTGTTTCTGATCAGCAGAGTGTGGGTTCAAGTCCCGGTCTTGACACTTGTGTTCTTGTGTCCTTAAGCAAGACACTTAACCATTATTGCTTCGTCCTTTGGATGGGACGTAAAGCCGTAGGTTCTGTGTGTTGTGTAAGGCACGTAAAAGAACCCAGTGCACTCATCGCTAAGAGAAGGGGTTTCTGGCAGTGGCTGCTGAATGCGCCGCAGCACCTTGTAAACCATTACAAGGTGCTACATAAATGGCTCTCATAATTCAAAAACTTCAAAAACCTGTCTTAAAAAATGACAATAATAAGCACCTTGAGTACCTAATTGCTGGTAGATATGTGCGCTATATAATGCTTTGGCAGTATGGAACTGATGTCCATCAAAATCATACCAAACCTGATGGTTTGATTTTTGTCAGGGAAACAGGAGAGAAATCTAACCTGTGCCTGTGTCGTGTCCCATATCTGTATAGATCCGTCCCCACTGCCACATAAAATGACATTCTTGTTAGACTCTGACCAGGCTAGGTCAAATAGACCTTCGTTCCATTCATAGCTAAAACAAAACAAGTCATGAAATTATACATTAAAAAAATATGTATTCTTCCGCTTGGGCTCACTATAAATCATTCATAATCACCTGGTACAGTTTGTCCATTCTGATTGGTCGAGAGGAGGTCATGTGCCCGTGTTAAAACATGCAGTATAGACATGGTAAATAGTGTTTAAACAAAGAGTAAATCGAGTCAAAAAGGGTGCTATAAGACAATTATGCGGAGCAAACTTCACATCCCAAATTAAATTGGTAGCACCAGATTTGGCTCGCACAAGTTTGAAACTTGAAGGGTCCAATTTCATAGAGCTGCTTAAGCACCAAAAGTAGCTAAGCACAACAAAATCATGTTGACCAAAATAAGGAAACCAGTCAAAACACCATTCCACATGTACAATTTGTGAGTGGTGTCCTGCTCATTTATGCTTAGCAGAAAATTGTTAAGCAATATTTGCTGCTTAAAGCAGCTCTATGAAATTGGGTCCAGAGTTCATCTTTACAATCTTAATAATGTGTATTAATCTTCACTGAGCAAAGTGTGATGATAATAATAATGACGTCTTGTATAGAGCCGGTATCCATAAAAAATGCTCATGGCTTCTGCTCCAATAACAAGTTCTTCCATGGTTGGCCTCCAGTAGTGCATTGGACAAGAAAAGGATAGCTGCACGAATCTAAGGTCTATGGAATATTATTGAAAATGTTCATTAAAAAGATGTGTCTTCAAGGTTGTTTTGAAACTGTCTAATGTCTTGGGTGGCTCTGATGGAATGTGGCAGACCATTCCAGACCTTCCCTGTGGCTACCTGGAAAGAACGGGACCCCCATGAATTATTCACAGCATGTTCCACAAGAAGGAACTTGACAGCAGCTGAACGTAGATTTTCACGTGCTGGAACATATATGGCTGGACGAGATCACAGATGTAGGGTGGTGATTTGCCATTCATTGCTTTGAAAACAAGAAGGCTGATCTTGTAGATGATTCTTTGATCAATGGGGAGCCAGTGAAGCTGCTTCAGAATGGGTGTGATGCTCGAGTGCTTCCTGGACAGTGTTGACTAGCCTGGCTGCCTGGTTTTGTATACGTTGGAGTCTATTTAACTGTGATTTGCTGAGTTGAACAAAAGGGCATTACACGTGTCAAGTCTAGATGTATGCATAGATGAGGAGCTCAGCGACCGGCTTGTTAATGTGTTTGCGAATTAGACCGATATTCCAAAGTCACAATACAAATCACTATGGCGATATTGACAACTCATCTTCTAAAGGTGACTCTTAATGTTTTTATGACATCTAACCCTGGACTATTAGAGTACATACCTATTTAACAGTACAGCACCGGCCGGTAAAACATCAATGACAAACAAGCTACCTTTACCTACACAGATTGAGGACAACAAAAACACAGACCCTGTTTAAAGAGTGATGTAGCACAACACTAAAGCATTTTCATATACTATCTTCAAACCCAATGCAGCTGGGATTGTGGGTTTTGTGTCTGGACTTCTAGAATTTTGCGAATCACTTGAATTTTAAAGATTAATTTAAAGTGAATGTATATTTGGTTTGCGGTAACACCATGTGATTATATCTACTTTGCTATACAGTAGATTGTTTATGTGAGAACTTGGCCCGTTGTTATTCTACTACCGCGAAGTTTAAAGGGAGTTTTCACACTGTTAAATATCACTTTATCCCCATAATTCTTGCTAAATTTCTACTGCCTTGGCATTTCGACTAAGACATGTTCAGTATCCATCAAAGTCTCATTAATTCATCTTCAAAACCAGATCAAATTGGTCTGTTTGTCCTTATGCCAGACACCAGGGCTTTTCTAATTGGGAGGCAGTGTCCCAAATTTCCAAGGGTTGTTATGTTAAGGGCATTCCAAATAGCCTAAACGACAAGGGAAACTGACTGGGTAAAGTTTAATACAATTTTGGGGTGAACAAAGAAAACTTGGCTGGAGCGGGATTCGAACCTGTGACCCCCAGCTTAATGGAGAGCATTAGTGAGCTGGGAGGTCGTAGGTTCAAATCCCGCTCCAACCAATTTTCTTTGTTACCCCCAAATTTAATTTGACATCATAGTATGTAAACCAAAGTTTGCCAAAGGTTGTCATGTCCCAGCCATTTCAAATAGCTCACTTCCGATGCTTTTATATTATAGGCCTAAAGCAGAGCGTCCAAAAACTGACCTGCGATGCCAAAATGCTGAGAAGCAGCTACGGCCAATCTTTGCGGGAGGTACGGGGAGAACTGCACTGCATATCCCTGACGCCCAGGAGAACGAAAAGCCACTGGTGGCCTGAACATGGTACTTGATGTAATAGTACGTGTGCTTCAACACTTCAATAGCAACTGACGGGACGTGTCAGAGGCATCCATACTGGTTCTAGGGAATAAAAAACTTGTTTTGCATTCATTCAGTTAGAAAAAGACTTTTTTTAAATCAAGATTTGTCGTAGTTGTGATAATCTCAACTATAGTTAGCCTGAAGTCTTTAGAGTTGAGCCTCAAGCTGTCTGTCCGCCCTAGGTCAAATCTCAACAGGCTAGAAGACTTACTGTATACCTCTCAGTCTCTCATGCCTGTATCTGTTTGCTTCTGTACAAACGCCCATTTAGTCGGGTCATCACATCAGGACAAGTTGGTTGCAATGATCATAACCTTTGGGTCCCTGACCAGAGGTACCAGAGGGTTTACGATCATCCGATACGAAAAGGGAAGATTTTATAACTTACAGTTACAGTTTTTAATATACAACAACAATAACAAGCACAAGTCTAATGATGATCCAATCAATGGTAAAAACAAGTTAGGCCTAAAATGATTACTAATAAAAGTGTAGGTCCTAATATAATTATTTAATTACTGATTAAATGTTATTTCTTAATCATTTTCTTGTTGATATTATCACCATTTTCTATTTCTACTTCTACAGTCCAACTTTTTATGTCTCTGTTTTTGTGACAATTGTATTGCTTTATTTCATTATTTATTCAAGTACTTTTTTTCTCAAGAGCTTGATTACTTTCATTTTAAGTTTTTAGTTAAATTTTTCTATTTTTCTATTTTACTTCTTTTCAACCACTGTTTACTTTTCCCTATATCAGCCTCTGGCTGCCAATGGCCAAGGAAAATGTTCTTAAGTAACAATAATAGGCCTAAACCATGAACATGTTTCTATTTTTAACCCAGAAATAGAAATAGAGTTAGAACAACTGGCAGAGATCAGACTATTTAATATCAGAGGTTCATTGCCATAAAAATTTTATGACAATGAACCTCTGAAATTAAATAGCGGGAGTAAACACTGACAGTAAAGAGTCTGATCTCTGGTCGTTCAAACTCCTTTTATTTTTTCCCTCCATGGTTTTGTTTGATGCAATCGGTCAATCTGCGCGACCAGTCGATCGCATTGCACGATCAGTCGATTGTGGAGGATATCTCAGGCTTTACTTACCTAAGTCCTAAGAAAAAAAATCCTCAAGAGTTGTAAATTGTAAATAAAAAGTGTTCGACTGGTGGCAGCGGGATCGACCGATAAAGTGTAATGATCGTCCGATCGCGTTACGATTGAACGACTGCAGTTTGATCATTTCTACCATGGTTTTTCAGAAACAAATAATTATCAGGTGCCAGACAAGTGAAAACTACCCTGACCATGAAGATTGCCCACGTCCTGGGCAAGTACAGGTAGCAATCAATGCCAATAAGTCAATGGGACAATGACATTGACAAGCTGGCAGTGGCACTGTCCTTGTCACTGACACTGTCGAGTGACAGCGACACCATGAAGGAAGGAACCTTCCTCCATGGTGACACTGACAGCAGAAGTGACAGTGACACACACACAACCCCCACAACACAAGGACGGGTTTTAATTGTGCTGTCATCTGCTGGTCATGTCATTGTCACGTCAGCAATGCCATTTTTATGGTCACCAGTCACTTGCACCCACTGTCTATCGCCTATTCCTAAGCTATAGCTACTAAGAACTACCACAACCGTAGTTCTACTTCTACATACCGTCGTATTGTGGCGAGTCACAAGTCTAGACTAGACAGATCAGGATAAACGTGGTTGAATAACGAATTATCTTGATGATGACCACATTGTTCATTTCAAAACAACCTTACGAAGTTCATTGACCTTTGGCCTAAAAACAAACACACAAGTGCCCGATCATTTTACACCCAATTGAGAATTATAGTTATTAAACTTGTCAAGTCTTTCTTTATTTAAGATTGATATTTGCTTTTATAAAAAATTGAAAGTGTCACATTTTCTGGTTAAATCATATTTAAAACAATCATGATTAATTTACATTTCATCTTGTGATAAAATGAACAAATTTATTGGGGGAGGGGGAATTTGAGCTAAACATCATTGGACATGTTTGCCAGTCTAAAATTGTACGTGTCTTTTTGACTGCATGTGCCAAATAAAAAAAAAACCGAGATTGATTTTTGGTAAGTTACCCAGACGCCAAGTCCTGTCGTTGCTTTATACTTTACAATTAGCTGAGGTTGACACCTGACTATCTCAGTCCAAGATGGCGTGTTTGTCTTTCGTTGCTAGTGTTAGCGTGTGCAGTTTTCTCTTCGTGTTGGCTCTTTCGTTGCCGTCCGGGGCTGAAGAGGCCTGCTACAGCTACGGAGGAGGACATGTGTACCCTGGAGAGGGGCTGAGGTCCTCCGAACATGCTGTGCACTGGAGCAAAGCGCAAAGTATGGAACGTATACAGTAGAGGCCTAACCACCTAACGTTAACGTTACATTTGGAAGGGGTAGGCGTGGCTAGATAGTACGTACAGCAGCCAGTAGGTTCACCAATGAATTGAAAGTGGGATGGGTAAATTGAGTTAATTTCTAAGTGATAATGGGCTTTTGGATGCAACAATGCTCCTTCAGAATTAGAGCAAATATATGCCACCTGGGATCATTTTTTAGTTAGTTAAAACAGCGAAAATATTGTTATTTTATAGCCGGATAGGCATGGATTGATAGGCCTAGTTTAGTTAATTTTTTTGTTATCACCCTTAATTTAGGTCAAATTATATCCTTACCAGCCCAGAAAGGTTGACAGAACGTATACAGAGAGGAACAGGTGCTTTGAACCATTACAAAGTTTCAAAATCATGAAAAATAAGCCATTTTCATGCCTTTGCTGGTTTTGACGTTATTCGCTAAACACCATTTTAGCTCCTTTGGGCATGATTGCGCAAAAACTTCCGGCAGTGCGAAGAAATGTCCGCGTGAATTTTCCGTTTTAAAGATCAATAATTAACACTTTAGCTACAAATTTCTCAAGAAGTTTATTTTAAAAAGGGAATAAAAAACGCTGAGCATCCATTAAAAAATCTAAAAAAAATCCCTTAGAAAGTGGCGGTCGGATATGGAAACTTTTAACAAAATTTCTGTATTTTCTTCATCCTTTTTTTTTTTTCTTTTTTTGCCTGGATCTTTCATTTAATCATGCCAATATTCCTGGTCTGGAGATTGGATGTACATTTTTGTATTTAAACATTTTATAAGATTCATTAAATCATGAGTTTGTTTCCATTCACACATTAAAAAAAAACATAATTTATGGGGAGAAGGACCCAAGCCCAAAGGCTCTCCAAAATGTTCAGTTATGTGGGAGACTAAATCTAGTAATGATTGAGAATGTTTCAGCCAGCCAGCTAGCTTTCAATTACAACTCAGTTTACAATCAATTCATGACAATTGAAATGATGCGAGCACCCACTTAAGTGAAGTTGTCATTATCCACTTGACGTGCTTGTTGATTCCCGAGGCCATGTTGGCCTTGCTCTTTTGAGTCTAGTGCTGTCTTTTCTTTATGATTACTCTCCAATGGTTGCACAATACAACCATTACCATATGTTTATTTTAGGCAAGTTAGGCAGTTTGAGAATGAGTTGGGCCTGGTTCAAAGGAAAAACAAAGCACTAATTATAGTATCCTTCCATTGGGGTATTTTTTAGCAGCTCTGACTCTGATGTTATCAGACCTGAAAGTGCACAAACATGTAGCCTATACACCAATCCGAGCAGAGCTTGTTTATGGTGTTCTACACCGCTGCAGCCATGGCCTCCGCACGTGACACGACATGCGCGCAAGTGCGTATATGTACCAATCAGCGTGGAGGATTCACAGTGCATGTGCCTTGATGTGCGAGTGCGGCGGCCATAGTTGCGGTCGTGTAAACGCCCATGAACGAACTTCTCAGATTAGTCTATAGACCATGTTACCTGTGACATCACATGTTTACAAAAGAGCCACAGAACCTGGACTCCCTGCAGGCAGGATTTGTACACGACTCAATGGGAAAATACTTTAAATCTTTCATTTTATGGAGATTGCACTGTCCGATTGTCATCAACTTTGGATATGAAGGAAAGGGGCACATCTCACAACTAGTTCAGCTCTCATTTTAATAGCCATTGAATTTATGTGGAAATTATGATACAAAATGTAAAATTTCTCATATGTCCCATGCAGTATCTTGCCTGCCAGTAATTGCCCTGGAATGTACAAGGTCACTCTTTTGTAAACAAGGGTCACATGGTCTATAGGGCATTATAATTGATAATTATTTGGAAAAATTGTGAGTTTTAAGAAATGGAATCTTTTAAACAAGGTTGGTAATGTACTATTTCATGGAGAATGGTTGACTTCTCCATTGATGTATGTGGGGTTTTTTTTTAACCCTAACCACTCACAATTTGTCAGAATCCAACTGCATGTTTTTTTCATTCTGTTGGACTGAGGACTGCACTTCTGAAACAGACCTGATTGCTTCATTCTTGAAAGGGTAAGGGCACCAAGGCATCTTCGTCTTGATAAAGGGCACCTCTATGAGGAAATTGTGAATTTGTATTGGATGATTGGAATGTTTCTAGGGCACCCAGGCAATGACCAGGAGCATTGGAGGTAATTGCCTCCAATGCCTCCGTGAAGTTTCAGGCCTGGTGAATGAATGATTACGGCCTGATCGCGAATGGTATAAAGCAGAATCACTTTACGGAGGCAACGGAGACAATTGCCTACGTTGCCCCAGGCCTGGAATTTCATCTTTGAGAGGGCAGGGCCATTTTTCATTTTGCAAAGGGCACTTCCATTGGCAAATCTTAAAGTCTATGGGAAAATTTTGAAGGGGCGCCAAGGCCAAGACCAGGGCAACGGAGGCCATGGCCTCAGTGTCAGTCCAGGCCTGTTGCCTCTGGTCATTTCTTTGGTGCCCTTGAAATGTTCCAACAGAAAGGTACAATTTCCTCAAATAGGCACCCTTTACCAAGAAGAAAATGCCTTGGTGCCCTTACCCTTTCAAGAATGAAGCAATCAGGTCTGATTCATAGTTTAACAGTTTGGATGTTGTCATGAGTTACCATAAGTAAACCGTTACATGGTGCTATGTAAAGGAACAGGTCTCATACTTCAAAAACTCATCATACCTTGCAGGAATAAATACTGAGCGCTTTGAGATGCCCATCGGGTGTGATAAAGCGCTATATAAGAGCTGCGTATGATTATTATTATAAGGTGGGTGAGGAAGGATCCAAGTAAGTCACTCTTGGGAATTACTGTAAAATTTTAATTACCGTTTATTTTTTTTCTATCTATAACTTTCCATGCAGTTTCCAAGCCAGCCCCTAACTTTGAGGGAACAGCTGTGGTCAATGGAGAATTCAAAGAGTTGAAGTTGTCCGACTACACTGGCAGATACCTTGTGCTTGTCTTCTACCCTCTCGACTTGTAAGAACCCCTTCCTTACTTCCTCAATCCGCCTTCTGTCCTCACTAATGCCAAACAATTTCACCGAGGGGGGGGGGGGTGACGCTGACTTTTTGAATATTTATTAAAAATTTGTGCCAAAAATAGTTGATACTTTCCCAAACTAACAGAGGTGCTGAGTTCAAGTGAGAACCGATAGCATCAGTGAAGGTGCCTGCGTCACTTGGTAACATCAAATCGACTGTGTAATTTTGGTCCTAAATCGAACATTTTCACAGGGAGGGGGGTCACGGTGACTTTTTTTAATAATTTGGGTTAAACATTTGTGCAGGTAAATCATTGATATTTCCCAAACTGAAGGCCTACCCTGTTTACCTTATGAGTACAAGTATTGATAACCATTGATGTTGTCCAAGTGCCAGAGTTTCAGAGTTTGAAAGATTTAGTTCTCCGTAGACAAACCAAGAATGCTTGGCACGGGGGAGGGGGCAATGCATACTAATCTCATCCAAGTTCACAGGCTCTGGTGTTATGCTTCAGTATTTATGCATCAGCAGAGCTGCCAACCCTCCCTGATTCTGCAGAAAGTTCCCTGAAAATAAACCAATCTTTCCACGTTCTGATGAACAAATTGGAAAATCTCCCTGAATAGGCAAACTTTTGTTCCCTGTTATGTTGAATGTAATTCTAAATATCTCCCCGATTGTTGTACAAATTCTCCCTGACTGCAAGATGCAATATATGTTGGAAGCTCTAACGTAGCCTTTGGGACTCTACTTGAGTCAGGAAAGTTTCTTGCATAAATGCTTTGAGAACATCTTAAATCTTTATATGTCATACCTGTTTCCAGTTGATTGTTGTTGATGATGTGAATTTTATCAGATTTTGATATTGTATTTATTTCTCCATGGTTTATATAAAATCAGCCAGAAGTCAGTCATACACATTTGTCATTTTAGTTTTCACCATGTACAGTATGAACATAGATGTATTTATATTTTGTTTTCTTCCAAAGGTGCCTTTTTGTCATTTCAAATGTATTTGGTTGTTGTTCATGTCCCATTTTGAGAATGGATTAATACGCTTTCAAATTGTAATCGTTAAGATCACGTTTATTTAAACCTAGCCCTAGAAACTATTTTTGATTGTGTTGTGGTCTTCATTCATTTAACATTTTTATCTTCTTGTCTTCTAAGTAACTGTTTTTGGTGCCTTGATTTTCCTGTACTGCTGATTCCATTTTTATAATTGTACTATTAAGATTTTAATTGTTTGTATGTTAATTTTGCTTATTGATTGTATTTATGTTGAAATTTGGGGTCAAAATACTAATAAGAATAATAGGCCTATTAGATTTACTGCTGATTAGAAATATGATTTTTTTTTCTACAATATTCAGCAGAGATGATCTGTTTTCTAACTATTTTTGTTACATTTTCCCTTCCAGTACTTTCGTCTGCCCAACAGAAATCATTGCCTTCAGTGACCGCATCAGTGAGTTTAACAAAATCAACACAGATGTGGTTGCAGTGTCTGTGGATTCTCAGTTCACTCATTTGGCATGGTATGTTTGTACCTATACTATCCTAAATGAGATATACTTTTACCTTGATTAGAGCCTGTTGACTCTCAGTTCACTCATTTGGCATGATATGTTTGTTCCTATACTACTCTAAATGGGATATACTTATACCTTGATTAGAGCCTGTTGACTCTCAGTTTACTCATTTGGCATGATATGTTTGTTCCTATACTACCCTAAATGGGATATACTTATACCTTGGTTAGAACCTACTTCCCCGAATGAGGTTATTAATGGTTCCCAATGGTGATAGCATATACCTCACCTAGGTTATTTATTACCCAAACTATCCCAATAAAGATAGTATTGGAACCCTCTTACCCAATACTTCAGGAAAATACCCAAGCTGGACCAACAGCTATAGTCCAGTAATTTTAACATTGGTCCAGTAACCTAACAACTGATTGCTTTGTTCAAATAGGATGAATACTCCACAGAAGAAAGTGAACAAATTTGAGAGTCTTGTGTTTTTCCCAACACATAATTTTTAAGATAGACTGATTGGAACTTCAGCTTTTGAAGTCCCAACATTTTTCAAAGGTCAGCCAAAAATAACAGTCTTGTAAAAATTATCCTAGATACGAGATTTGTTGAAAATTACTTGCAATTTGAGCCCTGTCTGATCAGGAAATCTTAGGCAGTGTTGTAAATATTTTCATTTGGGGGGGGGGGGGGAGGAAGCAGGAGAAAAGACAACATATATATATATATATATATATAGAACCATTCATTTGTGCATTTTTTAGGTCTCATTTTTTTTTTTTTTTTTGGGGGGGGGGGCAAGGGTTTTGAGTGGGGAGGGGGTGGGGGGCTTGTGCCCCACCCTCCCCTGAAAACGCTACTGTCTTACTGTCCTAAGGCTAAAATTATCTTTAATACTGAATAACTGTAAAATTTCATCAGCTGAAAGATAAGATTTTATTTTAATTTTTTTTTTCCCAAATAGGATGAATACTCCACGGAAGAAAGGCGGTCTTGGACCAATAGCAATCCCTCTTCTATCTGATCTTACACACCAGATTTCTAAGGATTATGGCGTGCTATTGGAGGATTTGGGCCATACTCTCAGGTAAACACACGAAAACAGTTCGTTCACCTTCAAAAAAGTGGGAAAGCTTTGCTGGAAGTTTTATCTTAACCGTAGGTGTATGGGGATTCCTTGGTCAAGGGGGTTGATTTGCCCGAAATTTTACCCAGATAAAAACACAAGTCCCAATTTTTAGAATAGATGTTAATTTTTGCATCGGGGATAAAGAATATTATTTGTAATTTTTTACCCATACGCCGATGTTTGTTTATAAGCACTGTATACTCAGTACTTTCCTGAGTCCTGTGAAAAAAAATCACGGGCATTTTCCTCTGGTGGGATTGGGCAAAGACACAAGACGTCTGCTCTAGAATGGTGGGGGTCGTGGGTTCGAATCCCACCCAAGGAAATGCCTTTGAATTTTTTTTCACATGACTTGGGGAAAGTACTGAGTGTACAGTGCTGAAACACACATCGCTGCATGGGTAAAAATTACAAATAATATCCCAATTTCTAATAAAACATTTTTTTTTTCTTGCTTTGCTTGATTTTTCCACACAGTTTTGCCCAAATTTGGGGGGCATGTGCCAACACCCCCACCCGGCCGCCCCCCCCCCCCCCCCCCCCCCCCCCCGGCTCGTACGCCTATGGTACTAATGTTAATATTTTTCATTTTCAGGGGCCTTTTCATAATAGACGGCACTGGTGTTTTACGTCAAATTACGATGAACGATTTACCGGTTGGCCGATCCGTTGACGAAACCTTGAGATTGGTGCAGGCTTTCCAGTATACGGACAAAAATGGTGAAGTGTGCCCAGCAGGGTGGAAGCCAGGCAGTGACACAGTAAGTGAATAGTAGGGTGAAAAAATAGTCCGATGCCAATAACTATGGTCACTCTCTGCACATGCAAAGCTTGGGGTCTCAGGAAGGATTGCTGCCGTCTTAGATTTTGTTTTCCCCCTTAAAAAATACCATGATGTAACTCACTTTTGCTAACCATTTCATTTTATAACAAATTGATAAATGCGTAATTCTCTTCTTCTTCTTTTTCCACCAGATTATTCCCCATCCAGAGGACAAACTGAAGTACTTTAGCAAACAGAAGGATAAATAAAACCCACTGGAACGGGAACACCATTTGTTCTGAATTAGACTTGCTACAAGTCTCTTTGCTTTCTCTGTCTCTGTCGCTGAACAGTCTCTGTTGTCATGATTTGGTCTCATATTGACTGATTTATCAAACCTAAAAAGCATGATTTTTTTTTCTAAATCCACTCAAAGCAAATATAAATCTAGAATTAAGTGCAAATACTGCCATTAACGTGCAGAGCTGTCTGCATGTTTTGTGGAGGCTTTGTCCTGAGGTATTTGTAACAAGTCTAGTTTGTAGTTTGCCTTTTTTTTTTTTTTTTTTTGTAAAGCATGGTGTGGGTCATGTTGAAATGAAACGTAGTCCAAACCTTTCTTGAGATAATTTCAAGGCAAATCTGGAACACATTGGTGTCTACAGCTCAAACGTGTGCATTTTGTGCAAAGTTACTTAAGTCGGATACTTCTTTTTGTTGTTTTGTTTTAGTTCATCTTGATTTTCTTGAATGTTTTTTTGTTTTTGTTTTTTTTTCGTCTGGGTTTGTTTTTGTTTTCGTTTTTTCTCCAAGAAAATGAGGGAAAGTTGTTCCAGACATGCATTCATACAGATCCTTGAATGCGCTCTTTGCAGTCAAATAACACTGGAATAAATACATCACCTTAACTGGTAATGACGCCATAAGCCAAGTTCTCGCAACGACCTTTTGTCGACTAGTGGCTGATATTAACTGGTACTCATCCTCAAAAGCATGCGTTGGGTACCAGGCAACATCGACCTCTAGTCGACAAGTGGTCCCAGCGCGACTTGGCCCTTACTGAGTTTTCCTTTTATTTTGACATAAGGGGGAAGAAAATTACAGCTAAGAAACGGGTCAGTAAATTGTCTTGCGCATTTCTTGATGTTGTTAAATTCATGACCTCTGTGGCCATCCAGACTTCATGCTACAAGGGTTCAGTTTCATGATCCTGTAAAACACATAAGTTTACTAAGCACAGAAGAAACTAGCTTAGCAGAGAAACAATCGACCAGCCTACATGTGAATAATTCGTTCGACTGGTACCCGACTACATCTCGCTAAGCTCATTAGTTTGTTCAGCAGTATTTTTTACTTGAGAGCTCTAAGCCTGGTCCCCTGGTGGAAAAGTCACTGCTACTGTTTGATTCAAACATTCAGATGGAACTTCTTCCTGAAAATTTGTTGCCTTAATATTTCAGTGAAAGTTAGTTTCTCACCTTTGTAAAAGGCTTGTTTAGTACTTTTCTTAAGTGTTTTTAGATTGGGATATTGTGCTCAATAAACTTATGTTTCAATCTCTACAACGGTATGCTTGAGTTTGATTAAATGTTAACCACCTTGTACATTTGTAGACTTGCCCCCCCCCCCCTCCCCCGAGTTGGTATTTCGACTTGATCGAAAATTCATGTGGTCATCGTAGCGTGTAGTGCAGTGCAGTCCAACGTGTGGCCCTTGTGACAATTCTGTCTACTTTGAAAACCCTTATTCGGCAACCCTCGCCATTGGCAGTGAACTGACATGCAAGGGCGCTTATTACAAGAGGCTCATAGTACATTGACAACTTCGCAAATACTCGAGACGTGTGCATTAGCCTTGGAACAAGGTGCATGCTGGTCCAGTTGGTCTAATTTGTCGATAACTAGACCAGCATGCACCTCATTTCGGAAACCTGGACCATGAAAAAAGAGCTTCAAGACCCTCCAGATGGTACATACACCAGGCTTCTCATGAGGGTGCAAAACATCTCATGGTGCGAACATAAGACCAAGGAACAGGTCTACGGTGACGTTCCATCGATCTATGCTACTGTTGCTGAACGAAGGGTTCGCTTCACCGGCCACTGCTACCGTCCCAAAGACCAGATTGTATCAGATGTCATGTTTTGGAGACTGCCGTGCCCTAGCAGAGGAAGAAGACCCTTCAAAGAACTACATTGATACAATCAGCAGAGATGCCAAACATGAAATCAAGGACCTGCCAAACCTAATGATGGACAAAGACTTCTGGCGTGGTGTAGTGAATTCCATCTCGGTTGCGGCCGCCAGATGATGATGATGATGATGACATCATTTCACAGCTAACTTGAGTGTGAAAATCATTTGTGAAGTTGTCTGCATGCACATGTACACTGCAGATCAAGGATGGGACCCGACATGGCCAAGTCTGTTACATTGTTAAGAAGTGCATTCAAGAGAGATGATGTGATGTTTGATAATTGGTTCTACCTTGCACCGATGTGCGACTAAGCACTATATATACACTTGAGTCCTGCAGGAAAAAATACACAGGCATACTACTTGGGTGGGATTCGAACCCATGACACCTGCATTCTAGAGCAGATGTCTTAACCAATAGACTGCCAAACAAGCCTGGTGAGAAAAGGCTGGTTCAACTCAGAATGCATCTAGAATGCACATAGGCGTATGGGGACTCTCTGGTTAAAGCCCCAGTCCCGTCAAATATCACTAGTAGTGAGAGTACAAAGAAAGACACTAAACTTCTTGTAAACCTACGGGTTTCCTCGTAGTTAGGCACTAACAGCGTTTGTGTCTTCTAGGCAGATATGGGTTAACTTCTCCCTTTAAAGCTCAACATTGTAAACTGACTGTAAATGCTTCCATTTTTTGCAAAAATCAAGATATATGTCATAAAACCAACCTGTGAAAATGTCAGCTCATTTCGTTGTTTCGTTTGTGAGAAAGAAAAAAATAAATGTTCACAGATTTACATATACCTTACATGGTATAAAGATAATGATGGTAGAAAACTTTTCTTGAAATATCTCTGCCTGAAGTGTAATCGTTTTTAAATAATAAACGAAATAAAATGGGTTAACTTCTCCCTTTAAAGCTCAACATTGTAAACTGACTGTAAATGCTTCCATTTTTTGCAAAAATCAAGATATATGTCATAAAACCAACCTGTGAAAATGTCAGCTCATTTCGTTGTTTCGTTTGTGAGAAAATGGTAAAATTGCCTTTTGTCTCACTGATACGAAAACTAACTTTGGATCTTATTTCGTTTATTATTTAAAAACGATTACACTTCAGGCAGAGATATTTCAAGAAAAGTTTTCTACCATCATTATCTTTATACCATGTAAGGTATATGTAAATCTGTGAACATTTATTTTTTTCTTTCTTACCAATGTTGAGCTGGGGCTTTCAGGAGGGCAGGGGATTGATTTGCCCGAAATTTTACACAAGTATCAATTTCTGATAAGTTTTGTTAATGTTTTCTTTCTTCTTGCTTTGCCCTAAATAGCCCCACTGTTTTGTCCACCCCCCCCCCCTACTAGTGGCGTAGCCTGCATCTTTATAGCTGGGGGTAAAGGGGGTGTACAGATATTTGTAGAGGGGGCAAGTTCCATTAATGTTACCTGATTGTAGCCAATTTCACGGTGTACGGAGGCTGACAGAGTAGGCAGGGGGGCAAGATGTTCCAGGGGGGGGGCAAGATGTTCCGGGGGGGGGGGGGGGCAACTGCCCCCTGTGTCCCTCCTTGGATGTGGCAATGCCCCCCCCCCCCTCGGCTCGTACGCCTATGAGAATGCACACGGGCTTTGAAAAACATTAGAAAACACACCCCAGGCTTAGAATAACAATCAGGCAAACAAACAAAAAACAAACATGGAGATTCCCTGGAACTGTTTGTAAACTGTCCTGTTAAAATGCCCTTTGCAGGAATGCAGTTGTGTTATTGCAAAACATATGAAAGGGCCGAGCATCATGCTGAATTTTCTCTATGGCACTATTTTTTTTTATTTTTTTTTTATTTTTTATGGAAGTCGCCAGACACACAAGGCCAGTATAAACCACTTTAGGTGTGGGCTACAAATCAACTGTTTTGTCCAGGGGCCATTGCCACCTACTCCTGGGGCTGAAACAGGGTAACCTCCTTTACAGTCCGTAAGGATGTAGGCTTGGGTATCATCCATCAGAAGCCTGGCTGGTAGAGCAGAAGGCTCTACCTCCCCAACTTTTACTGAGCAATTATGGTTAAGTGCCTTGCTCAAGGACACAAGTGTCATGACCGGGACTCGAACCCACACTCTGATGACTCAACCACCAGAGCTCGAGTTCAACGCACTAACCACTCGGCCACGACACAGCAAAAAATATTACAGAAAAAGAAGAAAACAGCTTATAAGTCTTACTCAAGATATGGCTCCACTGCCTTCTTCCTTACTCTTCAACCATTATACACACGAATAAGAAAACCACACTTTACAATATTCCAATCATAATATTGCATTTCTGTTTTTTATTTGAGGTTTGGCATATTATAAATGGTAATATTTCTTAAATTAGATGAATCTTTAAATTAGACAAAAAGAAGCACAACCTGTCTCATAACGACGTTTAGTTAACAAGATTTTTGTCAGCATAGCTATACATGTTACTATGTGAACAAGAAGAAACTCACTTCAAGAGTTGGCAAGGTAGCCCAATTAGATTTGATCAAGTCTCTCCATTTATTTACACTAAATTAATACCGAGCTACAATAATATTAACCCTGCATTAGAACAGGAAGAACTTGCAAGAATAGACAATGCAAGCCGGGGCTGTTTTTTCTTTTAATCACTGGCCAAGCTTGGTGGTCTAGCATTTTCTACAACCGCCCTAGAATGCCGAAGGTCATTGGTTCCATTCCCACCCGCGGCGTGTGTGGATTTTTATCCGCAGAAACCTTAACGCCATGGTGTTCAAGTCTTTCCCACAATAATGCTCAACACCCAAATATTCCTTCGACCATATTTGTGGAATTGAAATTGCTTTGCATTCTTGTCCAATGCTTCGTTCTTAACAACCATCATGGAAAAGACGATGTGAAAAAAAACCAGCAGAATTTTAGACAAAACAACTACAAATGCGGTTCTCGGGAAAACCAGGCAACCTTTTAAGAGTTCTTGAGATTACTGATGGTTGCGATTCAAAATCCCCTGTGAGCTTTCCCCCTTGTTGCCAAATGATTTCTATTTAACTCAGGAAGGCACATGTAAAGTATATATCAAAATCATTTGCCGAATCGAAAACAAATTCCAAGGAAAATGTAATACATTACAGCAATGGAGTCCACTTAAATGAGTTTCGTTCTTTACTAAGAATAGGATGGGCTTGGCCCTTCTTGTATTTACATTTACCCAAGTCTGTTCACTTTAAAGTAAGCAATGTAATTATACAAGTGAACTGTACTGCACAGCTTGTGTTACAGGCACTATACAGGATTGGTAAGGATAAAAAACGTTGTTTAGTTTCAGTCTGAAAGCTTACTACTGTTTATAAAGTTAGTACTAGAACCAATTTTTCGGTGAAATATTTCCCTGTGCAAAGCTGTCACATTCCAGAAAACTGGAATCTGGAAACCTAAAACAAAATGCAACAGCCAATTTCGGTTGTGACAATCGAGTTTAAGGACAATGTGTTTACATGCTGAAAAGTGTGCACGGTTTTTCACTAGATTCTCATATTTTTACAGGCTTGTTTTGTGTGTGTATATATTGAATCACAAAAAGTAAGAACACTGCACTACCAGCTTTACCAATTCCGTATAGTGTCTTTAAGCACACTAATTTGCAGAAAACAGACAAATGTTACCAGCTAAACGGTTTCGGATGGTTTGGTGTTCGTAAAACTTCTTAACCTTAGCAGTGACCTACATGTAGGCCAATTAAATCGGCCCAGTTTTCGGATCGTATATTGGCAGATTAAATCCCCCCTACATAATGCATTTATACTGGTTACAACACACCACCTGACCTTAAAATGACCTCGGTGAAAGTTCAAGTTGTGACCAAAATCAAGTTTGAGAAGTCAGCTCTGAACTCGTGTTTGCCTTCATTGCAGTCATTGTTTCTACATGTTCCATAATGTTTATTTTTAATTGAACAAAAAAGAAAAAAGTAGTTAACTCAGACGAAAACTAATTTTGGATCTTATTTCATTTATTATTTAAAAACGATAACACTTCAGGCAGAAATATTTCAAGGAAAATGTTCTACCATCATTATCTTTATACCATATAATGTACATGTATATGTAAATCTGTGAACAGTTATAGTTTTCTTTCTTTCCAATGTTGAGCTGGGGCTTTAAGCAACACTCTCTGCTCTATACAAAAAAAACACCTCCTCCTTTTTTTATTTCTTGAACTCTTTCCATTTCTACGGCCGTCATACATTATCAGGTGAAAATGCATACATTGGCACATCATATTGCAATGAATAACTTCATCAAACTCTGAAGAACTTGTCTACGTGTGTACGTGTAGTCTACTCTTGAGTCTCCAAAGGGCGAGCACTTGTACATAATTGGTCTTGGAAGAGTACGTCCATTTCAAACTTTTAGCTTTTCAAGTGACAGACATGTACAAAATTTCATAAAACAGAAAAATTACATGTTTTACATGTATTTATGCTACAGGAAGAGTCTAACAACTTAAAGTTGATATGTAATGTTCAAAAGAGAATACATATATTTATGTATTTTGTCGTATATATTTCCCTCAACTTTTCAGTGCCACCGGTGACCTTATTGTACGCGTGGCTCAAATAATTGAACTAATACTCTGAGTGTGACACGCTTCACAGGCCTCGATCTTAAGAAAAACGGGGGCAGAGAAATTGTACAAGGGCATGCTGGCCAAGTTGGTAGTGACAGTGCAATTTTTCTGAAGGGCCTGCTGGCCAACTCAACAGGGCATGAGGCCAATGGCCTCGGTGGCCTCGGTTAAGATCATGGCCTGGCTTCATTGTTTGCATATCTCATTATTTATGCAGCTACACATATTTACAGAGTACATTATACATGTAGGTCAAAGGTCAGCTTAACACCGATTTTTAAGCTGAATTTTTTTTCTTCAAGTGGCATATCACAGTGAGTGCTTGGTGATTGTTACCGACTTACATGTGCTCTCAATAGTTATTCACAGACTTTGAAATAATGTTTGTTGTTATGCGCAGTAGGTATTCGTACAAATATATTTGAACATGTTTACATTTAAGCAATGTGAACTATTTGCTCTTGCTCGTCAACCTCTGACCATTGTCAGAATTTTTTTTAGAACCTGCAAAAATCTAAAAGAATCCAACAGTAATCCGGTCCGTACCATACCCCCAACTATCAAACCTGCGGAGACTGATGGGAGTTTATTTATTCACTTTGCACAAATTATAAAACACCTAAGCCTGGTGTGAAAATTCACCGGACGTAGATTACGTTTCTTGATTGCGATCGGCCTAATGCACCATCGCACTACATATTTGATACATTTGGCACACATCTGAAATAATTCGCATACATGCACTCAGGTGATCACCACATTGCTCCCACGCGGCTGATGAAACACAACATGTTCAATCGTAATGGTATTCGTTACATGTACAATTGTACATCTGTACAGCTGTAAGGAATATTCTACCAGATGGCCGAGAAAATTGGTCAAACACTGACAAAAGAAAGTGAGGAACCCTAGCAATCCCGCCCCAAATATATTTGTAAATATGTAAGCTTCGATGTGACTGTACATGTATGTACAACATATGCAAGTGGAATTCCACTCAGTATTTAAGACTGGAAACACACTACAGGGAACCACTTATCTGTCGTCACGCTGACAGTCTTTCCCAATGGTCGTAACTTTTTATTCAGTCCCTTAAATCACCCAAAAATGTTTTGACATGTGAATGGGCATGCAGGCTTACACTGAAAATAATTTGAGTTGAAAAGGATTATTAATTTTTTTGAATACTCTCAAATTTCAATCAAAAAATTGCATGGACTACAGGCAGATTTTTTTCCCGTCTAAGTTTGAGGAAAGTTTGAGGGTGATTTTAAAAATAAAAAAAATAAAAACATCCAATGAATCAACTATGAAAATAATTGTCCGCATAAGCCTTCATGTCCATTTACACGTTGAAACACTTTTGGCTAGTTTCAGGTTCTTAAAAAAAAAGTTACAACCTTTGGGAAAAACTGCTAACGTGACGGATGCAAAATGGCCCCCTTTACTACCATTCCTGTCATAATTATATAATGCACTCTGTCACTCAGCCATGATTTGTTGTGTGCACACACTGTTGAGGACACCTTGCTAAGCTCCAGGGCGCAGTTTCACAGACCTGCTTTAGAAGAAAATATTGCTTCAAACATTTCTGCTAAGCAAAAAGAAGCAGGATACCAGTCACAGTTTGTACATGTGACATGGTATTTTGGCTGGTACCCTTATTCTTATAAGCATAATTTTGTTGTGCTTACCTACTTTTTGTGCTTAAGCAGCTCTATGAAATTGAGCCCAGGGCACAATGTCATAGAGCCGTTTAAGCTGGAAAATCCTGCCAACAATTTTCCTGCTGAGCAAAATCGAGCAGGATACCAGTCACAGGTGGTACAAGTGACATGGTATTTTGACTGGAAACCTTATTCTGGTAAGCATAAATTTTTTTCTGCTAAGCTGAATTTTTGTGCTTAAGCAGATCTATTAAACTGGGCCCAGAGTGTACAGCTGGTAACCAAGTGTTATTAAAGCCATGGACCTGCATGTTATCATATTTCTCAAATGATGGTGGCAACTGTTTTGAGATCAAAACACTGGTTATACACAATTTCACCACTAGAGGGCAGAATAAATCATCACGTGAACATGCGTTGAAGCAAAAGGATGCCCACACCTATAGCCGCCAAATTGGACATGGCCTAGGAACAGCCTCCTCGATCGTCCAGTGGATAGATCCAGTCAAAAGGTTGTGCCCAACACTAGTTGGCTAAAGATAGGGCTCCAGCCTAGTCACTCCCACTGAAGCCAACAGGCAGACACAGCCGGGTACGCTCCCTTCAGCCACAGTCATACCTAACAGCAACTGTGCACGTTGACGTGAGGGCAAGAGTCCAAAAGTAACTTTACAATACATTGCGACGGTTCACAACTACTGCCGCACGGGCAGCACCCAGTCTGCAACAGAGAATGTTTGTGGATTGATCTAGTTATCCCTAGGCATTTCACAGCACTCGCATTTGTCGAGTGCAGAGTGGTTCAGCAGCGTACAAGCAGAACAGCTCCACTTTAGTGCTTCTTCGGTGTCCAAGACCGCCGGGGTGTAGGGAGGTGAGAGAGGGGAGGTACCTGAAGTACAGTAAAGCAAAGGAAATAAATGTCAAAGGTAAACTACAGAATTGGTAATCATCCGGACCGATACAGAGGTAATTGCCTCCGTTGCCCCATGTCATTGCCTTGGTGCCCTTGAAATGTTCCAATAGAAATGTGCAATTTCCTTATAGAGGTGCCCTTTATCAAGAAGAAAATGCCTTGGTGCCCTTGCCCTTTCAAGAACGAAGCAATCAGGCCTGAATCATTAACAACAAAACCATCAGCTTTTTAGTGCAGTTTGTAAGAATTCCATAAGATTGGTTTTGCATTTTTTGGAGCTCCTGGTAAATGGAGTTCACTGATCAAGAGTGGCCTCCAAAATAATTGTTTGGCAAAACGGAGCATTTGTTTTCTAAGAAAACATCTATTTGTGGATTTTTCCACAGTTATGTGCATTTTTCATATAACGCCCTTATTGATCAGAACGTAGGGTGACAACCCTATGGGTGATTGTACGCGTCAAGATACAGATACAGATATGAAATCGCAATGTGACCAATCACAGCCTTGACAGCGCCAAGGCCGACAAAAGTCTGACCCGTTAAAATCACATTAGAAACGTAAATATTGAAACTGCTGCCATTGTTCTGACACACAATTTTTAGGCCTGCTAATGTACAATACACTTGTACATTTAATACGTACATGTCGCCAACAAACAATTCATGTATTACACTAAGATTAGTATTGTCTCTTCACGGTGTTAGATTTCTCACTTACTTTCAGGGAAGGGGCTGGGCCTGATGGGTGAAATTGGCGGAATTGGACCCGGTGCTCCAGTAGATCCCATGTTGCCATAGAAACTATTGGCTTGGGCCAGATCCATCAAACCTGTAAATCGCAAAAATATATTGAAGAAATCCTTGTTGTTAACAGCTTCGGAAATGAACATATCAACAGCCTCCCAAATCCTATGAGAAAACCCAGGCCCTCAATTCGACCTGATGTTTCGATGGATTCCAATCTGCATAGCCAATGAGGCTCAACTCACCATGCTGCCAAGGTGGGGGGGGGGGGAGAGGGAGGGCCAGGCGTACCAATTGCAACTTGTGTCTGGGTTTTGTGAAGACAAGCAAAGTTTTTGGGGCAATTAATTTGGCTTTATCATGTTTATGCAGATCAATGTACATGTGTCTTTACCTAAACACAGGACCAACAGGTGACCAAAAGGTCCGAAGTCAGGATCTGAAGTGTAGAAGTATGTTGAAATAATGGCATTTTCACCATTTGGTAACCTTTTGAGTTATAGATTTTAAGGAGTTTGTGGGTACAGTATCCTCAGCACTAGAGAAGTAGATCAAAGAGCAAGATTTCTTCCTACCTGAAGAAAATAACAGCTGCTGTTTTTCACCAGGCAAACATAAAAAAGTCTGATTTCAGATCAAACGTCTGAAATTTCTCATCCCAGACAGAAGGATGTGAACATATCATCTCCTTTCTGCTTTTGTTTAGGTTTTTAAAGCCCCAGCTCAACATTGGTAAGAAAGAAAAAAATAAATGTTCACAGATTTACATGTACCTTACATGGTATAAAAACAATGATGGTAGAAAACTTTCCTTGAAACATTTCTGCCTGAAGTGTTATCATCTTTAAACAATGAATAAAATAAGATCCAAAATTAGTTTTCGTCTCAATAAGATGAAATCTCTGCCTATAGGAATGCGTACAAAAATGCTGAATGCATTTTTAAAGTTTTCTCGAAGAAAAAAAAAACACTGAAATGAGCTGACATTTTCACAGGTTGGTTTTATGGCAAAGAATGGAAGCATTTACAGTCAGTTTACTAATGTTGAGCTGAGGCTTCAAAGGGAGAAGTTAACCCATATCTGCCTAGAACACACAAACGCTGTTAGCACCAAACTACGGGGAAACCCGTAGGTTTACAAGAAGTTTAGTGTCTTGCTTTGTACTCTCACTACTAGTGATATATGAGACGGAAAACATGGCAAACATGTCTGTCGAGCGGTTAAGTGCACCGGACTAAGTTCTGGTGGTTCAGTCATCAAGGTGTGGGTTCGAATCCCGGTCATGACACTTGTGTCCTTGAGCAAGATGCTTTAATATAATTGCTTCTCTTCACCCGGGGGTATAAATGAGTACCTGCGAGGGTAGAGTTTGATATTGCCACGGCAGCTCGGGGCTGTAGGCCTATACTCCCCAGGTAGCTGAGAAAGATTACAGGAATGTTATTGGCTCAATGACCAGGGCACTAATGTAAAGCCCATCGAGACGTTATTGTGAAATGCGCTATATAAGAACTAGTTATTATTATTATAAAAGATATATCACATTAAATAGAATGTTGTTCACTTTCCAACAGTACACAGTTTGTTGGGGTATGTTTATTTGCAAGGCAGTAGATAATGAACGCTTATTGTGAAGTAGCAATAAGCCCTACATGTGCTTAGGCAGGAACAGTGTTAAAATGTACAGTGACCAGACAAAGTGTCTTGGCAATTAAGTACCTTGGCTTTTATACAGTTCTATTTCCCGATTCATACACTCAATGTCAATCTGTAGCTGTCTCTTCTGCTCTCGTAGTCGGCTGATTTCCTCAGGCTGCCACAAACGGGACAAAAGTATAAAAGAAAATGGGTCATTAACACCATGATGCAGGTTTGAGGGGAGTATCAAATCAGGGCCCCCAAAATTCTGCTCAGCAAACTTCTATGCTAAGCAAAAAACGAGTGGGGCACCAGTCACAACAATGTAAACTTTATGGAATTTCAGCTGGTAACCTCTTTCTGCTGAGCAAGATTTTTCTGTGCTTAGCAGGCTTTATGAAATTGGGCCCAAGGCCATGAACTAATCCACAGCACTTACTGCTGGGGCACCCCCATGCTCTAGGCTTGGAGGCCTTTCATTTTTGTTTACTGCAGTGACGTCCTGATTATGAGGGTCTACATGTATTTCTGAGGCAGAACATTTTCAGAGCTCCACGATTCAAATTTGACTTTAAGAAGTTACTAATCTCACGGGATTAACGCTCCTTAGCTGCACTCATTATTTGGCGGTGGGTTTTGGACGTCGGATATTCCTCAAACGTTAAAAAGTTGCTGTTTTGTTCGTTCTCCCAAACATACCTTTCGTGCGTACACATACACTAGCCATGTTAGGCACAGAACGATTTCCTGACGTTCATTTGAATTAAGTGCGTACTGCCGCATGCGTTATTGGTGCCTGCGCAAACACATGCCAACACACGCATAATAGGTTTGCGTGATGAGCTGTGTTCAAAGTTTGCAGAAACGTTTGACATTGAGAGCTCCATTATTTTACGAAAATGAGGGATTTATGAGGAATATCTGACGTCCAAAACCAACCGCCAAAAAATATATGCAGCCACGGTATGTTACGTGAGTGGCCTCGTCTCTGTTTAGAGAATTGAAATCCAGGCCTGGTGGAGTACATTACTGCATTTCACAAATACCTTAGGAAACGGGGATCTGTGGTTGCGTTTGTCTCCCACTTCCCTCTCCATTTGGGCCGTCTGGTTTTTCATGTCGTTGAGTTTGCGTCTCTCCTCCTCCAGCTCCTTGCAGAGGCGTTCAAAGCGAGCTCGCTGATGCATCAGTAAAGCTGTGGACAGATGAGTCAACTTTCGTAAAAACAACGGGGTACAATAAAATAACACCCCTTTTTATTAACGGGCCCAGAATGGAGATGATAATTCGTAAATGGTAAGAATTCATTAATTATTTTCATCATCGAGACTTCAAAAAACTAGCGCAGTTTGCATTTTGTTAAATTAAGTTTTTGCCGCGGTGCCCCCCAAATTTCACAAAATTGCCATGGTGCCCTTGTTACACTTACAAAATTGCTGCAATGCCCTTCAAATTTGAGAAAAAGCAAGGCACTTATTGCCGTGCCCTTTTCAACACGAAGTTCGAGGCCTGCCCATGTATTTACATATTTTACAATCTATGCTTAACAATGTGTACCTCAATCTTGGTGAGTTGTCATTTTTCAGAATAACTTTTAGTCTGTTAGTCTAAAAGCTCACACTGAATCGTCTTGGTCACAGCTACAATGTACATGTAGAAACTGAAAATGACAATTACTTAATACATGTACATGGTCAAGATGGACTACTATACAAAACAGAAAAGTAGCAGGCATGGACGTACACGGCGGCCATGGCCTCCATTGCCCTGGTCCCGGCCTTGGTGCCCATTCAGAAGTTTCCCATAGACTTTAAAGACGCCCACTCGTCAGCCAGCGACAAGCAAATTTGTCAAAGTCCAACAGGGGATATTGTTGGACTTTGGATGGTTGAGTTCTGTGAATCTTGTCTCTGCTGTTGGACTATGGCTGGTTGAGTACCAACAGTTCAGGGGACACTCAGCCAAAGTGTTGGACTTTGGCTGAGTGTGGAAAGTAGTACTAGACATGCAACCCTGTTGGACTTTGGCTGAGTGTGGAAACTACTATGATATGCAAACTGTATTGTTGGATATTGATGGACTTGGTACTGTACTTCTCAAATAATCCAGCTATACCCATGTCATAACATACCCAGTCGGCCAAAACCAAACAGCACCAGACCTGTTGGAGTATGATGGGTTGTGTACTGTCCCCATATGTGTACTGTTGGAGTATGATGGGCTGAGGATGTCTCCTGGTAAAAATGCTTAGGGGGTTAGGGTTTTAAATAGGATGGATCCAAATACTCACAGAAAATAGAGAGATGGCATTGATGATCGCGATTACCCTGTGTCATGTGTGTACCCTAGTTCCAATACTCAATTTGGATTGGAATCGGTAGAAATGGTTAAACGGTTAAATGGAAGTTCCGTTTAACCGTTTATAGGAAAATAAACATAGATGCACGACCCTAATATAAACGACTTATTATTAATGGTTTATTAAAAAATCTGCTCATCGCAGCCGGCAGGCTGAATTAAAATACTTAGATATAATTTTCTAATAAAGTGTACTTTAAGTATGCTGAATAAAAAGCAAACTCAGACTCTACATAAATTGTCTCTCGTTGAGGTGATTTTGTTTATGAGAGGAATTTCGTGACAAAAAGTTGACTGGAGGTAAAACGAGGATTACCTTCTGTGTAGGCTTCATCTTCCTTTTCCTTTGATAGTGATCTTCCAGGTTCAGGAGGCAAAAGGTTTCTGTGCTTTTTCCCCCTTGATTTCCTCCTTGCATCTTGAAGATTTGGGTCAACTCCAAAGTAACCCGAACCCTCAACAGGATCTTGGGTTAAAGGTATGGCGTCTTCCTCCACGGAAGTTGATATGGATGACTTCTTTGATGTCCTGGGAGATTCCCTACTCACTGAAATTGTGGTACTGTCGTTGGCCTTGTTGTATGTTGCCACAGCAGATGTGGGGGCAGGACTGTGGCTGCCCTTCGTGGGGCGAGTTGCGGGGCTGGACGGTTTAAGCGGGTCAAGCTGGTAGGAGGTGGCAATCTGAGTTGTTGCGTGTAACTCTGCTGGCTGGATATGGGTCAGAGTCCGTTGGCCGCTGGTCGGCAAATGCCACATTGTGGAACTATCTGCAGCACTTGGGCGTGGCTCAAATGGGTAGTCCTGCGGTTTTACAATTGGTTCAAAACCATTGGTGGTCCGTTTGTGAGAGCTACTGTATTGCATAGGCGTGGCATCACCTTCAGATGGTATAGAAACCACAGATGGGTTCTCTGTCTTTGGTGTTGGTTCCGCTATATCGACCGTGACCAATGATAAATGCTTTGGCTCCTTGTAAAAACTCAGAGAGTTTTGCGTAGACGATGTCGGTGTGCTGTCGCCTGGGAATCCTGTTTCTAACGAAGCCCAGCTGGTGAAACTAGACTGGGGCGTCTTATCCAGGTCAACATCACCTACAGGTAGACCATCCGTACTCTGCGAGTCTGCTCTTGCTCGTTCATGGTCGGGTGAACGGGTCATGGACACCTCTATAACATTGTTGTTAGTTCCCGATACAGTTGTGTGCGTCATGTTTGGTTGTTCATCGCTACTTACAAAGTCACCGTACATGTACATAGCACTGGCCTGCTCAAGATCTTCAATACTGCGACTCATGTTGCCATCGTTCTAGAAACAAAACACAAGAATGTATTGATTGAATACAAACAAGTTGTCCCACAGTAAAATATATAAGTGCATTGTTCATTGTACATGTTCAGGCCCCGATCTTAAGAAAAATGGGGGCAGGCCTTTGCTGGCCAAATCAGAGAAATTGTACAAGGGCATGCTGGCCAAAGCGACAGTGCAATTTTTCTGAAGGGCATGCTGCCCAACTCGACAGGGCATGAGGCCAATGGCCTCGGTGGTCTTGGTTAAGATCAAGGCCTGCATGTTAATAGTCAGTTTACAGTTCTGTCTTTTAATTTATACCACCACAAACCAAGTGACCAAACCCAACATGCCAAAAAAAAAGAAGAGAAAAATACACTCTATATGGAGGTTCTATAGAACTTACAACAATCGCAACCACCAGGCAGAAGGTTAGGATCATCACAACTAATGGAGGTTTATGAACAAAGGTAGGCCATGTTAGTCATCATAATATTTAGTTTACAAGCACGTTGTGGGCTGAGCATGCGGTAACTTAGTAATAGTACAACCATGAAGAGGGGAGGGTGGGGGGAATGTTGACCGCTACTTTTTCATTCATGCCCGGAAAGAGTCATATTTATTTCAATACAATTACATTTTAGGTCGAAAATCATCAGTGAGCAAAAAAGTGGCAGTGGAATATGAAGCACTCTTCACAAGGACAAGGTCAAGGAAGACATTATGGTCCAACATGCTGTAGTTAACTAGAAATTTATTTTTCGAAATAACTTTAGAAGGCTGGTTGAATTGTAGGATAGTAGAAGAATACTCAAAACAGAAAAGTTTTTTTTTTTTAAATAGGACCTACTGCCTGGTTATTTTCACACAATGATCGAAATGTGCTCGTGCTAGGCACTTTGCTGTGCATGCTCTGCATGCTGTGGGAAGGATTAAATTAAAAGGTAGAACTCCCTTTTGATTCCTGCCCATCACAGTGCCTTCCTTTCGACCACCAAAAGACCATTGTCCAAAATCAACCAGGCAGTATTTGCGATAGACATGCGATAGACATTTATTCGGAATATTCATGCCACCAGGTGTCATGCACAGAGTCACACACAGTCAGTACTTACCCTCTGCAAGATACCGGAAACAACATCCGTGGGAATTTCTGGGAATCTCCGTTGGAGCACAGTTAAGTTGTTGGCCTTCTCCTCTGTGAAAATCGCCCCTTTGCTACCTCTTCCAGCGACAGCCATAACTCAACTGGTAACGTTTACCCACATGTAAACATCGATATGTAACACAAGACATTGACAGTCTCTGACAATGTAAATTATTTTAAACATTTGCGGGATATTTTGATTAAAACTCCATGTAACTTACATATAGCCAGCACTTTTCCCCGTACGTGACTTACTGATGATGAAGTTCAATTAACTCATTCAGCACATACACAATGGTGCCCGATCGCTGAAGAAATACCCAATAAGAACTCCTGCACACACTCGACAGAATCACTGGTACCCAGTGCAGTAGCCTTTCCCCGATTGCATGTTGTTAATGATTGAGCAGACGTAGAGGGCGCTCAACCCAAAACGTCAACCTTTCCTGTTCGTGGTTACAAGCTTGATCATTTAACCCTTGTTCTTGAAGACAACGGAAGTTAACTGAATGTTCTTTTCCGTTCTGCTGTTCTTAATTTCTTAAAAATATGTTTATGGTGACTCTGGTCGACAAACTGCGGGTGGGAGACAAAAACAATGTTTTTCTTCTGCTGCCAAACGGCTGTTTGGCAGCAGACAAAGCGAGATAAAATTATGATACCGGCTGCTTTTGTTTCTCTTTTGCTGCTAAATAATTCTGTTCTAATGCTCGAATGTACCCTGTTGGTTGGTTTTCCAGGGAAGTTTCTTTTGCTTTGTAGAGAACACTGGTATTGCCAAAGCTATCTTTTCTCAAATTTCTAACTTTTCAAGTACATTTTTTAAGTCGAGTTTTTCTGGATCGGAAGAATTGTTTTATTTATTTATTTATTTATTTCATTTTTTATTCATTTTGAGATAACAGTAAATTATCAGAGTTGAGAGTAAAGCTTTTGGTTGCTACTGGTTGACTGGTTTTGCTTTGGAAAAGTTTAATAAAATTTCCGTTGTTAAAAGAAACATTTACTTCGCATGTTCCAATTAATATGAATGTTTGTGACTTTATCATCCAGGTCTCTGTCATTTTATTTTTGATGAACCATTTTTCCAGATACATTTTTTTAAAGAACAAAACAATCTAAAAATATTCTTAAAATAAGTATTGCCCCCAGGTTACAAATATTTACTGACAAATTTCCGTAAATATTTGCAGCGTGCGAACAGCAATTCCTGTGAATATTTATGGAAATATTTCCGTATGTGTGATGTTCTTTCAGAGCCACCGTAGTATTGACCTTACTGGAGAAATGTCTCAAACAAACACTTGTTTACTGAAAATCGTAAAAAAAGAAAATGGCCGACGAAAAGGAGGATTCATAAATTGTGTTGGCATTTTTTTCGCAACACATGCCATTTTTTAAAAGGATTTAGTTGACACTTTAAAGAATCATGGAGCCACAAAACATTTCTGAAGATTCCGGAGAAAAGATTCTTGTGAAAACTGAACCACAGGAAGACATGAAGGTAAGTTACATGACGTCGCCAGTCCACGTTCACGGGATCATTTTCAAATTTTATAACGATCCCTTCCAAATCCAAGATCTTTTGCAGTGACTAAAGTCACTGGACTGTCAAAAGTCAGTGTTCCTGTTACTGTGTTACATTACTGTCGTCAGTATCAACTGCCATGTATGCGTGTGGTCAGGTGGAGCAAAATGCAGTCAACTGGTCTGAAGTCAACTCGGCCCAAAGCCGTCTCGGTCCCAAATCAGCTCAGCTCAGTCCATACACATGCCATTCCCATAGCCCTGCCCTACTCCTAGAACTATGAGGTTCGTTCCGCTATCGTCTCCACGAACCTCATAATAGATGATAGAGTGACATTAGACCCAGTAACTGGGGTGCTGTACTCCTTTTTTTAAGATTTTGACACTATCTGTCGTACTAGCGCCCCAGTAAAGAATATGTAGTATACTGCGACGGTCAGGAGGATTTAAATCACCTCTGTTAAAAAAAATGCCTTAGACTCAACAGAATTGCTCAAAATTCGCCTACTGTCTTCTCCAAGACCAAGTGTTTATGGTGTAATAAAATGCATTTAATTGTACTCACGATCATTTTCTGTCCTCCAAATCGATGATTTTTAGGGCCTCTGACAACCCTGCCGTTACAATCGCCATTTTGATTACTAATGTTACGACTATTTTCTGAGTTGAAAAAAGTCGTATTAGCGCTGCGGGATCACGTGTTCGCTGATGCCCGGACTTGAATATTGTTTTGCGCAGTCAACACAGGATACCAGTCAACGAACACCACAAAGTTCCATTGGTCATGATTGCCGAGCGCGTGCTGTATGTACAATGTTGCCATTGTGGGGGGGGGGTCGTTGACACAGCTGGTATCCTGCGCTGACTGCGCAAAATATATTCAAGTCCGGGCATCAGCGAACACGTGATCCCGCAGCGCTAATACGACTTTTTTCAACTTGGAAAATAGTCGTAACATTAGTAATCAAAATGGCGATTGTAACGGCAGGGTTGTCAGAGGCCCTAAAAATCATCGATTTGGAGGACAGAAAATGATCGTGAGTACAATTAAATGCATTTTATTACACCATAAACACTTGGAAAAGACAGTAGGCGAATTTTGAGCAATTCTGTTGAGTTTAAGGCATTTTTTTTAACAGAGGTGATTTAAATCCTCCTGACCGTCGCAGTTACTACATATTCTTTACTAGGGCGCTAGTACGACAGATAATGTCAAAATCTTAAAAAAAGGAGTACAGCGCCCCAGTTACTGGGTCTAGAGTGACATGTACAAAATCCTATTCGAAACTTTCTGCCCTTCACGTTTACATGGCTACAGTTCTTTTTTGAAACCAGATCTTGGCAAAACTAGGCTCTATGTGTTCTTTCAACTCTCATCGAGCGTTGCACGGGTCCAGAAAATCCACTCCGCAAACTAAAAGTTGTGAAAAAGTGATAAATTCTCACCGTAACTCAGATCCCATTCAAACAGTATTGCAACAAATATGGCGACCGGAGTTGCAAAATTAACTGGTACGCGGAACAAAAAAGAACTGTAGCCATGTAAAAGTGAAGGGCAGAAAGTTTCGAATAGGTTATAAATGTCACTCTATGAGGTTCGTGTAGACGATAGCGGAACGAACCTCATAGTTCTAGGAGTACTGATCAATAACATAGGCCTAGTATGAAAATAAATGTATTTTTGAATCATTCTGGTCGCGGAAAGCATTCGTCAGGCCAAATTTTTGTCACAAGTTTCCATTAAAAAAAGTGACTTCCAAACAAAGAGCGCCCTCTAGCATTTATGCACAACCCTACACAGCTGTAAGTAACTGGGGCACTGTACTCCTATTTTTTGAGATTTTGACTTTATTAGTCGTACTAGCCCCCCAGTAAGTGTATTTTCGCATTGACGAATTATGACGAAGCGGATTTAAAATGAATCTGTGATACCCTGTTCAAAAAGTTGCCAAAATTACGACAAAGACTCAACAGAATTGAGTTGCTAGAAAATCGCCTACTGCCTTTTTTACTGGCTTCTCAAGATAGGCCTGTCAAAGATGAAATAAAAGCATAGAGCTATATATATTTACTGAGCGCTAGCATTGTTCGTACGTTGAAGCCGCTTGGAGCCGCATCCATGTTTGTGTACAAACCTTTGGAAAACTTGAAATCTTGTACGGCGAGGATTGCGTGTTCACTGATGCCCTGACTTGCATATTGTTTGGCGCAGTCAACGCAGGACACCAGCTGTGTAGTGTTGGCTGCGCAGTGCTGGTTGAAACCCACACTCCCTCTGTGTAGCCATTGTGAGGGGTCGTTGACACTCCACAGCTGGTGTCCAACATTAACTGCCGATTATATTTTTATTAATAATAGTGTCTGCTCATGGGACACAAGGAATGTATGAACGAAGTTCAGCTAATTTAATCAAGTCACAATGGAATAATTTTGTTGTACATTTTTTTGCTATGTAGCGACCCCTTTATATCCTGGACGTCAGTCCCAGTACAACGGAGACTGACGTCCTGCCAGGGCTACTCAGTCCTATACTATTTTTACTGGACCCAGTAACTGGGGCACTGTACTCCTTTTTTATTATTATTATTATCGTTATTATTATTATTATATATTTCTAGTAATTTTACCCCTAACAGTCCATATTCCATCATACTCCAACAGCAGGTTTTGCTGGAATTTGAGGGGTTATGTACAGTGCACTATTGATATGGTGTTGGAGTTTGATGGAATGGGTACTGTATGCATGCAGGAACCCTGTTGGACTGTGATGGATTAGGGAAGGTTAATTGCAAAGATATGTAGCTGTTGGACTGTGATGGAGTGTTGGACTTTGAGGGTTAGGGCTAATTAGGAGGGGCAAGGAGGGGAATAAACAACAGATTAGGGCAAGTGCATTCACAAGTGCATTACTGCACATGTACTGCTCATGTTCAATGCATTGTTTATTACAATGCATTGCATTGCAATGCATTGTTTCTAACACTGCAGTATGCAGTTGTTGGATTTTGGTTGGTTGGGTACTGTGTGTTCCCACTCTTCATACATTATAGTAGGCCAAGTGTACCCACTCCATCAAAATCCAACAGTTGGAATTTGATGGATTAGGTACTGTTACTACAAGTGTACTGTTGGAGTTTGATGGATTAGGTACAGTGAACCACCAGTCACACCCATCGTGTTGGAATTTGATGGATTAAGGAGGGTTTTTAGTAAACGAGCCTGGGGGGTTAGGGTTTTAATGAAAACAAGGATGCGAACTTTATCACTGCAGGGTTCTTTTACGTGCACTACCAATCCTAGTACATGGGACCTATGGCTTAATCCCATCCGAAGAACAAACCAATTATGCTGAAGTATCTTGCTCAATTCAAGGACACAAGTGCCGCAACTGGGATTCGAAACCACACTCTGATGCTGACAACACCAGAACTTGAGTCCGGTGATCTTCACCGCTCGGCCAAGACATTCCAGACAACTTTACACACTTCACACTTAAATCATTGTACACATTTCCCACTCAGTCTGAGTTGACAGACCAAGTTGACTTCAAACGGAGTTGACTTCGGACCGAGTTGACTTCGGACCGAGTTGACTTCAGACCGAGATAACTTCGGACTGAGATGACTTCAGACAAAGATGACTTTGGACCAAGTTGACTTCAGACCTGAGCTGACTTGTGATTGATCAATAGGTTTGTTTAGTTTTAAATGAAGACTTTATCTATTTTTCTCTTACTCCACAGGACTATGCAGAAGATACCATGAATGAGTTACTTGCTATCTACGGCTATGAGAAAGTTGATGAAGGGGTGACAAGAGAACTCCACTTACATCATTTCTCTGACAAGGAAGATGAAGGCCAGGAGAGAGACTCTAAAAGTAATCCAAATTACATATGTAGAAATGTTCAATGTCACATCCTAACTTGGGCAAATGAATAAACACTAGTTTGGCCTGTACCGAGTGATGCACTGTGCACGTGGAAACTCAGTCGGGCCTGTCCAAACTAACGAATGACCCAACTATAGTTTAAGACTTGTTAGACAATGATTAACTTGGAATGTAACATAATGTGTGCAATTTCAAACATTGTTCGACTTTATTCAGGCCTGATTCTTCACTGAGGCAGCAATTGCCTCCGTTGCCCCTGGTCATTGCCTTGTTGCCCTTGAAATGTTCCAATTGAAATTTACAATTTCCTCATAGAGGTGCCCTTTATCAAGAAGAAAATGCCTTGGTGTCCTTGCCCTTTCAAGAATGAAGCAATCAGGCCTGCTTTAGTGATATGACAGTATACAAATATTGACTGCTTCAAGTGGCGTAGTAAAACTAGTCACTCGAGGTGATCCCCGGAGCAGCCTATCTTCCCGAGGCGGAGCCGAGGGATCACCGAGAGTGACTAGTTTTACTACGCCACGAGATAAAGCAGTCAATATTTGTTTTATAACACCTCACTATCATCCATTTTGTGGTAATATTCGTTAAACAACTTGTGTTAAACAAATCTGACAGGAAATCTTGACAAAAAGAAAGAGGGGGTACCACACTGCCTTCGTTCTCATATTGTATTTCAAATGCACGTATTATTCGTTTCACCGGGTTCGAGGTTGTCGTTGGATGGTACCATTTAATAGTTCTTTTGGTCGGTGTGCAGTGTGATAGCAAAAATACACAACACCACGTGACGCACGTTCGGACAATCAACAGATAGAATCAAAGGAAGAGGTGTTATAATTACATCTAGACTGCATTTAAGCAATTACAGGGTTCTCCCCATGCTCAAGCTAGCGTATCGGACCGATACGCAGAAATTACTGCGGATACGCCAAAATTTTTATTTTTTTCTTAATTTTTTTTTCTTAGATTTTAACCAAATTCACAAAAATCCTAACATAAAACCATTTTAAATGCTCCAGATTACACAGTAGAGCTTTTCAAACCGAACATAAATATTAAATAAAAACATTCCAAGAACCTGCTACCGATTCAGCGTGCTTCGGCCACACTTTCAAAATTTGGGTCCAGAATGCCCCCCAGTTTTGAAAAATCCTGGGGAGAACCCTGAATTATCACCAATGATCACAGGTAGATTTCTGTACTTAATCTTCCACTGTAACATCAGCAGTCTGCTAGGCATTTGAACTCCGAACCATGTTATCACAACTTAGTCGTGTTTCGTAAACAACCTTCTCATCTTGTATTATGTAGTGTCAAATTACTGACCCATTTGCTGGGCAAATGAAGCGAAACGGTGTCAACATAAAAGGCCATTGTGTTTTAGGTTAGAACATTTCCATTGCATAGGTCCCTGTTGAAGTGAACACTAATCGAGATTATACACTTCTGCATTTTGTAGCAGGATCCCATCAGGAAGATGATCTCATCAGCATCAAGCAAGAGGTAGACGACAGCTTGACTGACACGAAGCCTCCCTCTGCTTGCAGCAATCCACAGTACAGTGGGCCCAACTCTCCCACTGTGGATGACCACGCTAACAACTCGGGCTCTGCTGTTGGTACTTCCTGGGAATGTAGTGACGGAGGTAAATACACTAAAACATCAGTGTTATCAAGAAAAGGGGATGAGGTTGTGAAGGGGGTCATCATGGGCCTCTGGGAACCTTAGACTGGTTCCTGGTCCTTACATCGTTCTCTTTTGACTGTATATATAGAGGGACCGGTAGTTACTACCGATATGGCGCTTTTGTTTGGCCCTCGATTGCGCGGGCGCAGTTATAATTTTCTAGTTTTAGAGATGACGTTGGCTATGCTCGTGACGTGTACATATTGTTGTTTGACACTAGCACACGTGTGTATCATAACCCTTCCCCCGGACATAGTGAACCAACCTTTACAATCAAAATCCAAGCTAACTTTAGAAGAACATCGTCTGCATGTGGGAGATTCTGAGATTCTGTGTCTGTCATGTTTTGTGTAAAGGCCGCATTGCATAATGGGATTACGTAGACCTATATGCTAATTCTAATTAGCATAAAAATACCTGGCAAAAATCTGCCAGGTATATGCTAATTTTCATTACTCACTAACGGTCCCTATAACAGTCAGAAAGAAAACAACGTAGGGACCGGGAACCAATCTACTGGGAACCTCTTTTCAAACAGGACAGGTCTCAGGCATTTTTAGACGACGCTTGGGTGTTTTTCCGGTCTCAGTTTAGTTTGTGTTTGTTTACATGTGGATGTTTATTACATGTTTTTTCTTGTCATATGCAGCTACATACATGACCATGATGTAATATGTCTGCAATTTGGTTTTTAAATTGTGTTATATTTATTCCCTGCATTGCAGAAACTCCAGCATCTGAATATGAGATTGTCTGCGCTTGGTGTCAGCACTTTGGCTTCAAAAGATACACGCTCAACACCGCCACCGAATCCAAAGCCTTCTGCAGTGAGAAATGCTTTGCCGCATGTCGTAGGGCGTACTTCAAACGGAGTAAAATGTGCTACTGGTGTCGTCACATCCGCCACACCAAGGAGTACATTGATTTTCAGGACGGGGAGCGGAAGCTCCAGTTCTGCAGCGAGAAGTGTCTGAACCAGTACAAGATGGACGTCTTCTGTCATGAGACTCACGTCCTGGGATCGTCTCCCGGCCTCTCGTCGATGGAGTCCAGCTCAGTAGGTGACCCAGGCGGTAGCGAGCAGGGCGGTACGGGGGCTGGGAATAGCTCAGACGAGACTGAGCGAGGATCTGAACGGGGTGAGGGGAATGTGATGCTGAGTGTGGCAGTGGACAGCAGTCCACAACCGCACGTTCTTGGAAACGGAATTCAACCCGCTGCTGCACTCCCATCTCGCCAGGAGAAGCAGTTGCCTATGGCTCTGATCCAGACAACAAAATCAAAGCATCATTCTAACAGAACTATAATTGGGGTACAGCATGTCGCTATAGCTCCAAAAGTTACGGCAGCCAGCCAACGCCAGAAAGGTGGCACTCTGACAGCAAGCATAACCCCACCCAATACTTTTTCCAGCAGGGTGTCCCCGTCCAACCCCTCAACAGGACAGGTGTATGGATTGCAAACTATTATTCAGCCAGGGGTTGGGAATTCACAACTTGTTGCTCGAGCACCAGTAGTGGTCAGGGGTACGCACTGGCCTCCCGTGGTGAGACAGGTTCCAGGGTACGTCATTCCACGCCAGCAGCACCCATTGCCGGTGTCCCAGGCACCGCAACTTGTCCTTCCAGTTGCCTCACCCTCAAATGTGAAGCCCTCGTCTTCAACAACATCCTCGTCAAGTAATTCAGTATTTCCTCCGAAAGTCCCCGATTTGAACTCACATGAAAGCTCCCAGCCGCCAAGAGCTAGCTCGAGTCACCTTCTACCCCCCGTCACAGTTATGGTACCTCAGCCCATTTTTATTCCTGTACCTTTTCCCATACCCATACCGATCCCAGTACCAGCAGACAAATTTCATGCCATGAGGGCTGCCATGGCTGCTGGTAGCCATAGCCCAAATAAAGCAAACTCAAGCTCATGCACCTCAGGCTCTGAAGAAAATGTGGCAAGCAGTTCATCGACTCGAACCCCAGGGGCTACATCCAACAGCCTAGATTTTAGTAGATATCCTCATACACTATTCCACGAATCGTTGCTACCTAAGCAAGCTGAGCCCACTCTGATAACCACAGCCACTGGTAGTAAACATTTCCAAGGACTTTTGCAGGGGGATCCACTCAACTACGCCAGGACAAATGAACCATCCAGTCATTCAGAGAGAAGACATAAATCCTGGCAGCCCTTGTTTAAGTACAAGACACTGCAGCGCAGTGCCAGCATGGACCTCAGCCTTGCCAGACCACCAGAGGAATCCACTTCCAAATCCATTCTCCGAGTACCTAGGATGGAGCGTGATCCGGACTGCATCAGTCAGAGCAGCAACAACATCAGTACCCACCGAGAAGGCTGCTTGAGATCCGACGAGCATACTACACATCTCAGTGGCGAGTCTTCTGCCAAGGTCCGGGAGGCCCTGCGCTGCCACTTAACAAAACGCCTCTCCCAGTCGGCGCTGAACCTCACTGAAGTTGGGAGAGCTCCAAACCTTCAAGACGACCTGCGGCGCTGCCAAAGCCTGAGCAGGCTTCGGTACACCGAGCCAAATCACATGGACAGGCTTCCGGAATTGACCGACGGTTACTCCTCACCCAGCTACTGTTCCTCCACCTCCTCGAACACTCAGAGAAGTTGTAAGAATCAAGCAGGATATGAGGACGAGCAGCCCTCACCTCAAAGAGGTGAGTCGCAGGCACTGGTCCTTGAGTCTGAGGATGAAGACACCAAGGAACCAGACAGCAAACGGCAGTGTTTAAATCATGTCTGAGAAAGGACCACTTTTGGGGCAACAAAACGTCGGAGGTTTGTTTATCACAGCACCACAGTTTTGATTTCAGTAAGTATTGTATAGGGTTTCTGACTAGGTCTGCTGGTTATGAATCCCACCTTATACCCTTTTCTGCCTATCTTGCCTTTTGTCAACAACAAAAAATTGTTTCAAAGTAACCCTGGTTGAGTCCATAATGAGCCAAATGAGTCGTTGTTATTGTCCACAAGAACGAAGCGCATTTTTAGTTCATTAATGTATCCTATCTCCGGTAGCAGCTTGTGAAGTAGTAGACGTTATATTTAAAGGAGGAAAGGAACTTTGGTAAAATTAACCAAACCTAACTGTCCCAAATATTCCAGAATTGAGTTTTGTAGTTACACACAGTTGTACTGACCAAGCTGGCCGTTGGGACAAGCATGCCAAACCCACATGTAACAGAATTACCAAGTGCTGAATGTTCCCAACGAGTATATGGGAATGCTCCTGGTCGAAATGCTAAGAGCTGGTTTAGGGTTCAGGAATTTGTACTGTATTTAATGTATGGACCAACAGACCAAGAATGAACGGGAAGACCAACCTGTGAATGTGTGTGTTCGTATAGTATATAATTTGTGTTAAGGGGAAACAAATGTATTCAATTGATTTTTTTTTCTTCGATATTTTGTATTAATGACATAGTAGAAATCAGTCACTGAACGTCCAAATTACTTTCGAAGTTCAAATTGATTTTTATTTATTTTTTTTTTTCTGATGTTGTGAACAAGATCAGAAAGGTGTTGAAATTGTAAAGGCGTGTTCACATTGGACTTTTTGGGTGGTAAACTAACCGAGCAAATGGGTAACTTGACCATCAGTCAAATTTCACCCAGGTAAACTAAGTGAGTCCACTGGATAGTTTAACCGGCCACTTTCTGCCCGGATAAACTAACCTGGTCAAACTAACCGAGTCCAAAAGTCCAGTGCGGACGCATTGTCCCGGTGACACCTGAAACCGGTCAGTAAAATACCACATCCGATCGCACACGCAAAGGCTGGTTATAGTTGGATGCGCGATGGTCACGCGTGACCGCAGTTCTTAGTCGACGCTGACGCCTCAGTCGGTTTGTTTCACCATCGTCTCGGTTAGTTTAGTCGCACGTCAAATAATCCAAGTGCGGACACCGGTAAGATTTACCCATTGGAAGTTACCCATGGTTTCGGTTAAATATTAACCCAATGCGAATGCGGCTTTATACTAAAATTACCTTGATTACTGGTATCTTTGCCATTTTTTCAAAAAGTTGTGTTAACCAACACTGTATGGTGTGTGGAAGCAGTGGTGTAACCAAGGGGGGAGGGGGGGCAACTGATGTCCGTGCCCCCTGGGTGCCCCCCCCCACCCCCATTTGAAATCTGGACTTTTGAGATTGAAATTTACCAGAATATAATGTTATATTTTATGAGCATTTACGTAGTAATTTCAATGTTTTTAGAACTATTTGTAATTATTTACACACATAATGTATTTTGTTTTACGTCAACACGTCAGAAAAAACACTGAAAAGGGGCTTGTCAAGGAAAAATACAAACGGAAACTACAGTATTAATTGGCCAAAAGTGCCCCCCTAGGAAAAATGGTGCACCCCCCCCTTGTGCCCCCCTAAAATTTTACCCTAGTTACAGCGCTTTGTGGAAGAGTCCTGAAAAAAGAAAATCTTTTGTAAATGCAGAGCTGTTCAGAAGCAAGCAACTCTCTACTGCAGAAAAATGCAAAAAAGTACTGAATTTAGTTTTCAAAAATCCCCAAATTCCGTTTTTAAAATGTGATTTTGTGTTGTTTCCAGTGGTAAAAACAAAAACCATCTCAACATGACAGACGGATGAAATGAATTTGAAGCGTGTAACTTACATTCAGATTTACAGGGGATACTTCTGGTAATTACTCCAAATATGAATGATCATAAAAACTTACTTGGTAAAAGGAGCAACGGAGAGCTGTTTATAGTATAAAACCTTGTGAGAAACGACTTCCTATTGAAGTAATGTAGTTTTTGAGAACGAGGAAATTCCACGCTAAAATATTTGAATCTGAGAAAGGCTTCAGGCATGAAGGCGTTTTTCACGTAATGAAAAACATGCATTTTCAGCATTTTGTTATCCTTCTGCATGGAAATAACCGCTCCAAATTCTTTGCTGATATCTCAAGAGCGCTAACATCATTTGAAAAAAAAATTTCAGAGGTTAGTTTTATGGTATATATCTACAATTATATAGGATTGAAATAAATGTCCGTTTCCAAATACCAAAGGTATACTCTGCCGTTATAGACATCAAAACCTCCAAGACAGTCGCCAGCTTTGCCTCCAAATTCAATGCTACTGGTATAATGTGTGTTATTGTCAGTAAAAACTGAAAAGATAGATCTATTCAAATTGTATTTGCCTTGCCATGTGAGTCTGTAATTTACTTTCTGGAAGAGGCCCAAAAATTGTGTTGGGCATAAATTTTGGTGGTTAATTGATTTTATATTAAATTTGGTAGGCATTGGGTAAATTCTGTTCCCTCCAACTGTTCTCAGGCGATGGAGGCAATGGCCCCAATGCCGCTGGTCATTGCCTTCTTGCCCCTTAGAATGTTCCAGTATGAATTTATATTTCCTTCATTGAGGTGCCTTTCACATTGGTTTGAATGGGAGAAAATCAGCTGGCCGCACCATGATAAAGGTCTATTGCATCGGGGATGAAGAATATTAGTTTGGCTTTACCTTGACACCGATCTATGCCATGTATGTGCAGGCCTTATCGCTTCGCTCTTAAAAAGGGCAAGGGCACCAAGGCATTTTCTTCTTGATAAAAGGCACCTCAATGAGGAAATTGTCAATTTCTATCGGAATATTTCAAGGGGCACCAAGGCAATGACCAGGGGCATCGGAGGCAATTACCTCTGTAGCCTCCATGAATTATCAGGCCTGGATAATAAGTACTGTATGCTCAGAGCTTTCCTAGTCCCGCATGAACTGATGGGAGTAGAACTCACACGCTCTAGAGCAGATGTCTTAACCACTGTACATGCTTGAGCACAGAGTGTGCCACCGGTGACAAGAGGCCAGTTTGAATCCTACGTTATTAGCAGCCTTGGTGCCCTTTGAAATGGTCCAAAACAAGTTTACATTGCCCCCATTGGGGCGCTTTTTACTGAGGGAAAATCTGCTTCGCCCCGACAAGAATGAAGTATAGACCATTATCACGCAGCCACCATCTTGGTCTTAGTCCTTACAACCACATGACAGTAATGAATGCTAATATTCATTGTACATAAAGGAACCTGACTGTTCCTCCTTCCAGCCTCGGTTTGGTTACACTGATTTTGAATGGGAGAAAATCAAGATGGCCGCACCATGATAAAGGTCTATTAAGCCTGTGTCACATTATCTGGAAACAAATCTTGGTAGAACTCAAAATACCAACAACTCCCATGAATGTTTTATACTTGGCATACAGAAAACCTCGTTCAACCAGGTCAACCTGTGTTCTTAGTAATCTACTGTACTCGTATCTGTTGAATGGATCTTCACCTGCTTGTTTAAATCGGAAGTGTTTTATTGATATGATTTTGTGACCTAAAAGGTATTATTTAAAATTTAGCAAAGTAAATTCTGAAATATGATTGTGATCAAGAAACACCCAGAACAGAATGGAAGAGTTTTAAGTTGAAATGATTTATATTTATTAAAGATATTGAGTAAGACTCTGAATATTGAAGTAATCATATATTTAAAAATTTTAATTTCTCTGTATGGTGATACATTGTATGACCTCGACTTTGGTTTACCAGGCTTGCGACTTTTCAGCTCACCAGCTAATTTTTCTTGGTTTTGTTTCTCGACTGTGCCGTTGGAAGTTGAAAAACACAAGTTTTACTCTAACTGGCGAGTTGCTTTCTTTGCGGTCGCATATATGCGTGGTTTACACATCTTCCCCCCCCCCCCCCCACCCTCCTCCGATTACTGTGTGCACAATGTCACCCCCATTAATTTGTAAAAATTGCAACAGCATTTTTTTTGTATGCACAAAATCACTACTCACTGTTGATGAAAATATTAAATGCAGCCCGAGTATCTGGGTGTAGCTGGGCTGAGGATGTGTTAATACAACTTGAGTATCTGGGTTTAGCTGGGCTAAGGATGTTTTAATGCAACTTGAGTATCTGGGTGTAGCTGGGGTAAGAATGTGTTAATGCAGCCCGAGTATCTGGGTGTAGCTGGGCTAAGGATGTGATACGATATGCGGTCAGGTGTGTCTGAGCTTAGTAGTGACAGGGATGAGAAAGGTCAGACTTTTATCTGAATTCAGACTTTGTGGCGTCTGCCTGGTGAAATAAATGTCCATTATCAGGCCTCGATCTTAAGAAAAACAGGGGCAGGCCTTTGCTGGCCAAATCAGAGAAATTGTACAAGGGCATGCTGGCCAAGTTGGTAGTGACAGTGCAATTTTTGTGAAGGGCATGCCGGCCAACTCAACAGGGCATGAGGCCAACGGCCTCGGTGGCCTCGGTTAAGATCAAGGCCTGCATTGTTTTGTTCAGTTAGTGCTCTTTGTTCTTCTTCCTTAGTTCTGAGGATACTGTTCCCAGAAGCTCCTTGAAATCTGTAACTCCAGGGGTTACCAAAAGGTGGAAACGCCAACATTTCCGTCAACTTCCTAAAATGTAGATCCTAGTTTCAGAACTTTTTGACTCCCATTCTCTCCCTTGTAATGAGCTGTCACCTGAAAATATCTACACTTTCCCATTGTGCTATGATCAGAAACCAAAGATAACTACCTAAATACTTCAAATGAATTTCATGTTTTATTAATGACCTATTAATGATTTTAACCAATTATTTATGAGTGCACATGCAAAGCCGAGTGTTTTTACTTCGACCATTTTTTTTTTGTTTAACACGTGGGACTCTTTTGTCTGTTTGTTTATGGTCTTCAGATTAATTAAGAAAAACAAAAACAATCGAGACACTTGATTTTATGTGCAATATGATTATACTGTTTTGAAAGGTGTGTCGTCCAACATGTTTGACAGTATTGACAAGTATTGACAGTAAAACACAACAGTTTCTCTTGTTGTTTATAGAATGTTGAATTTGTTTGTAGTTAAAAAAAACAAAAAACATTGTCATTATGTATTCACTTCATGGCTTGCAAATTTCATCAGTGGGTTTTTAGTAGTTACAGTCATAGTCATGCACAAACTCTTGGTTTAAAGAAACATCGAAAATGACTGGTAGGCCCTATGACTTATTCTTCTTTTGGAAAAGAACCATGTTGTTTTTCTTCCATGCTAAACAGTGGCCCTTTTCGAAACCAAGGCTTGGGCTAGGGCATGGGCTGAGGCTCTGTAAGTTATTTAGCAAACCTGCGCTTTCATTATGGGGCTTCAAACAGGGGTGGCGGAGCCCACTAGCCAAATCCGAGGTTTCGAAAAGGGCAAGTGTAGACATACAGAGGCTGGACGGGAGAATAGACGGGCCTCTATTATGTGGTATAAAAATAATCAGTCTTCACGATGTATAGTGTGGACATAATGATGACTTATTAGATACGGTATTAGATGAACACAGGGTACCATTCCTCTCCTTCATGAGATAATTAAAGATTGATAAAACCAGGACCACAGCCATACTGTTTAACCATAGAGAAAGGGTTAACACTTTAACGACAGTGGATGGTGTTCATACATGTAGGTGTAGATTATCATTGTTAGAAGGGCTACGAAATACAATATCAATATTTCAACGTTTGTTTTTTTGTTCTCCTTCTGGCATGCCTGGGTTCCGTTGGAACAGTTCTCAATTAACATATCTCCCAATTGGGATATACTTTCCTCTGACAGGTTCCCCATTCTCCCAATCAGGGCCTAACATTGTTTCATGCCTTGAACTTGAATCACGAAATCCGATTTAAGGGACTCTTTGGTGTACAGTTTGACTATTTATTTGTAGCTATTTCGTGTCTCTGTACTTGTCAACAGGAAACAGCTGTACATACCAGTATTCGCTTTCATTGTAGTTTCCGAAAACATATTTTTGATAGAAGATTATTAATGTTTGTTAATGTGTTAATGTCATGTACGAAAAAGGCACATTGTCAGATTGTAGATTTCATTGTACAGATAGCTGTATATTTTGAAGAAAGAAAATTCAATATGAGTATTGTTAGAAACTACCAAAGTTCTAAAATCTTTTTTTACAAAATCATGGCAACTTTGCGAGTTTGGAGGTTCATGCCACGGTACATTTAATTCATGCTCTCTCATCTGCATATATGCATATGCATATGGTGCGATTTCATTCATTTCTATAGCGCATTATCATTGGGCATTTTATTTATTTATTTGTTTTTTTAGGTATTTTTTTTTTACGGTTTTATGCAACAGTCACCTTTAACGTGCCCTCAAACCTAATATATGCACTTCAAATGATCACACAGTTTTCCAGAGACATGTTCGCCTTCCAACAGCTCAATGTTCGACTGTTTTGAGTTGCAATAGATCGATCCATTAAGCCCTGCCCCCCTAGAAGTATTGACCTATCACAGCATTGGCTACATCACCACTGTACACGCGCGCAGCACAAAGTGCGTCTCTCCAATGCCACACTGCACGACATGAATTTGAGTGCTATACGTACGCACACCCATGTTTAAATTTTTTTCAAATATCAAGCAATAAAACACAAGGGAAACTGACTGGGTAAATTTTTTTAATTTAATTTTTAAATTGGGGGTGAACAAAGAAAATTGACTTGAGCGGGATCTGAACCTGCGACGACCGGCTTAACGTACCGATGCTCTACCAACTGAGCTATCCAGCCCTAATGTTGGTGGCCTCCCTATAAGTCAATATCTAAAATTTTACCAATGGGATTTTATCGTGTCGGACTTTTGTCAGACTTTTGGTGGCGTAGCCAAGGCTGTGAGTAGTCAACACGTGAGGGGCGGGGCTTAATGGGCTGGTCTATTGGTTCAAAGGTTAGAGGGAGATCAACCAGAAAGCAGCTTTAACAAAGAGATTTAAAAGGCTGGGCTGTTTTGTTTACTTTGTCATCAAAATAGAAATACAGTACAGCTGACAGTACTTACAAAACAACTGACAGTTCCTTTCTGTTTTTTATGTCATTATTGAGACGTGATCAATTGCACACTTTCCTTGATATAAGAATGTACTTGCAGATCTAAGTTAAGCACTTGAAATGTTTTATTTCTTGTTCTCATAGTCCAAGTTGATACCTTTCAGCCAGCTGTCTTTACCCCCCCAAAAACAGTGTGTCTTCAAAAGGACGAGGTGGAGGTTGTTTGTTTTTCAGTGAAATATTTTTTTGTGATGGTCTAATGTACATGAAGCAAAACCAGTCAATGAAATAACACTGAGCCATATTGGTGATTTGAGGCTTTTGGATAGCTGGGGAGGGTGGTATCTTTGTACATGCCTTGAATGAGAGGGTTTCTATTGGTCGACTCCATCATATGAACTAGATAGGTTGCATACACCACATTCAGTGATCAATACTAACAAGATGACCAACTGTTCAGGTATATATTTTTTTTAATTTCAATTTTTTTTTTTTTTGATGATCACACGTGACAGCACAGAACGCCAATCAATCAATCCCATTTAAAAACACAAGTCGCCATTCAATCCGCTGTCAATACAAGAACACATCTTAACAAGGCTGTGTACGAGCAGAGACGCAACCTGGGTCCAATGGGAAACTTTTGAAACTTCTGACGTCCCACAGACCGGTCCTTTTTCCATTGTTCTCAGTGATGAAAACAATGGAAAAGGACCGGTCTGTGGGACGCCCGCTATCGTCTCAAAAGTCTCCCATTTCATAGAGTTGCACAAAAAGTAGCTAAGCACAAAACAAATTATGCTCACCAGAATAAGGTTACCAGCCAAAATAGCATGTCATATGTACAATCTGTGACTGGTACCGGTACTCTTGCTTATTTTTGCTTAGCCAAAAATTTGTAAGCACTATTTTCAGCTGAAGCAGCTTTATGAAAGTGGGCCCAGTTCTTTTTAGAGCCTCTACTCCTCCCAAAAGAGATTTATACATGGTTGTGCCCTTTGCTAGTTTACTAGTTATAGCTTCCTGTATACATTCATAAATGACAAAGTGGTGGATCTGATGACCTCTACGATTGTTCTCTCCCATTTTGTTCTCTCTTTTTTTATTTATTTGTTTACTTATTTATTATTTCTTTATTTATTTATTTATTTATTTATTTGTTTACTTATTTATTTATTTATTTATTTATTTATTTATTTATTTATTTATTTATTTATTTATTTATTTATTTATTTATTTATTTATTTATTTATTTATTTAGTTAGTTATTTACTTATTCATTTATTTATTTATTTATTATTTTTTTATATTTATTTATGTTTTCTTATTTATTTTATTTTATTTTATTTATTTATTTATTTATTTTTTGTTGGGGGGGGGCATTTTGTTTTACGACCTTTTAAGAACAAGGTTCTGATGACACTTTTTGAAGAACTCGTTAAATACTGAGATGAACTTTACACAGTTCCCTTTCACAAGACAGTGCCCAAGTTTTGCAGTTTTTAAAACTTGAGACTGAGTGGAATAATTCAGAGTGAACAAAAGCAAAATATAAAAGGAAGCTTGGTCAAAGCCACTCTAAAGCACTTGGTTTATTAGTGTGGGTTGTTGTTGATACACGTACATTTTAGTAAGGCTGTGATACGATGTACAATGTATGGCCATTATTTTGTTGCAGTAAATGTTGCCAATGCACAATAAAGCTTACTGTCGATGAAAAAAACATGTTTGTTTTTGTGTCAAAGTGGTATCAAAGTGTTGGTGGTTATTTATTTAGATAGGAATGGAAATCATATTATTCAGCAAAAAATAAGCTTTCGCCCTATGAAAAAAAGGTTGTTTTTTTTAGGTGATAATGGGCTACCCCTCCAGTCCGCACCACCCACTACCCGACGACTCAATGACAACTTTGACTGTAGTGTTTGAAGAGGGAAAGAACTGTCGGTATCATTTATCATTCCAACTCAAATAAGTAAATTTACCTCAAAATGAGGCTTGGAGAATTTGTGTCCTTGAACTTCCAGTTTAGGACCGAAAACTAGTTTTTCAACACACAATGACGTCATCATATCATCGTCATCTATTGCTTTTCTGTTGAAGTTTAAATTTAATGTCAATTTTGTGGAGAAAAATTATTTTTTCCCTTGTGGTTTTATTGCTTAAACTTTTTGTATAATTAAAAAAATGAAAAGTCGAGTAAACAGCGCCCCCTTGTGGTTCATATATCTTCATGGAATCAACCTCGACTTCAGACTTGGACATCTACAGCTTCGCTCGTCCCCATCGACTTAATTGCTAAGAGTGTACACTGTATGACAAACATGCAAAGAGGTTGTTTCACGCATCCACCACACACACACACGCACGTCTCTAAACGAAGAAAGGGCACGGGGTAGCAGTAGAAAATTCTGAAATGAAAATTGCCGAAAAATCATAAGTTGGTATTTCTTTCCATAAACTATGAAATTTGTAGTAACTACGTAGTGTCAGGAAAAGGTAAGGATAATTTTTAAGTCAGTTTTCTCGTCCATTCTGACAAAACTATTGAAAAATGACGCAGTATTTACCACCAAATTTGTTGGCGTTGTTCGCCCCACGCGACCCGCTGCGGTTCATGCCACCGAACGACAAACTGCGGCATGAGAAAAAAGACGATGGCTACATGGGAATGGCTGAGTATGTTCGTCTCTTTGAGGTGAGTTGATGACGGGTTGAAAGTTCTACTATATATACATTAAAATGAGAAGCAAATTGTTGATATTTTATTAGTTTTAGGCTAGGTTGTACGGAAAAGTGTGTATACTATTACTAATAAATAATTATTTAAATTTAATTATTTTTTATGAATCTGACATCAATTAATTACTGTTTCCTACATGTCCTAACAAAAAGGATTGTGTGTTTGCTGATGCCCTGGCTTGCATATTGTTTTGCACGGTCAAGACAGGATTCCGTGATTGAAAAAACTTATTTCTCTTGTATCAAAGAAGTAAAAATAAGGCTTTTCGGACTCAAAGTAACTTTATCTATCATTTAAAGCTTAAAACAGTGACTAAGAATGCATATGGAATGAGTTGTCGGTAGGTTTTTTCAAGTTGTTGGTAGGGGTCGGCAGGGGTCGGCAATTAGTAGGACCCTCGATTACGCGTAGTGGGCTAAACCATTTATCGATGGGTATACTTAAAATTTGTATGACAAGTGAGTGCGCCCTTCTAAACTTGATCGGGAAATAATTCCAGAATAAACCCTTCATACTCGTGTTGAATCATTTTTTTTTAAGAGAAAAGGTTTTAAAATGTTCATATTCAAATGTTGTTTTTATTAAACTAGAAATGCTACACTTTTGCTCTTGAAGGGCGCCCTCTGTTGTCATACAAATATTTACTATACCCATCGACAAATGGTTTATACCACTTCGCATAATCGAGCATCATGGCGGACAGCACTACTGCTTCGCGGAAAATCACATTCTCTCATATCAAAGAAGTAAAAATAAGGCTTTTCGGACTCAAAGTAACATTATCTATCATTTAAAGCTTAAATCAGTGACTAAGAGTGCATTTGGAATGAGTTGTCGGTAGGTTTTTTCGAGTTGTCGGTGGGGGTCGGCAATTAGTAGGACCGTACCAGTCTCCATAAGCCAATACCAACATGCAATCCACACTATAGAATTTTCCATTGGTCATGATTGGCCGAGCGCGCGATTCACATATCTGGTATCCTGGCTTCCTGCGTTGACTGCGCAAAACAACATGCAAGTCCAGGCATCAGCGAACACGCAATCCATTTTGTTAACAGTAGTTGATGTCACATAGTAGTAAAATGCCGATCGTAACGACTGCATTTTTAGTTGGCCTAAAAAATCATTGATTTGGCGGACAGAAAAAAATTGTGAGTACAATTAAATGCGTTTTATTTCATCCATGATAGATCAAGGAGCCAGTAGGCGATTTTCTGGTAATTCTGTTAAGTCTTTGTCGTAATTTTGACAATTTTATAACTGATTGATAAAATATCCACTTCGTCACAATTCCAAAATATATCACGGACTGGGGTGCTAGTACGACCGATAATGTCAAAATCTCAAAAAAGAAGTGTATCGCCCCAGTTACTGGGTCTAGTAATTACAATTTATGCAAGTTACTGTAAACTCTGATTTATTAAATAATCAGTAGGCCTGTCATGCGCAAACTTCAATCATCGCGCAAACTTAAATCTGCAGGGGGGGGGGGGCGCAAACTTCATGGCCCAATTTAAATCTGCGCACAGGTTTGTACTTGCGCGCCTGAGATCACATGCAAATTTCAAGCCTTGCGCAAACTTCGAGCTCATAGAAACTTAAGGGTTTTCCCACGATCAAATCTGTTCAATTCAATTCTATACAACATCAAAAGTCTGTCTTGCAACTTAATCCTTACACAGTCCCTATTCCATCAAACTCTAACAGCAGATTTTGTTGGACTGGGGACTGCATGAGTAAACTGCAGGCTTTACACACTGAGTCTGATTTTTACTTACGTATGTGCAGGATCCCAAAGACACTCCTCCTCCAACACGTGTCGAGACTAGAGAGGAGAAGAAGGAAAGAAAGAGAAACGAGAAAGAGGAAGCGCACAGAGCAAAGTCAGAAGCTGCAATCGCAAGCTGTAAGTTGTCACTTTTTTTGTGTAAATATAAATAGCTTTACATTGCACATGCACATGTCCACTGTAGTCAATTGATGCCATTTTGACTGTTGTATGCTGCAATCAGTCATAGTTTACATATTTTATCACCGTTTTCACGAAGAGCCACATATTGTTAAAATGACAAATTATTGATTGGTACAGAACGGGGCATATATCTCAATAATTGCATTTTGCATTTTTACGAAGAGCCATGCATCCCCAAAGATGCGTAAAATACATTGCAACTTTAGAGCGTAGATGTAGATCAAATGGTTCATACATTTTCACGAACTGCCGCTTATTTCAGTGTGTGCGTGATCATGTGACACGCACATCCCTTTCCTGTGTTAATCAGATTGGCCTATCAGTAGGTCATCTCAATTTCGTGTTTTTACAAAGAGACACATATCTTTGACTGTGGCAAAGAGCCAATATTTTAAAGAAATTAGTCAGTCAATAGAGAAGTTACACTTTGACAGAATCATATGAGGGGTCTAAAACTGTAAAGCGTTGCTTCAGTATTGCAGATTTTTCAGTTTTAAACTAAGCACAGTGTGAAATGTCAGTCTCAATCACGCCTTTTGACATACGTGGCTCTTCATGAAAGCAGTGACGATTTTATACAGTAATTGAATTAATGAAGTGAAGCATACCAATGCTTTCCTGGTGATTTCACAGGGTGGAGTGGCCAATACTCTACTCTGTAGTAAACGCCAGGTACAGAAACATCTTGACGCTTCTTGCCGTTACCTGAATACAACTCGTGTGGTTTACAGAAAGAAGTAACAAGAACAGTTGACCGTGCTATCTTTGATGTGAAACGACGAGATGCAGCGTTTATTTTATTCCACAAAATCATCAGAAACAAGCAATCTCTGTTTGTTGTCGTTTACACTTGATATTCATAGAAACTGCCTACAGGTAATACTTTTAGAATTCATTCCATGTTTTTCTCTGTGTTGTACAGGGGAGCCTGCGGCAGCCGGTAATGGAGACCCATTCAAGACACTTTTCATTGCAAGGGTTGTAAGTATTTTAGAAAACGATCGTCAATCTTGCCTTTTTGCAAATCCAATCTGTACATTTAGTTTAACATTGGCTCCAATCAAGAGTACACAGGTTTCCTGTTATGAACAATGGATTAAAACGTAATGATGGAGCTATCAACTTCTATATATATAACATTTATAATATCAAAATCTGACACATTTGTGTACGAAATCTTTTTTTTTCTTCTTTTTTTGGTAGTTTTTAGTTGTTGACATGTAATACAAAATTTGTCAAGGCCTACAATTTCATGAAGTTTCAAAGCTTCAAGAGCTTTACTTTTTTAGTTATGATAATTAAATGCATAGCAACCTTTACATGAAAGAAACAATCTTCATTTCCATGAGTTGACATAAGAGGTTCCCTTTACCATTGAAATGCACGGCGTGCACCCTACTCAAATGTGAACAGAAACGATTTTACGAACCTACACAAACCTTGTGTGTGAAGTGCTGTCCCCTGTTTTCATGAAGTGATACACAAGTAACAATAAAATACATTGAGGGTGTCTCTTTGTACATGTCGTAAGAACGGAAGTAGTCTGTTTTGCTTCTTTTTGGAGTTTCGCAAACCAACACGCCCCTTTTTTTTTAATTGCTTATTAATTTAGGACATAAAACAGTTAAAAGCAGTATATTTGTCAAGTTCAAAGCATCAAGAATCCACAATGAGAAAACTAGCTGAAAACTCTCTGAAATGTTAAAAGATACTGGTAGTTTTTCTTTGGTCGCTAGTTGTCATTGGTATGATGCGTGTGTCAGTTTGTGGCGTCAGTGACGATAATATGCATAACATATTCAGGGAATAGAACTTAAAATGGCAAAGTTGTGATTAAGGCCCATAACAAAAGGACTACACATGAATTGGAGCCATATACAATGTATGTATATTCCAAGCAAGCTCATGTTTGCCACACTATGATAGATGTACCATGTATAGCAGAGGCCCATCACATACCTTTCTTGGCTTCATAGCTCACTCATGTTCCTAATGCCTGTCTGATTTTCTCACAATGGGAGTGCGATTTTCCCTCAAGTGGCCTTGCCTTTATCAAGCCTACAATCCAAGTTTCTCAGTTCGTCATTTTTCTTTCTTTTGCAGAACTATGACACATCGGAGTCTAAGCTTCGTCGTGAGTTTGAGTCCTACGGACCCATCAAGATGGTATGTTCTTTAGTAGTTTCCTGTAACCCTAGAAGTACCCTGTATTAACCAGTTGCCCCCAGGATTCTTTTTTTATTTTTGTCCCGTCCCCCTGGGGGGGATTCTTTCGGCGGAATTGCCGGAATCGTTTTTCTTGGAGCATGTTGAGAGTACTGTTAACACAAAGAAGCCCTGACTTGACTTTGCCAAGAGAACAGAGATTCTCTTTATTGGATTGTCTGATTATTTTTCTCGACCGAGAAAAATGTCAAATTCACGCAGTGTGAGTTACAAAACATTGGCCGTTACCTACAGCATAGGAGTGGCACTAAACACGGAACCATGGCTTGATTACCGGCTCACTCTGACTTACCTCCATTGAGCCAAAATACAATGAATTAACAATGGTGGAAGCCTCTTGATGTCTCGAATCCTCTTCTTGGAACAAAAGGACAAAGGTCTGGAATCGGGGACTACACAAAAACCACCTCTCGATAGCCAGAAAACACCAACATATTTTTTGTCCGTTTTTTTTTGTCTTTGTGTGGGTGAAACGAAGCGTTAGACAGCGTGTGTGTTGTCTGTGAACGCTCAGCAGTGGATTGTCCATACCATGATACGACCTTTGCTCAGGTATTCCAAAATTACACAATGGCGTCTCAGCTTCCATTTCCAGGCAGGGGAAACATTTGCGTGTATACACTCCATTCGTTGGCTACTGGCTAAATATGTGTAATGCCATGTATTCTAAAACTTTCTACTCATTTTTAGTCTAAAAACAATGAGTACCTTCAAGGCACACACAAGTTCAAAGCTTCCCAAACTTTCTTTTGGTCTCATCTTGAACTTCACCCAAAGCCTGCATCGGTTTATCTTACTTCAATTCAATTCAGCATGGTTTATTAAAAAAAATCATGAATGGCAGCTGCAGCTGAATTGCACATGAATTACATTTAAAAAGACATTGAATAGGGAATTAGGCTACATCAGAAAAGGTTTAAAAAAAAAAAAAAAAAAAGCGTAAGGGCACCACAGAACTTTTATTTTTATTTTTGAGCAGTACATGTAAGTCATTGGTTTACTGCAGGGATTTAGATTTGTACTAATTATATTTTGCATACATTTTCCATTTACCTCAAGATCCATGTTGTTCATGACAAGAAGAGTGGCAAGCCAAGAGGATATGCATTCATTGAGTATGAACATGAAAGAGACATGCACAGTAAGTACCCATTCCCGTCCCTCCATAAACGATTGTATTGACCAGTAAACTTGAATCTCTTGTTCCCTTGATCCTGTGCCACCCATTCCCGTATTGACCTCAATAGACCTTTATCATGCTGCAACCATCTTGGTCATGTTCCCTGTATCTAATAGCAGTGATACATGCTAATATTCATTGTACAAAAAGGAGCCAGACTATTTGCTTATCCATTCTCGGTTTGGTTACATTGGTTTGAATGGAAGAATTTCAAGATGGCCGCACCATGATAAAGGTCTATTCACCTGACGTCATCAACTGTGATGGTGCAAATACGGTGATGCCATTTTGGGCATCAGATTCCATGTGGGTCTGGCTGTGCAGAGCGCATTTGGCGATGCGCGCGCGGTGAGACTGCCACCATATCTTTACGTGCAGTTCGACCCCCAACGTGGCAGAGTGTAGCCACGTGTGACATCAGTGCAAGGGGGTGCAAGACCATTCATTTGCGACGTCCCAGTCACAAATTTTGCCAGCCATGGTTGGCAAAAGTATGGGCAGCCTTCACTGCAAAAAGAAAACACCAAATTATCAAATTTTATTACAAATTCAGTCAAATTACCCAAACCAATGATGAATCAGTGATTGCCACCAAAAACGAATCAAAATTACTTAATATTCTTCATAGCAAAGGATTTTAATGATTGATTCAGAACAAATTTGTGCCGATCCAATTATAAATGTTGTGCTACTCAAGGCTGCCCATACAAAATGGTGGTCAATGTTGGCAAACAAAAGAAAGATATGTTGACCCAATTTACCTGATGTCATCATTGCAATAATCTTGGCTGCGCCATTTTGGAAGTCAATTTTCCTGTGTGTATGTCAAGCGACGAGGCGTTTACACGCTTACCATAATTTTGTTACGTGCAATTTGACTCCCAAAAAGCTAGCGTGGCAAACAGTAGCGGCTTGTGATGTTAAAGCAAGAGGTCTGTAGACCTTAATAATGCTGCCAACATCTGTGTCATGTACCCTGTATGTAATAGCAATCATAAATGCAGTTTGATATGGTTCAAAATGGGACCAGTCTAGTCTGCCCTTCCGACCTCGGTTCGGTCACAATAATTTGAATGGGAGAATAACAAGATGGAGGTCTGTTCCTGGAATCAGATGTCCCAAAAGCTTCATGTGGATTTGACAAACACTGCATATATAGACCTTTCCTTTGTTGATAAACAAACCGCGCTGGTTGGCATGGACGGCCAAATGTAGCAAAATATTCAAGTCTTATTGTCAGACGTTGTGGCCAAATTCAGCATTTGTGCATACTTTTTATTAAAAGAAAATACATCCCGTTATTGGTTTGTTTCCAACAGGTTTTGAACAGTTTTTTGAATATTTGTTTAACATTTTTACAAACAGTGATTATCTGTTTTTGCTTTGCATTGATGGCTCCCCGTAGTTTCTCCATCTTGGTTGGCAAAAACTCGGGCTGTGACGTTACAAAAGAAAGGTCTATACAGTGCCACACATAGGCTCGATAACGGGCCCAATTTCATGCCTGTGCTCACCATGCCTACCGCAGTATTCTGTGCTTATGGCCCATAGAATTATGTGCCTTACAGGCGCTGTAAGCGAAGAAATCCACGGTAAGCAGAACCATGAAATTGGACCCTGTGCATCAAAGGAATGTACGCCATTGGTTTTTGGAAGAGTAAATTACAGGCCGAATACTTACAGAGTTGATAGAGGCAATCGCCTCCATGCCCCTGGTCATTGCCTTGGTGCCCCTTGAAATGTTCCAGTAGAAATTTATATTTCTCTCACTAAAGAAAAACTGCCTTGCCCTTAACAAGAAAGAACAAAGTGTAAGGTCTGGATTAGACCGATCCATTAAGCCCCACCCCCTAAATATATTGACCAATCACAGCATTGGCTTTATCACCACTGTACACATGGGCAGCACAATGTGCGTTTCTTCAGTGCCACACTGCACGACATGAACGCGCGGTCTATAAGTACACACACACATGTTCATATTTTCCAATAGGATTTTATCATGTAGGACTTTTGTCAGACTTTTGGTGGCGTAGCCAAGGCTGTGATTTTTCAACACGTAATGGGGGTGGGGCTTAATGGATCGGTCTCTTAAATCCCATCCACTAGATTTCAAGCTGAAATTTAAGCTGGTACATGTAAGAGTATTTCTAAAGATGATTGAATTTGTGTACCTGGTAAGTTGGGATAGGTTTGTATGTGTACTCTCTGCAAGCAATATACACCTATGACCTGATGATAGTCTTCAGCATCCCTCTGGATCCACCACTGATGCGTGTAAAGTTGTACTTTGCAGATGTTTTCTAGTTATCAAACTTAACCAGTTGCACCTAGCTGGCCTTAAACTTGATCATCGTTGGTAGTGTTCCCAAAATGAAGAGCAATTCTATAAACCAATGTGTGTGACGCCCCATGCCAAACTCAGGCACTTCACAGAGATGGTGAAAGAGCATGAAAAGTGAAGACAATGGAAACAACAGCCATTATATCAATGGGATGTCTTAAACTTTGTGTGTGTTGATAGATACTTAGATACCTGTCATTTGAAAGCACTTCTCCTCATCTAATTGATGAGCGAATAACCCAGTTTTGAGTTTTGGCAGGAATTTCATGGTTCTTTTGGCATGGAGCGTCACGTGTGACATCACACCTTTAAAAAAAAAAAACCAAAGAGTCTAGATTTGTTCACAGCTCAGTGGTTGAAAACAATATCTTGTATTTTATGGAGATTGCATCGTATGATTTGTCTTCATTTATGTAGGAAGAAAGGAGGCAGATCTCAAAATTTGTTCAGCTCTTTTTTTTTTTTTTACAATTCTTGATTTTACATGTAACACTGCAAAATGTGAACTTTCCCATACATGTAGTGTACACCGTATAACCTGTGTAAACAGTAGAGGTACTGTGTGCGTGTGTCTTGTCCACCATGACATAGAGTGCGCAAGGTCCCTTATTTTATAATCAACCTGAGAGAGCAAAAACTTCAAAGGGATGAATTTTGAGATTTTCCAAAATCAGGGCCTCTGTTACCCCCGTGTGAATTTGTGAGGACAGTTATACCACCCAAGGGGACAATTTCACAAAGCACTGAGATTCATCTTAAGACGAGCTGTCGGTATCACCATAGTGGTTCTTATTGTGACATCACACTTTGCTCAGCAGTTAAGATTGATTCGCGCTTAAGATAGCTCTTAGCTCTTTGTGAAATCGTGCCCTGTGCAAACATAGAGTTAATGTTTAACACCCGCGTTACCGTGTTTATGAGTAGTTGTAATTTCCAGGAATTTCAGTTGTTATCAATGTAGGGAATTGTACATGTATGTATTTCAGGGTAGCTCTACCCACCTAGTCTAGCCTTACTACACATTGACGTAACTGTATCTTTTTGTCACCCTTTCAATACAGCCACACATAGTGTGCTGCCCCCACTCAGTCAGTCGGCCTGGCATGACAAAGCCTCAGCCTTGCTGCCTCTCTTAGCCTTGTCATTAATCCATTTCATGGATGGGTTTGTATATGATATGGTAAGCGGTACAGTGGCCCCCCATATTCAACACACAGACATATCCAGAGGGCCAATGAGGAAGGGGTGGGTGAAGACCGGGGGGGGGGGGGGGTCTGGGGAAGAGGTTTCTGGGGAAGAGGTTTCTCTTTAACAACCATACACAAATAATCATCTCTCATTGTTACAAGACACCAAAATTGGCAATCTTTGAGGAGACATTGCTATGGATGCCCTCTCGTTAGATACGGGCTCAGAAATGCTAGCTATGCAGAACCTTGTGCAGAAGTTTCTGTCACACAGTACATGTAGTAACGTTGGTAGAACAGTGTTTGCTTTGTTCTGCTCAATACACTATACATCAACAAGTACATACCCTGAGCCAAGATTCTCTTCGATCAACATACATGTAGCTGCAACAACAATAAGAAACATTAACCTAAGTTTTTCACCAAACATGCCCAAGCTCGCTATATTTTCACAAATCTGAAATTGTTTCTATTTGTTTATTTTTTTTAAAAATATTTTCTTTAAGATAATGTTTAAGGAATGCATCAACTTCAGTTTGAAAACAAACACAAATCAATATGCATGCATTGATGGTACTCTTCAAGCATACCAGAAACACGACAGACATTGGCAGTAGTGCAGACATTAAAACAACCCGAAAAACAAAAACCAGAGTAAGGAATTAAAAAGTGCAGACCATACCAGGCGTCCAATGATGGCACTTTGTTTGATCCTATTAAAAATAATTTCATTTTAAAGTTCTACACTTGATCAGACAAGCAAGTGCTCAGATTATTTTGACGAGATATTTTAAATGAAATTTGATTGTTTGTTTCCATCATTAATGTATTGCAAACATGTCAACAGTCTCTTGGAAGACAACTCTCATTGTTATACCACGGTAATAGATTGTGAATTTTTATTGGTGGAGAACCAATCATGTGATGTACTACAAAGACGCATGTACATGGTGCGTGCGCTCAGGAGAGGAACGTGGGTGACGTACCCCACGGGGTACACTACCTTGATCGTTCCCACCGCTGTCACGGTCGTTTCCACCACAATTACAAAATAGCCCGGGGTATGAGGTTGTGTGTAAGTTCCTGTTAAAGTACTTATTTAAATTTTGTTCCGACAAACAACAAAATGCAATGTTCAACAAGAAATTAACAAAGAAATATATAATTTATTTTACTTTATAATGGTTTCCCAATCCTGCAGTCTGTTACCATGGTATAACGAAACAATTGTTGCCCGCTGCGTGATGTGGTCCATGGTATTTTGTACTCCCTCTGGGGCGAAAGGCACCTCTCTGGGGCAAGAGGCACCCTCATCTTCGCCTCGGGTGCCTCTTGCCCCCTTCGGGTGTACAAAACACCATGGACCCAATCACAGCGTGCGACAATTGTATAATGTTGGCTTTTTGGACATTGATATACATGTAACAGTACGTAGTCCCAATCATTTTACTCAGCTAATTAGCTCAAACCAGTTTAGAACCTCCGTATTTCTTGTGCCCACAATTGTTGGACCCCTGGTATGTGCCGTGTTCCGGGTAAGTTACCCAGCGTCACAACCTCATACACGGAATGTGTCAACCCTGTTCCAATCTCGATGGCTGGGCGTGCGATGTGTTTTGGCGAGACTTGGTAAGATGCCAGGTAAATTTGTGTCTTTGTATTCTTCAGACTCAAGTGTTGAACTATCCATTTGAATTTCTTTTTGCTTTGAATCATGAAGAGAAACTGCACTCTTTTGAACTGACATTTTATTTAAAAAAAAAAACACAAGGGGAAAAGGGTGTTTAGTGTAATGGGTTCAACAAAAGAAGTACATTAGCTTGTTTTTTGAAGTCTTCGTTTAAAATCGTTTTAAGATCTCTTGAAATTGTTTCTCTATTTTTGACAAGACTTCATACTTTGTTGCAAATCATTTTCATAAATCATACCTGATGACAGGCTGGTAAGACCTGTGCTGTTTCGAACAGGCTGGTAAGACCTGTGCTCTAAGGGACAATTGTACCTTGTCGCTTTTTTTTGTTGTTGTCTCGTGTAAATTTGCCGGGTTGGTAAGCCCATGATTTGTTGAACATCTTGCAAGTACTTTACCGGAAAGATATGACTGCATTTGTCTTTTCCTGTTTGGAGTTTTCGACGATGTTCCCTTTTACGTAAGTGATTTGCTCTTAAGAACTAGACGCATGTTTTCCCTATTTGATTGACTTAAAAAAAAACAATGTTAGCTGGTGAATAAGTGTAAGTGATTGTTGTCCTCGGGGTTTGGTAAGCCCATAGTTGGTGGACCATGTACAGCAGAAGTGGAACCTGGGTTTTTTGGGTGTTGTAAGTTTTCAGCGGAGTCAACAATGAAAGCGATGTCTGAAAAACAAAAAGTTGTAGGCGGCAGAGTAAGTTGGGTTTATTTTTTGTTAGGGGGGGGCGGGGGTGGGTAAGCCGGTATTAAAGTCTAAAATGGATGCTGGGTTGGTAAGCCCAACTTTGTGATCATGTCGAGAACTTCAACATTGAGGAAGGGCTCAAGACCAATTACAAAATGGCGTTTATCAGAACAGAAGGTAACGTTGACGAAGTTCAGGATGTAGAGTGTGAGTTTTTGGGTTGGTTAGCTGACTTTAATTCTTTTAAACTGCCGTAGGAGACAGGTACATGTAGAGTGATCTCTGTGTATTAGTGGTATGTCTTTTGAATTGCACTTTTTTTCAGTGTCTCTTTTTTTTTCACTGGGTTGGTAAGCCCAAACTGTTGTAAAGTTTTCAATGTAAGGGGCAGAAAGTCAAGTCAAATTGGCGACAATTAGACATCTTCCATCAAATCTGTGTAAGTTTTATGGTGAGCATGGAACACAGGTAATATTGGTGTTTGCAACCATTTGATATTCATACATGGGAGCTGTATTATTTTAATTTGTTGTACGTTTTTCTGTAAAAAAAAGCTTGCGGGGTTGGTAAGCCCATTTGCATCAAATTGTCAATCTACGACAGAGAGCAGAAATGGTAACCATAGTATTGGTGACATTTGTTCTTTTATAAGGTTTTGTGTATTTCTTAAGTTGGGAAGCCCTTTCTTCTTGCACAGTACGTAAGAACCAGTACATCCCATCAGTTGGGAGGGGGTGGGGGTGGGGGTGTACAGAAAACTAGAGCATGTATTGATCAGTTTTTTAAGACATAGAGATGTGCGGATCAATGTAGGAGTAATGGCCCCTTTTCAAAAACCACGGCTTCGACTCCGGCTTAGGCTTGTGCCCCTGTTTGAAGGCTGGCATGAAAAGTGTCTGTTTTCACAATGACTGATAGAGCCTAAGCTGGAGCCCAAATCAAAGCTTCGGTTTGGAGAAGGGCCTAAGAGTGTAAGAGGCTTGGTGGAAGCGGACATGGTCAATCCAACAATGGAAAGGAACTTTATCTCCTGCCGCCAAAAATCTCACTGCTCATCATCTAATCATTTTAAATTCTGCGTAATTTTCTTGCTTGCTTATTCGATTGTTGAAGAGGAAACCTTGATTTCAAGTTCGTTCATAAGACGCAGCATACTTGCTACCAATAAAGTGTTGTCATGTTGCACCCATACATGTCAAAATCTCATCCTACCAGACTATTTTTTCCCCTGCCAGCCTCAGTTTGAGGACAGGGATTTGAATAGGTGAAAAAAAAGATGGGTGCAATATAATAAAACGTATATGGTTAATCCCTTGACCACTGATGGGCCGATCCATTAAGCCCACCCCTCAAACATTTTGACCAATCACAGCATTGGCTACATCACCACTGTCCATGTTGGCAGCAAAATGTGCGTCTCTTCAATGCCACACTGCACGACACGAATGTGCGTGCTATAAGTATGCGCACGCATGTTTACATTTTGCAATAGGATTTTGTCATGTTGGACTTTTGGTGGCGTAGCCAAGGCTGTGATTGGTCAACATGTGAGGGGCAGGGCTTAATGGATCAGTCTATTACTGGGATGGCACCGTCATGCCAAATTCTGCATCAGTTGCTCTCGTGGAATGGACTCTTGAGTAATAAAAAGAATATTCTCCCCAGTGTATGGAGCGCCAGCAGTGGCGACAAAAAGACTGTTCAAGAGTGTCTGTGGGCGTTTGCTAAATCTTGGCTTTATGCTCACTCCGCCTGTTTCAAGAACAGTGCCAAAAGCGCACATTTTCAAAATAAATTATGGAGACGAAGTCGGAGCCTGGGCCAACGCCCGGGTTTAAAAAAAGGCCTCTAGACCTTTCTGTTGTTTACAAACATTTCCCACCATTTGTATGGGATGCCTCGAGTATCAAAAAATGTATAAACTGGCTTGGTCAAAAAATAGCCGTTTTTAATAAAAAAAACTCAATTGTTTTACAAACTATAAGTTTACTTTTCATTTTGAAGAGTAAGTTTTATTTATCATTAATGTAGGTATTAATTTGATAGAATTATTGGTTGAATAAAACACTCTTTTTTTTTTTTTTTTTTTTGAAGGCCGCCCATACTTTTGCCAACCACAGTTTGGCAAAACTTACGGCTGTGTTGTTGCAAAAGAAAGGTCTATGATGCGTATTACAATATGGTAGCACTGCAGTGTGACAGTTGGAGACTGGTTTTTAATATCGAAGGCTACTCCTATGTTTATCAGAGGTTTTAGCTGGTAATCATTTTATGGTCACAAAGACGCCTGACTGCAAAGTGCCTTCCTGCGCCGGGTTTAAAAGCTTGTACTCTTTGCCATGCAAAGTGAGGTCCTCTTAAATTATATTTGAATAATTGACAAGTTAATATTAGCGGGTCAAGAAGGTGTTTGCAAATTTTCCATACAATACTTCGGACTGTAAAAATAGAATGGAATTTTGAAAACATTTTTGAAATACAAAAGTAAAGAGTTAACTTTTTACGCTTAGAGGGGCTAGTCACATGAGGCAGTTTTTACAGACGGTGTCTAGGCAACCAACTGCACTGCTTGCACAAAAAGGAACACTTCGGCAGCTCAATGGACATTTTTTCTAACAAGGCTTACACTACGCCAAAGAAAATTGGGATAACAATTCAAATGTGAATGGTGCTTTCCTTTCTGGAGATCGCCTGGAACTGGATTCCTGTAGTCTGCCTCATCTGACATAGCCCGAAGATGTCAGTGGATTTTTTATGTTGAGTTTCAGGTGGTATTAAAATATTCCATAGTTTAGAAGCGGCTGATGAAAATTACCTACCACCCACTGTAGTTGACATTCTGAGTGGGATAATCTAAACAATACTGTTTTTCCTTTCGAATCATCAAATCATGTTGTTTTAAATTTCTGAAGTTCCCAAACTGCCCTTGTTCTCCCTGGTATTGTAATGGATTAACTTAATGGCTTTCCTCCCACGTAAAAACAAAACAAAACAGAACAGGGTTAAGTTGTAAGTATAAATGTGGGTCATACTTCAAGTTGTGAAAAGCTTCTCTTCTCTCCTGCCACACAACAAGCAGTCGCCAAGCTTAACACATGACGTCATCAGCAGTGATATGACCTTTGACACACCTCAAATGACCTTCAACCCTTGCAGGTGATATTGTGATTTTGTTGTGAGAGAGTAGTTTGCATGTTTCGGACACTTGAGCGTCGCAGCGCAGATTCCTACACTTCATGCGCTGACTTTTGAATTCTCTTTAATCCGTAGATGCCTACAAGTACGCTGATGGCAAGAAGATTGATGGGCGGAGAGTCTTGGTAGATGTTATGAGGGAGGGGACGGTCAAAGGATGGTTGCCACGGAGACTAGGTAAGAAAACCAATATGCACAAAACCAGTATTGATTATTGAAGCATACTTAAAGGCATTGCATACGTTTGGTAATGACTCTGAAAATTTTTGGCAATAAAAACTTACTTGGTAAGAAGTACAGCAGCTTTGGATAGTATAATGCATTTTGAGAAACGTTTCACTTCGAAGTACTGCAGTTATGGAGAAATATATCACTTTTTATCACCCAAAAATTTGAATCTGAGAAGCGTTATGGCCGTAACGCTTCTCAGAATGTGTATTCCAATGACGGATACTTCTTCTGCGTGAACACAACCGCTCCAGATTTTTGGTGATATCTCAAAAACGCTGCCACCTTTTGAAATGAAATTTACACAGGTTAGTTTTATGGTATATATCTACAATTGTATAGCATTAAGGCAAACGTACGGTTCAAAAAACCAAAGGTATACTTTGCCTTTAACACCTTAATACAAATCAAAAGAGATATTCTCTCAGTGTTTGTTCAAATAAAAGCAGTTTACATGTTAAACTTTGTAGAAATTTTTTTCTAATCAGATTTTCTGGTCCTGTAAAATCTATTCTGGTCCTGTAAAAAGTGTAAGCTACAAGCTCTCTAGATTTGTCTCCTAAATTGGAGTCCTGTAGATAGTTACCAGTGTTGTCTTACACCCATGAATGTTTGTGTTATTGGTAGGTGGTGGCTTGGGGGGTACAAGACGGGGCGGCCCTGAACACAATGTCCGTCATTCTGGAAGAGAGGAACCATCGCAAGCAGCTGCAGCGAGGTGAGTCTTTTGCATTCAAGTATAGAAAGAATTTATAAATGTAAACATTGTATTAACCCTAACCAAATGGGACCATATGCTCACACACAACCCAAGTCCTGCAATATCCTTCAGTCTGAGAGGGTAAAAAAAACCTTCCAAATCCTTGTACATTTTATCCACATGACATATGACCCAATTCCTTCGAAATCCTTTCAGCCCATTGTTAAAGGGGCTGTGTCGTCAGGATCGTAGTCTGCCTGTTTCTGGGCCCAGAAACATGAACTCTCACCCAGTTACTGCATGGGCCGCATTGACCATCATATCACAAAGGGCACCGTCATTATTATTCTGTGATGTGACCTCTACTCGCGCCCGTGTGCGTGCAATAACAGGTTAAGCGGTCATAAGTCAGTCTAGCCACAGACTCGCTGTGATCATGACGACACAGCCCCTTTAATTATAGTTTAGCCAAATTGCATATGACCCAATTTCTACTATATCACATTTTAGCAAAAGGATTAGGATCATATTATGATCCTAATCCTTCTAAATCCTTCTTCATCAAATACAACCTAATAGCGTAATTCCTACTTAATCCTTGCACAGCAAAAACACACTGACCCAAATCCTTCTGGATCCTTCTCTGCTGCAGTGGCGTAATACCCCATATCTATCAAAATCCTTCATATTTGGAGAAAAGGAAATTGAAGGATTTGGTTTGGTTAGGGTTAAGGCAATCAACTTTACACCTGATTTCACATTTCTTCCTAAATAATACCATAGAAAAAAACTGTTTAGTGTGAATTGCCTTTTTTATTTTATTTTATTTTTGCTATTACAAAGTTAACCAAGCACAATCCATTTACATTACCCATTATAATAGAAAAGTTTGTTGTATGTTTTTTTTTTTTTAAATTCTTGCATTGTGAAGTACTAGTGCTAAAATCATTTTTAGGTTTTGTCATTACTGATATCTGGCTCAAGAGCCACTGTACGTAATTAATGAAATGAAATCTGGTATGGACACGTTCTTACAACGATCACACATTGGAATGGCCCTGTCACACAAACCTGCGTCCTACTGAATCGATTTAACAAGAGGTGGTGGCATTTTATCAACCTTGATGAGGGCATCAGGCTTAGAGAAGAGGAAACTAAATTGCTAAAGTTGGCAGATCTCATGACCAGCTAGCCATGCTAGCTGAAGTGAAGGTGACACTTCCTAACAGTGTCATTGATTAGAGGATGGTACAAATTCTTTTTTTTTTCTTTTCTTTTTATCCCTTTTTAAAAAATTTTTTTACCTAACCTCTTTAGTGATACTATGGGGGACTTATAGACAGTCCTTTCCCACAGTTCTCACAAGTATTACGCATGTTCAGAACTGCGTGCACAATACTGAGCGTGTGCGCGCATGTTCAGAACTGCGTGCACAATACTGAGCATGTGCGCGCATGTTCGGAACTGTCAAAAAGGACCATTGTGTCTGCTGCCGCCAGCAATTCAAAAGTCTCCCATTAACACTTAAAATCTTATTTGGGATCAAAGCCTTCTTTTTTGTGGGGGGGGGGGGGAGATTTTGCGATTCCACCAAAGAAGTATCTTAAAGGAGCTTTGTCGCATCTGAGCAGACATAAGTAGCTTAAACAGTTTCTCTCAAAAACTGTCAGAGATTAGTGATTAAAATGTCAAGTTGTTGCCATGCACTACCATCCCCTTTAGCTTTTATTTTTCTACCAGGTTAGACTTCAAACTTATCGGACCCAACCTTTGATTTGTTTGTAACAGAGATGAAGAGGATCGAGACAAAGATCGGAACGAACGTCGTGATCGCAGCAGGAGTCGCGATCGGGACAGGGAACGTCGCCGGGAGCGTGATAGAGACAGGGAGATGGACCGTGGGAGAAGAGATCGTGATAGGGACCGAGATCGTGACAGAGACCGCAGGGATCGGGACCGCGATCGAGACCGTGATCGTGACCGCGATCGTGATCGGGATCGGGATCGTGATCGTGATCGCGATCGAGATCGTGATCGGGAAAGGCGCAGGAGGGACCGTGATCGAGAGCGAGAGGGTGAACGAGACGTCGAAAAGGATGGTACTGAAGCAGAAAATGATGATAAAGACCAAGACAAGGACCTCCAAGAAGCCATTGAGAGAGACCGTGACAGGGACCGCGGACGAGACCGTGACAAAGACCGTGATAGACGGAGGCGAGATCGTGACAGGGATCGTGACCGCGATCGTGACAGACGGGACAGGGACAGGGACAGGGATCGGGATCGAGATCGGGATCGCGGGCGTGACCGCAAGCGAGAGCGTGACCGTGGCGACTATGGAGACGAGGAGCCACCAGATGTCAAGGTTAAGATCGAAGGAGCTGGTGGTGAGGATGTTGGCCTGGTCTCATATCCAGCTGACGATGAAGAAGAGGTAGCTCAAGATGAAGAAGAGGTTAAAATCAAGAAGGAAAAGCTTGATATGGGATATGGTGACGTTGAACCTACCAATGGTTACCAAGAGTAGAATCTTAATCTTTTTTAACCTCAAGGATTTTTGGACTTACCTTCATACAAACTTACAGTTCGAAGTGCTTTGTGACGTAAGTTGTTCCTTTTTAATGTTTTTTTTTTATTTTGTTTTTTAACTTGCTAGATGTCTTTTTCCTTTGTTTTAAAATACAATTTAAAAGAGAAAAGGTGATTAATTTTTTTTTTATACAGTACATGTGATGTTCCCTTTTTTCATAAATATTCACGATGTAAATTGTGCTGATTTGCATGTAGAGTTTTGTTTATTTCCCGTGTCATGAGTTCTTATGTGTATTTTGTCTGCAGAGAGGTCAGTGAAAATCAGTGATTTGAACTGACCCTACTTGTTTACAAAATAGAACCCATTGCCAAAATGCCACGGGAAAGACGGGGGCCCAATTTCACGGCTCTACTCACCGCAGACTTCATCACTCTCTGTTTGCAGGGTTTAGCGCCAAACATCTGCACTTTCTGTGTATGAGACGAATTGAGAAAACAGAATTAGCTGTTGCAAACTGCTTACTAACCCTGTGGTAAACAAATGCAAACAATTGTTAATGGCCTCGTGTTTTGACCATAGTGGAGTCTTTCTCAAAGGCTATGAGAAGAACTGTTGGAATTGTGAGGTACACCCGTAGTACATAGCAATAAGCGTAGACTTTTCGGCTACATGAAGTGCCGATTTTTCGTCCAGGCTGTGCAGTAGTTTTGTAGCAGGCGCCGTCACATTTTTTTGAAATGAGGTTTCTGCTGAAAATCTCTTGATGGTTTATGAAAAATGCAAAATGGTGAATCTAAAACAAAACGTTCAGTGAGCTGGAAATGTAAAGTGATTCTACTAAGAATCAGATGGAAAAGTTCAAACTTGGAAATTCTGCAGAGAAAGGTACAAAGAGAGTTTCAGTTTTGTCAAACGAAGGAACATCAAAAGGAACCATATGATGTGTGTATCATTCGGGCAAATAAATGCATTGTCGCCCATGGTTTACTTGCAGTTCCAGTATTAAATTTGCTTGTGCTCCTTCTAACCTTCTGAGAGCCTTTCTTATGTATACCAAAATGTCGCATGGAGTAACTTCTGCGGATAATTGCATCCTTACGTTTCTCCATTAAAAGGAATACCTCAGAAAAGATGCACAAAATTATTTATTTTTCTTTACAGCCTGTCAATGTAACCATGTTAACAAAATCTGAGCTAGATTAGAAATTGGATACATTTCAAATTGAAAGTGGAATATTGCTTCTTCGTCTTTTTAAACAGATTTTTCAATTTCAAAGTTGTCCAAATTTGCTCAGTACAAGTACATGTGTACATCTATAATTATGGAGTGGTTGAAAAACACAATTTTATTTTGTACAGCAACTGTAAAAAAAGAGCAAAAAGAGTTTTGGGGTACTTGTTTCGTGCATGTATAAACAAAACTATGAAAAGATAACATCGTGATGTTACCTTTAATGTTTAATGTGTAGCTCTGTTTATAGCATTTATTTCAGTAGGAGACTTTCATTTTGGGGACACTAGGTGGCAGCAGACTTACCAGGTCAATCTACTGTTCTCTGAGATGCATATTCACTGAACTATGTAAGAACTAGAAATTGACCTGCGTCATGGAGCTGCTTAAGCCGGAAACTGTCCGGAATAATTTTCTGCTCGGCAAAAATAAGCAGGGAACCAGTCACAGACTGTGTGTGAAATGGTACTTTGGCTGGTAGCCTTATTGTGGTAAGCAAAATTGTTTTGTGTTCAGCTCTACTGTTTTGTGCACAAGCACACCCGATACTCCTCATTTGTGTCAGTAGTAAGCGGAACGAAGGAACACTGAGCCCTCGTTCATGAGGTGGTGGCACCCCAGATGATACTGAATGATGTTAATTAAGAAAACTAGAGTTATCTAGGTTATGGGATTATAATCTGTGTTGCTTATGAACGAGGGCTCAGCGTTTTTTCCTTCTGCTTACCACTGACACACATGAGGAGAATCGGGTGTCAAGCAGCTCTGTGAAATTGGGCTCTGGTAACCCCCGCTGCCCAGTAGCATTCCAAGATATCACATTGAGTTTTCTCTGGTTTGTTATGGATTTATTTACCTCTAAAGACTGAATTTTGAATGAAATTTTATCTTCCAAAAACTAAATGGTGTTCCATCTCTTTGAGCTTGAAGTAGGAGCCCAAACCTAGCAGTAGTGCGGGAAGCATTTTGAAATGTAAGGCTTGAAAGAAACAGTTAAAGGGGCTGTGTCGTCATGATCACAGCGAGTCTGTGGCTAGACTAAAATATGACCTCTCAACCTGCTATTGCACGCACATGCGCACGAGTAGCGGTCACATCACAGAATAATAAAGACGGCGCCCTTGTGATATGACGGTCAATGCGGACGCGTGCAGTAACTGGGTGGGAGTTCATGTTTCTGGGCCCAGAAACAGGCATGCAGACTACGATTATGACAACACAGCCCCTTTAAGAAAGTAATCTTCAATGATGGTTCTGGAAAGTCAAACACAAAAATTGTAAATCATCTTGTTCTTTGTCGAGGCTGGGTGAAGCTTACATATGAAACAGGATATCAAATTCCTAATACTTCCTAATAAATTAATAGTTTGTGCATTCTTGTGAAATTTTGTAGATGCATCAATTTGTTTAAATAAAATAAAGCTTTAGGGGTGACCTGTGAAAAATAAAGTGTCAATAAACTAAACTTAATCTTGCATATTAGTGTATATTTTAGGATTGTTAATTGCTTCATCACTTGATGTTGAATTAAATGTCAAAGGTCAATGATAGAAATTTGATGCACCAGTTTTATCAATGAAGTTGCAGGAACCACTTACTAGTACATGTATAATGTTGCCAAGATTATTAAATGTCAATTATGGAAAAGAAGATAGGATTTTCTACTCTAAAATTAACACAAATCACCGAGAGTGATTGGAAATATTTTTTAAAGTAAAATAAAGTCAGTAAAAGAAACAAACACAAATTCTGTAAAATTAATAACACGGATGGGGTTCGAACCCATGAGGACTTACGTCCATTAGAACTTAAGTCTAACGCCTTAACCACTCGGCCACCGTGTTCGCATTCGTAATGGGATTATTATACAATTTTAACGGACATAGTAAGGTACAATGTTATAGTTTCAAGGAAATTTGATATTTTAAATCTAGGTATGTATTTGGAGAACGTTTTTTTAGACAGCTTTGAAGAACAAAAACGACCGTTCACACTGCAGCAAGACTGTCTTTTCAAAAGAGTTCGTTTTTTAAACTGAAGAGGGCGCCCCACATGAACAAAATAATAAAATGTTGCTGCGGAAACAAAACAATTACCACGTGACTAGTTGGTATTTTTACTGTGTATGGCTCCTTGACTCAATGTCATACGTATTCGCGCAGTCTTGCTCTTCTGACTAAATTGCAAAAAACCTCAAAAAAATCTACTGATTGACTGGCCGAGAGTGAGTGATCAAGTGTTAACGCTGATGACGGAGGGGTAAGCATCCTTTTCTTGCAATTAAAATCTTCAATTTACGTATTCTTTTTGAGCAGAGGAGAGAAGTGGGGAGAAAGAGAGAAAATGATGAAAGAATAAAGGGAAGACAAGGAGAAGAAAGAACAAAGACAGAGAGAAGCCGTGAGGAAAAGTGTAATGAAAATAAACCAGGATGGCCCTGTGTGGATGAGTTTGTAACTGTAAAGGATATGAATGATAAGTTGATGGGAAAGAGTTCGAAAGAGCAGGAGCGATTGGTAAAGGTACAAATCAAGTATAGGAAGAAAGTAATGAGAGATGAAAACGTGAGGAATGGTTTGTTGAATGTTTCTAGTAGAGGGAAAGCATTCAGTTTAACACAACTGAAAGAGAACATGGAATTAGTATTGAAAGGAGAAGACAGGATGAAGAAGTTGGAGAAATGGCAGTCTTTGAGTTTGATAGACAAGTGGATGAGCCAACAACATCAATGGTTGGAAGAATGGGAATAAATGTAGACGAGTTGATGGGCAGGCTACTAGTTCATCAAACAGAGACAGAGGGGGTGATTGAGCAGAATGTTTGTTTGATAGTGAAGAAGGATCGCGAAAAAATTATGTTCAAGTATGATAGGTACGATGGACTATTATACAAATATTGACTGCTTCGAGTGGCGAAGTAAAACTAGTCATTCGAGGTGATCCCCGGATTAGCCTATCTTCCCGAGGCGGAGCCGAGGGAAGATAGGCGGCTCCGGGGATCACCAAGAGAGACTAGTTTTACTACGCCATGAGATAAAGAAGTCAATATTTGTTTTATAACACACCTCAATGTCATCCATTTTTGTGGTAATATTCAATAAACAACTGTGCATGTGTAGTAATCAATATTCAAACAACTGTATAAGATCTGACAGGAAATCTTGACAAAAAGAAAGAGGGGTACCAGACTAATATTAATTCTCACATTTCAAATGCACGTATTATTAAAGATCGCTCCACCGGGTTCGAGGTTGTCACACAGCTCATTTAAAACAACGCTTGCAGTCAATGCAGTCAGGGTACCAGGGTATCCAATCGATAGTTCATTGGTTGCTAGTTCATCGGTGGATAGTACCGATTAATAGTTCTTTTGGTCGGTGTGCATTGCAAGAGTAAATATACACAACACCACAACACCACGTTTCGACTAGCCTGCTCTAGTCATCATCAGGAGAATTCCTCAAATGCAATCATCAATCCTCGAATGCCTCACCATGCAATGCCTCAAATCCTATAATATATGTGACATGGGTCGTGCAATCGGTCTATTAGTTTATAATTGTATTGGCCGTGCTTAATATTTAATGCATTTTTTGTTCACAACTGCTCAGAGAACATTCTCCGCTACTCAACCAATACAAGTAGCTATTGAAATTGTAAGAGTTGACAGTTTGGCATAATGGTTTCATGATTTTCTTCACATTGTTTTTAACCATTCTAGGTAAAGTGGCTTTAAACTTGGGGTTGACATAACTGTACATTAGCAATGGAGAGCCATGACATTACATGAACATAGGTGAGTGATAGAAAGTTAACCTTTTGGTATTTAAAGGGCTCATGAAATGTAACTTTTTTAATGCAGTTCTTGGAATTTTTTTTTCTCAACTTTCATTGTGCAATTTTCAAGGGTACTGTTTGGCCTTTTTGATTTTATAATCATAATCATATTCATGAGCAAACATGTGATGTCTTTATCAGATAAATCCCTCAATGTTGCAAAATTACCTTATGAACAAAAAGTTGACAGAATGTTTTATATCTGGCTGTCGTAAACTTTCTGTGTAGTGATTCGTTGTCGATTGTCATTGTGCAGTTTTCAAGGGTATTGTTTTGACTTTTTGGTTTTATGCTCATATTCATATTCATGAGCAAACATGTGATGTCATATCAGGTAGATCCCTCAATGTTGCAATTACTTTATGAACAAAAAGTTTACAGAATGTTTTATCTTTGGCTGTCGTAAACTTTTTCGTTCTTAAGTGATTTGTTGTCGATTGTTTAAATTGTATATATTGTGATCATACTTTGCAATAATCTTGCTAAAATTGATTTCTTTATTGTAGAATAACCGAATTGTCCTAGATTTAAATCTGCTCAGTTCATTAGTACATTCATTAATATTTTTGTGTAGTTTTACATTGCCTTTCTTTCTAAATATTCTATTATTATTTTTGTATCTTGTTGCAACACTTTTGGGTCATTTAAGGTGTAAGGCACTTTATAAATTTAGCCACTATTATTATTAAGCCAGCAAGCAATCTTTGCTCACAATTGCATTGAATAAGCAAATTTTGGGGTTCACGATTGTTATGAATTTCAACAAAAGCCACAGTGTCTCCCTGAAATGACATCACAGCAACAGCGCCCTCTGTTGTCGAAAAAGGCATGGGCAACTTTGAACGTTTAAAGAAGTGCTCTTTTCAATAAAATTCACCAAAAAAGGGACGAATGTCAGTTATTTTTCGTACACTTTATAGGGATTAAAAATGAGCACAACATTTGTTCCTGAGAAATATTCACTTCAGGGGCCATCTATTATATTCACAGATACCTGTGTGGAGAATTTACATGTAGCTGGATATTATTGAGTGGCATCGTTTCAAATTAGTTCATTAGTGTGACTCTCCCCTCAACGAGAATCATCATCGAGGAATCTTATCAAGATATTTAAAGGGACTGTAAGTTATCATTCAAAACCATTGTACATATTTTTTGTAAAACTGTCCTCAGCTGAGATTACTAGATGCTTTATGACATTGTTGGCTTTTGGAAGAGGACAAGATGTAAACACATTTCCAACTCCTTATCCTAGCTTTCTTTTAAGACACAAGAAACACATGGGTCCGACCAACGTGTGAAATGGGTATAGTACATTGGTTGCTATGGGTATAGTACATTGGTTGCTATGGGTATAGTACATTGGTTGCTATGGGTGGAGTACATTGGTCGCTGTGAATATAGTACACTGGTTGCTATGTTCTTGTTCTTCAAGTGCGACAATTGAAATAAGCGATGGTGATTTGGGTGTCTACTAATGTCATTTTCTCGACTTTGACAGTGTGTCAGACAAATTGGATTTCTCTGGTGAATTGGCACTGGTATGAAACGTGGTACCAGCCCTTTAAGATATATTTGAAGAAACTAGTCGGTTTGAATTAAGTCTTGGATACGTGTACACAATGTATTAAAGTCCCTTTAAGTTTTAAACTTGACTTGTTATCTTAACTTATATATCAGAAGGTTGACAGTAATGTTAGATTCTATAACACCCCATAGGTAGATTCTGCCTTGTGATTGGTTTAGAGCACGTCGCATGTATGTATTTGCTTTACTAGAAAGCTACGCAAGCGCAATGCAGTATACCCCTTTTTTCCCAGCAACCAATGCAATACACCCATAGCAACCAATGTACTATACCCATAGCAACCATTGTACTATACCCATAGCAACCAATGCACTATACCCATAGCAACCAATGCACTATTCCCATAGCATCAATGTACTAAACCCATAGCAACCATTGTACTATATCCATAGCAACTAGTGGACTATATCCATAGCAACCAATATGCTATATTCACAGCAAGCAATGTACTATACCCATAGCAACCAGTGTTCTATATTCATAGCAACCAACATACTATACCCAAAGCAAGCAATGTACTATACCCATAGCAACCAGTGTGCTATATTCATAGCAACCAACATATTAAACCCATAGCAAGCAATGTACTATACCCATAGCAACTAGTGTACTATATTCATAGCAAACAACATACGGTACTATACCCATAGCAAGCAATGTACTATACCCATAGCAACCAGTGTACTAAACTAACAGAAACCATGGAAACCAGTGTACTATATTCACAGTGACCAATGTACTATACCATAGCAACCATGAGAACATGAACAAAACACAGATAGTTTCTTTGTTGTTCCAACGGGACTGGCTAATTTGATGAAGTTTTCACAAGTTGGGTTGGAGTCGAACCTGTAACCCTTGCATTCTAGCGCAAACCTCTTAAGTGCACAACACCAGGACTGGTGGGTATACTGGTGTAAACTAAAGTAAATCCCCTAATTAGTTTAGCCCCTAATTATTACATCAATTAGAAACATGACGATTTGCATAAATTGGTCACTCGTTAAACGTTGAGTTTTGAGCGTTCATTTTGGTAATATATCTGCATACCCTGGTTTGTTCTCAGAAAGGGAATGTTCAGCTTGATGGCGAACTGTTTCCAGTGGATGAAATCGAGGCGAGAACCGCCCAAGTAAGTTGTCTTTGATACAAAGTATGGATTGATTTAGCAGTTGAACTGTGCTGGCAGGGCTAGTCTTTAAAAAATCACAACCAAAGTCAAGCCATGTTAGAAGTCATCTTTTCTTTAACTCTTTCACTATGGCACGCTGCTCACAGCGGCTCGGTGAATTACTTCATACGCCGGAGAGCCGCTGCCAGCGGCTGGAAATAAACAAAATATTAAACATTTCCATCACAGCTGTATTTTTATTCCGTAGTGAAAGAGTTAAATTACACACAGAGGTATGCCAGTTTTTGAACTTACAGTTACCCTTACAACCAATGAGTCTAAATAGTAATAATAAAAGTATTATGAAGCCTGATGGAAGACCTCCAAGCACTTTCGAGAAAATACATAAACATTTTATACAGAAACTGCAAGCAAAATATTATCAGTATGCAGTCTGAACAATTAAAATGTATCAAAAGTAAAATTACAAGTTTTCAATTTAAAAACCAGTATACAAATTATAAGAGGTGATAGGTTACCAGCATAGTCACCTGCATCTAAGATTCTCGGCATTGATAACTATTTCTTCATTTACAGAAAAGTAACCCTTGCCCTTATTGGTCTCGACAATGCGGGGAAGACAACAACCATCTTGGGCATTCAAGGAGGTAGGTTTGATGAGAATGTTTAACCACTTGGCGCCGGGTTTCCAAAATTTCTCCATGCCCCCTGACGGGATTATTTCTTCGGAACGGCCAGAACAAATTTGTTATTTTTTAATAACTAAACAAATCAAAGACAACAAAGGTTCTTTGTTTTTGAGAAAATATGAGATGTGTTCAGCATGAATCGCAAAACCTTGGCCAAAAGCCACGGAAAATAATCGGCCCCATGGCTGGAATATGTGCTGGAATCTTCAGAGTCGCTTATGTTTCAATGAATGTTGTTTCAGTTTTTGGAAAGCTTATACTATAACAACATTTGTACATATATTGACAATAAAACTAAAAAACAATGATTTGAAGATGTGCCATGTATACCTTTGTGTAGACAGTCAGTGTAGGCAATGAACCGTGCACAGCAACTCAGTACCAAAAGTGTTAACCCTTTGGTCACTGTAGCGCCCGAAACCGCCCGTCCATTTACTCACTGAACCGCCTGAAACTGCCCAAGATTACAAAACGCTTTGTCTCTCAGGTTTTGCACATGCTAGCGGATCACACCAAACAGTCGTAGATAGAGCTTTGTTAAAATTTGTATTCTGGTTTGAAACGATGATACAGTTGAAAAAGTTTTGTGCGCAACTTTCCAGGCAACTTTTACTCAATCCATAATACATTACAAGTTTCCAGTTTTAGTTGATGCGTCGTTACATTTACACAAGCTTCAATTTAGTAAAGGCAAACAAACAAATGTGTGTAGCATTCGAAAGATAATTTTATCCTCTAAAAGAAAACAATCTTGTAACACAAAAACAAATAATCACATCGAAAGTTATATATTTCTAGACACTGCATTAATCCAGTGACTTTACCCAGCCCCGTTCAGTGAGTAATGACTTACGATGAAGTTGTGCGCAAGTACTAATGGGTAAAGTAACCAATAAAAATGTCATTCATCCCGCTCTTTTTAGAATCACAAGAAGACATTGCTCCAACTGTTGGTTTTGCCAGCACCAACTTTCCATTTGAGAAGTTCGATGTCACCGTGTTCGACTTGGGCGGCGGGAAGAAAATCCGACCCATCTGGAAGAGCTACTACGCTGAGATCCATGGCGTGGTGTTCGTGATTGATGCCAGCGATGAGTCGCGCCTGCGGGAGTGTCAAGACGTGCTCCAAGAGGTCCTGAAGCAGGAACGAATCGCCGGGAAACGGATTCTCATGTGAGTCCAGTGATATGAAGCTTCCATCCATAACTAAGATTTGTCTTTGAGTGGGTTCGAATCCTGGCCGTCTGTTTCTGTCCAAGCCAGACTTGTAGCACTGTACTAGAAACAGCTTCTAGGAACATTGTCTGTCCATGATGTAGCTGGACGTCCCCTTCTGCGTTGGCCTCTTCCCCCAGACCCTTGGAGTGTTTGTTTTTCTGTTTCCGACAATGTGGCCAAAGTAGCGCAACTTGCTTTCAAAAATGCTCTTGGCGAGGATGTTCACTTGGGAATTGAACCCACAACCTTGTGAACGCAAGCTTTGCAAGACCGCTTGACCACACTGATGTTACGCCTGGTCCCTTGCCAAGCATGATCGAGGCCCGTTTTCAAGGTTCTGCTTACCACCGAATTCTGCGCTTACAATGCCCGGTAAAGCGTGTGATTCTACAGCACAGAATTCCATAGTAAGCATAGCCATGAAATTGGGCCCTTTTCATCGTGGCCTCTCAATAGGAAAAGACAAATTAACTGTTAGGTTTTGAACGGTGTTGGGTGAAACTTACGTGCACAGTGCATCAAATTTCATCTAATTTCTTACAGAATTTCTTGTGTGTTTTTAATTTTTTTTTTTTTTTTACTCTCTTGACAGCCTTGCCAATAAGCAGGATAAAGAGGGCGCTCTTGACGAAATCGACATCTGCGATCAACTCAGTCTGGAGGACATGGTGACAGACAGTAAATGCCCGTGCCGTGTGGTAAGACCAAAACTCCCACCCAGCAGGGCTTGATTCCATTAGGCTGCAAGTAAATGAATCTTTATCAAAAATAAAAATGCAAGTCATGTCTGGCCAAGGAAAATAAAACACAAAACAAACACTGTGTATTTAGACCTTACGCACACGACATCATTTGAGTAGATGTGTCAAAAGAAGGTTGCTCATTGGCCAATCCTGTACGCCACGCGTACGTAGCTGTTGAGAAAGCACTACCGTATTTTCCTGCGCATAAGATGCGGCTTATCTGACTTTGAAAGGTACAAAAACATTTCTTTGGGTTATCTAACGGTCCGCCTTACCTAGCATTGCTTGACATCAAAGTGATGATCAAAGATTATAGAGCTCCGTAGGCACAAGATGGGGAACTCTGGCTGAAATGTGAAATCTCACTGGACGCCATTTCGGCAAGTGACTCTATTGATACAACACTGATACGTGCGGACCAGTGTAGACAATGACAATTGCTATCAATGGGAAACACAGGCATTCACTTGCCGAAATGGCACCCATGCGTGTTTCACTTTCCAACAGTAGATAAAGGCCCAGTTCCCCATCTTGTGCCTACGGCGCTCTATAATCTTTGGTGATGATCACTGTCTGAAATCCTACATTCATTCTGTAAAATGATCCTTTTGTTCATCCAGGGTAATCCTACGTGTTATCATTTTATTCAAATAAAACCAACAAGTTGTAGTAGTTTTTAATAAATAAGCTGAAGACAAAAGTCCTGAGGAACTCCGTCGCCAACCAAGCTGTGAACCAAGGCGTGAACCAGCATCGACCCATGCTGGACACGGTTTTCACACGCACACTCAGTGAAAACATTTTGGGGAATTTTTATTGTATAGAGCATTAACATTTACACGTGTTATTTTATGTTATCGCGTAATGCACTATTAGATTTTGCCTACAGAGGGCCTTTGCTCTGATTCTATTGGGTTGTAAAAGCGCCCGCTAGCGATCGTTGGTTCTTGCCTGTAAAGTAGCATGCATAATAGCGAGATAACAAAGACTAGCAGTCCGTTTGTTGGAATGGAAATGATGGGACCACGCGGATGTGTTTTCCTTATGTCAAGAAAATCTTAAAGACGAAAATGAAAAGAAATTAATTTAAAAAAACAGAAGTGATGTTTTACTCAGTTTCATGATGAAGAGAATTCACTATCTCTCATGTTATGTTAAGTGTCATGTACCAACACAATGACTCCTGTATGGTGATGTACTGACAGTGAGTGGTGCCTGGCGAGCCTCTTGTGTTTGCGGTCCATAGAGTTATATATAAGAACTAGAGGGCGTACAAACCATGCGACACAGCCCGACAAGGAGCATTTTTTGACCATTGAGGAAATGGCGCGGACCATTCATTTACACTGGTTACTCATCCGTTCACACAGCAGCCATTTTCTAAGTGGACATTCGTATGCAATTTGCCCATAGGGATTTTCGCCCATGGTGAGTCAGTGGAGGTCTGTGCGTGGCATAGCGAGTACACCCTCTAGTTCTATTATATAACTCTATGGTGCGGTCATTGTGCGCCTTGAATCATGTTTTGGTAGTTTGTGGGTACTGCGCCTTATGCACCGAGCACCTTGTACGCAGGAAAATATGGTATATTATAGTGTCAATGCTAACCTATTTTATCTTGTAAATAGCCATTGTGCCCAACACTATCCGTTATGGCAAGCACACACACCATTGTGGGGACTTTTTTACAATGGAACAAAGGTCCCCACAACGTTTTTCTTTGTCAAACCCTGTCCCCACAGAGGGATTTTTCAGAAAAGGGAATAATAGAACAACAATAGGAAGTCCCTACAACTAGGTGTTAAAAAGAAATTATGCACACACAACCAAATGACACCTAGATAATGAGGTTTCAAGCAAGGAACCTCACTGGCAAAATCAAGATTCAAGGTTTTTGCACATAGGCTCAATGACATATATCTGCACACCAATGTTTGTTGCGAGCTGTGTACTCAGTACTTTCCTGAGCCCTGAGGGGGAAAAAAATCCACAGGACTATTACTCTGGTTGGATTCGAACCCAGGACCTTTCCCATTCTAGAGCAGATGTCTTACCACTAGACGCTGAGCTTGCCCGGTAGTTAGAGCCCACTTCGAATCCTATACATTCATGTTAGCAGAGGGGACCACAGTGAGTTTGATAGATCTTAAATTGAAATTATTCACAGGAGACATGCTCGGCCGTAAAGGGAATTGGAAAGAAGATGGATAAGTCTGTGACTGTAGGCCTTCAGTGGCTGCTCCACGGAATCTTGAAGGACTGGCCGGTACTGAGTGCCCGGGTCGCCAGGGAAATAGCAGACCAGAAAGAAGCAGATGCTATTGAAAGAAAAGCTAAGACGGAACGCATACGGAAGAGAAAAGAAGAGAGGTAAGAAACTCTTGATCTACGGGATTGACGTTGTTGAAGTGTTACTTTTTCCATTGTACTAGAAATGATTAAATATAATTCTTTTATTCCGGAAGCTGTTACGGAAGTGTATAAGCTGTGACCTTCCTCATGCATCTTAATTATTGACGGCGTTGGAGGACAAAACACGACTTAGTAAAGGACTTGTCATCGAGTCTATGCTTACGGCAGAATTTTGCGCTTTGGGCCCATAGAATCACAAGCTTTACAGGGTGCCGTAAGTGCAGAATTCTGTGGTAAGCAGAGCCATGAAATTGAGCCCAGATTGTCTGAGATGGTTGGTAGCTTGGTCATTCAGAGCTTTGAATGTTTAACGTGGTCTGTTTCAGAGAGCGAAAGGAGGCAGAGGAGCGGAAACGTCTTGGAATTGAGGAGCCTCCAGAAGAAGGAGAAGATGATGGTGTTGACATGGGGGATCCCTTCAAGAAAGTCGATAAAAAGTACTTCCAAATGCAGGTCAGCTGACCCTACAAACAGAAACCCCAGGGCCTTATCTTCTTGAGCCAATGTTAAGCCAATGTTGGAAATGCAAACAATTTCTGGTTGAACAAATTGCGCGCCGCTAATAATGGTGAACATCAGCAACAAATGGCAAGCGTAAAATCTGAGGCGTTCACAGTTGCTTTAAAAACACGAATTTGAGACGGCAGAAAGGTAGACAATATCGCTTCATTGTCAAAAAATATATTTTTTAGCGTTTGGTGTTCAGAGAGCTCTCGGGGTGAAGTTTCTTTTCAAACATTGGGAACTTTTAAATTTAAATTTAAAAAAGACAGTAAGACTGTGGGCCACCACATTGACGTCAGTCGTGTCAGTTTTGGGCTCGCATAATCAGTTCAACTTTGCTCGAACATTGATGTTAATGTTTGCTAAATAGTTGCGCAAGCGGAACACAACTCAAGCCTGCAAATTCACCGTTGGGCTCTGTGCCAATTAAAAAACAACTTACCTGATTTGTTTTTACCAAGAAGCAAAATTGGCTTGATTAAGTTTCAAAGCTCAATTTGACTATATAAAGTTCATACCAGCGCCAATCCTCAATTATTTTTAAGATAACCTGAAAAGTCTGTAAAAGTCTGTATGTACTTGTAGGTCAGCTTCTGTACTCAATAAATTGTCCTACTCTTTCCCAAGGGCCAAATGTTAAGCCTGTGAAATGTTTATTTCAACAGGCCAAGCAAAAGGAGAACAAATTGGAGGGAGATAACAAGAAGGGAGATAAGGAAAATATTGACTCAGAGAAACTCAACAACAACCAATCAGCATCAACGAGAGGTATGCCAGCAGTAGCTAGAGCAGACCAGGAGAACGCTGACACGGACTCTCGTGTATCCCAGAGTGCATCTGGGGAGAGAAGCGCAGAGGCTGAAATGCGGCTTCAGAACGGAGTATCAGGCGAAGCGGCAGCCAGGGAAGATGGGGACGAGAGATGGGTACGTGCAGGGCCCGATCTGGGAGTACAGGCAGCTCCATCGGACACCACAGATAATGTCGTACCACAAGGTAAAACTGAAATGATTTTAGGCTATACTGCTCGACTGGAAATAATCCTAAACAACTGGATTTGCATTATCCATTTGGCGCTGGATGTCGTGTATAGATGATGTTTTCCGGGTGATGTTTAAACATGCCATTGTGTAAAATTGGAATACCGAAATAAAGGTCGCCCAGACATTTCGCTACTAAGCATGCACAGAGCACGCATACACTGCTCATGCTTCATTTCACCCACACAAAGAGGAAACATGGTCTTGAATATTTCACTGATTTTGGACCATTGTGCAGGGATATTGTGTAATCCCCAATTCCAGACCTTTGTCCTTTTGTTCCAAGAAGAGCATAACAAGACATCGAGAGGCTTCCACCATTGTTTATTTATTGTATTTCGGCGCAATGGAGGTAAGTTAGAGTGAACCCGGGATCCAGCCTTGGTTCCGGGTTTAGTACCAATCCTATGCCAAGGTTTTGCAATTCACGGTGCATGTTTTTGACATTTTCTCAATAGAGAAAACAAAAATCCTGGTGCTATAAAGAGAATCTTTGTTCTCTTGGCTTCGTCAAATCAAGGTTTCTTTGTGTCAGCGGTAGTCTCAAAGAAAAAATATTCCGGCAAATCTGAGAAAATAATCCCATCAGGCTGGACGGGAAAAAAGATGCCCGGCGGCAACTGATTGAAATATTTGATAGGATTGGTACTAAACCTGGAACAATGGCTGGATTCCCAGTTCACTCTGACTAACCTCCATTGAGCTGAAATACAATGAATGAACAATGGTGGAAGCCACTTGATGCCTCGTAATCCCCTTCTTGGAACAAAAGGACAAAGGTCTGGTATCAGGGATTACACAAAAACCACTGCTCAATAGCCAGAAAAACGGCGAAATATTCAAGGCCATGTTTTCTCTTTGCGTGGGTGAAACGAAGCCTTAGATGTTAGATGGCATGTGTGTGCTCTGTGCACACTCAGCAGTGGAATGTCCGGGCGACCTTTGTTCCAGTATCCCAATTTTACAAAATGGCGTGTTCAAACTTCGCCCATCTGAAATACCCACTGGACCACAGGCCCAAGTCCAGTAAATGTTGGTATCCTCACAATCTGACAAGTCCCATAGTCTATTTTTTTTTTTGTCCAACCATATACTTTTTAGATTTATCAATGCAAGTCCAAAACCTCCTCAAAAAGAGTGAATACTAACCCTCCTACTCTAAGGCCCAATTGGCACTGAGTTGACCGAGGATCCAATTACCACTTGCACGCTTGAGTGACCATGAATGACGAGCCATTCACTTGTGCACACACCCTGTTCCCAGTGTTAAACCAATGGTGGTGTACAGAACCAATGAGGAAATTGATACATGTATAGTTTTGAATGGTTTCAATGGCGTATCAGTAGGAGGGTTATAAGATAAAAAAAAACATAATTAGTCCTTTAAACAAATCTCCAATCCAGTCAAATTTCTTAGCTACAAGACCTATGGTCCAGTGGAGATCATTTTGAAGTGCATGTACAAGCCCTAAAGATTTGTTACTTTTGGTAAAAAAAAGTTAATCATCTTTTTTTATTTATTTATTTTGTCCACAGAGAAGAAGAAGAAAAAGAAGAAGAAATTAAAGAAGAAGAACAAGTTGGCACCATTACCTCTGGACGGAGGGCCGGATGAGTTGGCCCCGCCCCTAAGTGTTCCCTCCTGGGCGTCGACCATGAATCAGCGCCCGCTGACTAGACCAGCCCACCAGCCGACGTTAGACCCTCTACCAGAGCGGATTAGTCCCAGGCTCGGCCCCATCGAGACCAAATCGTCATGTGAGTATCAATCAGTCATTCAAACCAGAAGAGTTGGGGACGCTCTAGGCGAGAAGAACTGTTCCTGTAGGCATACACCTGCAATCCAATGAACCATCGGAATGTTATGCTGGACTGCGACAATATGTCAAACTATGGGACTATTATTATTATTAGTTAAACACACTAATGGCTAATAAAACAGTAAAATTACAGTTCACTGAGTAGGATACGAAAACTAAAACATAAACAAGTAAAATACAAGAACAACCCTAAATGTGATGGCCAGGATCAACACAAGTTGAATCAAACACTGTAGCTCGAAAGCCTGTTGATCCTCTCACAAAAGAGACATAAGATATAAAATATTTCATAAATATAAGAATTCTACATGGGAGAATTACGCATTGGCATTTTGAACGGTCCATTGTGGAGTGTCTGGTGTTGGCAGCAGAGTGTGGGTTCGAGTCCCAGTTGCGGCACTTTTGTCCTTCAGCAAGATACTTTACCATGGTTGCTTTGTCCTTCGGATGGGACATTAAACTGTAGGTCCCGTGTCCTAGGATGGGTAGTGCACGTAAAAGAACCCAGAACACTTATCGTGGAAGAGTAGGGGTTTACCCCAGTGTTTCTGGTTCACATGGCAAGCACCCTTATCTATAGGTTTCCTCAGGCTTGAGAGCTACAGTGATTAAGTTCACTGATGAGGCATCCTTGGTTTCATTACCAGAAATATATAATAATAATAATTATTAAAAAAATGCTCCGGCAGTCCAACAGACCAGGGCCCAATTTCATGGCTCTGCTTACTGCATCATCCTGCGCTTACGAAGACCATTCGCCGCTTATGAGGTTAGCGCCGAATTTCTGCGCTAGCTGTGTAAGCAAGGAATTCTTAGTAACAAGAACTACGCACGCGCACAAGCAAAAATTCCTTGCTAACCTGTGAAATACACTTAAGTAAGTGCGGGATTTTCTGCTTACGTAAGTGCAGATTTTTCGCTTACGGTAAGCAGAGCCATGAAATTGGGCCCAGTCCATGTACCCCTCCATGGAATACTTAAACCGACCCAGCTGGAATGTTCCTACTGTTCTGACTATTGAGATGCTCCTTAAGAGACTGGGTTCTCCTTGGGGTGGGGAACGTTGTGTCTATTCATTTTCGAGCACAAATCACAGCAGCAAAGATCAAACATCTTTAAAGCAGGGCTCACCCTTAATACTAGCCCGGCGTACATTGTCTAGTAAAAACTGCCATAGGCTAGTAAACACCACTTCTCAACTTGCCCTGTGGGCTTCTAAAAACTGTGCAACTTACTTGTTTGTAATGCTCATACTTCTTCCTTTTCAGATGTAAATAATTAATTTTACAAATGTGTAAATTTGTTGAGCGTGTGAGTGTAACTTCATTTGACCGCTATAAACTGGTTTTGATTGCTACCATTAGTATCAGGAAGATACCTTTATGAAAATACATGTTTAAAATTTGGGAAACCAAAACTTCCAGGGGGCAAGTAAAATGTACAGCTAACCCTTACAAAAAAAGCTTCAGTACAAGGACTGTAAAGAGAATGGTGTGCTCTAATTCCAGCAGTATACATTGGGGTATGTTTATTTGCGCAGCAGTATAATGAATGTTTATTGTAAAGCAGCAACAAGCACTACAAAATACACACAGCAGTCAAGAACAACATGAAAGAAATGCTGTTTTGCCATTTTTGATCATTCTGCATTTTAAGAGAATAGCGTAACAGCAACTTTATTTTATTTTACCATCATTGGAAAGATCTGACCTTTCTCTTTCGAACTCTTTAAGTTTGGGTATGGAGGGTCAACATGGACAAACTACAGCTTCTTCAGTTTGACGGTTGTGCTCAGATTCTAGTGCTGTTTTTTGTGTTAATGTTCGGCTACCAGATATGTATTTCATCAAATATATTGTAAGAAATACTAATGTCTTGATTCTTCTAAACCTTTTTTGTTTTCTTTCCGGCAGTAAACGGTGACAAGTTAATTGGTATTCCGTCAACAAGGAGCCAGCCAAATGTCGATCAAGATGATGACGTCATAACGTGACGAACACGTACAATTGAACTCAACTTTACCAAAGTCACTGCCAAAGTTGGAAACAAGTCTCTTATGACGTTGGTAAAAGGTATTGGGCAAAGGGAGACTTTTTTAACACTAGGTGGCAGCAGACATACCAGGTCAATTTCCATTGTTTGCGCAGTTCTGAGCGTGTGCACATTTCCGAGAACAATGGATTTACCTGGTAAGTCTGCTGCCACCTAGTGTCCTCAAAAGTCTCCCATTTGCAAAGCAACCTTGGCAACGTCGACCCATGAAATCAGAAATCTTGTTTTTGTGAATGATGTTCTTCATTTAAAAAAAAATATGATAAAAAGCAAAGTTCAACTTTTCAAGTCACAAAAGTTCACAAAATCAGATGTCTGATTCCTATCTCCAATGTAACATGAGTAAATGTAAGCTACCCTTATACATGTACATGTAGTCTGTGTTACATACCACACACACAAATCCTCGTTATTTGATTGGTGGAACACGCGTCACATGTCATCCATTAATTTTTGCATGTATTTACTGCCGCGACACTCCAAAATTTGATATTGGACAGACACCCGTCCAATATTGACAATTATTGGATGCTTCACAGTGTCAGTTCAAAAATAATTTCCCACACCCGTTTGTACCAATGAGGCAAGGTCGTGTCACGGCAGACAAGGTTGGTGTCAACGTGAAATTGTCGACGTTGCTTAGAAGTTTTTTTGTAGAACTTTCATAGTGTGGGGTAGACGAGTTTCCGTGTCTATTTTGTGTTTATCCTGAAATAAATTTCAGATGACAGGTATCTATGTGTGAGTTACATGATACAAATATTGAATGCATTTCGTCTGTGCATTGTCGCAGAATGTAATCACTCCATGAAATATGGAGTCATATGCACTTCACTCATATGCATCCAATATTTGTATATTGAACGATACAGATATCAAAGGGGTATGGGTGTTCTGTCGTACTTACCCCCCCTTGGAATTTTATAATGCACAGTACTATAAAAGTTCTTGAATCCATCCGATTTCAACAGCATGCAATAGGTTAATTCCATCATTAACCCTCCTACACTGGTACCACAGACTGCCACAAAGTACCATACCTTTTAGGCTAGCATTGGGTGCATGGGTTTCTTTTGTTTGCACAGCTGGTAGTATCAGGAAACCCCATGGCTTGCGTACTGTGGACACAAGCCTTCTGTGGAAATTTGGTTACACAGGCCAGTTGGGCAGGAGAGTATACCGATAGTAATAGGGTTTTAATCATGCATTGGCCGATTGAAGCAACATTCTGGTGTTCTGAATGATTTTCTTGACTTGATATGTCAAGGTTTGATGTAGATAACAATAATACTACATAATTCTTATATAGAGCTTTATCACATGCGATGGGTGTCTCAAAGCGTTCAATGTTTTTTCCTGCAAGTTATGCAGAGTTATGTTTTGAAGTATGAGACCTGTTCCTTTACATAGCACCATGTAATGGTTTACAAGGTGCTGTGGCGCAATCTGCAGCCTATCAAACCAGGAACACCGGGGCGAACCCGTTCTCTTTGCGATAAATGCACTGGGTTCTTTTACATGCATTACACAACACAAGGGACCTACGGCTTTACGTCCCATTCGAAGGATGCAGCACTAATGGTTAAGTGTCTTGCTTGAGGACACAAGTGTCACGACCGGGACTCGAACCCACATGCTGATCAGAAACACCAGAGCTTGAGTCTGGTGTTCTTATCCGCTTGGCCACGACACGCCACATACCTTGCACAAGTCATGAAAATCATCTAGTACGCCAGATTGTAGATTCCTGTGGCCAGTGTAACGTGAGTTACTGTGAAATTGAGTTTGTTCGTGCAGTACTAAGTTAACCAAAATAAAACAAAGACTGCTGGTGGATTTTTCTATTCACCAATCCGGGCGCAGAAGTGCTGGGCATCGCACGGCATTCCTGCTCTGTACCTGTGCCTAGTTTTGTGCCCAAAGACACAAGAAAATCATGCTCCTTTTCACTCTTTATGGAAATTAAATGTCTTCCTCAACGATTCAGGCAATTTTCTTGACAGGACAGGATGATATAACAATGTACTACATACTTGATAAATATTCACAATTTAACAGAAAGTAAATACTGAAATTATGACAAAAAACCTTGCAGATGTAACGCATTAAACCAGCAACTGTGTAGTTTCTGCGTCTATCTCACTGAAACTCACTTGTAACCTGCACCGTTTTAGGATGATTCAATTTCTATTTAGTTGCAAATGTTTACGGACAGTGATCAACATTGGGATATCATCCTGTCCTGTCAAGGAAATTGCGTGAATTGTTGAGGAAGACATTTAATTTCCATAAAGAGTGAAAAGGAGCTTGATTTTCTTATGTCTTTGTGCACAAAACTAGGCACAGGTACACCTCAGGAATGACGCACGGCACCCTGCACCTGCGCGCCCGGATTGGTGCATAGGAGAGAAATTTGCTAAAGCGTAAGGGTCATAGGTTAGCTAGAAAATAAGGTAGCCAGCTTGCAAGTTCACCATGGATTTGCATTTTCACGTCATTTATTTCCTAACAGTAAAGACGCTAAAAATCTCTGGTGCTTATTTTGGTTGCCTCATCCAAAGTAAGCCCAATAAAACCTAGATTTATTATTTACACAAAAACATGACTGTGATTTAATTTTTACAGGTTGGTTTAATGGTTTGTGTATTGAAAACTGGAGCTTGGGAATTGGTTTACTCTCCCAGAAAGAATTATTATTATTATTTATTCAGCAATTTCACATAGAAATACAAGAATATATACAAAAGATTTTTTTTTTTTAAATATTAGTCTTAAAAAGGGGAAAAAAGGAGAAAATACACTAGAATGAAAAGATAACAGGCAGTACAAAAAAGGGGATGATTGAGAACAACAGAAGAGACATCAACAGTCCAGGTTAGCCAGGACTGACAAAAAGTGCCTGCATTGTCACCAAGAGGTGTGGCATGACCTGACATGTCAGTCCATTGATGTAGTATAGATGTACCCTTCAAAGTATTGTTTGAGTCAAGTGCAATAACGTATCTATACAAAGTTGTTAAACGAATTTGCATTTGGGTAAATACAATAGACCGATTGCGCGACCAATATTTATATGTCATCACGTGACCTATTGTGGGTACTACATCATCTGAGCTGATGGCAAACTGTGCAAATACATGCCGTGACCGACAAGAGTCACACCAAAAGTCGGCTTTTGGTAATAATAACACAGTTACTAAGCCATTTTATTAAAGTTGTATGTTGTGACATTGATATTACTCACATTACTGTTTCATAAACTACCAGTATTCTACCACAAAAGAGGTTTATTTTGAGTTTTGCACTACCGGCGTTGGACATGCACTAGTACACATCTTGCACATTTATACGTTACTTGTACAACTTGCAAGACTTGCTGGAGCTGTCCTTACTGGCTTTATTCAGCCACTCAAAGGTCTCTGGTACAAACTCTGGAATGATTTCCACAGATTTCGATAAAGAAAAGCCTCGATCGAATAAACAAATGCAACAATTATCATGTACCGTACACCGCACTTTCCTATGGAGGACGCCTGTCTGGTTACATTTTATACCCACAGATGTGACGGGGGTTGCGCAATCGGTCTATTTGTGTTTGAACTAGCACCTTTCTAAAACAACAGCCATGTTACGACAAGTTGCTGTTTACCAATTTTCTTTAAAAGAAAAAAAAATAAATAAAAATTAAACACTGCCCTTGAAACATAAAAACATTTTAATCAGGATTGAGCCATCTTGTTATTTTAACAAGTTGTTGGTGTTTTCGTAAACTCCCCGTCTCCTTCATTGTGTGCTCATGGTTTTTATTTGATATGTATTGCTTTTTCTTTTTCCATAGGATTCAGTGATTGTTTTTATGTGATTGTGTATATATACAGAATAAAAGAAAAAAGTATTCAACATTAAACTTTTTACCGGATCAATACAACTGTAAATATTTATTACCAACAGAAATAAATTTATTCAGTAAAGGAGGTGATTATTTTGTGTTTGTTTGTGGACTGTTTTGTCTTTCTAAAATATGAATATCTTTGTCTTGTTTTGAAGCTTAACATAGTGGAAATCGTATCATGAAACAAGCACCATGGACATTTCTCTTATCCGAAGACTTTGGTCTAGGCCCATTTTCATAAAGTAAAAAACGATTTTCTGCTAAGAATTAGCAAGAATGAGCAGGATATCAGTCACCGTTAGTACATGTAACATTGTAATTTGGCTGGTAACCTTATTCCTTTAAGCAAAATTGCTAACAGCAGCACTATAAACAGATAAAATAGGACCCAGATCTGTCGAGAGCAGGGATTCCTCCGGATTTCCGGATTTTACAAAACCATTGTTGTGGGATTTTGTTTATTTTATATTGTCATTTACATACATCCAGGCCCCTGTAAAACCTTAACACAGTACTTGTACTGTATTTTGACTACACTAAAGCCCTTTTAACACTGTATCTCTTGTCCCCGGAGAATACAACCACAAGGAGGCCCTGGGAGTTGTTTTACCCCTCGCTTACACTGGCGCACTTTCACACTACCTGCCTGCGTATGCCCTGGGTCGTTATTTCATGGGGTTTCGGTCGAATATTTCACACTAGGGATGAATTTGTTGGTAAACAGAAGGCGTCGCCATGTGTGCATGACGTAACTGGGGTAAGCAAAACCCGCTTTCGTTTCCCGCTAGTATTTGTTCTCCAGGAGATTAAAAATACCCCAGGGTTTTTGCCGTTTACCCCTACTCCGGAGCAGGGGTGGCCATTCCTTGGGGTTTGCTCATTCGCCGGGGCAGACGGGGGGATAAAGCGAATCAAGTGTGAAACGACTGACTGCTATTCCCCGTGGATATCCCCGGGGAAAAGCATAGTGTGAAAGGGGCTTAAGGTGCTTGTTCCATCTCCATTTAAGCACAGAATGCTGCCATTGATGTTGATACAGGTTATGGCGTGGTTGGTGTTTCGTGGATTTTTAATTTTCATCCCCCCCCCCCATCATCACTGCAAGAGCCAACTGCTTTGACATCTCAATAATTAGGGTATGGTTAATAGACACTAGTGGGCTGGTGTGGCATACAAACATTAGCAATTAGCTGTGGGGCTAAGCAAACTTTTAGCAACCTTCCTGTGTGGAACTACGCGTGTGTGGAGCTCAAAAATCACAAGGGTTGTCAAAACACTTTTGAGGGCTAGTCAAATGTGAAGCTGCCCGGAAGGGGCGGGAGGGAGGGGGGGGGGCTAGTCAGGAAGGAGATAGTACAATGCTTGGCAAACTCTGCCACTTGAGAAATGTTCTAGTTAACGTTACATTAAATATGTTATTTAAAGGGGGCGGGCTACTATGAAAATCAATGCACATTTCCACTAAAGCGCACAAAACACTTTTAATAAGTTTGGGGGAGTCTAAAAAAAAGGGGTACTCACTGAAGCAAAAGGTTGGTGAGTTTGAATGATCCATGAAAAGAACGTGCTTTTTAATTAAAATAAGTCAATTTTTTTTATGAAAGGTGCCTGTATAAATCCAAGGGTGGGCAGAACATGGGGCGTGTTTTGTGAGGAACAATCATTAAGTTTTGACCAGTGTTGGGAGGGCACATAAGATTAGCCTTTTTGAGATAATGGTAGACACTGTCAGTGCCCTGACTGGGTGTATAGACAAATCCGAGCAGCATGTTCTTCATTGGCGTTTAACCACTGCAGCCTTGGCCACACGCACGCACGCACGCGTCGACGCACACGCACTGTGAATCCTCCATACTGATTGGTATATATACGCGCTGACGCGCTATTGTTGTGCCGCTCGCGCGTGCGGCGGCCATGCTGGGGAGAATGGTGTAAAACACCATAGAAGAGCACTGCTCGGATTAGTGGGGGGAGGGGGAGTATATAGGCAGATTTACCAAACCCAAATAGTGCGCTTGTAATGTGTCCATCATGTCTCAAAAAGGCTTATGGGAAATGGGTTGAAACCCTCTTTGGCTTGTAGGACCTACTTTTGATTTTTTTAATAATAACTAGCAAACTTATATGAGTTGCTGGAAGTTTATCTTCTTATTATAGAACATCCACATCACAAAAACTCTCAGTGGAAAAACAGGCTTTTAGAAGTCGATTAGAAGACAAAAACTTGAGAATAGTTTATTTTTGAGTTGTTTCCCCTGTTTAATTTAGTGCTTTTTTCAACAGTAATATTGAAAATTATGACATGTGGTGAGCACTGTGCAAAAACCTTCAATATTATGCATGCTATTTATTGTAACTTTCATTTGTTTGTTTGGAATCTAGCAAGAATTAGAAGGTCATTCAGAATACAGAAAAATTCTGAACAATCGTTTTTTTTTTTGTCAGTTTCCCCTGTTTATTTGAATGTCTTGTCTATGTTTTCAAAAACTGATTGAACATTATGATACTACAGAAGTGTAGTGCTGCCACATGAATAAAAAAAATTCCACTCTTATCATGTACGTACGGGATAACTATCATGCGCGTACACAATAACTATCATGTACGTACACGATAATTATCATGTACGTACACAATAATTATCATGTACGTACACGATAAGTCTATTATCGTGTACGTACACGATAGTTATTGTGTATGTACATGATAGGTATCGTGTACGTACATGATAGTTATCGCGTACGTACATGATAGTTATCGTGTACGTACATGATAGTTATCGTGTACGTACATGATAAGAGTGGAAATTGTTTTATTCATGTGGCGGCACTACGCTTCCGTATCATACAGCATAAATTATGCGAATTTTTAAGTGATCAGCACACCGTCCAACAAACCTACAAATGGGCTTTACATCAGTTTCCAATCTACAGACAGTAAGAAAGTACATTATTTGCTATGATAAACCCATCACTATTTTTGTTGATGAAAGAACCAACGCCATGATTGATTGTGCAAATAAGGCGTACGAAACTTCTGGTGCACAAGACCAATAATTCATTTGTATGTGGGTTTTTTGTGGTTTTTTTGGTGTGTTTTTGTTGTTTTTTTGTGTGTTTTGATAAAGGAAGACAAGTCAGATTGCTTGAACCAAAAGCTTCCCACAACCAAACTTTCTAAAATGCCATTTAAAAAAATAAATAAATAAATAAATAAAATGAAAAGGAGGCATTGGCCTATTGAAACGTTTTTGTTGTTTGTTTGTTTGTTTGTTTGTTTGTTGTTTATTTATTTGTTAGGTTGTTTGTTTGTTTGTTTGTTTGTTTGTTTGTTTGTTTGTTTGTTTGTTGGGTTGTTTGTTTGTCAGGTTATTTGTTCGTTGTTTTTTTCTTTTCCTCTTTTTTTGGCTGGTCCTATAAGTTAGGATTACTTACTCGAGATAAGACTAGTCCTAGCGCTTGTGAAATTCACTGTAATTAGCTCATTAATTATACAGTTCATACCAGTATCAAGCCTTTTCAATTCGTCTGAAATGAGTAGTGTACTGATGAAGTCAAGGAAAATGTATTTGAAGAATTGCATCACCGACTGTTTCGATAGCCGCAATCAAAATAAGCCTTAAAAATAAAGCCTGAAAAGTGCAACAAAATCCATGTGCCGCGGGAATAATTTACCCCAAACCCCCACAGTGACTTTCCATTTAAAACAGAACAGCAACGGCGGGAATTCGTAAGTGTCCGTCAATGTCCATGGCCAAGAAAAAAGGGCAGAAGAAAAGGTTTGTATGCGCGTGCCCTGTGCAAAGAATCGAGGATCTGTCAAAGACTAAAAGGCGTCCACTGCTGATAAGTTTTATTTTGGCCCAAAACAGATATTATTAGTTTTTATGTCTTGTATTTTTTTCCAGGAAAGAACTTACGATTTGAATACTTATAAATATGTAGGCCTAGGCCTATGTCTACACCCAGTAAAAGGCGAGGCAATAGTTAATTAATAAAAACCCATAGAAAATGACCCTTTTTCAATAAGTTTTAATATTGTGAAAACTCGGGTAATTTTTTTCAGGAGCCCTCATTGGCCAGGTTAAGAAAACCTAATTTGAATATGAATGTATTAATGCGCACATGCGCAATTTTGCGCGCGTGGTATGAACCAAGACAAGATGGCGGCATTTGTCAGCTTACAGGTAAGACTACTTTTTCTTACAGAATCTTAATTTTTAGAAGTTATTCAACCCCAATATGAGGAAAATTTACAAATGTTTATTTTTATGAGGCTTTGCTGTTCCATTTGAACGGAAATAAAGCCGGAAAAATAAGTAAGAATGATCGAAAAAACTGATTTTTATTCTGGAAGTTGATTCGCAAATAATAATGCATGGCTCCCTCACCCTGCTCACCAGCTCGCCGGCACGTCATGCACGTCGGCATTTTCCCATATTAATACAGGCGCTGCAGTTTTCAGGATATTGTGTCCTGGCACTATCTTAGCTTGTCTCCAATTCTTCCACATTAATTTGTGTTTGTTTAATTGTTATCCACTTGGTCCGCTTTAGGCTTACTGCAGGGGAGTGGGGGGGGGGAGGGGTGGAGTAATTAAGGTGGGGTGGCCCTGGCTGCAAACAAATAGTGCAGACTATGCCTGCTCAGCACATTTTAACTCACAATGTCATCATCGAATGTCGTGCTGATTGCCAATTGTACATGCCTATCTAACGTTAGACCCAGTAACTCGGGGCCCTGTACTCCTTTTTTTGAGATTTTGGCATTATCGGTCGTACTGGCGCCCGAGTGCGGTATATCTGTGGGTGCTCTGACGAAGCAGATTTTTTACGAATCTGACATCAACTACTATTTCCTTACAAAAAGGTGTTCGCTGATGCCCTGGCTTAGATATTGTTTTGCGCAATTTAGACATGCAGGATACCAGTCTCTATATGCCAACACGCAATCCACACTAGAGAATTTTCCATTGGTCATGGTTGGCTGAGTGCACGTTCTACATAGCTGGTGTCCTGCGTTGACTGCACAAAACAACATGCAAGTCAGGGCATCAGCGAATACACAATCCTTTTTGTTAGGAAACAGTAGTTGATGTCACGTAGTAGTAAAATGCAGATCGTAATGACTGCAGTTTTGGTTGGCCTAAAAATCATTGATTTGGAGGACAGAAAATAATCGTGAGTACAATTAAATGCATTTTATTTCATCATTGATACCTTGAGGAGCCAGTAGGCGATTTTCCAGTAATTCTGTTGAGTCATTGTCGTAATTTTGACAATTTTTTAACAGATTCATAAAAAATCCGCTTCGTCACAGTTCCCACATACATTACGGACTGGGGCGCTAGTACGACCGATAATGTCAAAATCTCAAAAAAGGAGTACAGCGCCCCGCCTCTCCTACTCCTGGTGATAGGGGGTGCTCTAATGATACATTTCAGCTCAATAGGCTTTATGCGTATGACATCATTATGAGCCGAGAACAGGGAAGGATCGGACACCCTCACGCTGAGGTCAAAAAAGCAACAACGCTTGTTCAATGCTGCGTTTGACCTCAAAGATTCATAAAGTCTATATAGAAAAAGGTTTTAGATTAATGGATCAGTCGATTATTGAACAGTGACCCAAAGTTCGCTTCAGGTTGTCATGGTTAGATGGTCTGGGTTTTTTATTCTTCAAATCATGTTAAATCAATGTTTGCTGTGGTTTGTCACGGGGGTTTGTCATGGGGGTTTGAATCAATGTTATCTACTCAATCAAAAAATGAACCATGGTCCGCCGTTTCTGGTTACGTTGAATCAATAATATTTGCTTTACGTTATACTGTAATGGTCCCTTTTTGCATAATTCATGTTGAAGCAATGTTTGCTTTAACATCAATATACAAATTTATAGGCAGGGAATAAAAGCAGTCCAAACTCGTGGATAATATAACAATTTGGTCAAATTAAATAGTCATCTAAATAATTAAAAAAATAATTTGTTTAGATATAAGAGAAGTTCCAACTAGCCTATAGTTTTAATTGCAAATTATTAAAGAAAAGTGAAACAGGTTTAACTAAGAAAATGTAACTATGACCACAAATTCCTGGATCCCGGGCTATAGGTATTTACTGAGCACATGTATGCCATGTGCTTTGAGTAAAGGTTTATATTGACTGTAGCTTGTAGTAATAATCAATTATTGAAAATATGTGAAAAAATAATGCATCAAAATATATTATTGTTAGATACAAGTAACTAGTTGAACAAACGTTACTGTAACGTTGTTTCAACGTTCACCTTGCTAATTATCAGGCTTATTGATTATTTTATCAGTGAGCAGAACTTAATACTGCATCAATGTCATTATAGAATTGAAACCCTAACAGTCTCTATCCCATCAAACTCTAACAGCAGGTTTTGTTGAATTTTGTTGGACTGGGGACTGCATGAGTCAACTGATCATGCTTTACATGGGTTCAGGCAAAACACCATAATCAGAGTACCACAGTTAGGGTGTTGAGTTACCATATGGTGTTGGAATCTGTTAGAGTGGGGAAGGATCCTAGTAAATCACTCAGGGGAGTTACAAACTTTACTGTAACATTGTTCAACAATGACTTGCTATTGTTGATTTAAACATATCAAAGAGTAAACTAGTTAACGTTTACAAATTTACAATGTCATTTCTACGCCGACGACACACAATTATACACAAGTTTCAGTCCCAACATTGTAGGTAAGCACGATAACATCCTCTTGTCACTCATCAAGTGCTTGCATGACTTCCAAAGATGGATGCTGGATAACTTTCTCAAATTCAATCCTTCCAAAACAAAGTTCATTATAATCTCCTCTCCTCAACTCCGTGAAAAAGTTCCTATCCAAGACATCCAGATTGGCGATGCCCAGGTCATACCCAGCACAGATGTGCGTAATCTTGGAGTGATTATTGACCAGTGCATGAACCTAGAGAAGCATGTCTCTCGTGTCTGCCAGACTTCCTATATGCACCTTAGACGCATTGCAAAAATCAGTGGACTGCTATCGATGAAGGCAGCAGAGCAGCTCGTACATGCATTCATAACCTCCAGACTGGACTTCTGCAATAGCCTGCTTGCTGGCCTTCCGCAGAGCACGCTGCAGCGTCTTCAATCTGTCCTGAAGGCTGCAGCACGTCTCTTGACTTGAAACAAAATGCATGACCATATCACTCCCATCCTCTATAAACTACACTGGCTTCCCATCAAACAGCGCATCCACTTCAAAATAATCATTCTTACTTTCAAGGCACTTCATGGTTCAGCCCCACTCTACATACAAAATCTGTTGATTCCCCATATTATTTCAAGACCAGGTCTGAGATTTACCAGCAATATGCTCCTTGTTCCCTGGTCCCGTTTAGCCAGCTATGGGGACAGGGCTTTTTCCAGCATAGCACCCAGACTCTGGAATTCATTACCTGAAAACCTTAGGGGAAATACAAAACATCTCTCTTTTCCTTCAACGACTGAAAACACAGCTGTTCACACTTGCTTTCCCTACCATTTGAGAATGTTTTCCTTTTGTTTCATCTTGACTGGCGCCTTTGAATGTTTTTCAACAGATTTAATGCGCCTATATAAATGCTGTGTTATTATTATTATTATCTCAAATTTTTAAGATATCTCCTCAAAATGTGTAGCAACCATTGGGGGAAGTAAAGGAAAAAGAAAAACGTTTCAGGTACATATTTTAACACTTTATGATGGGAAGGTGGTAATATCTCAAATTTGTAAGATACCTCCACAAAATATGTAGCAACCAATGGAAAACTAGACGAAAAAAGGAACAAAGTTTTAGCTACGTATTTTAACACTCTATCGGGGATATTATTTCATATTTGTAAGATACCTCCTCAAAATATGAAGCAACCAATGGGAAACTAGAAGAAAAAAAGGAACAAAGTTTCAGCTACTTATTTTAACTCTCTATCGGGGGAAGGTGGTAGTATCTGAAATTTGTAAGATACCTCCTCAAAATATGTAGCAACCATTGGGAAACTAGAAGAAAAAAATATAAAAAACCGTTTCAGCTACATATTTTAACATTCTATGATGTGAAGGTGGTATTATCTCAAATTTGAAAGATACCTCCTCAAAATATGTAGCAACCATTGGGAAACTAGAAGAAAAAAGAAAAAGTTTCAGCTACGTATTTGAACATTCTATAATGGAAAGGTGGTAATATCTCAAATTTGTAAGATACCCTCGCAAAATATGTAGCAACCAATGGGAAACTAGAAGGAAAAAAGAACAAAGTTTCGGCTACATATTTTAACATTCTATGATGTGAAGGTGGTATTATCTCAAATTTGAAAGATACTTCCTCAAAATATGTAGCAACCAATGGGAAACTAGAAGAAAAAAAAGAACAAAGTTTCAGCTACATATTTTAACATTCTATGATGTGAAGGTGGTATTATCTCAAATTTGTAAGATACTTCCTCAAAATATGTAGCAACCAATGGGAAACTAGAAGAAAAAAAAAAGTTTAAGCTACATATTTTAACATTCTATGATGTGAAGGTGGTATTATCTCAAATTTGAAAGATACCTCCTCAAAATATGTAGCAACCATTGGGAAACTAGCAGAAAAAAAAGAACAAAGTTTCAGCTACATATTTTAACATTCTATGATGTGAAGGTGGTATTATCTCAAATTTGAAAGATACCTCCTCAAAATATGTAGCAACCATTGGGAAACTAGAAGAAAAAAGAAAAAGTTTCAGCTACGTATTTTAACAATCTATGATGTGAAGGTGGTATTATCTCAAATTTGTAAGATACCTCCACAAAATATGTAGCAACCATTTGGAAACTAGAAGAAAAAAGAAACAGTTTCAGCTACGTATTTTAACAATCTATGATGTGAAGGTGGTATTATCTTAAATTTGTAAGAAACTTCCTCAAAATATGTAGCAACGATTGGGAAACTAGAAGAAAAAAAAGAACAAAGTTTCAGCTACATATTTTAACAATCTATGATGTGAAGGTGGTATTATCTTAAATTTGTAAGAAACCTCCCCAAAATATGTAGCAACCAATGGTAAACTAGAAGAAAAAAATATAAAAAACCATTTCAGCTACGTATTTTAACAATCTCTGATTGGAAGGGGGTATTATCTTAAATTTGTAAGACACTTCCTCAAAAAATATGTAGCAACCAATGGGAAACTAGAAGAAAAAAAAGAAAGTTTCGGCTACATATTTTAACATTCTATGATGTGAAGGTGGTATTATCTCAAATTTGTAAGATACTTCGTCAAAATATGTAGCAACCAATGGGAAACTAGAAGAAAAAAAAGAACAAAGTTTCAGCTACGTATTTTAACACTCTATCATGGGAAGGTGGTAGTATCTCAAATTTGTAAGATACCTTTGAAAAATATGTAGCAACCAATGGGAAACTAGAAGAAAAAAAAGAAAAAAGTTTCAGCAACATATTTTAACATTCTATGATGTGAAGGTGGTATTATCTCAAATTTGTAAGATACTTTGTCAAAATATGTAGCAACCAATGGGAAACTAGAAGAAAAAAAAGAACAAAGTTTCAGCTACGTATTTTAACATTCTATGATGTGAAGGTGGTATTATCTCAAATTTGAAAGATACCTCCTCAAAATATGTAGCAACCATTGGGAAACTAGAAGAAAAAAAAGAACAAAGTTTCAGCTACATATTTTAACATTCTATGATGTGAAGGTGGTATTATCTCAAATTTGAAAGATACCTCCTCAAAATATGTAGCAACCATTGGGAAACTAGAAGAAAAAAGAAAAAGTTTCAGCTACATATTTTAACAATCTATGATGTGAAGGTGGTATTATCTCAAATTTGTAAGATACCTCCACAAATTATGTAGCAACCATTTGGAAACTAGAAGAAAAAAGAAAAAGTTTCAGCTACGTATTTTAACAATCTCTGATTGGAAGGGGGTATTATCTTAAATTTGTAAGAAACCTCCTCAAAATATGTAGCAACCAATGGGAAACTAGAAGAAAAAAAAGAACAAAGTTTCAGCTACGTATTTTAACACTCTATCATGGGAAGGTGGTATTATCTCATATTTGTAAGATACCTCGTCAAAATATGTAGCAACCAATGGGAAACTAGAAGAAAAAAAAGAACAAAGTTTCAGCTACATATTTTAACATTCTATGATGGGAAGGGGGTATTATTTCAAATTCGTAAGATACCTCGTCAAAATATGTAGCAACCAATGGGAAACTAGAAGAAAAAGAACAAAGTTTCAGCTACATATTTTAACACTCTATGATGTGAAGGTGGTATTATCTCAAATTTGTAAGATACCTCCTCAAAATATGTAGCAACCATTGGGAAACTAGAAGAAAAAAATATAAAAAACCGTTTCAGCTACATATTTTAACAATCTCTGATTGGAAGGGGGTATTATCTTAAATTTGAAAGATACCTCTGAAAAATATGTAGCAACCATTGGGAAACTAGAAGAAAAGAAGAACAAAGTTTCAGCTACATATTTTAACAATCTATGATGTGAAGGTGGTATTATCTCAAATTTGTAAGATACTTCATCAAAATATGTAGCAACCAATGGGAAACTAGAAGAAAAAATGAACAAAGTTTCAGCTACATATTTTAACATTCTATGATGGGAAGGTGGTATTATCTCAAATTTGTAAGAAACCTCAAAATATGTAGCAACCAATGGAAAACTAGACGAAAAAAGGAACAAAGTTTTAGCTACATATTTTAACACTCTATCGGGGGTATTATTATATTTGTAAGATACCTCCTCAAAATATGAAGCAACCAATGGGAAACTAGAAGAAAAAAAGAACAAAGTTTCAGCTACTTATTTTAACTCTCTATCGGGGGAAGGTGGTAGTATCTGAAATTTGTAAGATACCTCGTCAAAATATGTAGCAACCAATGGGAAACTAGAAGAAAAAAAAGAACAAAGTTTCAGTTACATATTTTAACATTCTATGATGTGAAGGTGGTATTATCTCAAATTTGTAAGATACCTCCTCAAAATATGTAGCAACCATTGGGAAACTAGAAGAAAAAAATATAAAAAATCGTTTCAGTTACATATTTTAACAATCTCTGATTGGAAGGGGGTATTATCTTAAATCTGAAAGATACTTCGTCAAATTATGTAGCAACCAATGGGAAACTAGAAGAAAAAAAAGAACAAAGTTTCAGCTACATATTTTAACATTCTATGATGGGAAGGGGGTATTATCTCAAATTTGAAAGATACCTCCTCAAAATATGTAGCAACCATTGGGAAACGAGAAGAAAAAAGAAAAAGTTTCAGCTACATATTTTAACAATCTATGATGTGAAGGTGGTATTATCTCAAATTTGTAAGATACCTCCACAAAATATGTAGCAACCATTTGGAAACTAGAAGAAAAAAGAAAAAGTTTCAGCTACGTATTTTAACAATCTATGATGTGAAGGTGGTACTATCTTAAATTTGTAAGAAACCTCTTCAAAATATGTAGCAACGATTGGGAAACTAGAAGAAAAAAAAGAACAAAGTTTCAGCTACATATTTTAACAATCTATGATGTGAAGGTGGTATTATCTTAAATTTGTAAGAAACCTCCCCAAAATATGTAGCAACCAATGGGAAACTAGAAGAAAAAAAATATAAAAAACCATTTCAGCTACGTATTTTAACAATGTCTGATTGGAAGGGGGTATTATCTTAAATTTGTAAGACACCTCCTCAAAATATGTAGCAACCAATAAAAAACTAGAAGAAAAAAAAAGAAAGTTTCGGCTACATATTTTAACATTCGATGATGTGAAGGTGGTATTATCTCAAATTTGTAAGATACTTCGTCAAAATATGTAGCAACCAATGGGAAACTAGAAGAAAAAAAAAGAACAAAGTTTCAGCTACGTATTTTAACACTCTATCATGGGAAGGTGGTAGTATCTCAAATTTGTAAGATACCTTTGAAAAATATGTAGCAACCAATGGGAAACTAGAAGAAAAAAAAAAACAAAGTTTCAGCTACATATTTTAACATTCTATGATGTGAAGGTGGTATTATCTCAAATTTGTAAGATACTTCGTCAAAATATTTAGCAACCAATGGGAAACTAGAAGAAAAAAAAGAACAAAGTTTCAGCTACGTATTTTAACAATCTATGATGGGAAGGTGGTATTATCTCAAATTTGAAAGATACCTCCTCAAAATATGTAGCAACCAATGGGAAACTAGAAGAAAAAAAAGAACAAAGTTTCAGCTACATATTTTAACATTCTATGATGTGAAGGTGGTATTATCTCAAATTTGAAAGATACCTCCTCAAAATATGTAGCAACCATTGGGAAACTAGAAGAAAAAAGAAAAAGTTTCAGCTACATATTTTAACAATCTATGATGTGAAGGTGGTATTATCTCAAATTTGTAACATACCTCCACAAATTATGTAGCAACCATTTGGAAACTAGAAGAAAAAAGAAAAAGTTTCAGCTACGTATTTTAACAATCTATGATGTGAAGGTGGTATTATCTTAAATTTGTAAGAAACCTCCTCAAAATATGTAGCAACCAATGGGAAACTAGAAGAAAAAAAAGAACAAAGTTTCAGCTACATATTTTAACATTCTATGATGTGAAGGTGGTATTATCTCAAATTTGTAAGATACCTCCTCAAAATATGTAGCAACCATTGGGAAACTAGAAGAAAAAAATATAAAAAACCGTTTCAGCTACATATTTTAACAATCTCTGATTGGAAGGGGGTATTATCTCAAATTTGAAAGATACCTCCTCAAAATATGTAGCAACCATTGGGAAACTAGAAGAAAAAAGAAAAAGTTTCAGCTACATATTTTAACAATCTATGATGTGAAGGTGGTATTATCTCAAATTTGTAAGATACCTCCACAAATTATGTAGCAACCAATGGGAAACTAGAAGAAGAAAAAAAGAACAAAGTTTCAGCTACATATTTTAACATTCTATGATGGGAAGGTGGTATTATCTCAAATTTGTAAGATACCTCCTCAAAACATGTAGCTACCAATGGGAAACTAGAAGAAAAAAAGAACAAAGTTTCAGCTACATATTTTAAGATTCTATGATGTGAAGGTGGTATTATCTCAAATTTGTAAAATACCTCCTCAAAATATGTAGCAACCAATGGGAAACTAGAAGAAAAAAAGAACAAAGTTTCAGCTACATATTTTAAGATTCTATGATGTGAAGGTGGTATTATCTCAAATTTGTAAAATACCTCCTCAAAATATGTAGCAACCAATGGGAAACTAGAAGAAAAAAAGAACAAAGTTTCAGCTACATATTTTACGCTCTATGATGGGAAGGTGGTATTATCTCAAATTTGAAAGATACCTCCTCAAAATATGTAGCAACCATTGGGAAACTAGAAGAAAAAAAGAACAAAGTTTCAGCTACATATTTTAACACTCTATGATGTGAAGGTGGTATTATCTCAAATTTGTAAGATACCTCCTCAAAATATGAAGCAACCAATGGGAAACTAGAAGAAAAAAACCCAAAAGTTTCAGCTACATATTTTAAGATTCTATGACGTGAAGGTGGTACTATCTCAAATTTGTAAAATACCTCCTCAAAATATGTAGCAACCATTGGGAAACTAGAAGAAAAAAAGAACAAAGTTTCAGCTACATATTTTAAGATTCTATGATGTGAAGGTGGTATTATCTCAATTTTGTAAAATACCTCCTCAAAATATGTAGCAACCAATGGGAAACTAGAAGAAAAAAAAGAACAAAGTTTCAGCTACATATTTTAACACTCAATCAGGGGAAGCTGGTAGTATCTCAAATTTGTAACATACTTCCTCAAAATATGTAGCATCCAATGGGAAACTAGAAGAAAAAAAGAACAAAGTTTCAGCTACATATTTTAACACTCTATGATGGGAAGGTGGTATTATCTCAAATTTGTAAGATGCCTCCTCAAAATATGTAGCAACCATTGGGAAACTGGAAGAAAAAAAGAACAAAGTTTCAGCTGCATATTTTAACACTCTATGATGTGAAGGTGGTATTATCTCAAATTTGTAAGATGCCTCCTCAAAATATGTAGCAACCATTGGGAAACTAGAAGAAAAAAGAACAAAGTTTCAGCTGCATATTTTAACATTCTATGATGGGAAGGTGGTATTATCTCAAATTTGAAAGATATCTCCGCAAAATATGTAGCAACCATTGGGAAACTAGAAGCAAAAAAAAGAACAAAGTTTCAGCTACATATTAATTTTTAAGATTCTATGATGTGAAGGTGGTATTATCTCAAATTTGAAAGATACCTCCTCAAAATATGTAGCAACCATTGGAAAACTAGAAGAAAAAAAGAACAAAGTTTCAGATACATATTTTAAGATTCTATGATGTGAAGGTGGTATTATCTCAAATTGGAAAGATACCTCCGCAAAATATGTAGCAACCATTGGGAAACTAGAAGAAAAAAGAACAAAGTTTCAGCTACATATTTTAACATTCTATGATGTGAAGGTGGTACTATCTCAAATTTGTAAAATACCTCCTCAAAATATGTAGCAACCATTGGGAAACTAGAAGAAAAAAAGAACAAAGTTTCAGCTACATATTTTAAGATTCTATGATGTGAAGGTGGTATTATCTCAAATTTGTAAAATACCTCCTCAAAATATGTAGCAACCAATGGGAAACTAGAAGAAAAAAAGAACAAAGTTTCAGCTACATATTTTAAGATTCTATGATGTGAAGGTGGTATTATCTCAAATTTGTAAAATACCTCCTCAAAATATGTAGCAACCAATGGGAAACTAGAAGAAAAAAAGAACAAAGTTTCAGCTACATATTTTAACACTCTATGATGGGAAGGTGGTATTATCTCAAATTTGAAAGATACCTCCTCAAAATATGTAGCAACCATTGGGAAACTAGAAGAAAAAAAGAACAAAGTTTCAGCTACATATTTTAACACTCTATGATGTGAAGGTGGTATTATCTCAAATTTGTAAGATACCTTTGAAAAATATGTAGCAACCAATGGGAAACTAGAAGAAAAAAACCCAAAAGTTTCAGCTACATATTTTAACATTCTATGATGTGAAGGTGGTACTATCTCAAATTTGTAAAATACCTCCTCAAAATATGTAGCAACCATTGGGAAACTAGAAGAAAAAAAGAACAAAGTTTCAGCTACATATTTTAAGATTCTATGATGTGAAGGTGGTATTATTTCAAATTTGTAAAATACCTCCTCAAAATATGTAGCAACCAATGGGAAACTAGAAGAAAAAAAAGAACAAAGTTTCAGCTACATATTTTAAGATTCTATCATGGGAAGATGGTATTATCTCAAACTTGTAAGATGCCTCCTCAAAATATGTAGCAACCAATGGGAAACTAGAAGAAAAAAAGAACAAAGTTTCAGCTACATATTTTAAGATTCTATGATGTGAAGGTGGTATTATCTCAAATTTGTAAAATACCTCCTCAAAATATGTAGCAACCAATGGGAAACTAGAAGAAAAAAAGAACAAAGTTTCAGCTACATATTTTAACACTCTATGATGGGAAGGTGGTATTATCTCAAATTTGAAAGATACCTCCTCAAAATATGTAGCAACCATTGGGAAACTAGAAGAAAAAAAGAACAAAGTTTCAGCTACATATTTTAAGATTCTATGATGTGAAGGTGGTATTATCTCAAATTTGTAAGATACCTTCTCAAAATATGTAGCAACCATTGGGAAACTGGAAGAAAAAAACCCAAAGTTTCAGCTACATATTTTAAGATTCTATGATGTGAAGGTGGTATTATCTCAAATTTGTAAAATACCTCCTCAAAATATGTAGCAACCATTGGGAAACTAGAAGAAAAAAAGAACAAAGTTTCAGCTACATATTTTAACACTCAATCAGGGGAAGCTGGTAGTATCTCAAATTTGTAACATACTTCCTCAAAATATGTAGCAACCAATGGGAAACTGGAAGAAAAAAAGAACAAAGTTTCAGCTACATATTTTAACATTCTATGATGTGAAGGTGGTACTATCTCAAATTTGTAAAATACCTCCTCAAAATTCGTAGCAACCATTGGGAAACTAGAAGGAAAAAAGAACAAAGTTTCAGCTACATATTTTAACATTCTATGATGTGAAGGTGGTACTATCTCAAATTTGTAAGATGCCTCCTCAAAATATGTAGTAACCATTGGGAAACTAGAAGAAAAAAGAACAAAGTTTCAGCTACATATTTTAACATTCTATGATGGGAAGGTGGTATTATCTCAAATTTGTAAGATACCTCCCCAAAATATGTAGTAACCATTGGGAAACTAGAAGAAAAAAGAACAAAGTTTCAGCTACATATTTTAACATTCTATGATGGGAAGGTGGTATAATCTCAAATTTGTAAGATACCTCCCCAAAATATGTAGTAACCATTGGGAAACTAGAGGAAAAAAATGAAAAACATTTCAACTACATATTTTAACATTCTATCATGGGAAGGTGGTATTATCTCAAATTTGTAAGATATCTCTTCAAATTATTTAGCAACCAAAGGGAGAAACTAGAATAAAAGAAAAATAATTTTAACTTGAATTTCCGGTTTGAACTGGAAGAGAAGGTCAATTAGGGGCCATTTGTTGTGTAGATTGCAAAAATCTGTGTAATTCATGAGTTATGTTTTGTTTTTCAAATGTTAAATTTGTTTATTGTAATTCAACATCATGATGCCATTTCTTTAGTGCCATCCCAATAACAAGTGGGACCTAAAAAAAACATACTTTTTTCTTTTACAATAACAAGAGATGTTTGGCTGACCTAAATACTCATTATTATTAAGGGAAATAATAATAATCCCATGCTTGCTTGTTAGATCTTTTAGCAAATTGTAAAACAGCAACTGTTACAAGTGATCTGCAATATCCTTCCTCTCAGCTCTTTTGCTCTTGAGGACAAAACGTGTTGCTTTAGCAAACTAAATCTGTACCACATTCTACACTCAACACAACAACCGGGACAATCTGCCCCCACATGTTTCCCTCTGTCTTAATTTTCTGTCATCCTTTCACACCTAATATAGGAAAAGCCCATTCCATAGAAGAGTTTCATGATTTATAAATTGTACATGGGTAGACCCTTGGTGGTGGACCCTGTTTATTATCTTCATCATGTATTGAATCCCAAACACATGACCTGTTGAATTTCGCCAGTATCTCTTACTCTATCAATTTTTTTCTTAATCTTATAGTAAGTTTTATCTTTTGCCTTCTTTCATCATATTCATATTCTTTACATGCAACAAGTGATTTCTATACACTGTGACTTTTAGAAAATAACAAGTACTTCTTTATGATAATGATTTCTGAGATCTTGGTTTGATAAGTGTGCGTGTTACTTGAATGCATTTGTTCTTAGATTTGAACAACAAAGTTCCTTTATCCCTTGTTTTGATGAGGACCATCTGCAGTTCCCCCTTCACTCTACAGCTAGAATCTTGCAGTTTTGTCCCTTCAGTGTTCTCTATATAGATTGGCTGATTCAATCTGGTAGGCACATCTACCCTTTCCCCGTATAACAGTTTTGTGGCCATCATTGTGGCTTGCATTTAGTCTTATCTGATTTCCCACCTTCAGCTCGTAGGTACTTCAAGAAAGCTCTGACATCTTGGTTTGATAAGTGTGTCTGATGGACCTGACAAGTGTCATCCTTGGCTTGAAAGCATTTGTTCTCAGATTTCAACAACCAAGTTCATTTATCTCTTGCTTTGAGGACCATCTTCAGTTCCCCTTCTCTCTACAGCTTGAATCTTGGTGTTTGATCACTCCAGTTTTCCCTGTATAGATTGACTGATTCAGTCTGGTAGGCACACCTAACTTTTCCCAGTATAACAGTTTTGCGGCCATCATTGTGGCTTGCATTTAGTCTTATCTGATTTCCCACCTTCAGCTGGTAGGTATTTCAGGAAATTTCTGACATCTTGGTTTGAAAAGTGTGTCTGATTGACTCGACAAGTGTCATCCTTGGCTTGAAAGCATTTGTTCTCAGATTTCAACAACCAAGTTCCTTTATCTCTTGCTTTGAGGACCATCTTCAGTTCCCCTTCTCTCTACAGCTTGAATCTTGGTGTTTGATCACTTCATTTTCCCTATATCGATTGGCTGGTTCAATCTGGTAGGCACATCTAATCTTTCCAAGAATAAACGTTTTGTGGCCATCATTGTTATTATTATTATTATTATTTATTCGACCAGAACAAACACAAAATGCACAGCAAATCAAAGAGATACAAGTACATAAAACACAACTAAAGAAACAAATACAATGAAAATGACAAAATGAACAAAATCAGATGAAATCAGATGAGATGAAGGGGCCATATTTAGTCTTATGTGATTTCCCACCTTCATCTTGTTCCACATCTGCTCCAAAATGTATGACTTTTGGTGCCTTGGATCTATTGTCCCTCCCCCTTGCAATTATCACACTTTAATTGCAGCTGATATATTTAAACAATTGCTCAAAACTGAACTGTATTGATTCTTACTTATACAATATAAGTTCAATCTTCTGGTCAGCATCTTTATCTTCACGTAGTTCCTTTGCACTAAGGACTTATTGTTATTGTTATTATTAACAGCTGGTACTGGAACGTTTGTTTCATTTTTGTTTTCTTTCTCACGATTTTATTCAGATTATTTTTATTATTATTACATATTTCTGTAATGAAACCAAGGATGCCTCATAAGTGAACTTAATCACTGTACCTCTCAAGCCTGAGGAAACCTGTAGATAAGGGTGCTTGCCATGTGAACCAGAAACACCGGGGTAAACCCCTACTCTTCCACGATAAGTGTTCTGGGTTCTTTTACATGCACTACCTATCCTAGTACACGGGACCTATGGCTTAATGTCCCATACTTGATGTAATATCCCTTATTCTGATAGTTTGATACTTGTTCTCTCTATGCCTGACCCAAATACATGTGTTGCCTGCAGCCTACCGGTACAGTCTGCCTCTCTTAAATTGGTACATGTAGTAAAGTAGAGAGGATGCTATAGGCAGCAATAATGCAAACTTACATCAATTTGTTAGCACTCCTTTTTAAGCGGTCACTTATGGGAATTGCCGTCAAAATTGCACCTTGATATAATTTTTTGTACACAACTAAAAAGAGGAGCAACGTTTTGACTTCATAAAAGAGTATAAGGAAGACAACATAATAGACTGATTGCGTGACCTACGTCACGTGACCCCTGTTGGGTTAAAAATGTAAACACACATGTAATCCTCCTTAGGAAAGGGTGGTACGGTACACGATGATTAATGCATTTAGTTAATTCGATCAAGGCTTTTTTTGCTCGAAATCTGTGAAACATATTCCAGAGTTTGTATCGAAGACCTTCAAGTGGCTGAATAAAGCCAGCAGGGACAGTTCCATCAAGTCTTGAAAATTGTAAAAGTACTGTATAAATGTGCATGATGTGTACAGCGCACGACGGAACGTTAGGCCAGACGACCGCGATCACCACACACTTTTCAACACAAAAAAATTTAAGTTTTAAGCTGAAATCCTCCAAAGAAATTGCTTTCCAAAACTGTGTGATTCCTTTGCCTATTTGAAGGCTAGGTATTAATGCTCACTTTTTCAACATTGTTTATCCTTTTTTTACAGTGATTTAGGCCAACATTACAAACAAAATAACAGACGGGTGGCTACATAATAGTCGTCCGACGCCGGTAGTGCATGGCTTAAAAAACCTCTTTTCAGAAGAGTTCTGTTAAATTATGAAACAGAGATGTTATTTTAATTAATGCCACACCATACTACTTTAAATAAAGGGGCTGATTAACTAATTCATCGCTAAACGCAAGTATAATCGACTGTTTTCAAACTCACTCTGTGTCACGGCCTATCTCTTTACACATATTTTTTCTCCAGCTGTATGACGTCATACCCGATAGGGGGTCACGTGACTGCATGTAAACATTGTCGCGCAATCGGTCTATTCTACATGACACTGGTATGAAATATTGAACTTTTATTGAAGAAAAAGCCCAGACTTTTAGGATTTATGCTGTTGTTTTAGCAGAATTTATCACCATTTTGTTTGCAAAATCACAGTTTCAGTAACCCGAGTCTCTTCAACTTGCCGTTAACACAAACAGCGCCACAGTGTACCTTCTTTAAAAAAAAAAGTCTTTAAGGAAGGTTCTGGTCTAACTAATCATCTAAAACTTTTTCTGATTGGACCTTGTTAAGGCTTGTACTTTGTTAAGGCTTGTACTTTTTGGATTGAAGAAGATGATTGCCAATCATAATCCTGCTTACATACGTCGTGCGTGTATGCAACAATGTATGGTACATGCTCCCTTCCTCACAGTTGGCAGGTGCAAACGTATTACTTTTTTTTTTTACAGTCACACCAGCCCAAAATTGAGTAAAAACAAGTAAAAGTAATAGGAGCGGTTTAGGCCATAAACAAATTGATATGGTTGCTGACCCCATTGCTTGCTTCTTAGAGTTATTGGCAGATTGAACAGCAAATATAATGAACTGCAATAAGTCTTTTATTACTCCTCTTAGCTCTTTTGTTTTCTTGAGAATGCAAATTTAGAGTGAGCCGAATCTTGAGCAAGCTGTTGCAGTAAATCCGGGGTTTTTTTTCCCCGTTGCTGCTGATCCAGTACCCACTTTCCCTGTCTCAAAACATTCTTCTTTATTTTGTGAATCACAAGTTCAAGAAAGGTTGAATGATAGTCAGTTGCTGCTGGGATTTTTTCCCCTTCCCTTTGGATTCTTTTGTCAGAATAGACCGATTGCGCCACCTGCATCATGTGATCTATTATTGGTTTTGAATGTAAACAAACACAACATCCTCCATAGGAAAGTGCGGTACGGTACATGATGATTGTTGCATTTGATTATTCGTTTGAGGCTTTTCTTTCTCGAAATCTGTGAAAACTCTTCCAGAGTTTGTACCAGAGACCTTCAAGTGGCTGAATAAAGCCAGTAAGGACAGTTCCAGCAAGTCTTGGAAATTGTACAAGTACCACATAAATGTGTACGATGTGTACAGTGCACGTCGGAATGTTAGGCCAGACGACCGTGATCACATGGAAATTGCTTTTCAAAACTGTGTGATTCCTTTGCCTATTTGAAATTTTGCAAGGCTAGTTATTAATGCTCATATATCTAACATTCTTTACCCTTTTTTATAGTGCTTTAGGCCTACTTACAAACAAAATAACAGGCGGGTGGCTAGATAGTCGTACTACGCAGGTAGTGCATTACTCAAAATATACCTCTTTTGTAGTAGAATACTGGTAGTTTATGAAACAGTAATGTGATTAATATCAATGTCACAACATGCAACTGTAAAATGGCTTAGTAACTGTCGATCCTCAATAGCCGTGGGACCTTGTAAACCCTTATAAGATGCAACATAAATGGGTCTCATAATTCAAAAACTTCAAAAACCTGTCGTAAAAAAATGATAATAATAAGCGCCTTGAGTATCGAATTGCTGGTAGATACTTGCGCTATTTATTAGACTCCAGCTATATTATTATTATTATTATTATTGTTGTTGTTAAAATGCATTTGAACTGTGCAGTAATAGATAGTTATAGCATTCTCAGTTTCTACTCAAAAGATATCCCTTTTTAACTCTTTCATTACCGCGCGTCGCTCACAGCGGCTCAGTGAAATACTTCATACGCTGGAGAGCCGTTGCCAGCGGCTTGAAATAAACAAAAATATTGAACAACCGTCACAGCTGTACATTATATTCCGTAGTGAAAGAGTTAAGGCACAGAATGCACCAGACAGCTTCCTCGGTGAAAAAAATGTATGCTTCGGCATGCACACTTGAATGCTCTCTTTACTTTCGCTGAATTCAGTTTCTATCTGTTTAATAACAAGAGAAAAAATACAAACTGTTCAGACTACTTTGTTCACAAGATGACGCAGGAAACTTCAAAATATACCAAACAGCATTGTCATCTTCAAAAATTTCCCAGGTCCCTAGAGCAAAACCTAGCCTAAATACTGTTCACTGCTTGTGCTCTGCGCTCGCTTGGTTATGAGTATTAACTTCCTTTAACAACAACCCTTGATCCCTCCCAAACATCAAATAAAATTGATTGGGCATATGTTACTTCATGCTAAGTTTATCTCACATTCAAATTCAGCCCATTCACATTTCAACACAGATCTTCTCATGTTCTTTCCTGCTGACTGTGTCCTGTCAAATTTGTTTCTTTAGATTAATCGATTTATCTGAGCATGTAAAGTTCACCAGGTAAAGGCTTGTGAAATTTCCGTTTTAAAGTGGAATTCTGTGTTTTATATTTTTACAATCTGCATATTTTTCTGTGACTCCTGTTTTTTTGTGCCGGAAATAAAGCCGCATTTCTTGTTGCAAAGGCCGTGGATAACCGTAAAAAACTTTACGATGGTGACATACTTGTTACAACTGCAATTTTTGCTCCAAAAATTGTATTGTACAAATTTCAAAGAAACAGTTTCTTGTTTTCCTGTATTTTTGTACATAAATGATAATATGAGCTCAAAAGGGAGGCTTGTTCGTGGGTGGTTACATTAAGTTTTAGAGAGATTTGGGCAAATTCTAGATACCCCTTCTCTTCTGAAACTAATATTCAGTGTTCTTTTCAGATCTAAGTTGTCCCTCCGAATTCCGAAATCTACTCTGCGGTCGTAGAATAATAACAGTTCTCACAAGAACAATCTACTGTTTATAGCAAAGGAGATACAATCGCATGGTGTTACCGCAAACCAAATATACACTTAAACTAATATTGTTTTGAATTTTCCTCTTATCAGTAAAATGATGATTACGGGAATAGAAAGCCCTCGTTGAGTTCAGTGAGGTTTTACAAGGATGGACAGAGCTTGTTTCCGGCCAACTAGAAAATAGATTGCAACCTCTGACAAGATATAATGATGACTTCATTCACAGATCTCAATGTCCCTACATGAACAGGTGAGATTTAATACGAGTACAGTGACACTGTGACTTTAACTAATTTCTTTGTGATCTTTTAAAAAAAATTCAAAACATGAGAAAGAAAAAAAACCTCTCTTCGTTTCGCCTAACTCTTTCACCACGGCGCGCTGCTCACAGCGGCTCGGTGAATTACTTCATACGCCGGAGAGCAGCTGCCAGCTGCTCGAAATAGACAAAATATTAAACAGTTCCGTCACAGCTTTACATTATATTCCAGAGTGAAACTACACAGAATTCTCCTCACCTTCAAGAAATTTGCTGAATACTTTTTACCTCTGGGTGGGCTGCCTATGCTAATTGCAGTGATACTTCATGCTTTTTTATCTAACATTTGTTTGTCTATTGCAATATTGGGGCAGAGATGACAGGCTTAAATACAAGCATTTTTACCTATTATGTCTATATCCACCAACATTATGCCTGATCCACAAGGGCCTACATCCCACTATCCATCAATATTAACTAGAATCTACTCATTTCAAAACTACCATTTAACTCTAATTAGAGGTTGGTGCAGTCCTGAATCCATCAAACTCATGCAAAAAGTCATGGGAAGTAATGGGAAACTACGCTGATTTCAAATGTGGAGAGAACCATTTTGATGGATTGAAGACTTTGTAACTTCTTCATGAGTATAATATAATTTTTTTTCATAATGATAATTGTTATGTATCCATTTAATTTTTGAATGCAGTGATCCTGATGAGCTAATAAGAGAGAGAGAGAGAGAGAGAGCAACTTCAATACTCACACCGGCCTGGCTTGTTGGGTCTGAAACGAACAATTACTCATTGATGTCACACTGGCCTGGCTTGTTGGGTCTGAGACGAACAATTACTCATTGATGTCACACTGGCCTGGCTTGTTGGGTCTAAGACGAATAATTACACATTGATGTCACACTGGCCTGGCTTGTTGGGTCTGAGACGAACAATTACTCATTGATGTCACACTGGCCTGGCTTGTTGGGTCTGAGACGAACAATTACTCATTGATGTCACACTGGCCTGGCTTGTTGGGTCTGAGACGAACAATTACACAATGATGTCACACTGGCCTGGCTTGTTGGGTCTGAGACGAACAATTACTCATTGATGTCACACTGGCCTGGCTTGATGATGTTGTGGTTATTGTTGGTGTCATAACATTTTATCTGAGCTTTTCATCAAGAAGACAGTCACACTCTATTATGTCATCAAAGACCTTCCTTCTATGACATCAATCTTCAGTATGAATTTTAACAGGTGAGTTAATAATCTAATAGTTATTTGTTTTCTAACACTTGTCTGTGATGGACATGTACGTACTAGTGAGTGTACTGGCCTAAATAAACTGAAAGTTCCAGTTAAATTGATGGTGAAGTGAGGGTACAAAATTCATTAGTTTCAATAGGATTTTCAAATGACAGATTTTCACCAGTATGAGTGTTGGCTCCCTTTGACCAGTTGCCGCCGAGATTCTTGCAACCAGTATGAGTGTTGGCTCCCTTTGACCAGTCGCCGCCGAGATTCTTGCATTTTTTCCCAATTTCTTCCCGATTATTTTGTTGGAATTGCCGGAATAATTTTTCTTTGAGAAATATTTGCGTGGATCCACGGCAACCGACGCCTACTGGTTAGTTACCAACAATCCTGGATCCTCCCTTAACAAAAAATGAAATGTAGAGGCTATGCAGTGCACTCTTACACACTTCCCGAATTTTTGCCACCTGAGTTTTTTTCAAGAAAGAGCAAAAGTAAAGAGACCGAAAAGAAACATTAACAACTCAAATTGTGTACATACATAAAAGGCTCAGAATGCACCAGACAGCATCATCATCACCATAAATAATTGTCTTCCCAGTGTACACATTCGCACGCTCCCCTTATTTATGATGAATGTTTCTTTTTAATAAAAGTAGGAGAAAAATCACATGAAACTGATCAGTTCACATGAAAATGCAGAAAAGCTCAGACTATACCAGAGTTCATTGTCATCTTCAAATAATTGTCCCAGGACCCTTGAGTGGGCCTGTTGCGAAATTTGAAAATCACCTTCCCCACTTTTAACACGGAAGTCTGTTGGTTCTTCCCACCAAAGTAGGTCTTGCCTCCCCATCCCATTTTAACCAGTTGCCACTGGGATTCTGTTTTTTGGTACCCGTCCCCCTGGCGGGATTCTTTTGGCAGAATTGCTTGAATGTTTTTCCTTTGAGGGTACGGCTGGCAAAAAAAAATCTGACTTGACAGTGACAAGAGAAGAAAGATTCTCTTTATTGCATTGTCTGTTTTGTTTCTCGACTGAGAAAATGTCAAATTCACACAGCGTGAATTGCAAACGACATCAGCTGTTAACCTACGGCATAGGAGTAGCACTAAACATGGAACCGTGGCTCGATCTTGCCGACTCACTCTGACTTACCCCCATTCAGTGGAAATACAATGAATGAACAATGGTGGAAGCCTCTCGATGTCTCGTAATCCCCTTCCTGGAACAAAAGGACAAAGGTTTATAATGAGGAATTACACAAATACGAGTAAAATCAAAACCTTTTTTTGTCCTTTTGTGGGTGAAATGACGGTGTGTTTATGGTCTGTGCACGCTCCGTAGTTGAATGACAGGGCGTCTATTCCGTTGGTCCGAAATTACATAAAGGCGTCGCAAGACTTCCTCCGTTTCCAGGCAGGGGAAACATTTGCGTGTTCTCACGTCATCTGATGTCAAGTGGTTTAGGTGCTTTGTGTGATGCTGACTGCGTACCGTCAGATTGGTTTCTTAAGATTAATTGATTTACCTGAGCCTGTGAAGTTCTTACATACTTGCTAAACTTTCTGTTGTGCTCCAAAAGTTGTTTTGTACAAATTGAGAAGCACCACACACAATCATCTTGTGTTGTAGGGTGACCTGAACATAACCTTCCCGGGAAATGAAAATCTTTTCATTTGAAATTCAGAAATGTGGGGTGGTTCAGATTATCTCTATAAGTCTGTTGGATTGTTTGTCATATTCAAACACTATTTTTTCTTTTTTGAATAAAATATTCACATAACCGTCACAAGAAATGGAAATCTTTCTTTGAAAAAATCCTGTTGAAACTAATGACACTTGTACCATAACTTCTTGATCTGCTCAACTGGCACTTTCAGTTTTGAAAATTTTTACCCAGTTCCCTTCCCTTGTGGTTTTATGACTTGAGATTTTAAATGAAAAGATCGCATCTTCTTAAGGTGATCCCTGTACTGCCGCTTCCCAGGTTGTATCATAAACTTGGATGATTCCTGGTTACGGCAGTTTTAAGGTTGAATGGCTTCTGACTGGCACCCCCTAACAAAAATTTTGATAAAATAAGGAGACCACCAAAATTTAATTAGGGCTAGATAGCTCAGTTGGTAGGAGTGCCGCATGTTCAAATCCTGTTCTAGTCAATTTTTCTTTGCTCATCCCAAAGTTAAAATATTTTCTGATCATTTCAAGAACTACTGAGTCTTCGCACGGCCCCACTGGTCTCATCAAGACCGCTGGGATGGGCTAATGAGCTTGTACAAATTCCTGTTCAGGATGAAGTGGTGCATGATTGGAATTATTGTACATGTACCACCGATTGACGCAAAGCGCACAATCACAATACGTATACACATGATATGATAATGTAAACAATTAATTAGACCTCTTCTATAAAACTATTCAGGTAAATTTTGAAAGTTGTGATTGAGCCCTATTTTTAGTACAAGGCAAAGAGTGACAATAATTATTTCTAATGGATTTACACCATAGAGTGACATTATTATTGGTAGAGGTAGAATCTTTGGTAAACAGGAAGAGGTGACCTGGGGTTATTAGGTCAGGGGAAATGGTCCAATGAGCATGCATCGGTCAGCCCATCCCAGCGCCTTTGGTTCAGGCGCTGGAACCGAGCGAATACTTACCATTGCTCTTCTTTCTTTGTATTTTATTCAATTTTGATGTACTTTAAACACAATTCAACCTGGTGCTGCCATGTTTGAATGTTTTAATAAATCTATAGTTAATAATACTGACTCTAACTTGTCACTCAAAATATATGTTTCCATTTCCTGTGACTCTGGAGACCGCAACATTAGGGCTTGATAGCTCAGTTGGTAGAGCATCGGTTTATTAAGCCGGTGGTCACAGGTTCAAACCCCGCGCCAGTCAATTTTATTTGTTCAGCCCAAAATGTGTTTGATTACTTCTGAGCTCAGTCACACTGTTAACTTCCTCATAAAGATCTTATTATTTCTTGATAATTTTGATAATTGTTATCCATTTCATTTTGAATGCAGTGAACCTGATGAGCTGATGAGAGAGAGAGCAACTTCAATACTCATCGATGTCACACTGGCCTCGCTATTCTGATAGTCTGGAGGGATCAGAGACATCATCATGTTTTATCTGAGCCTTCATCCAGAAGAAAGTCATACTTGTATGATGCCATCACAGACCTTGCTTATGTGACATCAATCTTCAATATGATATGTAACAGGTGAGTTTATAATCTAATAAGTATTTGTGTTTGACACTTACGTTTGATGGACTCGCACAAAGGAAAAATATTGTCCTATAAGCTTGATCTAAACCACCAGGCCATGCTTGAAAAAATAGGCAGTGATTTCAGAAAACTGGCCTTGAAAACAAGTCTGCACGGCTTGCTAGCTAAAACACTGGTCCGAAGTAAAGCTGAAAGTGCCAGTTAAGCTGATCACAACGTGATGAGGGTACAACATTTATCAGTTTCAACGGGATTTTCAAATTAAAAACTTCCATTTCATGTCAAAGTTCAGGTCACCCTTAGGCACCTTGATGATTATGATTGTGGTGTTTCAATGAAATAAGGAGGTGTCGAAACTCCAAAGATATTTCCCAGCTAGTTATGACAAGTTATTATATCCATTCAAAACCACAAAGAAAGGTTTAGCCATAATGGATTTTTTCTTCTGAAACCGGGGAACTTTGTTTGAACCAGAGGTTCCAAAATCAGTTTTCCTTCCAAGTCATATGTAACACTTAAATTACATATCTGATAAAGTATCAGCAAACAGTGTCATGCACTGATATTAAATGATTATTGTGTCCCCTCTTTGAATGAGATAAAGGAATTGTGTTTCATATTATGTGTTTTGTACAATTTTTGTCAAATAACCTGTTTATACATTGCAGCCAGATTTCTACCATCTCAGTAAGGGGTGAGTTTAAGATGTAGTATAGACCTGGTTGAACAATTGATGAAGTTCCTCTTAATTCAGTCCAAGGGAAACATGTTGATAAATTCTTGATGAAATATGCAAATTGACAGCATAATCCTAACGTCGGTTAATTAATTCATGGAATATTTAATATGTTGTGTCCATGGGTTCCAGCCTATTATTAGTATCTTGAATTATGAGTTGGCATGCTACAACTGCATCAACCACAATTGTGCTCAGAAAAATTATACCTAAACTTCAATTATCACAGTGTACGTTAGGTGACCCAAGTTGAGGCAATCTATTCGGAATGTAAATCTAACCCATAACTCGTTTGCATCAGGGATAAAGAACAATATTTAGGTTTTACCCTACACTGATGTGTGATCAGCACTTTATACTCAGTGCTTTGGTCCTACTTGGATGGGATTCAAACCCATGACCTCCGCATTCTAGAATAGATCTTAACCACTAGACCACGGAACAAGCCCGGTTAGAGGAGGCTAGTTGGACTCCTGTAATTAACAGGGGTTACCGTAAACAATTTAATAAATTCAATAATTTGCATCGGGTATTAAAAAAAAACGTGGTTTTATACACCAATGCATATCTAAACAAGTACAAGGATGTACATGTTTGCCCTCACAGAATACTAAACAATGAAAATGAGTTGATTTTGATCTCCACAATACTAGTTTGAAAATAATTCCTTTTTACATCACTTTTATGTGGGATTATTAGACTAAGTAGTAGGCAACTTTAACATAGTGTTAGATTTGCATCTTGAGTTATACTGCTTGGATTGAGGATGGATTCACATTGTGTGCTCACATTTTATGTTCAAACTAGAATTAAAGTAATTAATACTGGTCAGTCACAGTATTTCCAGACATTTATGAGCCGTGTATTTCCAGGGTTCAAAATTAACACTGGACCACAGGCCTACGGCCAGCGGTTTTGGTGTCTGTCCAGTGATCACCAAAAGACAAGTCCGGGGGTCATTCAAATAACAATACACTACTGTAAAATCATGTTCAGCTGTTAACTTTGAATCTGATAAATATTTTTAAATTCTGTTGAGTATTGTCGTATACTCGCCCATAATACAATTGAGATAAATCTTCTCAAATAATGTTTGTTAAAATGAAAAACAGTTTGTATGTCAAACTGGAGAGATACTTTTTGTCTCATTTGGGTTTTGGTTTTGTAAAAATAGAATTCTGGTATAGTAAAAACTTTTGAGCTACAAGCACAACAGACTTACCCCCGCCCCCGTCATACAATTATAAAATTGACCCCTGAATTTGACCAGACTTAGGCTGGCAAATGAAGCTGCCATTGGTTATTAGGTCTTGACACTCTAAGACTCTCTTTTATCTACTAATTCTACCTTACTAGAAGTATCATGCATTGGTCTTCTCGGTCCAAACATTTCTTCGAACCTCAGCCATACTAATCTCATCTGTTGCATTTCTCAGACCACTTCCATGTGAGTTGGTTTCTTATACATCAACTGATGTCCTTTTTATCTTAACTCTACCAGCCTCTATTCCTTCTTGGTGGGCCTTGTCTTGCTTTGGCTTGAGCTCAAGTGCCCCCACCCTGTTATTTGGAATTGATTAAATCCAGTAACTTAAATTGTTTGGTTAGTACAGAGTAAATTTTACTCAGTTTTAAGAGCAGTATACACCCGTGCTACAATCTGTGAACACAGTCATAGTTTGTAAAACCCAAATGAGACCCCACAAATTTCAACTGAATTTAGGTACACATGAAAGTGTTTTATTATGTGTCCATCTAAATTTGACCCAGGCAAGTACCAGCCAATGGTCATGCTTTGACTGCGGCAAATTGAAAGTAATTTTTGAAAAGGCTGTTCGAGGCACAATAGTGCACTTACACGTTTTTCACCCAAACCATCCAAAAATGATAAGATGAAGAGATTAACAAACACCAGCTCCGCTCCCTTGGCTAGTTTGTCCTGTTTGGTATGCACACAATTTCATCATGACTGCTGTTACTAGTCCTTCCTTTTGTTGAAATGTAGAGGCGTTACTCTTCATTTAACTGCTCCTTTGTTTCTATACTTTCTCTTGTATACCTTTGAGGCACAATTCTACTTTCAACCTCAACCCCTGAGGGACGTTTATGGGCCAAGTTTTTCTCCACACTTTGGCTGACAAATGAAGCTATTATTGATTATCAGGTCTTGACACTCTCTGTTCCATGTACTTATTCTACCTCACTAGAAGTATCATGCATTGGTCTTCGTGGTTCAGACATCTCTTTTGAACCTCAGTTGGAATTATATCAAAGTGACAAATAAGTATAGGAACTCACAACTTAATAAAACAGCGGCAAGAATGAAAATTGTTGGCAGTTCTGTATGATTGAAAATGTCAGCTTCTTTTTGATAGTTAAATTTTAAAGTGAAGCAGTAACTGAATTTTAAAGTGAAGCAGTAACTGAAACAGCAACATTAAAAGTGATTTTTTTCCCAAAGATTGCTTTTTAATGGATTTGCCACTTTCTGAAAAACAGTGATGATATACATCAACTGATGCCCCATCCTGGTTTTTCTTCAAACTGATTCCAGCTATATAATTTAAATTTGTTTGGGTAGTACAGGTGAATTGCACCTTTAAGGGCATTATCTACAAATACAGTCATGTTTTTAAACTCAAATGTAGGTCCTACTTAAATTAGACCACAACTGAAGTTTCAACTGATTTCAAGTCGCAAATAAAAATGTTTTACTATGTTTCCAACTAATTATGAGCTTGCCGTTGATCACATTTGGGCTGCTCACAATCAAAATCATTATTCACAATGCCATGTGAGGCACGATAGTTCATTGAATCAAAATAATAAGATTAAGAACACCAATTTCTTTGGAAACATTTTATGCTACTTTATCCTTTATTTTGTTGGTATGCACACAATTTCAGCTCTGTCTTGCCGAAATACAGGTTACTTACTCATCATGATTTGTTGACTATAGCTGCTATCATGGCTGTGACAGTGCTAGTCCTTCTGTCAGAATGATGAGGCACTACTCTTCATTCAGCCTCTAACAGCTCCTCTGTTTCTATACTTTCTTGTAAATCTGTTAGAATGTTGAGGCACAACTCTACAATCAACCTCCAACAGCTCCTCTGTTTCTGTACTTTCTTTCTTGTAAATTGTCACTGACACCACGAACTAGCACACATGTAGATACCAGTAAAAAAGTAGCAATCGGAGAAAACGGCGTCTAAAGATGAACGCTTTTTGAAACGCCACTATCCTTTAGAATTTCAGAGTGTTTTCAACTGGTTCTCTCATTGTGGACTCTGGATGCTTTGAACTTGATAAATATACTGCTTTTGTCCACTTTGCATTCTAAATTAACAAGCAATAAAGGAAGAAAGGTGCGTGATAGTTCGTGAAATCGAAAAAGAAGCAAAATAGACTATTTCCGTTTTCACGAACTAGCACATTCCAATGTATTACAATGCAAACTTGTGGGCACGCGCGCATGTCCTTCGCACACAAGATGGGTGCTAGTTCGTGAAATCGTTTTGTTTACATTTGAGTATGGTGCGCACCGTGCATTTCATTGGTAAAAGGAACTTGTGTGCTAGTTCGTGAAAATGAAGATTGTCACACTCGTGCAAATGTTGCCATACATAATTAGTATAATTAAAAAAGTAAAGCTCTCGAAACTTTGAAACTTCATGAAATTGTAGGGCATGACGAATGTTGTATAAACATGTAAAAAAAACTGAAAACTGAAAAAAAAATATGGTTTTGTGCACAAGGTGTTAGTTTGTGGCGTCGGTGACGAAATCTGTTAGAATGTTGAGGCACTACTCTTCATTCAACCTCCAATAGCTCCTTTGTTTCTGTACTTTCTTTCTTATAAATCTGTAGAATGTTGAGGCACTACTGCAGTGCATTCAATCTGAACCACCACCTGTATTACTCTGTGCCCAACCAAAATAATAGAGTAATCTCTAATTGTTTTATCGAGTGACTTTTCACTGGCCAAATGAAATCTTTAAAATATGTATCAAGAAATAGCAACCCATTCCCCATTATATATATGTAGTTTAACTGGCCTTAAGTTTAATGTTGAGGTCATAAAATCATCCATGCTGAGATGACATTGGTAGCATTTGCTCCTTTGTGTCTTATGCCATCTTTCTGTCTAGGTCAGGAAAGACTTTCAGCAAAATACAAATTAAACACAAATGTTTTTAAAGAAAAACAAGCGAAAAATACTGCAAAATATTGAAACCAAAATAAAGGGTAACCTCTTTTGGGGGATATGATGTCTGCTTCATAACAACAAAATATAAAAAAATAACAATAAAAAAAGAAAGAAAGAAATGGATGAAATAAAAACTTTTCATCTTCAAAATGTATCTAGAAATGATGTTTGGATAGTACTTGTTCAAACCCTTGTTCTTATCCTAAAAGTTCTCTTGCTCTCATAATTTCCAACTGTTTTTGCAACTTTAGTAATTAAATTTACCCTGCATTTTCAAGAGCAGTTTCAGTAGTGTCAGTGGTGACTTTGAGTTTCTGTCATAGATTTCGGGCGAGGATTAGATCAATTTGCTCATAAACTCTACCAGATTTAACACTAGTTTGCAGCAGAGTTGCTTGTTTTCATTCACAAGCAGTAGCAAACCCAATTATTATGCATTAGAAATATTTTTTTAAATTTTATATTACTTACACTCTCGTGGTGTAAATATTGTGTCGTCTGATCAAATGATTATTCAGTCTAACTGTGTTCCCGTAGTGGTTTGAAATAGATACTGAGATAAATTAAAGGCTTGGTAATGTTTTAAAGATCGTCAAAAAGAAAAGAAAATAGTAATAATAAGTCACGGTCAAAATATTACAGAATGAAATAATGTTCCTTTTCTGTTCTCTGGCAAGAAAAAAAGAATTGGATTTTCAAAAATATGTACAAAAAGTACATGTTAGATGTAACATGTTAATATTGACAGTTAAACTATTTTCATGTATGTCAAAACACTATTTTCACTGACCTTTTTAACAGGTAAACTTTCTTTTTTTTTTCTTAGAAATAAGAGGATTGAAATTAACACAATCCAAAGATTTACCATCCCTTTAATTTTGTCAAATTTTATTGATAGTTAACAGGGTCCTCACTGGTTTTTACTGTAACCTCAACAGCCAGGAGCAAGTTCGAGTGTGCACATTTGGTCGAATTGTGGTTGACCGCTGACTAGCAATGCACATGCGCAGTGACGTATACACTTGAACCACCCGTTAGCCGTATTTTTTTTTCTGCAGTCCGAAATTGCCACTGTTGTAGTGATTTTCAATGGGGATTTTTTTCTTCTTCTCTGAATCGATTCGAAAAAGGGAATCCTTAAAAAAAAATTGTTTTTTTCTTTTCGAGGATGGCAATTCTGAACTGCAGAAAAGAAAACTGCAACCCGTTAGGTGGTTTAGTTTAAACACAATTCTTTGTCGGCACTGATACGTGCACTTCCAAGACTTTCCGCCATTCTGCAATTTTGTCACTGGTTCCCTTCTGTGCTTCAGAGAGGTTGACATGAAACAAGGCTAACGAAACATGAAACAAGACCAGGGAAGAAACCAAGGTCCTGAGGCTGGTTCCAAATGGTCGACCAGCCTGGGTTCGGGTCAAGATGGTCGACCTTTAGTTAATCACAGTGCGCACTTGAACTTGCTCCAGGTGGTCGAAACGTTGGCTCAGTACTATAAGGTCATTTATTGCAATTTTATATCCGTAATGATCAAAAGGGTGTTAAATGAAAAATGCCTATACAATTTTTTCATAAAATTAAAATAATAACAAATACATCAAAATCCACAAATACATGTTTTTCTTTGAAAATAAACGGGTTCTTTTTTTGCCAAACAACGACTGTGGAGACCACTCTCGATCCATTTACCAGGAGCTCCAAAAACATGCAATACCAATTTATAAAATACATACAAACTGCATTAACTACCTTAAAGTCCTGAGTTGAAGATAAAGTATTGTTTTTAAAAGTAATTTCTGTACATTTATTTTTTAATGACTATTCGTGTTCTATCAAAGAAGATGCTGATCTCATATCTGTTCACAAACAGTCATTAATCTTGAACGGGGAAGGGTGTGGGACAAAAAAACCTGTCTGATTTGTATATGTAAAATATATTTCTACCAAAACTCTGAAGTCAGTCTGGACTTGGATTCTTGTGGTGATGATCATCAGAATGAGTCTGAAACCTGACTGTAAATGGACTAGTTCCAAAAACATATACAAAATACATTCACTCTTTTACTTGAAATCAATAAGTAAACCTAAATGTTAAATTTTGATAAGAAATTCTGAATAATACTAGTTGAATAATGAATATTCTTGAATGTCAACACATGTTAACCAAATCAATCTACTTCAATACTAGACTAAAATAAAGTAGTATTGACTTCAGAAGAAGCCCACCACAATGCAGTCAATAATGACGAATCGTTTGCCGTAATGTAAGCTTTGTCTTAATTTACTGTTACGTATTTAATTCTTTACATGGAACTGTGCAATTAAAGTACAATTGTAGGATTATGTGATGACGCTCTGAATATTAGCTAAATGGAAACTACACTTTGGGTAATCTTAAGTCTTGAAAGGTTAAAAATGTTGAAGTAATGACACCATATGTATTTGCACTGAAGCTTTTTGTAAAGTAGCCCAAGGGACTAGTAAACTGTGCATTTTACTTGCCCCTAGGAAGTTTTCGTTGCCCAAATTTTAAACACATATTGTCATAAATGTATCTTTCTGATACTAATGGTAGTGATCATAACCAGTTTAACAGTCAAATGAAGTTACACTCACACACTCAAAGATAAATTAACACATTTCTAAAATGTATTATTCACATGTGAAAAGGAAGAAGTATGAGCATTATAAACAAGTAAGTTGCACAGTTTTTAGTAGCCCACAGGGCAAGTTGAGAAGTGGTGTTTACTAGCCCATAGCAGTTTTTACTAGACAATGTACGCCAGGCTTGTGCTAAGGGTGAGCCCTGAAAACAATATGCTCCTGTCAGTGTCTTTTTATTCACAAAGGGTCACAGACATGTTCCAATGTACACATCGGATCATTTCAATCAAGTGAATTATTCTAAAAGTTGGAGTTGGAGTAAACTTCAGTGTTTAGGATAAGCAGAATAGTCAATTTTATTCATGATTGCCCAATGAATAGATCTTGATGTTCAGTCATTTTTCACTACATTGTGATATTTTAACCCAAAGTGTAAGTTTTCTGCTAAAGGCTTCTTCATGGCATGTTCAGTATTGTGGGGGGAACAGTAGAATGGGATGAAACATAACTTTCCAATTATTTTACGAATGATTCAATCTTGAATGTGATCAGATGGGGCTTGGTTTAAGTGACCACTACTGCAGTTATAAAATTCAGTGGTTTTTCAAAGAGCCAGATAAATCATTGTTTGTCATGAGTTGAAATACTTGTAGATGTGTACTACACATAATTAAGACAGCAATTATAAGCAGCTCAAGAATCTTCAATGTACTTCTTGATCTAAGTCGTAGTTTACACAAACTATGATGAGAAATTGACTCTTCAAGAGTTTTTATTCAATTGTCGATCGAACATTTGATGTATCAAGTAGACTTCGATTCTTGAGATGGCATTAGGACCGAATCCTGACTTGAACTTTGCTGAAATCACACAGAAACAGAAACAAATCAGCACTATATGAGTGTTCAGTAAGAGAGTTGACTAAGAAGATTATAATTAGGTGTGGTCCGTAACTAGACCTACATTCTTGTGGTGATGGTCATGAGAATAGTGGGTTTGACTCCAGACTACAGGCAGTCAAACTCATAACGGAGATAATTATCATAAGTAGTCAGTAACTGGACTTGGATTCTTGTGATGATGGTCATGAGAATAGTCGGTTCAACTCCTGACTGCAAGTAGTCTACATCATAAAGGAGATAATTATTATAAGTAGTCAGTAACTGGACTTGGATTCTTGTGATGATGGTCATGAGAATAGTGGGTTCAACTTCTGACTGCAAGTAATCAACATCAAAAAGGAGATAATTATTATAAGTAGTCAGTAACTGGACTTGGATTCTTGTGATGATGGTCATGAGAATAGTGGGTTTGACCCCTGACTGCAAGTAGTCAACATCAAAAAGGGCATAACTGTTGTAGTCAGTAACTGGTCATCAGAGTAATAATTTTGACTCTTGACTGCAACTAGTTACATAAAGGAGATATTAGGGGTGGTCAGTGAACTTGGATTCTTGTGGCGATGGTCATCAGAATAGTGAGTTCAAATCCTGACTGCTGTGTAATCCACATGAATAGGTTGACTGAGCACAGTGACATTTACCATTGCCTTGATCACTGTCTAAAGTCACAAATAAAGATATCTGTCAGAACTGGCCTTCGTCTGTCCTATTGCCTGAAATCATAATCATTAAGAGTAGATATATTTAAAAGATCGTTTCTTAAATGCAGCGTCAAAACCTTCAAGGTATCCATGTTTCATTTAAGACGTTTGAGAAGCAGTCTTTGAATTGGTAGGGGGTGGGGGGTAGGAAGAAAAGGAGTCCATGTACAATGTGGATGAAATAACATTGAGTTCTCATTTTAATTGTTTTCACTGTACTGTGCATGCTATGAGGTGCAAAAAATATATTTATGAATCAAGTTTAAAATTAAAAGAAGTATATCTATATATATATGTATATATTTACAAAACAAGAAACATCTAGTTTTTAAATAAGTGTAACTTACTTCATTAGGAGTGAGTGCTCTTGAGGAAAAATAGTCACAATATTATTCAGAGTGTTTCCCTTAAAAAGATATGCCTCATTCCAAAATATTATATTCCTAAATTATTTCATTTTGTAAATTAATTTTCTTATAAGCAGCTGTTAGATTAATGTTCTACGTCTCTTCTCATTTGTAAGAAATACAAAGATAAACAGAAATTATTGTAATAGCACTAAATTTAATTGCCTTTTTTTCTTTCTATAATTCCAACAACCATTTAAGATGACACAATATTTGTTTGTGTAAATGAAGATGTAGTAAATCCCACAGCTGATTCTGTAATAATTGTTTAGTGCTATCCTAGTCACATGTTACTTTAGGGACTTTGTAAGGGTAGCGGGTAGCAGGAGCTACTTCAGGATCTGACAAACCTGCCCACGCGATGTTACAGGTCCACTTTCCCTCAGTGGTTCTACCTGGTTGGGCCCTATACCCGGGGTTAAGGGTTGCTTGCGGTAACGAAAACCTGAGCAGTGAAAACTTTGGACTTTTGGAATGATGTAATGACGCACTATCCTTCAAATGGCAGGTAAGCAAATTTACCAACATCTGCTTCAACTACCCCAAAGATGCAGCTAAAATGAGACAGCTACTATTGCCTTCAAAAAAAGTGAGATTTTGAGGAAGAATTCATCAGTGTTACTAAAGGAAGAGAACGACATTTCCAGAAAAGACATGTCAATATACAGTGTTAATGAGGTCACGCTCACACCCAGAACCCAGTGCAGGAGATGTCATTACAAGACGCTTTAAACCAATGGAGGATGTATGTATCCATTGCTAATAGCGTATTGATGGCATCAAGATCCTTACAACCTGTTCATCAGTCCTGCCCTGCCCACAGTGCACAGACACTTATTGAAGGAAAGTGATACAACCAGTGGAGACCCTTAAGAACAAAGGACAGCAATATTATGATTTAATGGGATGGAATCACATTCAACAACATCAACTGAACTGTGATCAATACGCTCAGGAGACCCTTCAAAATAAATGACTGCAGTTTGATGGTTTCAAGGAATGGAATCACATTCAACAACATCAACAGAACTGTGATCAATACGCTCAGGAGACCCTTCAAAATAAACGACTACAGGTTGATGATTTCATAGAATGGAATCACATTCAACAACATTAACAGAACTGTTATCAATACGCTCAGGAGACCCTTCAAAATAGACAACTGCAGTTTGATGATTTCAAGGAATGGAATCACATTCAACAACATCAACTGAACTGTGATCAATACGCTCATGAGACCCTTCAAAATAAATGACTGCAGTTTGGTGATTTCAAGGAATGGAATTACATTCAACAACATCAACTGAACTGTTATCAATACGCTCAGGAGACCCTTCAAAATAAATGACTGCAGTTTGATGATTTCAAGGAATGGAATCACATTCAACAACAACTGAACTGTTATCAGTAAAGTTGAATGAAGAAGAACTTGTTGCTCAGCTTCTCATCCATCCATTCCAACTACATGTAACTATTGTAATGTTTACTTATGCATGTGACTGGGATAGCTATTAAGTTTATGTAAAGATGGACTCTAAATTTCCTTAAAGGTTTTAACATTTGAAAACTTGTAACAAAAGTCTTCATTTGTTTTCTGCTTAAGGGAAACGTACAAGTGCACATCATAAATACAACCTATTACAAAGCAAAATGAAGATTTATTTTTCTTGATTCGATCGCAAGAATGTTTTATTATTTTTTTTTTAAATTTTAAATTGACAATAAAAATTTCTTCCCAAAACCACCACTGAACAATCAGTGTAGGATTAACAATGGGTATTTACATCCCAAATCAGTGGTACATGTACATTTCCTTTAAATGAAGATTAAATTTAGGTTCTTATTGGATATATATACAGATAGACTGAATGAAATGATATAGGCATAATGCAAAGTGTAAAAACAATGATTTTTGTTGTCGTTATCAGTAATCCATTAGTATTTATTTTGTTTGCCCTAAATTAACCAAATTTATTTTACTTTGAACAAGGTTAAAATCTATCCTGATCTTCGTCGTCCTTTTCATGACAGAACTGAAAGTCAATCCATGCAATTTGGCCAGTGTAGAAATTGTTTTGATCCAGAAATTAGAAACTAAACACAATCATGACTATTTTTATTTATTCAAAAAAGCTTTTTTTGCCTTTGACACAAAAAGGTTTACATTTTGGCCCATCTAGTTACAATGTACATGTAGTTTCAAAACCTTGTTTATTTCTTTCTTCGCTTCTGTTGGTTTGTGCTTTTCATCTGTAAGGCTGATAACTTACTGTGATATCTCCAACAAATCATGGGTTGCATTTCTAATCTCTTTTCAAGTAGCTTGGTTTTTTTTTCCCAGTTCAAACTTTCCTCTTCTCAAACTTGAGGACCTTATTGTGTGTATACCAATGTTGACATATTGAATTAGAAATACATGTATGGTGTGGAAGAACATTATTCACTCATGTGATTCGTATTGATAAGAGCTTTGATCTTCATAGATAAATCATGGATCATTTACTTGGGTTGTACCATCCTTGCCTTTCATCATCTCCGAATTTCCAGTTCCTTCCTGAACCTCTTGCTTTTCTTCTCTCCTCGCTCTCTTCAAGTAAAGCTTTGCCACTTCTCAAGGACCTTGGAGCATTAATGTGCATACCAATTAGGGCATTAGGGATTAAACGTCATGTTGAAATGAACACGCACTCAATGTGATGTTCCTTAGATATTGAAGAGCTTTATCTGTAGTTAAACCATGAATCACAGAAATGAGGTACATTTGAACAAAAAAAATGAACATCTGTTGTTCATTATCTTTGATGGTCCATCTTGCCTTTCATCTCTAAGGAACAAGAATGAAAATTCACTTTTATATCCTTAATTTAGACACGAGTTAGATTTCCAGTCCCTTCATGAATCTCCTTCTTTTCCACAATCGTTGCTCTGTTTGAGTAAATCATTTCCTCTTCTCAACTTTCAAGGAAGTACGGTCATATTAAGAACATGCACTCATTTGATTGTCATGAATGAGTCAACTTGAACTTCAGATAGTATCTGGATCAAAACAAATTAATGAACCCCAATGGAAAAAACAGCCTAAGTTGAGCACACTTAATTTCTATACAGTACCATCCATCCTCAATTCCAGTCCACTATCTCCTGATATCTCAGGTGGGTTGATTAAGAAGATCCCATTCATAATGAACTGCCTCAACTGGGTCACTTATTAGAAATTATCTGGTCAATATATGCTTGTGTTATTTTAAGATTTAATGTCAGAGAGTGTGTTATGGAAATATTTTACAACGGGATCGATTCGGCCAAGGCAGGGTACAGGATGTTTGATATTCACACAGAACCAAGATACTGACTATACATGTACTAAAGTTAACCTCACTCTTGTCTGATTGCTGAGATAACAATTTGGAAGTAATGATAATGAACTCAACTGTAAAAAAAAAAAAAACACCTCAAGTTTCATTTGTTCGGAACTGAATCTCGTGCATTACTGAACTGCATATGGTGCATTTAAAAAGACTAAAAGCTGGCAAAATCCTGCTAATTGCTCAATAATAATGTCAATACATGTTAAATTTGCCACAGTAACTAAATGAGCAAAACTTAAAATGAGCAAACTTAAGTTGAGAGCATAGTTTTCAGTTAAGATTGAGAAACAAATGTTGAACCAAACAAAACTCGCGCCTTAATCCTGTACCCTGTCTTTCAAAATTTCATCAACTTAAAAATCTCATGCATTTGTTTTAGTTTGTTTACAGTGAGCCTGTGGTGAAGAGGAGATGGGTCAGCTGTGGATGGAACAATTCATGATCATTGATGTCTCATCTCACTTGTCTGGATCTTCAGTGAGGTCCGCAAAATGGCCTCACTAAATCACAAGGAAATGGGAACCTGTGGAGGTCGAGCAAATCCATGGAGGAAAGGTTAAAATATTAAAGAACCAGGCACATGGTAGAAAAGGGCTGTTACCTGCTGGTAATGTTTACTCTTTGAATCAAGCTCGAAGATGGAATATTTTGTTATTTTAGACACCTAAGCCCACTACACACTTGCAGTAAGATTCCATGTGTAATACATTTCCTTATTTTCACAAAACTTTAACAGCAAGTAAAGTTTTGAAAAGTTAACTAAAAGTTTGACTTTGTCACTTTATTAAACAAACTGCAACTAGTCCAGTGAAAAATGACACAATTTTTTTTTGTAATTTCTGTTCTGGCCAAACAGAAATTATACGCAGAATGCTTCTCCTATGTAGACAACTTTATGATAAGTGTGTAGTGGTGCAAATGGCATCTTAACAACTGCAATCAATTTTCTTCCTTTTGAAGGAATTATTTAGGTAATTTGATGAAAAAAGGGCTCCAAACATTTTGTCCTTGTGCCTGGTTACAAAGTCAAAGCACAGCATCCAATTATTTATTGCAAAATAGCTATAATACACAATTCTTACATAGTACTTTCTCACGCTATAAAGGCATCTTAAAGCACTGATTAGTTGAACAATAGAGATGAAGAGCTAAGTTTGATTTATGAAACCCATTTATATAGCACCTTGTAATCGTTTACAAGGTGATGTGGCACAATCTGCTGCCAACCGTGTCAGAAACACCAGGGCAATTCCCTACTCTTAGTGATAAGTGTTGGCCTACTGGGTTAATTGCACAACACATGGGACCTACAGTTTAACGTCCCATCTGAAGGACAAAGTAATTATGGTCAAGTGTTTTGCTCATAGACACAAGTAACATGACCGAGAACCAAAACCACATTCTGACAATGCCAGAACTTGAATCTGGTGCACTCAACTTTTTGGTCACACCACTCCATAGGTATTGCAAGTCTCCTAAGTTGTTTTCAAAGAAAGATTGAGGACTTTTTTGACAAAAACACACAGCAGTGTGAAGATTTATGAGTTTGATCTTCAAGGGTAAAAATAACCCTTACACGTTTGAATTATTAGAAAGGATCAAAGTTGGATATTCATGTTGGCTCATTATTCCAACAAATCATTCGGTGCTAACTTATCCTGTCATCATAGCAGTACCTTCTGCTTTAAGTTTTTTTCATTGAACTTCAACAACACTTTCTCTTCAAGACGAGAATACATGATGTTTGACACTGTTGGTTTACCACCTCATCGTTGGTAACAGTGATACTTCAATTTGAAAAAAGGATGCTGTGCTTTGGCTGTAAATAAACGTTTTTTGAAGGGAATTCAGATGTGTATATTTTATCTATTATGTTCTATGAATATTAGTTATCGTGATTGAATCTTGAATTGGATGAGTTGAATTTAATGTAAGAATTTGTATATTATGGAAATGTACACTGGCACATCATATTTAAACTTTTAATCTAACTATTACAAACTGGTAAAAATGAACGATGTGTAGAGATGCAGCTTGGTAAAGGAGTGACTAAATAATAAGAGTTGGTCAATCTCAAGCAGAGCACTGCAGTTTATTCCTGAATCATTAGTGATGTATATAATTCACCAGCAGTGTACTGCTGCATATGAATCTCCAAAGAGCATTACAACTTGTGTATAAATCACAAGCAGAGAACTTCAATTTGTGTGTGCATCCCACCTACAAATAACTACAGATAGCGTTTGACTCAAGAGCACTACAATTGTGCAAGAATCGCCGACAAAGCACTTAAGCTGTGCTAAGTGTATGACCTAAGGTCATAGTGTATTACAAGACTGGACCATTGAGCCAGAATCAAGCCTTAACCAGGACATGTGCTTAGCTAATTGCCTACAAACAGCTATCATAAAGCAATTGCTCTATATCCTAAAGAGTGTAGGATATTATTCTCAAGATACATCTAATTCAAATGTTAAGATGCTATTGAATCAACATTACTCAGATTTAACTGCAAATCTCCATTGACTGCAATATGCTCTAAACTTATCAAATACGCTCCCCTTCTGTCTCGTATCAAGCCATTGAGCTAAATGAGCTGAGAACTTTGTTGTTCTAAATAATATATGAGTTTTATCAATTCAAGGTACACACACTTCTCATTGGTTATTTGTAAAAAAAAAAAATACAATTTTGTGTGCGAAAAAAAAACCCCAAACTAAGTTTTAAAAACGTTATTTAAACGTTACTAAACTGTATCTTCACAACAGACTTAATACAGCTCAGTCTGGTACCAAGACTTGAATATATTAGGAATGAATCTTTCAAATAATTAACTAGTCAGTTATAAAATCATTGAGGAACCAATGGTGATGTGTGTACCTTTAGTAATAAGGAATATGATGTGCCAGTGTACATAGTGTTTATGCAATAATAAAATGAGTCTATTGTTGTGTTTATTTTGTTGTCTGTTATGTGTTGGGAAGCATCTGCTTTCTATTTCAATCTTGTTGCAGCACAGACCTTTATCACGCAAAAGCCATCTTGTTTCTAATCGCAAATTCAGTTGAACAAACCAAGGCTGGATGAACAAAATCTAGCATTTTGCTATTGCTGTTACAAACAGTGACATTGCTTTCAACTTACAACTTGCTTCTGTGGCCAATCTAATACTCGCCACTTCTGTGTAATGCATTGCCAGTTGCATTTACATTTACTGCCTTTTTAATAAAGGCAAATCTAATGTTTCAGTTACATGATGTCATTGAGCATTTCAATCTGTGTGTACACAGATAATAAAACAATGCCAAATATCAGATCAACTGAGCAAAGTAACAGAAAGTTCATCAGATCATCAGATCGTAAAGTTCATTAAGTTTTTTTTTACGGGCAAAGCAACATCGTTAATTTTTTGAAGGCAGTTTTATTTTTTTTTAGTTTGCAAGGCATTAAGCAGTATGAACTGTATGTACAATGTACACAAATGATGAAAATATGCCAGAGCAGATCTGAGCAATGTCTGAAGGTTCAACATCAGATCATCAAAAAACAAACAAATAAAAGTTGTTTTGTTTTTTAAGAGCAATGAAGCCTCAGTAAGACAGTTACTTGTTTCAATTACAAGGCACTATGGAACAGTGTCAATCTGCTGTGTGTGTACACAGACAGATGATGAAACAATGCCAAATCAGATCAACTGAGCAAGGAACAGAGCAAGTTCAGCATCGATTGATCATTAAATGACTTATACAAATCAGTTGCTTTGCCCAAGATAGATTTAAAAGATGGCGTGATAAAGGTCGTAAACACTTCTTGTAATGTGGATGGTGAGTGAAAGGGAAGGTACTCTAGAAACTAGATTTCCAATATCCAACTCCGACCAAAAAGGTTAACTCATCTCAATTTGAAGAAAAAAAACTTCCGCCAAAATGACTTCTTTTTGTAACACATGAAAACTTGTGTCGTTTTATTTCATTGAAAATTCCAACCAAAATGGCACGGTTAAAAATCTTTGAATTTCAAGGAGACTTGTTTGTCGAAAACTGCAAAAAAGTTGTTGAAAAACATACTATAGCAACACAAAAAAATGTTGTACAAAATACCGTTTGTCACATACAAAACGTGTGCATTACAACTCTAAAATAAAACAGTTTGAACAAAATGATTGTGCTAAAAAGAGCTGTTGTTTTACAACCCCCTTTGAAAGATATGGTAAAATTTGCTAGAGACAAACTTAAAGTAACTCCTTGAAAACAAATGTACCTTCCCTTTAAGTCCACATATCAAACAGTGCTGCAACTTGTATTGAAATAGAAAGCAGATGCATTATGGGGGGCTTAGGGACTTTGTATATGGGGAGGGTAGGGACATAGATAGAGGGCAGTACAAACTTAGAGGGCGGTAGAGGACTCATGTCTGAGATAAAGACAAAGTACACACAAGTGTTCATGGCTGTTGTTATTTTATTCATATCTATTGGTAGGCAATACCTTCTATTCATATTTAAATTTGACCTTGAACTTGAAACAAACAAAAGAAAAGCACCCCGGCGCATGCAAGCCCCCCCTGGTGCGCACACGAGTGTTCCCCGCCCACAGGTGTCGGCAGACCAGTCAGTGAGCGCCCTCTATCAACACCCAACCATTGAGTGACTTATTGCAATGTGTTCAGTTGTCCCCAGTCTAAGTCTGTGTGGCCAAGGCGCCCTCTATTGACTATAACAGGGAAGGATCTATTGAACTCTAATAATCAGTTGACTTAACCATAGAGTCAGATGTAGTCTATCCACTACTCCTGGGATTATTCGTGGAGAGAGCGCCCTCAACGCCTACTCGGAAATCCCTCAACCTGGTTATTAGAGGAGTTACATAATTGCATCATGGCTTTAAATCCAATCAAATGAATTGGAACAAATAGGGAACATATTTGTGAACTTTCTCCAACAGTTTAACACAATTTTAAGATATACAAGTCGCATTGTTTCAGCTGCTCTGATACTGCGGCAATGTCTCATAAAATAACTCAGTAAATCTCTGCTTTAAGTTGTGCATAAATATCATGTACATCTGTGTGTACTCTAAAACGTTCTGAGTTTTTGCGTCATGATTGCATAAATATCATGTGCATCTGTGTGTACTCTAAACCGTTCTGAGTTTTTGCGTCATGATTTCTTTACCTTGCAGGTTAAAATAATTTAATTTAAGAGTATTTGGAACAGTAGAGGCATCAATACCTTTTGTTTGTTTAAAAACCTTATCATCTCTGTTGCAACTTGGTAAATAATTGTTGGTTAATTTGATTTGTTGATGAACAAAATGCTCGTTGTCATTGCTATATGTTGAGATATGTGTTCATAAGCACAAACAGTTAATACTAAGAATCATTTGAGAATGTTTGCAACAATTTGTTGTAAGTTACTTGGAAGCTGAGTTCAAACGGTACGATCCAAATGGCTTAAAGACAAGAATTTGGATGGCTGAGGAGTGTTTTTAAAACTATGGATGTACAATGTTTGTAGCTGTTTTAAGCTCAAAGTAAAACGTTATTTGGATACCATTAATCGATGCAGGAATTACATACATGTAATTCAGTCATTTTTTAAAGCAAATCTGTGATCTATTAGAGTAATATCTTTCATTTTGTTGGATAACATTTCCACAAATTTTTAAAGGTGTATCTTTAGCTGAAGAGGCTGCCGTTTAGACTTCAAGGAACACTTCACCATTTTGATTGTAATGTCTACCATAATCTGTGTTGTGATTTGAGGCAATTATTAGATTCATTTGATCAATGAAATCACATTCTGTCATACTTGTATATGTTTGTACTTTCTGTGCCAATTGCGATTTTTATCGTTTACTTTGGAAGTGGGCTGAATTCACCATTTTTAAGAGCTCAAAAAATAAGCATTTTAACTTGTAGCTCCCCAAGCGAGGTCCAGTACAATGTTTAGTATGCCAAACTCTTCTCGCTACTCAAAAACAATGCAAGACACTAATTTAAGTTTCACACCCAATGTATTTTGCTGTAAGTAAGTCTCTATTGCTTACCACTACATACATGTAGATGTACTCTGTACATTGTACATGTATTTCTGTTTTTTTTTCACTTGGGATCCTTTATCACTTTGAGAAGCGCAACATTTAGTATTAAGACTTTTTGGAACGCACATGTACACAAATACATGTATTCCAGATGTACTCATGGTGTCTAGAACGTTTCTTCAAAAGTTAAAAACTAGTGAATTCCTCAAGCGATTGAAATGCAAACGGGAATGTAAGGCAAATTTAGCCCAAGAGAAAATAACTTCATTTTCAGTCCAACAAATGTAAATGTGTATCAAGTTACTTCAAATGAAGGTATGTTTTGGAGAGTTCATGAAACCAGAGTTTCCAGTTGCGTCTATTTGATACCATTTTAAAGTCGCCATCAACTTGTTATTGATTACATTGCTTGGTGTATATTTTGTTGTGTCTTTGCATTGTTTTTGAGTAGCCTGTAGATGTGTTCCTGGTGTGCCATTACTTAGCACCATACTCAGTTTGTGGCTCAATTTGTTGACGATGTGGTGGCATTTTTATCACGGATCCAGTGGAGATTCAACGCTTCAGTTGAATCTCCCCCCTATTTATTATCTGGGGCAGTTTATGCCGAAGAGTCCTGTCAATTTCACCCACCCAGTTCAATTTCCACTAGGTTTCTTCACAATGTAGGGGAGGGGCAAACATTTTAATCTTAGTTGTTCAAAGTTTTCCTACCATACAATAGGTGATTGTAATTTCCATGGTGCTCTGTAGAGAGCAGTTTGTGGGTTCTCTAGTTACCGATAACAGTAATTATAAACAGTATGTGGTTGTTCAGTTCTGTCTGGTGGATAGAATGTTCACTTCAATCATATCTAGCCATTTTAGTTTTCAAGAAAAGAAAAATGTTTTAACACTTTTTAGATTGAGAAATAGATCACTTGCAAGCGACCAATTTTCTCAATGGTTTGAAGGAATACCATCTGGGGTGATTTTGTTTCCATAGATCTAGGCTTTTTGTACACAACGCACTGTTTTGTGTAAAAGTACAGTTAACACAACATGTTAATTTATGGATCCGAAATCAACATGCCTCAAAATTGATTTTGTTTCCATAAATAGGCTTTTTGTGCATCACACTGTTATGTGTAATACTGTAAACGCACATTTTAGTTACCAAGTTAATTGATACATCTGAAATCAACGTGCACTGAATTTGTCAAAATACTTTTCAACATCTACAATGTATGAAGCAATACGTCTGGACTACTTCAACATCTACTTGGATTGTATCTATTACTTCCATTCCAATTTCTATTTCCTTGTTGCTACTCACAATGCCCCTCCCCACCTTTCCTTTTTCCATTTTACAGGACCTCCGGCCAATTTACACCCCCTACTTGGGCCTGGATCCGCCCCTTTTCAATCTGCCCCTCAGTATCAAGGGAAACAGTGGTGCCTTTTATCGACACAGGGTTTGCCAGTCCTGCCTCTATCTTGTCCATGGTAAGTTTAATTGGAGTTTTTTTATGAATTCATGCACTGTACACTTTACTATACATCCTCATGTGTATTGGAGTATGGTGTATGCATAACAACCATACACTTAGCTCACATGCAAACCTAAAAGCAGGCCCTGGGAACAATCTACACTAAACCAAAACCGTTCTAAAGTTCCTACATGTTAAATGGAATCTACAAACTCTGGGTTCCTTACATCAAGCAGAGTTTGTATTAGGATCCCAAGAATCAAAGCTGATGAGATTTTTATCCATTGATTCTTTTATGAAGTCAGGAAACGTACAAATTACTTCTGACGTTTGAAAGAAATTTCTTCTGAGAATTGGGATTGACAAAGAACTTGTTTTCCTTTGTTCATGAAGGGACAGTCGGTGATCAACAAGAATTGTTGAATGTGAGTTACAATTCAAGTCTACTATTACATGTACACATGTAATTATTATTACTGCTGATTGGACTAAGCAATGATTTCCTTTCTTTGTTTGTAGTCTAATCAATGTAACCCGAAACATCCCAAACCCTTTAAAATCCAACAGTATATTTTGCTTGATTCTGTCAGTTGGATTTAGTAAACTGACTGTGCTTTACATGGGATAAGGCTACTGCCATAAGATCAGAATCCAACCGTTTGGGTATTGAGTTATCAAGTAGTGTTGGATTTTGTTAGAGTGAGGAAGGATCCTAGTCAATCACTCCAGAGAGTTAGGGGTAAAGAATGTTTCTTTCTGACTTAAAAGATAAGGTATAGCATTGGGGATTGTCTAACTTACTGATGAATCAAGTCACTATACCTCCTCAATCATAAATGAATGTTTTATCTCATGGTGTCTATTGTTGTTTACTAGAAGATTAACGCAAACAATGTATGCAGATTGTTCATGCATTAACCTGCATTAAGAAAGCCGACCCTTACAAAATACTAAACCCACCCCTGTTTGCAGCAAATGAGTCTGTGCACGTTTTCAACTGTCTTAACAGCTAAAAGTTACTGTTTCCATATTTCACTGGGACCTTTTGTCCTTTGCTCATCATGAGCCTGATAGCCTCACTGGAAATGAGCTCTAAATATAATGTACTTAATACACAAATGCAGGGATAAGATGTCACTGAGGGCCAATGCTGTACTATATCTTCAAACATTAATTTCTTTGATTCTTGAAGCGTTTGTTCCCAGAGCCTGCTGTAGTTTTGTTTAATTGCATACAACTGAACCTGTACTCCACAACTGTGTCTTTGACTTTGACCTTTGAGAGGGTGCGTTTATTTCCTAATTGCTGATGAAGGATTTATGTACTGATTGTAACACGTAGTTCAGGTAAAATGTAACCTCTGTAAAGAAGAGGGTCCACCTACATGTACAGACACCTAATATGCCCCTCCTACAAAATACATGTATCAGAACAATGTGCCTATTGATATGAAAACTGCTACAATGCAGAGTCTATCAATTTCAGTATCTCCCATGTTCATATTACTGAGCATTTTACTGTACAGTAAAGACTGCAATAATTCCTTGTACAATGTTCAGTTTTCTACCTGATCCCTGCTTTGCTCATTCTGCTCTTATTCTGTGGTTAGACAAAACATTAATTTCCTTTGCTTTCATTTCGAAGTAGAGCTGAATATTTTTCTAATACTACAAAGCCCAGTTGGACTATCACATAGTCTGAACTACAGTATATGTGTACAAGAATTGAAGGAGTTACACTTGGGCTACCTGTCCTAGTTGGACTTTCACCTTTGTAAACTAAATCATCTATATGTGTAGAGCAGGAATCTACAATTGGGCTACCTGTCCTAGTTGGACTTTACTTTCCTAAACTATAGCATCTGTTGTGGAGAGAAAACCGTCCATACATGGCAATCTTTTTAAGAGATTTAATTTCAAACCCAAATCTGTGTCTCTTTTCAGATCTAATATTGATTTAAAAGCTTAACCATTGAATTTTATAAGTACACAGTTTTGTGTATTTGAAGTGGCATTTTCTGTGCACTAATTGCAAATGTTGACTGTTTGCTCACAGCGGCCCAGTCGGCCATCTTTCTTTATTGGAGGTTTACTTTGTAAAATAAAAAAAAAATGGATCAAAATTAATTTCCTAAAACCCCAGCAGGTATCATTTTGTAATTTTTTTTCTCTAAATTCTTGAATTATTAATGAAGAGCTCTACACAGCTATGACACGCGTGCATACTATTGCTATTTAAGCTAATATCCTTATTGAAATAAATCCATGAACTTTTTTTCTTGTATTTTAACCTAACCCTGTTAACACTTGCAGCTGGAGCAATAAACACCTGACCAAAAACGAAAAAGCTTCAGTCTTTTTTCCTAGACACTATCATTATGCATACTAGGTAAATGGAAGTTTGAATCCCTGATAGAGAGTCATAACTGACTATAATCTGAAGTGTAGTTTTGGATGACTTTATGCAGCACCATCAACATGGTTCATGATTGAGCTTTCTCCAATCAGTAGCCTCTTCCTATATACATGACATACATAGATTCTAGACTGAGTCTAAATTGTCATTGTTCAACCTTGACCTTCCCATGACTGAACGTGACCATTATGGTTACCAAACGTAACAAATTAGGGACTCAACAAAAACACAAATGTATGCATGGAGGCTGTATACACCATTGGCAAGTATTCAAGGATTGGGCATGAAGTTTGATCCACAAAATGATTTTATTGGTTCAAGGGATGTCCAATCTATAGACTCCTTGCACACGACGTCACAAGCTCAAACAGCGCCCTCATTGAGGTCAAAGGAAGACCTATCATTGGCTGAGAGTTGTGGGTGGCATGTACGCACGTGTGCATGTTTGCATTGCCTGACCTCAGTGATGGCACCTGTGCAAGGCGTCGATGAAGCAATGTTGTTCAAAACACTGGAAAAAATACCATGAATCTTACGTGACATTCAACATTATTCAGTGAGATCCCAATGGGTGTCTGGGTGTCTTTATGGACACATTGTATTGAACTTGGACACACTATACTTCATACAAGTATTGTGGGTAGTTTGAACACACTGCTGTTCAAGTCACAGCAAGTCTTGACACCCCATTTCCAAATTCTATCGACAATCAACTTATTCCTCAAGTACAATTGATATCATTCAAACAATGTGCAAGAATATTTCAAAGATTTATCAATGATAAATGTGTTGGGTTCCCCCCCCCCTAGAAACAGAAGTAAAACTTTCTGAGGGAAGTCGTCTGGGATTGATCTTTAAAAGTGGAGATTCAAAGGAAAACACTTTCCCAATAACCAATTTTATTCTTATGGGATGATTGTAAAGCAAGTTGAAATACTATACTCTGGATCTGGATCCAATACTTGTCCCTTACTTTCAGACCAATGGTGTATACAGCCTTCTAATACATGGAGCTTAGAGATAGTCTTCAATCAAAGGATATTGACCTATCGCCATTGATATGATTGCCAATTAGTGTTCCTAGGTCACGTCACATGACCAACCTGATCTAAGACAATGGAAAGCGGGTTCCAATAATTATTGGTGTATGTTTAACACACAGTGTGTCAGATACACAAATGCTGATTAGTAGGCTGATCCTACATGCAGTTGGAATTGGTTTTCTTTGATGTGCTAGAACTGCATTATGTGTAGACAGTCTACAGTGTCCAACTCATTGATACACACTCTTCTCTACCTACATGTACATGCCTTACAGGTGTGTGTGTACACATTGTCTCAGGAACATAACCACAACTGTACTACTGTGTACTTTGTACAGCTGTATTGTCATACACCACTGATACATGCACCTTAGTTGCATCCATACATTGTACCGCATGTATTTTTCGTATGCTCTTTGTCTAAATTAGGAACATGGCAAAACCAAATAGACGATAGGCCAATACAAACCTCGTTCCCAAATCAATCCATCTACCTAAGTTTTTCAAGGTAGCATATCCAAGGATCTTGGATATTTTAGTGAAGTCAGGTTACCCCTTGGAAAGAGTCCATATTTGATGCTAGTTCACTTCTGTAATAATTGTGTACATTAGACTCTTACTCTTTGACTGTTGAACAGCGTGTGCTGTAGTCTGTTGTTAAAGTCTATCCAAGGTGGATTTTTATCAAGGTGTCCAACACCATGATCTCAACTTGCACAGTGTGGATCCTTACCTTGGTGTGCTACAGGAAAGGAGTTTTTGAGGTGTACAGTACACTACAGTCTGACACCTTGACTTCAACATTGCACAGCGTGTGCTGTAGTATGTTGTTAAAGTCTATCCAAGGTGGCTTTTTACCTTGGTGTGCAACACCTTGACTTCAACATTGCACAGTGTGTGCTGTGTCATATGGTGGAAGTCTTTCCAAGCTGCACTTTGTATACTACAGAAAAGGAGTCCAAAATAGGACCTGATTGACATTTGTAATGTCTGTGTTCATTACAGTCTGGTGCTTTGACTTCACTATTATACAGCATGTACTACTGTATAGGGTACTTTGGGAACCAGCACAATCATCAATTGTTGCTGTCTACTTTGCCCATCATGGGCCAATAGCTGGAACGAGGTTTGGTCAATACCAAGCAGGGTTTTCACAACGTCCTGAAAGTTCTTCACCTCAACTCAAGTGTCCTTGGTTAGGTAATATACTGCAGTAACATGTATACCTATATTGCACTGATGCTCAGTTCAGGTTCATATCTTATGCTGTGGTTATCTTGAGCAATAAGACACTTCAGTATCATGTACTATGTGTTTCTCTCCAGTGTTCAAGAACATAAAAGGAAAGCTACATGTAAATGGGGCAAGATAGTTGTTTATTCAGCCCCTCATCATGTGTCTTAAAGAGACCCCAAGCAGTGTACTTATCTCTGCAGGAAACTGAGAAAGTTTCAGAGTTGAAATTCTTCTGCAATGAGCAGGGATACAGTGATAGTCCAAAAGCCAGTGGTTCAAATGTATCGCATAATTCTCTCATTTTCTTTGTCCAGCCAGGGTGAAATGTGAAGCTATGTATTGGAGATGAGCCCCTTGAGAGCCCTGACTAACTATAGAAGGCAACTGAGACAGTTTCTGAGAATAGTGTTGCTGCAATGACCAGGGATAAAGCACATTCACCTTGTCATCGTAATTGAGGTTTGTGATTATTTTCAGTTTGCCCATACTTCCTTAATTTACACATTCATTTTGTCATCATCCACTTGAAACAAAATCCCTTCACTCAGCAAGAAAGCTGCTTTTCTTTTCTATATTTGAGCTAAGGTGAAGAACTTTCAGGACTCAAATGTCAAGTTTGTTTTGATGTTTTGAATATTTAATATCAGGCCTGGGGTACTGACATTGGTCTGATTTTGGTTTAGTTTAATTACCAACTCGCTGGTAATTAGTCGAAAGGGTTTTTTGTGGAGCCGTTTTGGCTAACTTAATTTTAAATTTCCACTTTCCTCTGAAAAACAAAATCTCCACAAGACTAAATCACTGCAATCATCCACAGTTTCTTTCACCAGAATTGTTAGGTTTAAGCTCTGCCATCTATTTTGCTGGTTGTTCAAACCATACCCCAGGCCTGGACAGATACTTGGCAAGTTTCTGACATCTAAATGTGATAACAATTCAAGGCATTGACTTCTTAGCACTGAAGCAAAGTGTATAGCTTGAAGATCAGTACAAGAAATTGAAATAGTGCATGTAGATGTACATGTACTATTTTGCCAAACAAATAACCCACAATGAAATGCATCTGGGTTGGCAACCAAGAAGTTGCTGGACTATTTTGGGATACATGTAGAACAATGTACCAGCATTACGAGAAAGCCAATTAATTAGCCTCTCTCTCTCTCTCCAGCCATCCTTTACATGGTAATCTTTGACGGCTGTACCAAATGGGTCCAGGTTTGGCCAGTTTGATTGCAGTTTTTATTCTTATTCAGCGCTACACTTTCTTGTATTTCATCTCCACTGATACATTACATGTACCTTCAAGTATGAATGGGTGTGTAACCCCAGTGCCTTAGCAACAAGTGTACAGAACCCATGCTGTCAGTTTATTTTCTTTTAATTCTTTGAGTCAGATCAACAGTCTTTTTCTTGAGAAAAAAAAACAGACGTCTGCTCAATCAATATTTATCAAAATATTGAACGGTTGTAGATTTGTTTTGTCAATGCCTTGATGTAAGGTGAACTCAGTTCACAGTTTGATGCAGTTTCACTGTAACAACTCTCTGGTTGTTATAAAGTTTGCCATTATTTGAAAACCCTATGCTTGGTATTGCCTTTGATTGAAGACTATCCGTTATGCATACTACTCCTAAATACACATTATTGAGGATGTATAGTTACAGTACATGAATTTTAACTTCAATTAAAGTTACCATGGACCTATCTAACAGGACTGGGACCCCGTGTCTAACACCACAGTTTCTGTCAATACTGAGGGACCCACCACATCGTCCCATTTGCAGCCCTAGTTATAGTATGGTGCTCCACCTTTGCACACCAGGCCATCTCTCTACAGAGATCTGAAGAGTTTGGCTACCTCCCCCCCCCCCCCCCGTATGGGACCCAGTGTTGCAGTCTAGCCAGAGTTATCCAAATACAAACTGGCATCTTGAAAAAACTGTCCTCAGTTTCAGAGGATCTTGGTATTCAACTAAATACCTTTCATTGACTGCAACACCTAAGACTGAATACTGATTTGGGGAGCTACAAGTAAATCATTACAGTTTCACTGCTGAGTAGATACGGATCCTTTCAAAGATCTGTCATCTTGGTTTTTCTCATACACAATGTAATGAGACCCCAAATGAGGCTCGGTCAAAAATAGACTGGTGCCTCTGAAATTCTACTTTTCTTCAATGGTGAATTCACATGCTGTCTTGGTATTAGACAAGCCTTATTGATTTACTTCCTTCTTAGTTGAGTTGTATAAATCATTTTGCTGATTTGTTTAATAGTCTCAAAGCTTCAATTGGCTGAAAGATTTTGGCACAAGAAAGTCAGTTCAAGATTCAACTTCTTTGGGTTTGAATCATTTGTGAACCTTTCATCATTTATGCGGGATATAGAAACAATGGACCTTTGTCCTTAACTGTGACGATTCGCATTAACTTTCAAATTTCATTGTCATTTTAACATCAATTTGATGTTAAGAACTTTACTGACATCTAGAATTGCCTCAAATCGTTTAGGATTTTAATTTGAGACATACTGAATGTTTATAAATATTTCATAAAAACATGATAAGGTGGTGGATTATTTGCCTTGTTTTAACTTTGAACAAAAACGTAAAATGTGAAAAAAAATGGCAGCTACTTCCAACTACGTGATTGTTTTATTTATATTTCATCAAAGTTTACTTCTGTCAGATTTTTACTTTGAGCTCAAAAAGGTATTATCAGCTACAGTCTGATTGAAAACAATTCAAACGAGTTTAATTTCTGAACAGGCACTTTTTCAAACTGGATCTTGTTTAAAATTTGTATTCATATTCTGAGGCACTTTTAGATGAGATTAATAAGAATTGTTGGGATTTCATTTTATGTCAGATACTCGTGGATTTTGTGACTATTTTACAAATAACTGATGATATTACATAACTGAAACTTTACTTGAATATAGTTTATCACTGTTTGTGCTTATGAAAGTGTCCTCAATTTGGCAGTTTTTCTTGTGAAAACATGTCCTATTTGTATTTTTTTTTTATCTGAATGAATTTTACAATTCATAATTGCTAAATTGCATAATCTAAATACTGTTGTTACAAATAACTAATTGTTCCTACTCTTCTTGATTTTTATACTATGATGAATTTTGAGTATTTCTTTTAGAACTAAGACACTTGATTTAGAATTTGATGCACAACATTTAGCAGAGTTTCAAAGTTTGTATGAGACTGTTTACCACATGAACGGCACGCTGAGTTAATGTGACTGTAATCTATTGCATTTACAAACTTCTGGGAAATACTTCACAAAATGTTCCATATTTGTAATAATTCATTCTCATGGATTGAAAGACCATGATGCAACATGAACTCCTGAAATCTCCAGGGAGAAATTTCAAAGCAGGGTTGAAGACTTTCTCTCCATGAGCAATCCCTGGAGTGGTGGATAGATACATCCTCCTCTGTGGAAAGAAAACTGGTTATTATAGTTCAAAAGATCCTTACCATGTTGTAGCCAACTTTGGGTCCTTGATTCATCCAGACCACAGGATTGGGAAGGTTGACACACCACAAACAGCCAAACGCCAGTTAAATGCAGATAGAGGACAACTCACCGACCAGCCTGCCGACACCTGCGGGCGGGGAACACTCGTGTGCGCACCAGGATGGCTTGCATGCACCGGGGTGCCAAAGAGGGGAGGGGATACATTCAGAATGCTGTTGGTAAAACGCAATTAAAGTTCTCATTAATAACAGATTTGAAAGGGATTTTGATTGCAAACAGTGACAAAAAAAAATAGATAAATCAACAGCATTGTCAAAGTGTAAAAGGAAGATCCAAAAATGCAAAAGAAAAAAATAGTCAGGAAAAATGAAAAAGTTCTGGGTACAAGATTGGTCAACTTGACTAAATTTGGTCTTTGAGTACATGTACAGTTCTAACATGTCTAACCTAGTATTATTAACTTGTCATTCATGATTTTATGTTTAGTACTTATACAAGAACTACATCCAGGGTTTTACATCCAGGGTTTTGCCCTGGATGTTTCACTAGTCAAAGATTTCAACTGGTTCCTTTATCTTAAGATCTCCTTTAAACAATCGTTTGTATCGGACTTGATTTTGCAGCCAATAATGAACAATGTGCAGGTAATGGTTTACAAGTACATGTACAAGTAGCTATGGGAAGCAATGAACTGGCTAGATGCATCACTTGGACACCATTGTGACTGGTACTCGGGTATTCTAACTGGCATTTGGCCAGCGGACCACAGTTATAAAAGAATACCGCTACTTCAAAGAATCGTTAATGAGTTTTGAGTCTACAAAATACTTTAGAAAATAGTATTTTTAAGTAAGGCCTTCTTAAGATGAACTGAACTGTCATATTGCATAAAACAGTCAGTTGCTTGAAATGTTATGTTCATTTGTAGAGTATCCAACACAGGAGAGTTCCCTTTGCAAAAGAAACCATCTCTGTACATTTTGGGTTTCATAAAAAAATGTTGATGTTTCTATTTGTTAGTTTGGTGAAGCTGTTGAGCTCCTGTCTGATTCTTCTTTGTTCTGATAAGGACCAATCTTGTACCCAGCTACATGTACCAACAGCATTCATTTTTAAAACTTACCCTCTCCTTACCTACATGTAATAGAAATCATTTAATATTAATTTACATAGTACTCCTTATGACCAGCCTCTCACAAAAACTTGTTTTCAAAAGATGCTTCCAGATTTGTCCTAACTCATTAAATTACTCAAGGATCTTTGTTATGTCAGTGAAATAATGTTTAGAATGTATAAAACAGGAGTGTAAGTTTTGCTTACAAAATTGTGTCTACAGTGTTTTTCAGTTTTCTGTGGCACGAAAACAAAGAAAAAAGAGGAGTAGCTGAAAAGTTGCATGCCAATCAGTCAATTTCAGTCTAAATCTTTAAAGACCAAATATGTCTTTGAAATTTTGTTCAGTTCAAATGTTGAATTTCAGTTAATTATTTCCTTTTTTTTTTTAAATCAATGTAAATGAGTTGCATAGTTAAATTCTTAGCAAACAAAACCTTTTGTGAGAGACTGTGTACAAATACTAAATTACAGCTACATTTAATATCCCTTAAAGATGCATCACCCAGATTTCATGATAAAAATATGCCTTCAAATTAGAACCAATATTTGCCTAGGATGAAGGAAGTTTAGAATATCCATTGGAAATAGTGGAAGGAACAAATTAATGATAGCTATGTGGATACAATAAACAGAATTTTGTTGGGACCTGACATTACATGTAACTCACATGAAGGGTCCACAATACAAAGGTGATTTTAATTTATCATAGAAAGTTTGCAAATCTTGCATAATTTATTACGGCCTCTGTTGCCGTGGTCTCGGCCTTGATCCCCCTTCAAAAGTTTCCCATAGACTTCAAGATTTTCCAATAGAAGTGCCCTTTGCAAAATGAAAATGGCCTCGCCATCTTAAAGATGAAATTCCAGGCCTGTTACACACAAGATTTTGATATTTGATTTGCACTCCACCATTATTTGTATGCATTAATTAAAAAGGCCACTCCAGTAGCAATTGAGATTGTGTGTTGAAATCACCATTCACATTTTGTCACCATTTTCACGAACAGCCACTTATCTTTATGTGCGCAACAATAACGTTTTTGAGATAATCAATGTTTTTGAGATAATCAACGTTGAAGTTTTGTTTGCGTTTTAAAACGTCATTCTACGGGTAAAATAAGTACTATTTTTCATCAATGCGATGTTAAATGATACTCAAGTACATAATCGTACCTATAGAATCATATTTTTTATATGGAGAAATGCTAAAATATGATTAAATATTAATTAAAGATAAGTGGCTGTTCGTGAAAACGAAAAATCGCCTCATTGAACATGGGATTTAAAGATAAGTGGCTGTGAAAACGGTGACGATTTGTGTGCGCACTGTGTGCATGTATTCCATGGTTCTTGGCCATTTAAGTTAAAACTTACAAACAAAAAGCTGCTTCTCTTTTGAAATTTATTTACTTCTAAATTGCCTCTAAATGTTGTTATTTTTGTAATGCTAAGACTTGGGTGATGCATCTTTTAAAAGAAATGTCTAAATAATAAATAGGATACTGTGTTAAGTCTAGTGAGGCAACCCACAAAGCCCCACACCATGTGCCAATGACCGCTCTTGTAGTTAAAAATTAACCCACAAATCTTGCACAAAAACTTTGAGTTCTGAAACAAAAACTTAACAAGTAGCCACAATTTCTTTAAATGAATTCCTTTTGGTGTATGTGCATGGAAAGTGGCTCTTGCAATTTAGGAGCCAAGGTTAAATCTGGTGTGAGTGTCAATGCAGACAAAAAGGTCTGAAAATAAGATCCAAAGTTTAGGGGGGTATGTTGAAATGATGGCAGTTCCGCCTTTTGGTAACTTCTAGATGCTACAGATTGTAAAAATCTTCTAGTTCTAGTATCCTCAGGACTAGAATCTAGATCAAAGAGCAGGATTCCTATAAATCTCAAGAAAATAACAGTTACAATTTTCACTGGACAGAAGAAAAAAAATCTGAATTCATATAAAAATCTGAAGTTTCTCATGCAGTAGAATGTTGATACCCAACTAATGGTCAGTGTTAGGCAGTTACTATGGTGGGGGCTACATGGATCTATTACTTTAGTTTTACATCCTGTTGGTAAGTTTGATATGATTTCACCATGAATGCTGCCAACTTCAGGTTTTTCTGTTAAGACGCATGCAAAAATAAAATTATAAAAGTTTTGAACTTGCCTTTTACATCATTACAAATTTCATTTTCTGCAGAAATCATTTTGAAAATTGAAACAAGGAGGTTGAGGTTATATTACAAACAAAACTAGGGCAGTGGTTGGAGTTTCAAGAGGCCCAAAGCATGCACATGACATAAGCACTTACCAACAGGATTGATTATCAAATGTTAAATACAGGCTTTGAGAAAGGGCTATGAATAGCAGAGGAATGATTTAAATTCTTCCAAAATTATCCATTGAAACTATTTCAGTGACAAGTTTGAATATTGCTTTTCAGATATTTTAAGAACATGTACGTTGAGTAATTAGGCCTATTAGGTACAGTTCTACCATTGTGAATTGGTCCTTAAAAAGACCTACAACGTGACCCCTTGGTGACCTGACTGACCGCTGGGGTGACCATCTAGCTATCTTAATCTGCATGAATATGTATTTGCTTCTATAAGTATATGTCGGTTTGGACAGTGGCTAAGTTGTGCTAGAGTGCATGTAGAGCGAGGGCCTGAAAAGGCCAATCTGCTCATGTGATTTTGGATAGGGGAATACTCTACATGCACACATTAAAACCATGGCATATTAAGTTTAAGTTTGGTGTTCTAAAACAGTCTTGACATCAGCTCTCGTCAGTGTTCAACAAAATGTGATACAGTTTGACATACAATTATGGTTCTTGTCCCTAAAAGGAAACAAGTAAAAACAGAGTCTACTCAGAGACTGCTGATCGTGGAGGCAAGGAATGTCCAAACATGGAATGTACAAACATGGACTGAATCAGGTCCAAAGTCTTGACAAAGTCTTCCTTCCAGCGTTGCATCTCACAAGGTGATCATCACTCTTCCTTCCAGCATTGCATCTCACAAGGTGCTCATCACTCTTCCTTCCAGCGTAGCATCTCACAAGGTGCTCATCACTCTTCCTTCCAGCGTTGCAACTCACAAGGTGATCATCATTCTTCCTTCCAGCGTTGCATCTCACAAGGTGCTCATCGTTGGCAGATTCTTTGAGTTTATAGAGTAGAAATGACGTTTGCTTTCTTTCTTTCTCCTTCTTCTTCAAGTGACATCAAAAAGCATCCTGGGGCGAGAAACATCTCTCCAAGTTGATGGCTGTATTTCCCACTCTAACATCGTCAGATATGTTTTGCTGGGCAGTGCTGGAATCTATCAAACACAAATGCACATGAAATATGTAAGTCTCGCACTGTACGAATTTTTAGTTTTGTACAATGCACTTGTAGCTAAAGTCTAAATTTTTTTTTTTTAAGGATTCATGCAATTAGATCCTTAACTGACACACATGTATAAATGTACAACGTAATGTGTTTTTGATCACAAGTGTCATAGCAGGAACATGTACACCACAGTTCATACATGAAGTGAGAGGTACATGCTGTGAGGAAAATTTGCTCCGCTTTGACAATTTGAATTAATTTTTCACAAGGCTTCATGGGTGCACAGATAAATCCATTCAGGGGTTTTAAAATAAAAGATATGTGCATCGCCTAAAACGCGGTCTATTGGGTCAATACCTACTACTTTTAATTGCTTTGGACCCCTGCATGGACATGCATAGAAATACTTTGTCCTAAAAACTAATTATGAAATTTGTTTTACCATTGAGACTTTAATTGTCACTGCTCCCAGGAACTTGTGGATGTTGCGTGTCAGCGAGCTTCAGGAATAAAGACAGGTCAACAGGTGAATCTAACCAAAGAGAAAGACAAGAAAATGTTAGGAACACATGTAGTTTATTCCTGCAACAGGCATGATATTTGATCCTTGAACAAACAAAAAAGGACTATTTTATTTAGGGAATAACAGTGCGAGGACCCGGTCTTCACTGCTTGGTAATGACCGGGGTGGTGGCTGGCCGCTGTTAACGACCAAGCCGGAGGCGCGGTCGTTAACAGCAGCCAGCCACCACCCAAGGTCATTACCAAGCAGTGAAGACCGGGTCCTCGCACTGTTATTCCCATTAATAAATACCTTTTTAACGAAATAAACGGCTAAAATTTTCTTGTTTTGTTAGCCGGTCTTTATATCGCCGTTAATACACCCCCACGTGATCACATTTTGACCAATCAGAATCCACAAACTGTCCTAGGTATTTATTAATGAGTAGTAAGGGCTGTCTAGATGGTACAGACGTTCACAGGAGTTTATTTCTGGCTGTTTAATTTAGCGATATATCTTTTGAGTTTCTGAGGGTAAACAATTGGAAATCAGATGAAGCTAGGAGGAATATCGTGGCTGATTACAACTTGCTCGAAGAGTGTCAGGGCATCTTTTGGATACTGATTTTTCATATAATCTAACACTGTGCTTTAGGGAAGAAAAGAGTGGTGACCGAGGTCTTAGACGGCCCTTTTGAAACCAAGTCACCACTCTTTTATTCCCATTCATAAATGCCCTTTTTGTTAAAAAGCGTAATAATGTAGAAAAATCTGTAAAACTTTTCTGTTTTTTTTTTATTTATTTATTTTTCAATTCTTGCCACGTCCTGAGGCTCCATTTCGCGAAGGGTCGGCGCTCAACGTTTGCACGTGTATTAATAGACTTTACATTGCGTACCGCTATGTATTGATTGCGTTATGCGTAAATTAGCACCCGGGTAAGCTGGTGCGCCAGCACGCGTGTGGCTATAATGAGTGCAGAACGCGCAATCGCAGCTCTAGCTATGTCTTTATCAGCCGTTTAAAAGGGTCTTAAACAGTCACGTGACCGCCTTTCAACCAATAGGACTGCCCAAATTGTCCCAAACTGACTGGGGTATTTATGAATAATCGTTAACAACTATTGAAAGAGAACAACTTGGACCCTGCTCTCTTTCAATTGTTTGTTTTAATTTTCAGCAAAGTAAGGCTGTATTTCTAGATCCTGGCTGAGTCTTGACCAGCACGGTTTCTGGGCTGCTTGATCTAGTGGAGATTAACTTGAAATTTAAGACTTAAACAGTATTGGTTGGATGATGATTTGAGACCATTCTGTAAGGTCAGACATGCAACTTTGTAATGTGTCTATGGCACTATTTATCAAAGAAAAAAAAAAGGAAAGAAAATGATCAACTGAAAAGTTTAATGCCTTGGGCACATTTTGGCAACCTCAACCAAAAAATATTTGGGTTTCGGTCATTGGCTGAGGTTGTATATTTTGAGAGCATTAATTTTCAAGAGATATATCTCTCATATATGAACTGTTTCTGGTTACTGACTCATTTTCGCGTAGCTCTCGGAAATTGTTTTGGGTAATGAATTTTACGTCAGAAACTTGTTTCTTGACAAAACACGCCCCTGTATAAATAATGTCGTATTGTGTAGCACTTGGATTCATTTAGTGTAGAGATACGACAATAATATAACGGCTTCATTTGAATAATGGAAATCTTTATTAATTGGATTAATACTGAAAGTTTCATTAGGTGCTTGACACCGAGAAAATTTGATTTTCATAAAATACGAAGTGACGATTTTTAGTCTGTTGGTGATGATAATGAAACACTGATAAAAAAAATGTGTCTTCATGATTATGGGCTCGATGTAAAGCCTAGGCGAGGTCAGGGTGGATAGTGCGTAAAGTGCTCAGCTCTCACCACTGTGGCCCTGGTTCAATTCCCAGCGAGGGCCATATAGAAGCAGAGTTGTGCGTTGGTTCTCTCCTATGCCAAAAGAGTTTTTTCTCTGGGTCTGGGTCCGGGCCCTTCGGTTTTCCTAAAACACTTTCCATCTCTGACTGGTCATTAATAGGTGGGTCGATGTGGCAGGTGCCCAAAAAGGCGCCTTTCCATGCATGTGGCTCGACCACGTTGTAGATAAGTTTAGCCTACCAAATTATGATTATTCCTCGGAATGCTAACCCACCAGTTGGTCGGCAAAAAGGCAAAATTTATGATTTCAATCCGATATACTTACAACCCTCGCGATGAAAAGTGTCTTGAATGGGTCTCCATCACCGGCTGCCGTCAGGCTCCCCTATTTAAAAAAAGAGCAAACATGGCAACCATTGAATAAATGAATCAATTTCAAATTGTAGCTGTGTGGGCCTAGAAAAGTCACCCACAACACCAACAACTGGCCCCCTCCATTTCACAAAGTCCCCCCCCCCACCCCAACTCAAAGAGAAAATAGGCCTACAGATCTTAATACATTTTTGGGAATTTTGAATGTCACATTTAATTTAAAATTGTTGTTTGTTGCATTTTCAAAGAACTCAGAGAACCTTCACAAAATTGTTTCACGTTTTATATATATGTAATCATATACAACTAATGACTGTTTATGAGTGCAACAGTGAGAATATTTTCCTTCAGAGTTGAAAAATGGAATATTCCTGTTCAATGAGGTGAAGCTGCTGCTGAGGTGACTGGAACAGTCCATCTTCAAATAAGTGAAAATATTCTCTCTCTCAAATCGTTCAGTATTTGTTGCACCAAGAAGATCTGTCATTTAATTGGATGATAAAATTAAAACTACAAGAATGTACAAACTGTACAATATTTTTTTTTTTTTTTTTTAGCATTCACTATGAGGGCGTTTTGTACAGTTTACTGTCTGTTACGCATGTGGTCTACACATGATGTGGTCTAGCATGCAATATTAAAAAACTATGAGGTAGGCCATGTAATACCATGGTTTGATTCCTGAATGTCACTTGACCAACAATCATCCAATCAAATGATAAGGATTTATTTTGGTGCTACATGTAACTTATGAATAACTGTTTTGTCTTGCCTATTGTTGAAATTTGCCAATTTACCATTTTAATATTCACGATTTTTATTAACACAATTCGATGCCTCTGGCAACAAGTTTGAATTGTAATAAATGAAACAGCAGATTACTAAAATCAGTCATGCTTGTGTTGTGGTTTGTGCATATATTTCATTTAGTACTTATATCATGATAAATGAAATTTTTTTTTTTTTGTTGCTGGTGTGGTGTGTCACAAATGGTAGGAAGGGGTGAATTTGTAGGGCGCAACTTTGTGAGGAGGCAAGACTGACATTTATTTACATGCTGAATGTTATCATCCCTTTTGATGCATAAGTTAACGTGCGAAGAAAGACCCAAATTTAAACAAATCCAGAGTTTTTAAGCATTTTTAAGTAAAAACCCACACAGCAATTATAATTATAGCAATTAGTATGTTGATAGTGCATTATGAATATGATCACAATTCAAATTTCAATTCAATCCAATCAATATGATATATCATGATCATCTGACTAATCATCGTATCGTGTAATTACAAAAAGTGTCACGATTTTTTCGTTTTACCGTCACAAAATTATTCGACAGAAAAAAAAATAGTTGAAAAATTTATCCCTATCCCTAGCATGGGGGGGGGGGGGAGAGGGGTAGGATTGATCTCGTGGGTAGCACTATCGTCATTCAACACTCAGACACGAGTACACGAGACCCCTTCGTTTATCAATTGTTTTTGTCAAAGTGAACTTAAAAGCTGAATCCAAATGAGCCTTACCTTTTCCTGGTACTATGAAGTTATTAAAAGTGTCTTAAATTAAGGGGGTGAAACACCACATTTTGGTATTTAGGGGTAATTTTCTTTTTAGAATCTTCTGATCCTTTTTTCATAGCATGTGTGAATGTGCGGGAACAACCTTGTACATTAGGTCGCGCTCCCGACACTTAATGCTATGTGTTTCAAGGCAACCTTATAATAGTACTTGGGGTCGAGGTTTCATAAAGACAATTTAAACACAAGAGGGCGCTGTTCATATAACTTTTTATTAATAAAAATATTTTATAGTTGTTTTTAGCAAGTTGACTTTTGTCAAAACCTCCGAAAGAAACGTCCCTACCACCTATCAAGGCGTCACAATAATGATTAATGAGGGTCCAAACACCTAATATAAAAAAACAAACAAATGAAATAAATCAATATTAGACATCTCGAACCTATATCTAACTTTGTTGATACCATTGTGTAAAATAAATTATGCGAACATTTTTCGAGGAGAGGTTCAAAACTCATTTTGTACTCTGAAAGCGATTATTGACGGAGCAAAGAAAACAAGAAAAACGACGCAATAGCCGATTTAATTTTTTAATTAACCATGTTAAAAGAGAAAAAGAGACATCAATCAAAAACGAATGGCAATGCCTCACTCCTTTGGTGTCGCATTAGCATCCTCTAATATATCCTTAAATAAATCCACCCCAAAAAGATCACTATTCTAAAAAAAATGATTAAATAAATAAAATAAAAAAACAAGAATTATTCATCATTTTAACGTTGCATCCCATTTAATATTTTTGTTGTTTCTCTACAAACAAATCTTCAAGAAGTACAAATCTAGTGTTGTTCAATAGTTCATCGTTGAAATTCTTTTGTTTTCAGATTTAGTGATCTTGTATTTTTTTATTTTTTGATACTCCCAGTTCTAAAATCTGTTTATCCCCCTTTTATTTTGTCAGGCGTTTCACTAAGAGCTTACCTTCCTTGGCAAGATTGTTTGCCTTAAGATTTTGTTTTTCTGAACGCATTGTGATTGTTTTTAAATGGGTAAATATTTTTAAAACCGAGTTTAGGAAATGTTGAAACAAAAGTGTTTTCATGGTTTGTCATTATTCATTGTAATTATTGTTTTGCGATATCGGCCATATCACAGCATGCAAAGTCAAGATCTTATTTTCCTTTGTGTCGGCAACTCTTGGAGTCGTCCTACGTTCCACAGTCTTAGATCTCGAGGGTCTTTCTCGGGATCCACGCTGTACCCAAGATTGCCGCATTCTCACCTCGATGTTTCTCAAGTGACTTCAGAATCATGTCAACAAAGCGCTCCAACCACCTCCACTGGGATAACTTCCAATTTCCCCCAGCTTACGCAGTTCCAGTCAAGTCCTGGCACCTCTGGATCGTTTCCTTCTGCTTTGAAGCGGCCCTCACATCACCAGGTACAAGTAAATAATTTAAAGTCAAAGCGTTCTTTTTTTCTACCAGTATAGTTTTATTTTAACAACTAAAAATTACACCCGGCGCGAAACTAAACAGTCCGTATTATTTTTTGTTCTTGTTTTTTTTTTTTACTTGAACCGTTTTCCCCTTAGGAAACAAAATCTAAAACTAGACCTTGTTCTGTCCGAGTTTAAAATTAAATCTAAGGATTAGGCATAATAACCTTACCGTAAAATCGGCAGAAAAGCTGTCTTCAAGATTATTGTTAAAAAGAAAAGAAAAGAACAAAATGTTTGTGTGTGTGTGTGTGTGTGTGTGTGTGGGGGGGGGGGGGGGGGGGATAATGTAAAAAAAGTTTCCATCGTCTTTTAAATGGAGTGCCATAGAAATCATCTGAGAAGCTCTGACCAGTGACCAACGAACTGTGTGAAAGAGAATTAATTTTTACCTGAAATGAGACATTGAAGAGTTTAGACGAAAGGGACTCCGGTTTCTTGACTAAGTCGTCGGTTTGATTTCATGTACTAATCTAAAGGGGAGTCTACTAAAAAAATGTAACGGACGATGGGAGATTTAAGGGAAAATGTTGACCTGTTTTTAACCTGTCAACAAAACATCTGTGTGTGTGGCGATGGCGATGGGGGCCGGGGAAGGGTGACGGGGGGGAGCGTTAATAAAACCTTTCTGAGAAAGTGGTGTAGGCTCTTCTTGGCATTGGCATCAAATATCCCATTTTCTTCACATCCCTAGTGGTCAAGAAATTGTCATCCCGAAAACAAACGAGGTGGACACTATAAAGAAATCAAAGATTCACATAAAATTCATTTCTTAAATAATTAAGTAATCTATTATTTAATCAGGACCAACCTGTGAAAGCAAACTGAAACTTTACAGAAAAAAAAGACAATCTTTAAAAACAGTAAAGATTACATAAAAGTTACACATCTAGCAAAATCAGCTTTGTACTAATTTGGCACAAAAGAAGTTTTATTGGAGAAATATTGTAATAAATAAAGGAACAATTTCTTTGGTTACTTTGAACTTTCAACTCAAGAATAATATTGGGTGCACTTAACGTAGCTAATGTAAGACCCAGGGAGGAACAAATTTTCACACATTATTTAATGGTCATACTTTAACACTACTCAAAAGGCTCACAGAGAAGGCGTTCAAAGCATGACAGAAAACGTGAAAAAGCAAAAGCAAAAAACATAAGTTATATTACACTTTCCTTTATAAATACTGCAGTTTGTAGACATCTTATGAAATGTGACCAAAATGTCAGATCTCAATTTGAAATGAACGCATAAGTTGAGTTGTTCCTGTCAACACTTTGCCTCATCCTCAATCAAAATAGTTACCATACCAATAGTAGCTGTTCTGAAATCTGTAAAGTATCTTGATTTTCAAGAAAGCAGAGCAATACACATACAGGTACTCGTCAATGTTACCACTGCTGTACTTTATCTTGATTCAAAGACAGTATCTGTTCCACGAGTCAAAAATGCACACACGATCATTATCTTATCAACGCTGTACCACATCTTAATTCGAAGAGAGTAAGCATTTATGTTGCAGCAGTTTTGTGAACTATTACGTTGCTGTTCATGTACCTTATCTTGATTCAAAGAGTGTAAGCATAACGGTTGCAACAATTTTTTTGAACTCGCTTTTACACAGCTGTAAAATGTACCTTATCTGGTTGATTCAAAGACAGTAAGCATCCATTTTGCAGTTTTGTAAACTAGCTTATACAACGTTGTACATGTATCTTATCTTGATTCTAAGAGAGTAAGCATATATTTTGTAGCAGTTTCAAAAACATTAACGATGCTGTACTTTATCTTGATTCAAAGAGAGTAAAGATACATGTACCTTTATTGTAGCAGTTTTGTGAGTACTGTGCATGTACCTTATCTTGATGCAGACAGTAAGCATACCTTTTGCTGCAGTTTTGTGAACTTTACTGATGCTGTACTTTATCTTGATTCAAAGAGAGTAAAGATACATGTACCTGTATTGCAGCAGTTTTGTGAGTGCTGTGCATGTACCTTATCTTGATGCAGACAGTAAGCATACCTTTTGCAGCAGTTTTGTGAACTTTACTGATGCTGTACTTTTATCTTGATTCAAAGAGAGTAAGGATAACTGTTGCATGCAGCTTTTTCCCACAATACCAATTCTCTGCCTCAAACTCAACACAAAAAGTAATGACAAAATTAATCACAAGCATCGTTTACGCTTAGACTACAGTAATTGTCCAGTATTTAAGGTCCTATTGATATTATAAAAAACTTTAACTCTTTCACTACAGCGCGCCGCTCACAGCATCTTGGTGAATTACTTCATACGCCGAAACAAAATATTAAACAATTCCGTCACAGCTGTACATTATACATATACATGGTGTATTCCATAGTGAAAGAGTTAACTGATAAATACTGAGAAGTGTCAAATGACTAAACCACTGTACAAACGGCAAATTGATCAACTGGCCTTGTAATTAACTGATGATGAAAGGAATTAATTGATTTAAAAAATGACTAGTGAAAAGGAGATTACATTCACATATTTTATACCATCTTCAAGTCAGATGGATCCGTGTGGACCCAAGAAGTATAGTGCCTATGTGACCCTCTATAAATCAGGAAAAACTGATTGTGATAGTCCAACGATCTATCAAAACTAAGAATATTTTTTTCAGGTATAGACCTTATGCACTTGACGTCATTTGAGTAGAGCGCCCTCTGCTACACCGCGCATACATAGATGTGCATTTCCATTAAATCATCATGGAGATTTACCTCTACGATGGCGGCACTAGGACGTCAATGCATAAGGTCCATTGTTAACGATATCTTTACATGTCTGCATGTACTCCTAATCGATAAGTCTAAATTTCAACAATACATGAACAAAGAATTTCAAACTAAACTAAATTTCATTTTCAATTTTGTGGGGGAATGTAGATCCATGGAAACCGTCTTTGCTCTATGATGTACATGTAGTGTCTTTGTTATGAAAACAAAGTAGTTTTAAAGTTTAGATTTTTAGACTAATCTGTGCAGCTCCTTCATGGGCGTTTACACCACTATGGCGACCGCGCACAAACCGACGCACACGCACTGTGAATCCTCCATGCTGATTGGTGCATACGCGTGGCTGACGCGCTATTGTCGCACGCTGTGTGCGTGTGGTGGCCATAGCTGCGCTGGTGTAAACCACCATGAACGACCGGCTCGGATTAGAGCAAGAAAAAAAACCCCACAAAACAAAAACAAAAACCCAAAACAGTATACAGTCGACTCTCGTTAATACGAGCTCGGATGTTACGAGGTTCCGGTTAATACGAGGTATTTTGCCGGTCCCGAACTGCCCCGTGCGTGTTTTAATGCATTTAAATACGGATGATACGAGCACGGTCATAACGAGAACACGGATAATACGAGGTATTCTTGCGGCCCCGTAACGAGCAAATGTATTGTTTGTCTTACTTTTATAGCGAGTTTGGGGAATCAATTGTTGGGCATCGATAGTTTACCTTCATGGAGGTGAAAAATTGACGTCCCAGCCTTTCAAAACATGTGCTACCGCTCCGTTGATCATGATCAATAGAGGTGCTATTTGAGCGTTGGCAATGGTACCAGTCTATTAAATGGTAGTTATTGTACAACGAAGATGAGAGGTGGACACCAGACCGTTTATTGTTCGCTGGTATCCCGCCTTGGCTATGAGCTATCTCGCATTACTTACTAAGGTACGGTGTGACAACCAATGAAAATCAACATTCAACTTGTCATGTTGGCCGTTGCGACCGAAACTGGCTGCCAAGAACGGCAAGTTAAAGTCATATGCGTTCCTTTTTCAGTCATGAAAAATGTAAATTGTTTCATAAATTGACTTTCGAAATAAATTAATTAAATCAAAACAGTTTTATTTGCCCTAAATGTTGTATGTTTGTATGGTACATGTACCTGTAAATCATCACAGTTATGCAGTGTCCATTGCAGTACGGGTGCATTTATACACGGGCGTCCATTATGTCATGCATTGTGCATTGTTAATACCGCGCTCGGATAATACGAGGTTCGGTTAATACGAGAGAAACAGGACAGTCCGGCGGACCTCGTATTAACGAGAGTCGACTGTAGTTCCTGGTCCCCCGTGAGTAGCAACAATGATGGATACTGACTTAAAAGCCATGTCTGAAGCAGCACCAGTGGCTCGTTACCAAGTTAACATGCGTTGAAGCATCTAGGCTGCCCTTAGCAACACCCTTAGCAACAGCTGCAGCCAGACACTGCCTTACATAGGGTGCGTTCGATTAGCTTACACGTGTAAGTAAAACCTACACGAGAGCGTTCGATTAGCCATCACGTGATACTCGTGTCTGCCTCCGGTGTATGCCACCACAGCCCCAGCTCGAAAGCTGGTCTCTAGTGGATGCCCAGGTGTAATGACGTACTTCCAGGCGAAAACACGGCAGCGTTCGATTAGCTACCACTCATGGCTACCACGAGTGTAACTCCCCGGTATACAGGTGTGAACTAATCGAATGCACTCATATTACATAAAACTGCAAAAAAGGAACCAGACTTTTTTTGCCCTTGACCTCACTTTGGTTACATTGGTTTAAATGCGGGGAAAACAAGATGGCTCAAAGGGAAGGAACCCTGACTTGCATACCCGTACTAGAATCATCTATCCAATGGAAACATCACGCCTTCCTGTAAATAGCAATTTGACGGCAAATAATATTTGAATTCAAATGCCTAAAGCACACATTAGCTATACATCGCGAGTGGTCGTTTTTCAAAAAGGCAAAATCGCCAATAACAAAATGAAAAGCATGAAACTTTGAATATTAAAACAGGTCTTGTACGTTCCAGGGCATTTCCTTGTAGGCGAGAAACTCTGGTCATGTGAAGAACTTCACACATTTCTCTATCATAATTTCCACATAAATTCGCAGAATTTGCAGAACCCGCCTGGGTTCGATTGTAATGGCAGTGCATGCTTACTGCTGAATTCTCCACCGGTGGCCCACAGAAACACACACTTTAGAGAGTCCAGAATGGCAGACCTCACTGGTACTACAGCCAGGGAGTCCAGAATGGCAGACCTCCCGCCTTGCTACAAAAATGTGACGTCAGTGAGAAGCCTCAATGGTGTGTTAATTGAAACTTCAACGCTTGGAATAAATCTCCTCCTTCAAGACAAAACAATACGTAGTGTACCTTTAAAGACTTTGGCTTTAAAATCTGTAGCCATACCAGTCTGTGTATCTATAAATCTGTGCAGTCTCCAGAGCCTTGGCTAAGTTCTTGGATTTTCTTGATTTTTGAGCTAGCTGTCGGCTGATGGTTGCGTTGGATCTCTTGAGTGAACGCTCTCTGCGGAGTTGATCATTTTTCGACCTCACCCATCTAGAAAAGTACAGAAAAGGCATTTTTGGCTGAATGGGATACAGAATTCATTTTAAAGTTACCAAAAAAAAAAGAAGAAAAAAAAGGATAGAATAATATAGGATTGGTAAAGCTGGAAGTGAAGTGTTCTGATACATGAAAAAACAAACCTGTGAAAGTTTGTGCTCAATCCATCGTACGAGTCAAGTGGAAATAGAGAAAAGCTGTGGACACTTTTTTTTAGTAATTTTGAATGTTGACCTGAAATTAAAATTGGGGTCTTCAAATTCTATTTGCTCAACTTTGACAGTATTTCATACAGAAAAAGATTGGTATTGGTATGAACTTCATAATCAGTAAGCTTTCAGACTGATACTAATAAAAAGTTTTTGGGATGAACACAAATCCAGTATTCTACCATTAAGCATTTATAAATCCATCACTTAATAGTGAAGCCCAAATTCACAGAGTTGCTTATGCACAAAAAAGTAGCCAAGCACAAAACAATTATTTTGCTTTCTAGAATAATAAGGTTACCAGCCAAACTACTATGTCACTTGTTGTAACATCTGTGTCTGGTATCCTGCTTATTTTTGACTATTGCCTCCTTAAGCAGCTCTGTTAAATTGGACCCTGGCATTTTCTTGTTATTGTTTGAAATGAAAATACCATGTAACTATTATGCACATATGGACGTCACTAATCACATCTATGCACCCAGAGGGACTGTGAGTCACCTAAGGAGGGTCCTATTTCCTGAGACCTAAGGCTGAGGGAAATAGCACCCTCTTCTGGTCACTCACAGACCTAAGGGGAGATAGGCATGCACTAGTGACCGAATTATGCCAGTCCATATGTGTTTTTAGAACACACCTCTCCCTGGTTCTTTATCCTGATTGGCTGAAACACGGTCGCATGGGGTGAACTAATATAGCCTATTGCATGAAATCTGCACCACCGTGAACTTGACGCGCGTCAACGCACCGCACGCGCTTCATTTGGGGGAAATAGTTTGCAAAGCGGGAAATAGTTTCAAAAAACCAAAAACTATTGACTGGTAAAGAGCGCCCTCAAAAGGACGACGGCGTCTGTGGATCGAGAAGAATCTCCGGCCAAAACCGCGATTTACTCTTCTAACCGACATTTTTGACTGAGGTGTGTTATAAAACACATATGGACTGGCATTATTCGGGAAATCGTGCACGTCTATGCACCCCTCGGGCCTGTGACTGACCAGGAGATGGTCCTATTTCCCTCGGCCGAACTCTCCTGGTCACGCACAGGCCCTCGGGTTGCATAGACGTGCACTATTTCCCTCATTGCCAGTCCATATGTGTATATTAGAACACACCTCTCCCTGGTTCTTTATCCTGATTGGCTGAAACACGGTCGCATGGGGTGAACTAACATAGCCTAGTGCATGAAATCTGCACCACACGCACCGCACGCGCTTCATTTGGGGGAAATAGTTCGCAAAGCGGGAAATAGTTTCAAAAAACCAAAAACTATTGACTGGTAAAGATCGCCCCCTAGAGAACGACGGCGTCTGCGGATCGAGAAGAATCTCCGGCCAAAAAAAACGTGATTTACTCTTCTAACCGACTTTTGGACTGAGGTGTGTTATAAAACACTATGGACTGGCATTATTCGGGCAATAGTGCACGTCTATGCACCCCTCGGGCCTGTGAGTGACCAGGAGAGGGTCCTATTTCCCTCGGCCTTCGGCCTCGGGAAATAGGACCTTCTCCTGGTCACTCATAGGCCCTCGGGTTGCATAGACGTGCACTATTTCCCTCATTGCCAGTCCATATGTGTATATTAATACTCAGTTCAAAATATGAAATAAGAAAAGGAACATTTTCAGGGTTTTTTACATGTGTAACCGAACTGTTTTAAATCAACAGATAACGCATTAGCAATTCAACAATAAGCAATTCAACAATTGAAGGAACGCTTTTAGTTTCCCCTGGATTCAGTTCTTTAGTTGCTGTTCACTGTTCACATCATGAGAGGGCGCTATAACCATCGGGAACTATTTCCCGCAAATTACACACACGCGATGTCTTGACGTGCGTCTTCTTTACGGTCTACTTCATTTACTAAAACACTGCTCCCCCGTAAAACTTACTGTTTGAAGGCCTGGTCACATTCTTTGCGGTCGCGTATGTAGAACCCATTAATCTTTTCCTGCTCTGCTTGTTTCCTCAGCTTCCTCTCCCGCTTGGCCTGATCCTGTTTCATCTGAAGCCAGTCTTGATAGATTTCTTCCGTGTTGCTCAGATCCTGTGGGGACAAAAACAATACTTGGTTCTTACAAATGTATCTTGTGCATCCTAGTATCTAGATCAAGGTGCTTTACCACATTATTCCTGTTCATCAGGCATACTTTTAACCAATCCACAAACTTTCTCAACTCCCTGGGGAGCATAGAACCTCAAGCTGCTTATATCAGCGCTGAGGGGTTAATCCAATTATAGTCTCAGCGCTTGCAGGTTCCCATTTATACTCCTGGGTTAAGAGAAGTAATTTATGGTTGAGTGTCATGACCAGGATTCAAACCCACACTCAGATTAAACTAGCCAACAGAACTTGAGTGCTATGCACTATAATACAAATACAATTTGTACTTAATTTTATGAAACTTTCAGAGAATGGTCTGCTGGTTGATTAATTTATAAATTAATAATGTATTTTCCTGACAAGGTTGGATTAAGTGTTCTAATAAACCCTGGGCTCCAGTGTTCTGTAGGCCCTAGGCAACAGGCCCTAGGCTTCAGTGTTCTGTAGGCCCTAGGCACCAGTATTCTGTAGGCCCAAGGCACCAGGCCCTAGGCTCCAGTGTTCTGTGGCCCTAGGCACCAGTATTCTGTGGGCCCTAGACACCAGGCCCTAGGCTTCAGTGTTCTGTAGCCCCTAAGCACCAGTATTCTATGGGCCCTAGACACCAGGCCCTAGGCTTCAGTATTCTGTGGGCCCTAGACACCAGGCCCTAGGCTTCAGTGTTCTGTAGCCCCTAAGCACCAGTATTCTGTGGGCCCTAGACACCAGGCCCTAGGCTTCAGTGTTCTGTAGCCCCTAGGCACCAGTATTCTGTGGGCCGTAGGCACCAGGCCCTAGGCTTCAGTGTTCTGTAGCCCCTAGGCACCAGTATTCTGTGGGCCCTAGGCACCAGGCCCTAGGCTTCAGTGCTCTGTAGGCCCTAGGCACCAGTATTCTGTAGGCCCTAGACACCAGGCCCTAGGCTCCAGTGTTCTGTAGCCCCTAAGCACCAGTATTCTGTAGGCCCTAGACACCAGGCCCTAGGCTTCAGTGTTCTGTAGCCCCTAAGCACCAGTATTCTGTGGGCCCTAGGCACCAGGCCCTAGGCTTCAGTGCTCTGTAGGCCCTAAGCACCAGTATTCTATGGGCCCTAGGCACCAGTATTCTATGGGCCCTAGGCACCAGGCCCTAGGCTTCAGTGTTCTGTAGCCCCTAGGCACCAGTATTCTGTGGGCCCTAGGCACCAGGCCCTAGGCTTCAGTGTTCTGTAGCCCCTAGGCTTCAGTGTTCTGTAGCCCCAGGGCACCAGTATTCTGTGGGCCCTAGGCACCAGGCCCTTGGCTTCAGTGTTCTGTAGGCCCTAGGCCCTAGGAACCCTAGGCACCAGCCCTAGACTACATGAACAGTGTGCGCAAGGGGGGGGGGGGGTGTCTACGCGTTGAAACTGAGGACTTTAACAAAAGGGATCCGTGCGTTCCGACAGAGCGAAGACATCATTCATGTCATTACGTCGCTTTTGTGTACAAAACCAATGGGGATGTTGCGGGAAAAAAATGATGGGAGAACAAAGAGAAGTCCTTGATTAGCTGGGTCGACAAACGTGTTTGTGAATGCATGTGTAGGCCTACTTTCTCTGTTGTATAAGATCGTAGGCTTTCAAATTTTGCAAAGGCGGACAATTATGGTGCCTTTTAGATTATCCCACTCTGTTTCCAGAGACCACTGGTGCATTATACCTTTAAGAGATTGGATGAATAATCAGGTGATATGTATGTGTGGGTGGGTATGTTTAAAGAGGGTGACACATGTGCCAAAATGTTCCTGAGGATTTAGCAATGATACCTTTTTCTCTCCATCATGCCGCTTGTGCTCTTTCTCATGCTGCCTCCTCTGCTTCTGAGCATCTTGTTTGTTTTGCAGCCACGCCTGGAAGGCGCTCTCTGCCTCCTCTTGCTTCTTACGTTGCTCCTCCTCGGCGGCTTTCCTCTCCTCCTGCTCCTTCTGCATTCTCAATCTCAGCTGCTCCTTCTTGTGCTCCTTCTGCTCCGGTGTCAAGCCGTACTTGCTGTGCCCTGTGTAGGTCACTGAAGACCATGATACCTGCCCTGTGGACTCTCTCTGCGTGCGTGCTGACTGGATCCGGCGGGGCGGAAGCTGGGTCCGATGCAGCCCTGTGCTGTCCGTCGCCGTTGATGGACGAGGCTTCGATGGAGGTGTTGGCTGTAGCTGGTTTGTCGTCTGAGGTGTGGTCTCCTCTGGGATGGGGGCATCGCCGTGTCCATTTGGGGTAACCGGATCTTGTTGATGTTGGTCAGTCTCATCTGGTAAAACTTCAAGTCCCATAGACTGTCTCTCATCATAGCTGAGGTCTTTAACGTTGATCAATTCAAATTTACCGTCCCTCTCAATCAGAATCTTCTCATTGGACCCTCGTGGGCTTTGTCCACCACTCTTCAAACTTCTCTGGTTGTCATTGCCTTTAATTTCAATTTCAGATTCTTTTTTCTCCTCTTCTAGTGTTAGTTTTGCAACCTCAAGATCATTCGGATCTGTAACCTCTGAGGAAGCTGCTGCTTCTGAGGATGCTTCACTGTCCATATTTTCACTTCCTGTGTTATCGTTCTCACCTGGTTCTGTTTCAGAATCCACGCCATCCTCATACAAGTCCTCAGGAAACTCAACTGCGATGACCTTCTCACTGAATGTGACCTTTCGATCTGTCCTCTCGGGGATCTCTCCCTCTGCCCTGAGCTGCTCGTTCAGCTCTCGGACTCGGTTGGCAATGTCATACTCCGGCGGATCGTCCATCGGCAGGAAACCCTCTTCCTTCAGCTTCTGCAACTCAAGCTCGAGAAGCTTCTGCTCCTCAGATAACTCCTCATCCTCTGCTGTTTCATGTTGGTATTGTTCGTTCTCAACTGCTGTTTCATGTTGCGCTGTGCTTTCCTCATTTAGTGGATACTGTGAGGAGGGCTCTTCTCGCCTTGACTCCGATCTGGGATAAAGTTCATCCTGACCTCCATCCTGAAAAGAATCGTCATAAAGAGAGTCAGGGATGAGAGTCAAGGTCTGAAAACACATTATTGGATTCACATTTTAATGTTGAAATGACTCTGATGTGGGATACAGTTCATCCTGACCTCCAGCCTAAAAAAAAAACCAAATAATGTTTTCTTGGAACGAGGGAATAACAGTATGTGATTCCGCACCCCCCTGAGATCTCAGCCATGCAATGCTGGATTTTGATGATATGTGGTAGGGTAACAGAGCAATACATAATAAGTATCTGTGAAAATTTTTTATTTGAATTAACATACGTAATTGTAGCTCATTAATTATTCATGAAAATATACACCACGTACATGTTTTTGGGTAGTAAAACTGGAACATACTTCCGTAAATCTCTCACTGTGAGAGATCAGTACCTCCAATTTTCATAAATTTGTGTCAAAATGTGCCTAAGACATTGGTCAAAAAAGTCATAAAGGCTCAGCGCGCAGAAAAAAAATATGATAAGACGCTATTTAAAAAAAAAACAATGGGGGGGCGGATTCCGCCTTCCCCTACCCCCTGCTCTTTGAGGGTTAATGACCTTAAACAATGCTGTACTGAACCAACGTACATGTATTTAACAGTGGGTTATTTTCACTCTTGTATGTAACTGCGAGGCAGTTTTTCCTCACTGCAGGGTATCGATATAAGGGAATTGAAAATTTCTACTGAAACATTTCAAGGGGCACCAAGGCAATGATCAGGGGCATGGAGGCAATTGCCTCCATTGGAGTATCAGATCTGTTTCAGGGGATTCTTTCTTACCTGTGAGTCAGCAGCTGCGTCATCAGCTTCTCCTCCCATCAACAAATCTAGTTCTTTATCAATTGAGCTCATGGAATCAGCGTGTTCCATACCATGGGCAGGCTCGCTTGCAGTCGAAACCTCTGCCATCACGGCTGATCTTTTGCTGTGTTTGTCGTCAAGATACACTAGTAATAGTATGATCTATCAATCCTTCATGAAACACAAACCTGGAATGGGAAAACAATACCAAGAACTCTTTATTCACAACATGATTTGGTTTTAAATGTTCAAAAACATCCCAGTGAGTTTATTCTGATTGGTCGAGAGGAGATCACTTGCAAAATTTGAGTTGACTCGGGACCTACTACTAGTACTACTAGTTGATCTGGGACCGAGATGACTTCAGACAGAGTCAACTTCAGACCGAGTTGACTTTGGATTGAGTTGACTTCTGCCCACATTGACTTTGGCCGGCTGACTGAGTTGACTTTGGACCGAGTTGACTTTTGACCAAGTTGACTTTGGATTGAGTTGACTTTGGATCGAGTTGACTTTGGATTGAGTTGACTCTGGACCGAGTTGACTTTGGACCAAGTTGACTTTGGACCGAGTTGACTTTGGATTGAGTTCACTTCTGCCCACATTGACTTCAGCCTGCTGACTGAGTTGACTTTGGACCGAGTTGACTTTGGACCGAGTTGACTTTGGATTGAGTTGACTTTATGGACCAAGTTGACTATTCCCTATCCTATGGACTAAGTTAACTGAGTTGACCAGCATTCTACCAATAGTTTTAATATAGGGGACCTACCCTCAATTAACAATATTATTAAAATATTAGCCCTAATGTCAAATTTCAATTTACTAACTATACTGTCACTAAGCATGTCACTAACTAGGCAGTAGGCTTTATCTTAAGAAAGGCAAAAATGCCGTATCCGGCTGCCACTTTATCTCCCCTAATTTAGGTCAAATTATATCCTTACCTGTCCTGAAAGGTTGACAGAATATATACAGAGAGGAACAGGCACTTTTGATGATTACAAAGTGTCGAAATTATGAAAAATAAGCCATTTTCACATGTACATTAGGGATTGACAATGCTACTCGCTAAACGCCATTTTAGTTCTTTTGGGCTTGAATGCGCGAAAGTTCCGACCGCGCGCTGAAAATGTCCGCTTGGTTTTTCCTTTTAAAAGTTCAATAATTAGCGTTTTAGCTACAAATTCCTGGAGAGGAATATTTAAAAAAGGGAAATTAAAGCAAGTAATTTATTCGGTGTCAGGTCACTTCGTACCTTGGTCACTTTGTACCTTCACCAAGGTACGAAGTGACTTTGGACGTTTCGTACCCAGGAAGCTTCGTACCTTTCAGAATTAACTTTGTACCATTGTTAGTGTTACATTTCTCGTTCCACACGTTATTACGAGGTGGTTTTTTACTGCTGCGGTACTGGTGTGTTGTGCTCACACGTTCTCCTGACACAACACAACGGGGCATAATTCCTGTGTAGAATTCCGGAATCAACACTAACAGACGGTACAAAGTTAATTCTGAAAGGTACGAAGCGTCCAGGGTACGAAACGTCCAAAGTCACTTCGTACCTTGGTGAAGGTACGAAGTGACCAAGGTACGAAGTGGCAAAGGTACGAAGTGACTCGAAAGCATTTATTCACTGCACAAAAATGGCAAAATAATAACTACATTAAGTCTATTTTGTTAACAAATTTAAGCCTAATCTTTCCTCCATCCCCATGTGTCTTTACTGACCATTCTGATCAAACGTGAACGACCCTCAATCCTGATCAAGCCTCATCCAACTGGTGATTTAGTTGTACAGGCAAGTTTAGTTAACGACAAAACATCACACTCAGTCAAACGTCACACTAGTCACTAGCCGTCTCGTCGGTTGACGTTGCCCCGTTGTGTTCCGAAGAATCCAGATGCATTAGATCAGACAGTCGAGTATTTGTTCAACTAAAAATACGCCTCGGAAATCCAATTTTCTCCCTATTTCCGTCTTAATTAGACACACAATCTTAGGACAGTCAGCATCAGCATGGATCAGCAATGTTAAATATGCAGAAGAATGGAGATCCGGTACACACTAAACGTTAGTCACAATAGTTTATTGTTTATTTAAGTGATTCCTTCGCACACAAATCGATACGTGTTTTGACGAAGCACCATTGGCAACGCGAAACGTAATTGAGTGGCTTGGACTAATACCCCTTTCTCGTATAGTACAGAAAAGTCTTCAGAAGAGGCTGGGTAACAGATGAAGAAGATAAAGTTCTGTAGGACGCCCTCTGTCGACGGACATTTGTGGGCGGGACTAGAGGTGGGGGGGGGGGGGGGGGGGGTGAAGACGGACGACTACCTCCCACTCTGTGTTGTTTCTAATTCTATCTTTCCCCGATCATGGTAGCCTGTCAGTGAAACCAAGGCCAACATGGAAGTTTGGTTGTTGTTGCTCTTTTTCGCAAGACTTTAACAATTATTCATAGATTTTGTAACTTTTGGGCGATTGGGTGGTTGTTGGTGAGGAAGGGCTTGGGGTTGCGGGGGGGGGGGGGGGGTACAGACACATGGGCACATAGCGTGTGATTACCTTTCTTCAAAATAATTGGGAAAATGTAGGAGATGGGAAAGGGGGTTGATAATCGCTATAATGGGCAAAAGGGACACGAGTACAATAAGGGCAGAGTAAAAAGATTGTCCGCGATTGAACTTCGTGTTAACCCAGCCATAAAACCAGTTCTTTATTAAGCAAAAAAAAAAAAATATATATATATATATATGTAACTAAATAACAAGAAAAATAAATAAACAAATGAATTAAGATAACATTCATGCTTTTTTAATGAGCTTTCATCAATTTATTTGCCTTTTTTTGTTTCAAATATGATCACCACTTTCGAGATCTTTGATCTTGCTTATCTATTTTCACTCAATGTGAGACCAATGGAATATTCTCGAACTAAATTAGTGCATCTCTAGAGACTATTATCGACTATAATTAGAAGTTGCGCCCGTAACCTGTGTACCGTTCCATCTCAGCCTCGAACGCACCCGTCTGGTTACCCCTTTCCTGCTGCCTCATGGATCTCATTTCCTCGTTCGGGCCCAGTCTGTCGTCGTTTGCAGCCCACCTTTTTAGGACCGGCTTGTCCCAAACTAGGACGGAGTGTGCGTTGGTTTGCTTCAAGTGTTTTGGTGCATCCATCAAAAAAGGCTTGCGGCACGCCAAACAAGATTTTAAATGCAACTCACAACTGTCAACACGAAACATTGCTACAAATTATTACTATCCATCGCTTTGTGTGCAATACAATCATTAATAAGACCATTATTATATATTCTTTAAATCTTTTCATCACCGTCCACTCTCTAAAATAATGCAAAAGAGTGGTCTGGCTTTTTTGAGAGGGAAAACTCAAACTGTGCACCACCCTTCCGAGTGAAGTTGGAGCGAACTTCACTTTGATTCAAGTCGAAAATACCCTTATCTCACATACACTGTAACAAGATTTGTCCGCCCTATGGTTCTTTCCAAGAGTTGCATGGCGGCCCAAACTCGTGGTTTTTCACTCTTTTACGTTTAGTCTGCAGAAATAAACAGATTAATCAAGCAACTTACTTGACGGCTCTTTTGTAGTAAAAGGTCTTTTGAAAGACATGAAGCAAGAACAGTTCACGAAATCTTCATTAGGCCTACACAGGAATGTAAACGAAATGACCTTTTAGAACTATCAGAATGACCTGACCTTGATGTTCAAGGGCCAATTTAGTGACAATAAACAATAGTTTTGTTTACTAGTAACAACATGTAATTTTTTTATTTTTTTAAAATTTTTTATGTGCTGTTTCTTGTGAGTTTTGTGTGAGTGCTTTTCGCTCTCTATTGTATTTAATTTCAATTTTTATTGTAAAGCGCATTGGTCTATTTTGGAAATGCGCTACATAAATCTTTTTAATAATAGTAATAATAATAATAATTACGTTATTGTTGTCGCAACTGACGTAATTACAATTCAAAACTGGGTTTATTTACTCATCACAGAATGAGATGATAATAAGATCTTTCAAGGAACACATAATAGAGCCCAATGTAAGTATTTCTCAACAATGAGAATGTTGTTTGTGTTTTTTACCAATACGTAGATGTGTGTTAAACACTGTATACTCAGTACTTTCCCGAGTCCTGTATTTCTCAAGATATAGAATGTTGAAGACATCACATCACAGTGATATCAAAGGTGATGTTTCAGATGTCTTCATATTTTAATACCAGTTATACTATTCTGAGAAGCGCCTGATTTTGGCGTATGGCGTCCTTTCCTACCCTTGAAACCCGTCACTCTCACTGTGTGCACCTCGTCAAAGTTTCCTTGCTCGAGACAGAAGTCACAGCCCCACTAAGCTACCCTAAGAAATATAATATCAATCACTACTAAAAATGTGAATTGCCACCATCACATCACCATCCTCACTGGATGTGACTGCAGACTGTTGTCAAAGTGTCTTGCTTATAAGCCAACTGGCAGTCCATATGGCGCTTCAGTGTCAACATCCCACCGCTGCCACCAATTTTGGTAGAGCGACTTGAATTACCAATAACCTATTCCACAACTTCATTCCCCGGTGCGTCCGTAGGTTTTGCTTCAGGGAACTGGCAGCCTTTCTCATAGGAAGGGGACTGTAAGTCTTCATCAGGCACGTAAGCCGGGTTAATTGCCTCAATTTTGGCAGCTTCCATGTCCACGTTGGAGTTTTCTTCATCGGAGTAGACTCTCCCCCATTTCCATCCACGCATGCAATCAAACCTGAAATCATCCGGATAAATGTTCAGAATAATTTTGAGAAATTAAATTAGTCAAATGCCCAAGACTTTACCAAGTCCTAAGTTTTTTTGGCAATCTCTTCGTACTGGCGTACATGCTCTCACTTGCTCCTTGTCCGACAACAACTGTGTGTGTGAGAGCAGCTGTACCCGATATGGCCATTAGATGGCGCGACTGTAAATTACTCACATCCAGAGGATGGGAAGATGGCACATAATGTGAGATTATTTTCTTTTGGAATCTTTTTGCTACAAACGACAATTGATTCAAGTTTACAAAGACACACACAAAGAAATAATACTTCCCTTGACTGATTTTAAAAGGTAGAAATATTAAACAGAATGGGGCGCTCAACTTACTTGCCAAACTCTTCCCCGTCGGCCATTGTCTCAGGTAACGTCTTGCCTTTAGTCTTTGGCATTGGAATAAGACTGAGCGAAGCGAGAATCGTCACTGTGCCGGACAGGACCAAGTGGAAATTAGAGCCCAGGTTCAATGTCAGTGGCGCTGCGATACCTCCTATACGAGATGCGATAGAGCAAAATCCAATGGCTACAGACCTGGTAAAAAAAAACACATCAGGGTGACCGTTATTATTGATCTTGGCCCTAAGACTATCTCTAGCATTCATGATATTCTTGCAAATTGCGAAAGCAAAGCGAAATTTCCTTCGTCAAAAATGGGACACTTTTGAGACGTTGGCGGCAGCAGACACAACGGACCTTTTTGGACAGTTCTGAGCGTGCGCGCACAAGCTCAGCACTGCGTGTGTAGTTCTGAGCGTGCGTATTACTATACTGGTAAGAACTGTGAAAAAGGACCGTTCAAATTAAGTCTCCCATTTGAAAAAGCGAGTAGTTGCCCCCTCACGTAAATTCGCTTCGCATTCTCTTTCGCATGAAACAGGTTCATTGGTTAGCTTAAAAATGAGTCCAAACTGTAAACCATATTTGTTTGTATCCTCGATGCAATAATAACATCAGTGAAACCATTGACTCCTTCTCAATAATATTTTATTTCTACAGTACATCCTTTCCATCGCTGGGCAGTGTCAATGATGCGCCCTCTGTCGTTGACTATGACGTGACCGGTCCCCTCTGATCGGACAGAGACTTGATTCGCGTCAGGGTGGAAATATTTTATGTTATGTATATTTTTCGATTGCTGTTTTATTCTATAGTTCAATTGCTTTGTTTATTTATTTTAAGTCGTTGTATTGTCAACACGCGAGCGGGGGCCGTCCAGGGAAGGGCAAAAGTCAAAGAAAAAGAAGGAAAAAAGTCTTCTTTTTTTCTTGTTCTTCTACTTTTGCCATTAGAGAGAAAAAGAGTGGAAAAAACTGGCGTCAAAAAAAGTTGTGCTCTGCAGACCCGCTCATTACAACATAAAATCGACAATAAAGAATACACAGTAAACTGACATCTCAGTTGTTTCTTAAACTGAAAAGTTCCATAAATTAAAGCCCCAACTCAACATGGTATAAGAAGAAAAACACAACTGTTCATAGATTTACATATACTTTACACGATATAATGATGGTAGAAAGCTGTCCTTGAAATTGTGTTTTCGTTTTTAAATAATAAAGGAAATAAGATCCAAAATTAATTTTTGTCTCAGTTTCCTATAGGAATGCGTACAAAAAATGCAGAAAAATTTGTACCGCTTTTCTCGCAAATAAAAAAACGAAATAAGCTGATTGGTTTTAGTACAAATATCTTGATTTGTGCAAAGAATGGAAGCATTTACAGTCAGTTTACCAATGTTGAGCTTGGGCTTTAAAGTCGTCTCAAACCTCGTATTACCAAAAAGAAGCTAAAAAAGAAAGAAAAAAAGGAAACGGGAGCATACCCTTTGACCCTTGAACTTACCTTACAGGGGTGGGAAACATTTCACTGGTCCACAGGTAGATAATGCTGAAGGTAGCGGTGATGCAGAATTTGCCGATCATAGCAACTACTGTTCTTGCCGTTGAATCATCTAGTATAGAGTCAATAAATTAAAATGTGAAGAACAACTACTTTTTCGCAACAAGCTCTCCCCCTCCACACACACATACACACGCACAGACAATTATTAAATAAATAAATGAAAATCTCTACCTATAAAGAACGTGGCCAAGCATGCTGTCCCCCCAATCAACTCGAGGGCGACCATGTTCCACTTGCGGCCGATATACCGAGTCCCCAGGGTGGCGTAGAGCTGGGCAGGGAGCTCCACCAGCCCAGAGAGAATAAACGTCCAGTAGTCGTTCTCTCCAAGATCACCCGTGCTGAAGGTCAGTCCGTAATACACTAAGCTGTTCACCATCCTGCACAACCAACAAAATTACCAAATGTAAAGCCAGCGCTCAACATTTTTAAAGTGTCTGTAAATGCTTACATTCTTGCATAAATCAAAAAAACATATTAATAAAACCGACATGTGAAAATTGCAGCTCATTTCGTTGTTTCGTTTGCGAGAAAACTGTAAAAATACATCTAGCATTATTGTGCGCATTTTAAGCAGAGTTTTGGTCTCAAATGAGACAAAAATGTTGATCTATTGTTTCACTTGTTTTTAAAAACGGTAACACTTTCAGCAGAAACTTGTCAAGGAAAGTTTTCTATCTTTATGCCATGTGAAGCATATATTTAAATCTGTGAACATGTTTTCCTTTCTTATCTTATCAATATTGAGCTGGGGCTTTAATGCTGCACGGGCCGATTTTCGCCAAAAGAATTTCTTTCAGAGAATATTCTTTCTCTGAACGAACTTTGACAGACGATGCTGTTTCAAAACGAAAAACAAAAGAAAAAACGTTCAGCGTTTATTCCACGGACAATGCAAAAAATACGTGTAAAATGCAAAAAAATGTTTGTACTTGGACGTCTGTTCTGGACGTGAGATAATGCCGGGATCCCGACAATAATTCTTTTTAGTTTTTAATGGGAGACTTTTGAGACGATAGCGGGCGTCCCACAGACCGGTCCTTTCCCATTGTTTTCATCGCTGAGAACAATGGAAAAGGACCAGTCTGTGGGACGCCCGCTATCGTCTCAAAAGTCTCTCATTAACTACCGCATATCTTTGACGGATTTTCCCGTGCAATACCTTATATTATGGAAGCTCGTATAACTTTTCTCGAATCTATAAAATTAGTTACTTTAAATCTAAAAATTTGGGTCAAATCAGTCAAAAATTGGACCTAGCACCTTCAAAGTAAGATTTGAAAATGTGCCCCAGTATGGAAGCAGGCAAGGCAGCACAAAAACGCCACCACGGTTTCACTAAGTCTGGTTCCCAGACCCAACAATCTCCGACTATTAGTTGACCAGGATTGACAAAAAGGAATGATTATGGCAACTTGGAATCGAAATAGACCGATCCATTAAGCCCCGCCCCTAAACATATTGACCAATCACAGCATTGGCTACATAACCACTGTACACGTGGGTAGCACAATGTGCGTCTCTTCAACGCCACACTGCATGCAAGACATGAATGTGCGCGCTATAAAATACGCGACAAAGTTGGTGGTGGCATAACATTTTTATTGTGAGTTACTGAGGTATATGACCACACCCTGGACCAGAGGCCGCACCTCTTGATCATAACTATACATAACAACCGAACTAAAAGAAGCCACACCCACGACCGTCGGAAACCGTAATACTCTCGAATTACTGCCAGCCATCATTACATTAAGTTCAACCCACCAGTTGAATTGCAAAGTCACCATCTTGTAGCACATGTTAGGAGTTTTATACAGATCAATAAATGATGGCAGACGACCCTTGGCAGCTTCCTACAATCAAGAAATATACACAGATAATTATTCAAAAAATTCTTCAAGGCACATGAATCAGTTTCAAGATTAATAGCACAGTGATTAGAGCAGCATTTCTTAAAGGTGTATTTGGGGGAAAAAAGCTAAAATGTTCACAATCAAAGCGTTCATTATATTAAAAACAAAAGAGTCAGTAATAGCAGAAGAGGCAGCAGCAGCAAAACCACTCAACAACAGCAACAACAACGACGACAGGGACAGCGACTGCAACAGCAACAATAACCAAAAACAATAACAGACAACAAAGCGGATACAAAACAGCAGCAGTAGCATCAAGAACCAGAACAGCAACAAAAGTAGCAGCAGCAGCAGCAGCAGCAGCAGCAGCAAAAGCAAAAGCAACATCAACAACAGAACCTAGGTAGCCTCCTCAGCAGCAGCAGCAAAATGAGCAGAGTACAAAACAGCAGCAGTAGCATCAAGAACCAGAACAGCAACAAAAGTAGCAAAAGCAGCAGCAGCAGCAGCAGCAGCAGCAGCAAAAGCAAAAGCAACATCAACAACAGAACCTAGGTAGCCTCCTCAGCAGCAGCAGCAAAATGAGCAGAGTAAAAACAGCAACAGCAGCAGCAGCAGCAGCAGCAGCAAAAGCAAAAGCAACATCAACGACAGAACCTAGGTAGCCTCCTCAGCAGCGGCAGCAGCATAATGAGCAGAGTAAAAACAGCAACAGCAGCAGCAGCAGCAGAGGCAAAAGCAAAAGTAAAGGCAACACCAACAACAGAACCTAGGTAGCCTCCTCAGCAGCGGCAGCAGCATAATGAGCAGAGTAAAAACAGCAACAGCAGCAGCAGCAGCAAAAGCAAAAGCAAAAGCAACATCAACAACAGAACCTAGGTAGCCTCCTCAGCAGCGGCAGCAGCATAATGAGCAGAGTAAAATCAGCAACAGCAGCAGCAGCAGAGGCAAAAGCAAAAGCAAAAGCAACACCAACAACAGAACCTAGGTACCCTCCTCAGCAGCGACAGCAGCATAATGAGCAGAGTAAAATCAGCAACAGCAGCAGCAGCAGAGGCAAAAGCAAAAGCAAAAGCAACACCAACAACAGAACCTAGGTACCCTCCTCAGCAGCGACAGCAGCATAATGAGCAGAGTAAAATCAGCAACAGCAGCAGCAGCAGAGGCAAAAGCAAAAGCAAAAGCAACATCAACAGCAGAACCTAGGTAGCCTCCTCAGCAGCGACAGCAGCATAATGAGCAGAGTAAAATCAGCAACAGCAGCAGCAGCAGAGGCAAAAGCAAAAGCAAAAGCAACACCAACAACAGAACCTAGGTAGCCTCCTCAGCAGCGGCAGCAGCATAATGAGCAGAGTAAAATCAGCAACAGCAGCAGCAGCAGAGGCAAAAGCAAAAGCGAAATCAACATCAACAGCAGAACCTAGGTAGCCTCCTCAGCAGCGACAGCAGCATAATGAGCAGAGTAAAATCAGCAACAGCAGCAGCAGCAGAGGCAAAAGCAAAAGCAAAAGCAACACCAACAACAGAACCTAGGTACCCTCCTCAGCAGCGACAGCAGCATAATGAGCAGAGTAAAATCAGCAACAGCAGCAGCAGCAGAGGCAAAAGCAAAAGCAAAAGCAACATCAACAGCAAAACCTAGGTAGCCTCCTCAGCAGCGACAGCAGCATAATGAGCAGAGTAAAATCAGCAACAGCAGCAGCAGCAGAGGCAAAAGCAAAAGCAAAAGCAACACCAACAACAGAACCTAGGTAGCCTCCTCAGCAGCGGCAGCAGCATAATGAGCAGAGTAAAATCAGCAACAGCAGCAGCAGCAGAGGCAAAAGCAAAAGCAAAAGCAACATCAACAGCAGAACCTAGGTAGCCTCCTCAGCAGCGACAGCAGCATAATGAGCAGAGTAAAATCAGCAACAGCAGCAGCAGCAGAGGCAAAAGCAAAAGCAAAAGCAACACCAACAACAGAACCTAGGTAGCCTCCTCAGCAGCGGCAGCAGCATAATGAGCAGAGTAAAAACAGCAGCAGCAGCAGCAGCAGCACAATCAACAACAACATCGTTAGCAGTAGCCAGGCCGGGCAGCACCAAGTGAAAAAAAAACCCCACCATCAAACAACCACCGACTGTTAGTCACAACATCATCTTCATCATCTACACGTAACCATCAAAAACAAACCTATACAAAAACGATCAAACCGCAAGTCTTGGCCTCACCTCATATTCCTGAACTTCCTTCTCGTCAAAGATAACATCCGGGAGCTCCTTGCCGTTCCATCGGGCAATTCTCCTCACCGCAGCCTCAGCTTCCTTGACTCGCCCTTTGGAGAGCAGCCACCGCGTAGACTCAGAAAAAATTCTAACAATAATTTAAGCACACGGATAAGTCATGACTTTGCACTATGCCACAGTACAGTTTTTAATTGACGAAAAAGCTTTAATAATTTCCTGTAAAAACAATGATCTTGATTGAGAGATAGCAAAATCATTCAATCGAAATGCTTTATTAAACAAAAATAACATCCTGGAAATTTATGTTTTGGGTTTTTATACACGCTGTCAAAGGTCTGTTGCAGAAAAGCTGTCTGCTAATCTGGAGTTTTAGTAGGCCTTTTTTTTTTTATAAAGTTACTTATCTTTGTTACTTTTGTTTTGTTTTGATTGTATCCATTCTTTCCTTATTCTCCACCATTCATATAAATGGATCCGTTTTATGTCTGTGCTTGTTTATGCCTCTGACAAAGGTCCGGTTTGGATCGAAGCTACGGCCATCAACCCTACTAGTTGTGTATACATGTAAACACATTATAATATTAAGGGTGAGCAAAGAAAATTTGGCTGATGCCGGACTCGAATCCGCGACCTCTCGAATACTGTAAGCTCAGCGGCATAGCCAGATTTTTTCACTGGGGGCGGGGGGGGGGGGGGCATTGCATTTCAGTGTGTGTGTCTGGGGAGGGGCATGTTTTTTACATGTTCTAAAAAGTGAATTACAGCATCTGGATTTTTTCGTGGGGGAGCACCTTGGGGAGGGGGCGGGGGCTAGAAATGTTGGTGGGCGGTCCTGTGCAATGCCAAAACATGTTTGTTCGTAGGGGACCAGTCGGATTATATACGTACAGTCCTACTGCAACATTAAAACTAACAGAAACATACACATGAGTATGACGTAGAGTTGGTGAAGCTATGGTTAAATCCAGGCCGGAATGTGTATTATTATGAGCGTGTCAATCAGCTGCACCGAGGAATTTAAAGACGAAAAAGAAGAAGAGAAATGACCTTGATGGAAGAACAATGGGAAGTCCTTGGTGTGTATTTCCTTCTTTAATAATAATAATAATAGTAATAATATTGTACATTTATAATGCGCCATGTCTGTCATAAATGACACTCCTGGCGCCGAATTATCAAACTCTGGTGGAGATTGTTACAAATGATTGATGAGACGAAGCAACCATAATACAACACCTTGAAAGGGATACAAGGTGGGGTGCTGCATATTGCTGCAAGACCATGCCAGAAACACCGGGTTCTGTTACGTGCATTACACAACACACGGGTCTTGCTTAAGGACACAAGTGTCACGACCGGGACTCGAACCCACACTCTGCTGATCAAAAACACCAGAGCTTGAGTCCGGTGCGCTAGACCGCTCGGCCACCATTGTTTCTTGCCCTTCTACTTTTTTTTTTGGCATGTAGTTTTTTTTGGGCGGGGTGACCACGAAAGATAGACACCTTCCGCAACTGGTACACAATAAATCCCTCAATCTAGTGGGTGGTACGCTATTATTTGCAGCGAAAGCGCGCTTTTTAGCTTAGCGCGCTTAAAAAACGCTAGACCCAAGGGACCAATCAGTAGTACGCGTAGTGTAACACGAGGTAGCAGTACACACAGTTTTGTTTTGAGTGGATATCCTTCGCTCTCTGGGCATGCCAGATGTCTCCTAAGGACCCTCAAGAAGAATACAGAAAGTTTTGCGCGTAATTAAGCGTATTCATTCGAATACGCAAATACGCAAATAAAAGCGTACCACCCATGTAATTGAATGACAAAAGCGAACAATTGCCTCGCAGGGTAAAAGTGGGAAATGCACGTATACTCACAGCACACCGAATAAAGTCAAGAAACCTGGTATAATTGGAACGAGCGCCAACTGACGCCATCTCGGGAGAGCCAAGGCAACAAATCCGACGGCAACGTAACCCAAGGAGAATGACGCATTAACTACCACCCCGACCACACTGCGGTAACTTGGGCCAACATACTCAGTGACTGCAAAAAAAAAAAAAAAAAAAAAAAAAAAATCAATGAAAAGATAATTAATAATGTAAGACTTTCGATACACGGTGGAGGCAAGGTTATCGGGTAAATTCAGTGTTCTGCAAGTCGTCGCAACTGTTTCGTTCTGCGGTAAATAGATCATGTCCATATGCATGCCCCAGTGCGCATGGTCAGGAATAATTGGTGTGCAAAGGATTTTGGGTGAAGGCGACGCTTTATGCGTCGCTGTCACAGTCACCGTCGCCTTCGTTGGACCTATGAGGGCACCGTTTAATTCTGATTTTGTGGGGACTCTGTTTCAATCTAGGTTTGTGCTTGGGGTCACAAATTGGGGGTATTAAAGCAAAATCTTTTCCTAACTTAAAACAAGTAACACTTTTATCAGTATGAAAGGATAATAGGTCTGTAAGGGTGGCATGGCAAATTGTCCTCATCATCCTCACCCTCGGAGGACGGCCGAGGACATGAAACAACGCCCCCGTTTTAGTCCACAAAAATTTGAACTACATGGCGCCCTCATAAGCCCGGCGACAGCGACGGCGAAGTAACGACGTAGCGTCGCCGCCGCCCTAGCCTTTCGTCAAGGCCTTCGTGGCTTAGACAGCTATGTAGCCGCGAAGACTAATACAAGTCAGAGCGCACGATCGAGTGGCTTCGCCACTCGTGCGCGCTGACTTGGTCTTTGCTGCAGTTGCTTCGCGGCTACACAGATGTCTAAGCCACGAAGGCCTCGGCGAAAGGCTACCGCCGCCCTAAACAGGGGTGCTATATACTATGCGCAAGTCAATGGAACACCATACAATGTGGTATACGACACGTAAACCCGCGCATAGTTACAAGTGAACTACAACGCCGCGGCGTCCATCTTGGCAACTTGTTTTGTTGTTGTTGCTGTTCTCGATTTCCCAGGATGCATTACGGTATATATATTAAGTAGTCTGATTCGCTGACCAAAGATTCACTGACGACTCTTTTAAAAATCTTAGACGCAACATACATGAATATTCATTACTTGTCACCAACAGTGGACGATGTCATTGGATAAAAAACGAGCGCAGATGACGGGCTTTGTTTACTTAAAAAATATCTGGGATAATCAGTTTGTAAAAATGTTTCAAATATATTCAAATACAGTGTTGAATTTGATGGAAAAGAAAAGAAAAGAAAAACGATAATGGGATGTGTCTGCAAAATTTTTGAAATGTTATCAACAAAAGATGTGTCTGACCATCAACGACACTGTCCGAATGCTGAAGGCAACGAGTTCGGAGCATTTCGGATATTTTCGGAAAAGGATGAATTCCTCCTTTCCTGTCACGTGACAATTGGGTGATACCGGATCCTAAAATCGACAGAGAATAGTATAGTGGGAGATTGTTTTGGTATGGGAACCAGACTAATATTTAAGATGACGCTTTGGCCTATTAGTGTCTGCTGCCACCTAGCGCCCTTGTGGATTCTTATTCCATAAAAAGTCTGATCAAAAGAAAATATTTGACCTTTCTGCCCCCATGCGATTACGTTGATTTGAATGAGAAAATTTCAAGATGGCTGCCCAAGGAGAATGCACTATTTGAACTTACGTAAGACATACACAGGAATATAGCGACCCATCTGTCCAGTTGCAGTGATGAATCTGACAAGGTACATCTGCCAGGTGTCAGTCAGAAATGGCGTTGCAATGAGGCCTGATACCCACACGCAGGCTCCAATGAAGTAGCCCCACTTACGACCAAGACTACATACAGAGATGATCGAGACTTATGAGTTGAGTATTAATAGGTGCAAACTAATCGGGCCCAACTTCACGGATCTGCTTTACCGCAAAGTTCTGCACTTATACGGCGCCATGAGCACATGGTTTTATGGGCCGTAAGCGCAGAATTCCACGGGAAGCAGAACCATGAAATCGGGTCCGGATGTCTTGGAAATTCGGCAAGGGACGTTATGTTCACCATAGTTGCACCACGAAACATTTAGGCCAGACGACCGCAATCACACACTTAACTCAAGATTTTACAGTTTGAAGCTGAAATCATCCGAAGAAAAGGCTTTCCAAATCTGCGTGTCTGTCTATATTAAATTCTGAAAGGCTAGGAATATTCCGCAAGGCTTGGCAGAAATGTTTTGATTTGTTGTTGTTGTTGTTGTTGTTGTTGTTGTTGTTGTTGTTGTTGTTGTTGTTTTTGTTGTTGTTGTTGTTGTTGTTGTTGTTGCTGTTTTAATTTTACTTACAAGTCTGATAGCACGCCGAATATCAAGGAGCCCGCCAAGTATCCGAGAAAGAAGACTGAGTTGATTCTGTTAGGCACACCCTCGTCTTCACACACCAGATCCCACTGATTAAAAAGAAAATTTAAAAGAACAATGATTTGCAAATATCGGAAAAGAGATTTCATGATTTTCTTCAACTGACAGCTTACTGGTTTTAAAAAGAAAGCGCAGTTTTGAGGGAAAAAATTCCGTTTGGATCAGCAGACCGATCCATTGAGCCCCGCCTACCTTAGCAACTGCCTAGCAACAGCTGCGCATGGTGTGACTTTCTTGCCACGATCGCAGCTGCAGTGTACTTGGTTCTCGTGGACGGTATGGATTTAGTTTCGTGGCCTTTTGAGCAGTGTCTTGAGTCCAGAGAACAATGCAGACAGGAACACTGTTAAACCACTTTTACACGACTGTACAGGGACCACTGCTGTGGGATTTGCACCACCAGAAATACGAACAAATTAAAACAAATCAAAAGTTACTACAGTTGTGTGCGACATTGTCAGAACAATGGAAACGGTTTGTTTACTTTTCTAACGTGTCGGGCTTTTGTCGGACTTTTAGCGGCGTTGTCAAGGCTATGATTGGTCAATACGTTAGTAGGCGGGGCTTAATGGATCGGTCTATTGTGTAGTGGCACCTCACAGCACCACTAGGAAAACTGCCAACATTAGGTCTTGATAGTACAGTAATGGGAGAATTTTTGAGACAATAGCGGGCGTCCAACAGACCGGTCCTTTTCCAGTGTTCTCAGCGATGAAAACAATGGAGAAGGACCAGTCTGTGGGACGCCTGCTATCGCCTCAAAAGACTCCCATTTGTCGGTACGTTTATAGCTGGTGGCCGCAGGTTCAAATCCCGCTCCAGACAATTTTTTTCATCGTCTACCACAAAACTTTAATAATTATATTGTCAAAGCTGAGGAAATAGCATGACCCCATGAATTTATGTCTTATGGTGGTGGTGGGGGTGGGGAGCGGTCTTCTAATTAAAACGGACGAGCATTCACCAAAAATACAAGATCCACACAATGACATCTCAAAATGATTTCTCTGATATAATATTTCTCTTATCATAAAAAGAGACGGGTACAAACCCAAGCAATACTCACCGGGTAACGCCAGCAAGAGACCCCCTCCCAGATAATAAACAATACACTCTAAAAACGGCATTACTCAGATTTGACTAAAAACCAGTTAGTTTTGACTAATCAGTCAGTCTGGCTAGTTTGTTTCTACTCAGGATTATTTAAATAACTAAAATTGGAGTCAAATCCAATTACTTTTTCTAGTTGGTATGACTAAATCTGTTTTTTTATTATTATTTTTTTGTGTATAACTAATTGTCTAACTAATTTCCTAGTCAGTTTTTCAACAGCTAGAAAAACCAGTCAATATTTTGACTGGGTCATTTATAAAAGTGTAGGAGCATGGCAAGAGACATGCTCCCTACAAAACCGAGATTATTACCAGGCACAATTGTTTGTGCTCTTTCCCGCTCCAAACCAAACGGAAAGCACGGTCCGAATGCAACACGCAGGAACATTAATTTTGATGAAGCTTTTCTTTTCGGTTATTTTGACAAAAACTACCTCAGAAATGATGGTGGTCTTGTATTGTGACGTGTCATACTCCCAGCCGTTCTTGCAGTAAACTTGCGTGGCGTTGTAGTCAGTGTAGTTGACATCTGGACTGAACTCGAGGCCGGCGGGAAGGTCCCACTGGTAACAGTTCTCGTAGTAGTACTCGGTGTCGTCAGGGTAGCCCGGAGCTGGTGGGATGCTGACCGCCTTCACCGCCGCGGTGCACTCGGCCTCGGTGGTCAACCCGTACCTCGTGCAGTTCGGGTTGTCGAACACCGTGCACCAGTGGTCGCTCGCGCCGGTGTAGAACACGTACGACAGAGCCGAGAACGGTCCGATGAAGTTCATGATGTTCACGAGAATGAAGACGCTAATCTGGTACCTTCCAAAGCCACCGACTCGCGTAAGAATTTCTTCGAACTTCATTTTGGCTGCAACTTTGTTTCCTTTGAAGGTGTGTGCAAGTCCGCACTAAGCAGCCTCTCGCAGGATTGTGCAATTAGCAGAGATTTGTTCTACTTTTATACCGGTCATATTATGTCTGATTTAAAGGAGAGTTTTGTCTTGTCACTGGTAATCGGCCTGAAAGATAATTATCTCACGTGTCGTATTACTAGACGAAATGAAAACAAATGTTGTATAAAAACCGTTGTGTAATAATGTATTGTGTGTAATTTTGATAACAAGTTATCAGGAAGGTCAAAATAATAATGCTTCTTGAGTAACTAAGTGGCATTTATTTACCCATGGGTGAATGAGAGATAAAATTGGATCCGAAACACCCAAAAGGAAGGGATAACAATGGATCCAAAGGTTCGAACTAATGTAAATCTTCTTTTTTTTGCAATGTCCCTTTTGTAACCTATAACGTGCACATTTTACATAATATCATTCCGTGATATAATCTAAATAACGACTGGGAATCCACAATATTGTCGTCGGGATATTTTTGGGCCGATTTGATCCGAAAAGTCACATTTAAATAAATTTTAAATAGCTATTTTTTTTTTATAGATTCCATATAGTGGACAGCTTTCAATGCAAGGTTTTGCACGAACAAAAAAAAAAAAAAAAAAAAAAAAAAAAATCCGCCAATAATAAGTGGTACCTGATTGAAAACTAAAAATGAGTTAATGTTGGGATCCTGACATCTCGCGTCCATCAGCCACATACAAGCAATTTTGCGTGTGACATGTATTTTGTGCATTGTCCGTGGCATACGCGACAGTTTGTGTATGTTTTTCGTTTTTTTGTCGAAGTTTGTTCAGAAAAAAAGAAGAAAATTAAATCTTTCGGCGAAAATTGGGCCAGGCAACTTCGTTTGACCCAGTCTTGTGCTTTGTGCCTCAGTGCCGGGCTACTTTTTAAGTTCCAGATAACGTATCTTGCGTATAGAGACGACTTATTTTGTGGATTAGGTCGACTTGTCACAATCTCGCAAAGACGAATTACTGAAACTAAAGAAGCTGATTTCCCATCGTTATTTCAGTATGTCGAGTTGGTCTCGTTGTCTTTGGTGAAACACATAATGGATCTCCTTGACATCCGTACTGGACATTTGTTTTAAAAACAAAACCAAAACTCCACCTTGGATGTCATGATGTAAAACAAGTTAATATTTACACTCCTGCCCTATCGAAGAATAAACAAAACCATAAATATAATGGTTATTGGTCTGAATGGTCTAATTGATAAAAATCAGACAGCTACGTAACAGTTTATTGGAAAAATCCGGGTATTTTTCACTGGGGCGGGGGGAGGGGGGTTGCTTTTCAGTGGGGGCCCAGAGGCCATTTTTTTTTTAATGAATTGCATGTATCTGGTTTGTTTTCCAGGGGTACCGGGGGAGGAGTGACCCGCCCAGGCCCCCAATCCGTGGCTACGTCGCTTCGGGTATGAGTGCACTTGTCTGGAATCGGGATTTAAACTAGTATAATCATCATATCAACAAGGACGGAGACTTGCTTCTGCATTAGTAGTGTGGTATAGCTAAACATTATGGATATATAGGACTGTTGCATTTTTTTTTGTTCGCAAATGTTCGGCAGACATGCATCAAAACCCTCAAATTGTCTGTCCACCATCCACCACGGTTTTAGAATATTGAAATAATGCCATCCGCACCACTGCAATCTGATAACATTATAAGATAAATTCGTTGTCACGCGCGCGTGGAGTACGGAAAACTACATGGAGTCGTCCACGTTGTTTAGAAGGTGTTTTAGAATTTTCAGAGTGATGGGTGGTTGAGGAACCGTATTTATTTAGATTTTATGTTCATTGTGAAAAAAATTCAAATGACAAGGATCTATATGTCAGTTATATAAAACAAATATTGAGTTTAATTCGTGAAATGGGAGGAATATTATCACTCCGTAAAAATTTGACTGTTCCATTTCACTCGCCTTCGCCTCGTGAAATGGAACAGTCCAAATTTTACCTTGCGATAATAATTGCTCCCATTGCACTCTGAGCCACTCAATATTTGTATACTATAGTACCAGTGGCGTAACCACATGGGGCAGGGGCGGGATCCCCCGCCCTCAGAACCCTTGCCCCGCCCCCTCTAGCCCCCAAATGAAATCGAAAAAATGCACAAAATGATTTGTGCGATACGTTAAAAAGCCACCCCAAAATGTCTTTGCCCCCGTTTGCCCCCCCCCCTCTAAAAAAGTATACATAATATAACAACTAAGAATACATAATGTCTGGTTACGCCAATGCATATTTCGGATGACGTCACAATAAGTGCATTTCCTACAAGATAGCATGAATAAATTTGTCTGGGTTTAGACTTTTTTGATCAAAAGTTCAATGTGTTATTCACATCTTTATTCGTCAACAGAGAAATACCTGTACAAAACTCATATGTCACCATTCATGAGAAGATGAATCAAGCGCTTTTTAAATGGAAATGAAGGAAGAATATAATTCAAGCAAACTGAAAAATACGCTGTAGCTGAAATACAAAATGAGAAATTACAAGTGAAATCAAAACAACGACAAAAAAGGACGATAATAAAGTGCATGGCGGGGTTCATATCCCAACGGACCCAAGGTCACACACAAGGAACACGGATGCCAAAAAAAAAGGTAAAATTGAAAAGTCCTCACACAAAAAAAACTAATTATGAAGAAAAAAATAAAATTGATTACTGTTTATTGATGATGACGTGAGTTAAAAAGCTTAGGCACAACACAATTGTCTTTGTTTATAGTGACCTTCCGGCCCAATAAAAAATCACAGCGATCAAACAAATCAATGAAAAAAAATGGCCACGGCATCGCTCTGTGAATAAGCCTAATCTAAATTGCCAATAAATTATCTTTATCAAGTATTACGTAATAACAAACAAACATTTTGCGTATTAGGTACAAACTAACATAACATAATTATGAGCGTTCACTCGAACCAGATAGTCGTTGCTCTATGCTCGGACCCAACATAAGCCAGATAATATCGAAAATGTTTTTACGAAAAAGTGTTGTTGGATCCTGCCAGTAACTCGGACTAGTTTCCGGTGATATGAGCAGCCTGAACTAGACAGTGTTGTGCAAGAGGGGGCGCTTCTATAAAAATTGTTTTATACTAATAATTATTAACAAAAAGTTGAAAACTTTCAACTGTAGAGGGCGGTACCATAATACGGCTCTGCAAGTTGTTGCTGTCAGCGTCACACACACAGACCCTCGTTTCTTCGTCGTCGACTTCATTCAGGTATTAAAACAAATGTGTTTTACTTGTCCCAAAAAGAAATCATCAAGCTTTGATGCCATTTCTTTTGTATTAATAATGTTTACCCACTGCTGCTTTTCTTTTATGTTGATTGCCCGCCCGTGCCCTTCCTAGTTTCCAGTGTCAAAACAACTAACTCACTGTGTATGCAATGTTTTGTTGCAAGTGAAGTAGGTACAATGGCTTCTATTCTAATTCTGTACGCCATCCTCAATTACGTGCATGTTTTGACTTGATATTCACTAAGTAAGCAACTGCACGGCTAGCAAGGGGAAGAAAGGAGTTTTCCGTGACGATTTCACAAAGAGCTAAGTAAGATCGATCTTAACTATATAATATGTATACCGATCTTAATTGCTTAGCTCGGCCTAAAGTAAACATGATTAAGACTAAGAGTGGTGATGTTTCTAAAAAAAAAATACTATTATATTACTAGTACTACACTACAGTACTATTATTATTGACTACTCATCTTAAACTAGTGAATAAGACATGTACATGTAAGATGAGTTTTATAATCTTATTGCTTTAAGAAATTGGAGAGCAAGGACCAGAAATGGAGCCCAGCTGCCTCCTGCAGTGGGCAAAAATGTCTGGTGTACTGCACTGGCCCCAGATTAGAACTATACTATCGGCCAAACCAACTGGCTTTCTCCAATTCTAATCAATGTGAACTTACCAGGGCTGTATGGCAAAATGGTATGGGCTTGCTTTCAGTCACTAAAAAGATGCTAAAAATGTCAAATTACAGTACATGGTCTAAATCAATGAGTGGGGCACCAGTCGCAACACCGTAAACATAATGGAATGTTGGCTGGTAACCTGTTTGTGCTAAGCAAGATTTTTCTGTGCTTACAGGCTTTATGAAACTAGGCCCTGCAGGTCACCAGCCAAAATAACATGCAGCATATGTTGCTCGTGACTGGTTCCCTTGCTACTCTTTGCTTAGCAGAACAGTTTGCTAAGCACTATTTCCTGTTAATTAAGCAGCTTTGTGAAATTGAGCCTTGAAATGCTCTTCTAAGCAACAGAAAACACGGCTATGGCTCTGGCTTAGGCTCCATCCGCCTGTTTGAAGCCCCGCGCCGAAAGCACACGTTTTCAAAGTAATGTACGGAGCCTAAGCCGGTAGCCCAAGCCCAAAGCCGTTGTTTCGAAAAGGGCCAAATGTATGACATTACAATACATGTGTAGATTACTATGACCAAACTCCACCGTCTACACTGGCTCCCTGTCAAGGACATCATTGTGTTCAAATTATGTCACTAACATTCAAGGCTCAACATGGTCTTGCTCCTGACTTCATCTCCGATCTTATTTGTACTTATTTATCCCCACGTCTACTTCGTTCATCTTCACAGTGTCTGTTGCAGGTTCCCCATAGCGCCTCTATCATGTTCTATGGTACCCGAGCATTGTCAACTGCTGCTCCCTCCCTACGGAACTCCCTCCCACTAAATGTCGGCCAAGCTACCTCTGTTACGTCCTTCAAGTGCCTTCTTAAAACTCATTTGTTGAAGGCAGTTTAATTTGTAGTTTACTGTTTTTGAAATGGCTCATTTTTTAAATATGGTTTTTTTACTTACACTGACGGTGTATTTTAATGTTTTTATTGCTACGGCCAGATGCTGCTCAAGGATCTTGGCCAAGGGTGGATTGTGCTGGTAACCTCTCCCCTTCTAGTTTTATTTAGCTTTTTCACTGTTTTATTGTAAAGCGCTTTGAGGCATTGCATTAAGGCTCTATATGAGTGTTCTGTGAACGTTATTATTATATTCATAGTGATTGTAATGTTATTGTTCTTGTATGTACAGGAAAAATGAGAAACAAGTTGAGGCTGCTTGTGAAGGAAGCTGATCCTTTATGACCACATGAACCCAACTAAGATGCTGACACGCAAGTCCTTCCGATCTCTAAGATGTATCACAGCAACCATCGTCATCGTCTTCTTAATCGGCTGCTTCCTAGCCATCGGAAGCATCACAAAAGAAGAATCCCGCAAGGAGAATGAATTCAAAATGCACCAAGATGCCCTGAAGGACAGTCTAAAAATACACCAGCAAGCCCTTCAAATCAAAGCAAAAACCAAAGAACTCGAAGAAGCCAGAATTGAGGAAAAAAATGACCAACACAATGAACAAAATAACTTGCCGATTCCAGAGCTGGAAAACAAGCTACCGGCAGTTCCAGGAATCAAGTCCTCCCCCCAAGCCAACCTAAATAAGTTTAACATCAGTTCCGTACCTCTCCCAAATTATAATGTCCATATTTTTTACTATCCGTGGTACGGGAACCCAAAATATGATGGTAGGTATCTCCACTGGAACCATGACAGACTCAAGCACTGGGATAAAAAGATCGCCAAAAAATTCTCAACGGAGCAACACGAACCGCCAGATGATATCGGGGCTGGGTTCTACCCGGCGCTTGGCTGTTACAGTTCCAGAGATCCTTATGTGATTGATCAACACATGCGACAGATGAGAATGGCTGGAACCGGTGAGAATGAGCAGGTTGTTTATTGAAGACACAGGTTGCGTTTCAAAGGTTAACCCTCCTACTCTTGGTTACATTTACCCATGAGTTCACCAACCATGTGAACTGCCATACAACTGCCTGGGTTGTGTAGGGTGGAACAACTGTCGTGGCCGAGCGGTTAAGATCACCGGACTCAAGTTCTGGTGTTGTTGGCAGCAGAGTGTGGGTTCGAATCCCGGTCGTGACACTTGTGTCCTTGAGCAAGATACTCTACCATAATTGCTTTGTCCTTCGGATGGGACATTAAGCCGTATTTCCCATGTACTAGGATAGGTAAAAGAACCTAGAACACTAACCGTGGAAGAGTAGGGGTTTACCCCGGTGTTTCTGGTTCACATGGCAAGCACCCTTGTCTACAGGTTTCCTCAGGCTTGAGAGGTACAGTGATTAAGTTCACTTATGAGGCATCCTTGGTTTCATTACCAGAAATGTATTTATAATAGAACTAATTGTGTATTGTGTAGATCACCACACAATAACATATTGCAGCAGGTGCAGTTCTACCGAGGGAGGGGGGGCTGGGAGGGGGCTTTAGCACCCCCTAAGTTTTTGTCAACCCCCCCCCCAAAAGAAAAACCCCCCAAAAAACCAAAAAAACAAACAAAAAAAAATGCAAGGAAAAAACAAACTTCCTGGAATATACTGGATCTTCATTAAAAATTCAAATGGATAGTGCATGATCATTTTGTTCTGTCCACCGTCAAAACTTGAAGCCAAAAACAGGAAAATCCCCAGTGAAAATCCTGGATGCAAATATTACACAGATCCAAGCTTTACCTCCCATTTGAAGGAGAAAGCAAAAAGTTTCTCGTTCAAAGCCGTTTCCTTTTCATAACTTGCAACTTACAAAACATCACAACTTGAGTCTGGTTCACGAGACAACACAGCCATTATTCATGGGAAAGCAGGTCGTCAGTTTACAATAGAAAACTCTATTGGAGGGTTTATGTTGCAACAGTCAATTATTTCTACCAGAAAAGCTGAAGTTTCGGAAATCCTGTCCTGTTTAAGTTGCCACTGGCAACTTTTTGAAGATGCCAGTGGCAACTTTTTGAAGATTTTGTTTGTTGTGGTATTTAATTTTAGATAGTCCTCTCTAGGTAAAAACTAGTCTTGGTTCCAACACCTTGTTTGTTTTCACGTCCAACGAATAATGCACTTTTAATATGCTATAAATAAACAATAGAGGGTGCTATTTCAAGTCCAAATTTGATTTCCAATGAACGCATCCAATCTAAAACTTGGACTTCAACAGCGCCCTCTACAGCTCATTACTTGTACGTGGGCAATGCAAATGTGGGATGTGACGTTACTTGTACGTGCGCAATTTGGGATGTGATGTGAAAAGGGTCTTGGGAACAAGACTAGGTAAAGACATGGGAAAAGACTATATTGTTTGAAATCACGAAAATTCTTTCTGATTTCCTCTACATGTAGGTGTACTTGTGTTGTCATGGTACCCGCCAAACAAATCTGACGACGCTGGTTTCCCGAGTGATGACCTGGTACCCCTGTTGCTGGACGCCTGCCACAAATATGACCTCAAGGTAAATAGACTGACTACGACTCAATGGGAGACTCTTGCAGACGCTAGGTGGAAGCAGACATACCAGTTAAATCCATTGTTCTCAGGAAGTGTGCGCATGCTCAAAGTCTGCTGCCAACTGGCATTCCAAGGTTTCCCATTGTGGGGTGAGCTTAACCCTCCTGTTTTTCGTGTCGTATGTTGAGCCTTATGAACAATTTCTTCTCAGTTACTGCTGCTCTGTTTGTTTGTTTGTTTGTTGGGTTGTTTGTTTGTTTGCTTGCTTGTTTGTTTGTCTGTTTGTTTGTTTTTGGGGGGAGGAGATTGGTAAAATCCTAGCTCACCGGGAAATTTATCATCTGGTCACAAAACGGCACATAGAGCTTTGGTTGTGTGCCCCCCTTTTTGTCAATGTGTGGCCCTACCTCCTTTCGGCAAACCTTTTTGCGTTAAGTTCCAGTTGTTTAAAGATTTTTCGAAGCTCTTGAGCACACATGTGAACTGCATGGCGTGGACGATTGTACATTTACACACGCCTTTAGGAAGCAGACACTGTCCACACACATGTACATTATATCGCCGTGTGCCTGGACGAAGGCCAGAACGAAAGTGTGACCGGAAAAAGGGCGGAAGCATTTAATGTGCAAAATTGTGTCTCAAGAAAAATGAGCGTGAAAGTTTGATCTGTTTTCTGCCATTTATAAGTCATTATAGGAAGGTTAAAGTCTGTATGGGAATGGGAGAGCACGTCTTTGGGGGTAATTCTAGCAACAAAAAATGCTACAGTTATGTAATATATTTTTGTAAAGGAGACATTACATTGCTTTTGACCTTCTGCTGCTGAGACAAAAAGTACTTTGTGTGCTTAGAACATGGGCTTAAATACCCCGGGGGGATGGAGGGATATATATCCCCCCCACTTTTTGTCCATGGGGGTGATGGTCCATAGCATCATCCCCCCCAAGATTTTTGGTCCTTAAAAAAAAAAAATTGTGGTTTTCACTGAAAAAGCACCCGATAGCTTAGTAAATGAATAAAACATTTCTACGAACCCCTATAAGACAACACCCAGGCCCGTACATGCCCATCTGTAAGTGCAAACAGTGAGTAGACGGTCATTTACACGAATGTTACGGAACCAAACTATGCATACCACTTTGCTGGAAAATAGATATCGTATTTGGAGGGACGGATAAGCCTGTGCAGGACTAGGTCTGCTCCAGTTAAAATTATACTAGTTGTAAATGAGTGTACATCTGCTATGAACATGCATGTAACCTTCCCCATGCCCCTTTGCTGGTGATCTCAGCATTATTCCTTTTTTTCCGTTACCATCCCCCCCTACTTTTTCCCAGCAAATTTACGCCACTTGGCAAGAAGAAGGTCGTAGAGCCTTACGCCCTTTTGCCGGGCACATAATACACACAAGTAACTGTTTGTGTCTTCAGGCCAAATGTTGTACAAAAGTTATACAGAATGAGTTTATCTATTCTAACCTTGTCTTTTCTTTTTTATTTATGTTATAGCTGGCATTTCATAGTGAGCCGTACAAGAACAGAACAGAGTTGACCTTTCTGAACGACCTGAAGTACATCATTGACACATATGGGAAGCACCCTGCGTTTTACAGGTACCACCACAAAGGCACAGATCTACCTCTTGTATACCTCTACGACTCCTACCTGACAAGCCCTCGGGCCTGGGCTCGCATCTTCAAGAGGAATTCCCCGCTGAGCATCCGGGGTACCAACTACGATGCAGTAATCATAGGTCTGTTTGTTGAGCAGAAACACAACTCCGAGTTATTCACGGGCGGCTTTGATGGGTTCTACACGTACTTCGCGTCGAATGTGTTTACGTTCGGGTCACGCTGGACCAACTGGAAGTTTCTGTCAACCACAGCGAAGCGCAACTCCATGATTTTTATCCCGAGCGTAGGACCTGGCTACGATGACGTAGCAATCCGGCCCTGGAATGCCAAGAATACTCGGGAACGCCAGAACGGGGAGTACTACAACAACGCCTTCACGGCCGCCATGAACTACACCCTCCCTATCATCTCCATCACATCATTTAATGAGTGGCATGAAGGGACACAGATTGAGAGCGCTGTCCCCAAAAATACAGGGAAGGTCAGATATTTGGACTACCGACCGAATAAATCTAACTACTATTTGGATTTAACGAGGCAATTAGTGGATAAGTGGCTAAGCTGGAAACAATAGTGTTTATAGATTATTATCATTCGACCGCCATCTTTGTCATGTTCCTCACTTGTTATAGCAATAACCAATACCCATTTTCATTATACTATAAGGTAACCAGACTGTTTTGCACTTTGGCGACTGCGGCTATTGCTAACGGTGTTGCTAACGGTGTTCTCCCTCTGCCTTCAGATTTTTTTGCGAGGCAAAATAGACCGTTCCGGCCTGTCAATCAAACTGTGCGCATTGACCAATTGGATCAGGCCTTTTGGTCATGTGACCTCGGTCAAACTCGGTCACACGTGCAGTGTAAACGTACACAAACTAATTGTTAACTTTGTACAATCAACGGTCTATTGCCGTCATGGGCAACACCGCGATTAAGCCGCAGTCGTTTATTCGCTGCCTCTGATTGGTAATAGATTACTTTGAATGGAAGAATGACAAGCGGTCGTCCTACCATATAGAATGAATAGTTTATATTTTTTTACTTCCTTACTGATGAGATATTTGTACGAGGATTTTTTTTCCAGATCTCAGATTTATTACGAAGTGATGTTTGAAGCTTTGCATGGTGGGAGGGGTAATAAGTTACTATAACTAGTAAACTTAGGGGTAAAACCATGTAGAAATGTATTTTGGGAGGAGTGGTGGCTCTGAAAAGAGCCAGTGTGGTCTCGACAGTTCGAGCAGTATACTCTGCTCGTCTTCAGGAGAAAGAGCATTATTGTTCGCCCTCTGCCTTCAGATTTTTTTGCGAGGCAAAATAGACCGTTCCGGCCTGTCAATCAAACTGTGCGCATTGACCAATTGGATCAGGCCTTTTGGTCATGTGACCTCGGTCAAACTGGTCACACGTGCAGCGTAAACGTACACAAGCTAAGGTGTGTGGGCGGGGCTTGTTGCCAAAGCCGGAACGGTCTATTGCCGTCACAGAAATGAAAGCTTCGGTCCTTCTTGTCCTTGAAATGACATAGGGAGTCTGTAAACCTCTAAAACGTAACATCCTGTGTATTTTGTGGGCTTCATCTTTAGACTAAGAGGAGACTGTTAACTTTGTACAATAGCAATTCTATTGTATGGTGTGCTACTACACGAGCAACTGTTACCCCCCCCCCCCCCCCCCCGGCCACCAACCCCCCGCCCCCTTGGGTGCACCACTGCCCTGATGTCATGTGACACATTTTATAACTAGATACAATATCAATTTGAAAGCAATGAGTATATAATTACAGAGGATAATCTAAAAATTTTTAAAGTATATTGATTAGTTCAGTGGCGTAACTTGCCCTCTTCTTGCCCCCTCCCCCCCCCAAAAAAAAAATAAAATGCACAAATGATTGGTTCGATAAATTAAATAGGACTCCCCCCTCAAAAAAAAAAAATAAATAAAATTCTTTGCCCCCAAATGAAAATGTCCGGTTATGCCACTGGATTAGTTTCATTTTCGGTTTTCGTTTCCCAATCGTACAGGACTACAGATTTAATTTTTTATATTTGATTGTAATTTTTCAGTAGTAATGTCGGGGACTTTTTTGTTATGGTGACACCTTATTTTGTAAATTCGTCGATTCAGGACTCTCAGGTTGTTAGTGCAGTTTGTACGGATGATCATACATGTGGTTTTGCATAAAGGGTAAATGGAGTTCATTGATCAAGGCAGGTCTCCAAAGTAAATGTTTGGGCGAAAAGAAACACTAATTTTTGAAGGAAAACATTAATGATGTAGTTTTTTAAAATTGTTTTCGCATTTTTCATTTACAACACTTTTGATCATTACAGATATGAAAATTGCAGTTAACTACCTTATGGCACTGAGCCGACGAACAGACTGTGCAAAAAGACTGTATTTTTATGAAATAAAATCTTCGATGTTAATAAAATCTTCTTTTAAAGTTGTATTTAATAATAAATAATAATAATATTAGTAAAATTTATATAGCGCCAAATCATTTTGTTAAAAAGCTCCCAGGTGCTTTACAAAATTCTTGAATATAAAAATACTCATTGTATTTTTTTTTTTAAATAAAAACAATTTCAACTTTTTTTGTGATTCAGATAATTTGTTAAAGTTAGCATTGAAGCAAAATTAAGACTTGATACGAGGATGGGTTTTCAACCTAACTATTTATAATAATCGATGTACATGTACGGAGCCTTAAACTTCACGCACTTTCCAAACAGTGGTAATTAGTGTTTAAATTGCGAAAACCCAATTTTGGCACAGTGGAATTTCACTCAAATTGAATCATTCATAACATAATTTAACATTCCCTCAACAACAACAACAACAAATAAATAAAGAAGAGTAACACGAAAGAAAAAGATACTACAAATAATAAGTCTAAAACAAACAAATTTGTAAATAAAACAGGCATGGTATTTGGTTTTGGGAAAAAAAAAACAATAGGAACTTATTTTAATTACAAGGGCTGACTAGCCTGTACACATGGTGTATGCTTTAATAGACTTTTCAGGCTGTTTCATTACAATTTTTTCTGATTTTGCTATGGGTAAAAAAATCGGAAATCAGACTAAAGTGTAGTAAATTAGGAAGAATATCATGCCTGATGTAAGAAGTCAATTTTTAATGCAACAATTTTAAATATTTTAAATATGTGTTCTATCGCATTGTTCATTATTCATTTCATCTTGCATTAGAATCTAAAACCGCAATTATTGTAATTATTGAGCTTCATTTTGTTTACTTTAGTTTACTTTATGTGGTGTATGTCTCTTAAGTCTTTCACTATGGAATATAATGTACAGCTGTGACGGAATTGTTTAATATTTTGTCTATTTCGAGCCGCTGGCAGCGGCTCTCTGGTGTATGAAGTAATTCACCAAGCCACTGTGAGTGGCACGCCGTAGTGAAAGAGCTAAAGCCCCAGCTTAACATTGACAAGCAAGAAAGACATTTACCTTAATACATGATACCTTACATGGTATAAAAATTATATGGTCGAAAACTTTCCTTGAAATATTTCTGCCTGAAGTGTTATCGTTTTTAAAATAATAAATGAAATAAGACCAATTTTCGTCTCACGTGAGACCAAAACTCTGCCTAAGACAGCGTGCAAAAATGCTGGATGCATTTTTACCGTTTTCTCGCAAATGAAACAACGAAATGGGCTGAAATTTCCACAGTTTGGTTTTATTACATGCATCTTGATTTGTGCAAAGAATGGAATCATTTACAGACAATTTACCAATGTTGACTTGTGGATTTAAGCTTAAAGTGTACATTGTATGTCAATGCTATTTAATGGCAAGTTGTTCCTAACAGAGAATTTGCTATGTATATATTTTTGGAAACTAATTTAATGGAGTTAAATGACTCCACTGAAGAGAAAATAATAATAAAGATAAATATGTAACTAGGTAAATAAGTAAAATAAATTGATAAATGAGTCAATAGATAAAAAAGTAATGCTCAGTTTGTGTTGTATTTTTGTATCAGTGTATGTGATGTTGATTGTTGTTGATGAAGTTGTCAAAATAGAGTCGTATAATATTTATTATTTATTATATCTTTCTGGTAATGAAACCAAGGGACCCTCAAAAGTGACTTGCACTGTGACCCGTAGGCCTGAAGATACCTGTGTGGAGAAGATGTTGAAGAAATGTCAGTTTTAGATGTGGGAGGAAAACCCCAAATAGGGAAAACCCACGCAATCAGGTAGGGATTGAAAACCCAATCCACATGCAAGGCTCCAGTCCGGGATTCGAACCGGGGTCCACAGAGGTGAAAGGCAGGGAAAGAAACCACTGAGCCAACCTGAATGCCAGAATATCCCTTGAGAGAGAGAGAGAGGGTGGGGTGGGGCAGGTGGGGGAACCCCCCCCCCCCACAAAAACTTAATATTAATGTGCTTTGTTCAATCCATTATAAATCATCTTATTTTGTATTGATTTCAGCCTTGGTAGACTGTTTTGCCTCTATTCTCTCATTCTATAATTTTCTCATTTTATGATATGCACTTTACTTCGTGTATTATCGTCTATACATTAACTGTGATTTATTAAGTATCTTATGTTTATGCTATTTAATAGCAAGGTTGTTCATTTACAAGTGCGTGTAATTTTGTTATTATATTTTTGCATCCGTTTATGTGATGTTGATTCTTTTTTGAATTTTCGAGAAAAAAAAGTAAACGAACGGAGTCGTATAACTCCACCCAGGAGAAGAAAAAAAAACACAACAAATTAAAAAATAATTAAATTATTAAAAACAGAAAAGAGAACTGAATAAATGAAACAAAAAAATCTGATTGAAAGCCTACAAGAAAAAGAAAAAAAATATGAAAGTCTGAAGAATTCGCTTATTGCCCCAATGCACGCACGTCACACCCGACGACTGTGCCACGCTCACCATTTTGGAAACCAAAAGGTCTACACCAATGATCTCCTAAATGCTCTCTAATAACACACAGTGACATTGACTTCCAAAATGGCGCAACTAAGATTCTCGTGACAATGACGTCAGGTGACGTCAGTGCTTCGCTTTTATTCTCTTAATAGGCCTACTGAAGGTCCCAATTCCTTTTCTGTAGTGTATTTTCATCTGCTTAATGTATCAGCGATATTTTTGACGGAAGGAAGACCTGATAATTATTACCGGTATAAGATTTGATTCAGAGGACCCATGACTATTGTATTGTGTCTCAATTCTCCAGAAAAATTCATTAAAATTGGATTGACGATGATCACGTGCTGGATGGAGCTTGGGGTGGATTGGATGATGTGTCATTTTCAAGGCCTATTACTCTTCAAAGGGGCACATTGCCTTCAAATCTCTGAAAATGTTGCTGTTCTGAATTGCTACTTGATCTTTTTTTTAAGAGTTGCCCATGCAATTAAACACCGACAGTGTTCTGTAAAGGGGGACTTTGGAGACGCTGGTGGCAGCAGACGCAACGGTCCTTTTTGACAGTTCTGAGCATGCGCGCACATGCTCAATATTGCGCGCACAGTTCTGGGCATGCGTACTACTGATGAGAACTGTCTCCCATTCGTGAGTAGTGAGTCAAAAAACATACATTTTGTCTCTGAAAATACAATCAGCTGAACCACACTTTACATTGAGAAACAGTATGGTCCGCCATTTTGTAGAGTCAAAAATTTGGTTCTACAAAATGGCGGACCGTGTTCTGGCAGGAAAAAAACAACAAAACAGCAACAACAACAACAAAAAACAGTTTCAAGCCCTAAAGTGCCCAATCGGAAGGCAATGCATCCTTAGTGTACGTGTGTCTTCAAAATAATTATGCGGGCGTTATGTTAATTTAGCAAAGAAGGCTCCCATTCCCCCCATTTTTTTTGCTGGGGGGGGGGGGTGGGGGAGTAGGGTTGGGCGGGACGGGGTGGGCGATGGATCTCTCTTCGAGGGCATAAGCGAGTGACAATCTCTTGCACTCTCCACTAATCTGTGACTTTATAAAACTTATTTGTTATTTAAATTAAAAATTATAATGGGTGACATAAGCAGAATGTTGTTTTACATTTGGTCACGACGTCTTTGTAGTTCATGAACATTATGCACATGCATATAGGTCTAACTATGGCCGTTTACGAAACCACGGTTTGGGCTTGGGCTCCGGGCTTGGGCTCGGTCCGCCTGTTTGAAGCCCCGTAAGGAAAACACACGTTTTCTAAATAACTGAGAGAGCCTAAGCCCAAGCCCAAGCCCAAGCACAAGCCGTGGTTTCGTAAACGGCATATGTGCTCATTCTTAATCCAACATGGCTGCTCGAGGCTATTGTGACGTCACTGGAGTAGTGCCATTGATCTCTATTAATACTGTATTACAGTATTATGGAGATCAATGAGTAGTACATACTTAATCCTTGACTGTCGCAGCGTTTCGTTTGATAGAGGTCACGTTACATGAAACAAAACCGGTGCACGTATCCGACGCCCTCTACTGCGCTCCAAAGCAGATAGCAGCACGTTAGTGTGTAATCTTTGCTGAACAATCGCTCATCACGCCTCACTGTTCAAAAGCATTTCTTATGATGGAAACTTAATGACAACAAGATACGGAGTCTTTGTAAAAACATGTGAAAAGCAAGTACAAGAGCGGCTATCATTAATTATTCATTTAAATCCGCAAAGAAACAGCGACTCGAAGCATTTTCTGAGGGTCTTGTAATCATATTGAAGCCAGCAGTTTGTGGCCGTGGCTTTGAGAGTATTACGAGCACGTGAGACAAATTAAGCACGTAGGGAAGCTCCGATTGGCCCGTCAATTTAACCAGCCCCGTTTAATCCTGCCGAATATGATCTTAAAACCCCGAAGGACAGTCGTGTGAGCAATTTTAAAGTGAGAGCGCTCAAAGATTCAGTTTGTGGATGAAGCGACACATAATCAGTGCGAGCTGAAGCAAAATGGTGTCAGCCTATCGACTCTCCTGTGCCTTTGCCTTGATTGTAACTGCTTTGATACACCATACCAGTGGATGCTATACCATGCCATGTATACCTGGGTGGTATCCATACAGGAACCATTGTTACTTGGTCCATCCACCTCCAGGGAAAACTAAATGGTTTTCATTTGATGGAGGTGAAGAGTTCTGCCAAGGATTCGGTAACAAGCAGGGCAAGGGTCACTTGGTGTCAATACTCGACCAAGAAGAGCAAGAATTCGTCAATAGGCTGATGTCTAAGATTAAACCGGAAGTGGTTTTTTGGATTGGTCTAACTGATGCGACGGAGGAAGGTTTGTTAAATAAATTTATTACATACAGAAAAAAGACATTGTTGAATTTTTGATTATAGTTTGGTGTATACATGTATTTTGATGATGGTTCCTCATAGACAAATGACGTCACACGCGGTCACTGTCTGATCTCATAGGCTATGTCACAAAGAGCAATTTTTACGTGCAGCTGGGGGGGGGGGGGTAACCAACTGCACTGCACGCAATAAAAGAAACATGTTGGCATCACCAAAGACATTCTTCTAGCTGTAACTTACTATCCCCAAGAAAATAATGAGAGAACTGAAATGTTAATGATTTTTCTTATAGACCTTAAGCACATGACGTCATTTGAGTAGGGCGCCCTCGTCTAGAGGTCAAAATGAGGTTGTTCATTGGCCAATCTGTGCGCCGCGCGTACAAATCTCTGCGTCTCCATTGTTACATCATCGATTTACCTCTAAGATGGCGGCGTGATGACGTCAATGCATAAGGTCTATTGGGGTATGCCTGGAACTGGTTGCCTGTAAATTGCCTCGTGTGACATGGTCTGTATAAAGTCTGCCATTTTACGAATCAAAAGTTATAGTGCGCGTCTAACTGCGCGCTTCGCCCAATTAAATACACACTGCGCAGTAACGCATGGGTACTAACCCTCCCAAAATGGCGCATCTAATAATAATATTTGTCGTGGAGTGGTGATGGCGAGAAACACAATAAATGGTACCACTTTGCCTCCGTCACATTAGCAGTTTTTTCCAATAGTTTTAACTTTTTTTAAGAACCTAAAACCAGCCAAAAGTTTTTCAACATGTAAATGGACATGCTGGCTAATATACTGAAAACAATTTGAGTTTATTCATTTGATGTTTTACAAAATGTCATCAAAAAGGGGACGGAAAAAATCTACCTGCATTCACGTTCATTTTTTCAATGAAAGTTGAAAGTGATTAAAAAATAAATAATCCTATTCAACTCAAACTACTTTCAGTATAAACCTGCATGCCCCTTCACATGCTGAAATATTTTTTGGTGATTTCATGAACTTCATTTTTTTTTTACGACCATTGGAAAATCTGCTTAGTGTTTCTTGTCTGATGACGTCAGGTGAATAATTAACTGATGAGCAGATTTATTGTTTTATTTATTTATAATTTCACGACGTCGCATACGTATGCACACATAATTATTTGCGAATAATTTCACGACATCGCATCTGATGCGCACATTATTGCAATAATTTCACGATATCGCATACGTATGCGCACATATTTGCGAATAATTTCACGACATCGCATATCCGTACCGGGAATACGCACATTTGCAAATATTCACGTTATCGCATCTGAGGCGCACATAATATTTGCAAATATTCACGACATCGCATAAGCATGCGCACTATTTGCGAATATTTTCACGATATCGCATACGTATGCGCACATATTTGCGAATAATTTCACGACATCGCATCTGATGAGCACATATTTGCGAATAATTTCACGACATCGCATACGTACCAGGTATACACACATTTGCAAATAATTTCACGTCATTGCATACGTATGCACACATAGTTTGCAATGTCCCTTGCCACCATATTGTTTTAACTAACTGTTCACAGGTGTTTTCAAGTGGACGGACGGTAGCGTACTTTCGTACACGGACTGGGAACCGAACCAACCAGATGCAAGCAAGTCCAATGAGGACTACGTGGAAATGAAGGCGGGAAAATGGAACGATGCAAGAGGAGACCAATCACACGCCAAACAAACAATCATGTGTAAAATGACGCAGTTTGCCAAGATCAGAAAGCTTGACTTTTGCCACAGAAAATGATGGAGATAAACACAAATTAACCAAGTACTATGGTGATAAACAGAAAGTAAACTTAACAATTGTTAGCGCTGGAGGTTGATATATTTTTGGGGAAAATGCGCAACAATAATAAACAATTAATGCTTTAAACTAAAAGTAGAGGGTGACTAAATAACGCTGTAGGTTGTTGCTCTCTGTATGCATTGACCGATTGTGAAATTACACTGTAAAAACGGTGTTTAGCATTTAATCACTTTTTCTGTACCCACTTTTTACAAATATTCAAAAGCTAAACGTGCTTAGCTTTTTGACATGTGCTTCTTCCAATGTTAGCATTCAAACTTCAAAAAGACACACACAAGAATCTTAACTTGTTTTAGGCTATAAAAATGAGTACAAAGTTTTAGAAATGTGTTTAAACTCTAACGTTTAAACAGTGTATTGTCAAACATTATCTTGTTAAAGAAAGATAATAAGCTAGACCTAAATAATTAATTGAATTCAAACCTGTCTCATTTCAATAACAACACACCGAGCCGGGAATCCTTTTTTGTTTAAACTTTCAAAGTTATTAACTTTTTTGCCAACCCTATTTTAATTTACATCAGACTGGGGACGTTTTGACGTTGGGTGGCGGACTTCAGCGACGTCACACAAAATCGAACCCGAGAACGACCTCGGTTAGTCAAACAACTCGGAACCCTTTTGTCAAATGTCAACTGAAATGTCTCGGGAAACCAATGAAATTACAAAACCAAGATAGGACACTCTATTCAGAAACATGAAACGCAAAATTGGGGCGCCCGCTGTCGTTTGGTAGGTTTACTAGAATGGAAAACGATCCCACCAACTAAAAAAGGTGAAGGGTCGAAGCATTTTCTGAGGGTCTTGTAATCGTTGGAGCCAGCAGTTTGTGTACGTGGCTTTAAAGTGAAGTTTACGTCATACTAATAGTATACAAATATTGACTGCTTCGAGTGGCGCAGTAAAACTAGTCACTCGAGGTGATCCCCGGAGCAGCCTATCTTCCCGAGGCGGAGCCGAGGGAGGGAAGATAGGCAGCTCCGGGGATCACCGAGAGTGACTTGTTTTACTATACGCCACGAGATAAAGCAGTCAATATTTGTTTTATAACACCTCAATGTAATCCATTTTTGTGGTAATATTCGTTAAACAACTGTGCGTATGTAGTAATCAATCTTCAAACAACTGAATAAAATCTGACAGGAAATCTTGACAAAAAGAAAGAGGGGTACCAGACTAATATTATTTGCCTTCGTTCTCATATCGTATGTCAAATGCACGTATTATTTGATCGTTTCACCGGGTTCGAGGTTGTCACACAGCTCATTTAAATCAACGCTTGAAGTCAATGCAGTCCGGGTACCAGGGTATCCAATCGATAGTACATCGGTTGCTAGGCTATCGTTGGATAGTACCGTTTAATAGTTCTTTTGGTGGGTGTGCGTTGCAATAGTAAAAATACACAACACCACGTGACGCACGATCGGCCAATCAACATACAGAATCAAAGGAAGAAGTGTTATGATAATATTACGAACACGTGAGACAAATTAAGCACGTAGGGAAGCTCCGATTGGCCCGTCGATCTAACCAGTCCCGTTTAATCCTGCCGAATATGATCTTCTTAAAAAACCGAAGGACAGTCGTGTGAGCAATTTTAAAGTGAGAGCGCTCAAAGATTCAGTTTGTGGATGAAGCGACACATAATCGGTGCGAGCTGAAGCAAAATGGTGTCAGCCTATCGACTCTCGTGTGCCTTTGCCTTGATTGTAACTGCTTTGATACACCATACCAGTGGATGCTATACCATGCCATGTATACCTGGGTGGTATCCATACAGGAACCATTGTTACTTGGTCCATCCACCTCCAGGGGAAACTAAATGGTTTTCATTTGATGGAGGTGAAGAGTTCTGCCAAGGATTCGGTAAGAAGCAGGGCAAGGGTCACTTGGTGTCAATACTCGACCAAGAAGAGCAAGAATTCGTCAATAGGCTGATGTCTAAGATTAAACCGGGGGAGACTTTTTGGATTGGTCTAACTGATGCAGCGGATGAAGGTTTGTTAAATTAATTTATTACTTACAGAAAAAATACATTGTTGAATTCTTGATTGTAGTTTGGTGTATATTTTGATTGTGGGTTCCTCATAGACAAATGACGTCACACGCGGTCACTGTCTGATCTCATAAGCCATGTCACACAGGGCACTTTTTACATGCAGCTTTGGGGTAACCAACTGCACTGCACGCAATAAAAGAAACATGTTGGCATCACCAAAGACATTCATCTAGCGGTAACTTACTATCCCCAAGATAAAGAGAACTGAAATGTGAATGATTTTTTTATTGGAGTATGCCTGGAACTGGTTGCCTGTAAATTGCCTCGTGTGACATGGTCTGTATAAAGTCTGCCATTTTACGAGTCAAAAGTTATGGTGCGCGTCTAACTGCGCACTAATTAAATGCACACTGCGCAGTAACGCATGGGTACTAACCCTCCCAAAATGGCGCATCTAATAATAATATTTGTCGTGGAGTATTGATGGCGAGAAACACAATAAATGGTACCACTTTGCCTCCGTCACATTAGCAGTTTTTCCCAAAGGTTTAAACTTTTTTTAAGAACCTAAAACCAGCCAAAAGTGTTTCAACATGTAAATGGACACGCAGGCTAATATACTGAAAATAATTTGAGTTTATTCATTTGATGTTTTAATGTTATTTTCTAAATCGGCCTCAAAATGTCATCAAAACGGGACATTTACTGTGTTTCTTGTCTGATGACGTCAGTTGAATAATTAACTGATGAGCAGATTTATTGTTTTATTTATTTATAATTTCACGACGTCGCATACGTATGCACACATAATTATTTGCGAATAATTTTACGACATCGCATCTGATGCGCACATTATTGCAATAATTTCACGACATCGCATACGTATGCGCAAATATTTGCGAATAATTTCACGACATCGTATACATACCGGGTACACGCACATTTGCAAATAATTTCACGTCATTGCATACGTATGCACACATGATTTGCAATGTCCCTTGCCACCATATTATTTTAACTAACTGTTCACAGGTGTTTTCAAGTGGACGGACGGTAGCGTACTTTCGTATGCGGACTGGGAACCGAGACAACCAGATGCAACCAGGTCCACTGAGGACTACGTGGAAATAAAGGCGGGAAAATGGAACGATGTCAGAGGAGACCAATCACACGCCCAACAAACAATCATGTGTAAAATGACGCAGTTTGCCAAGATCAGAAAGCTTGACTTTTGCCACAGAAAATGATGGAGATAAACACAAATTAACCAAGTACTGGTGATAAAAAGAGTGTTAGGCTCACTTAACAATTGTTAGCGAAAATTACAGAGGAAGCTTGCGGACGAGCGCTGGAGGTTGATATATTTTTGGGGAAAATGCGCTACAATAATTAATAATTAATGCTTTAAACTTAATGCTTTAAACTAAAAGTAGAGGGTGAATAATAACGCTGTAGGCTGTTGCTCTCTGTATGCATTGACCAATTGTGAAATTACACTGTAAAAACGGTGTTTAGCATTTAATAACTTTTTCTGTACCCACTTTTTACAAATATTAAAAGCTAAACGTGCTTAGCTTTTTGACATTAGTTTCCTCCAATGTTAGCATTCAAACTTCAAAGACACACACAAGAATCTAAACATGTTTTAGGCTATAAAAGTGAGTACAAAGTTTTAGAAATGTGTTTAAACTGTAACGTTTTTACAGTGTATTGTCAAACAATATCTTGTCAAAAAAAGATAACAAACTAGGCCTAAATAATTAATTGAATTCAAACCTGTCTCATTTCAATAACAACACACCGCGCCGGGAATACTTTTTTGTTTAAACTTTCAAAGTTTTTGTTTAAACTACATTATACAGTAGTTGCAGTAGCGTAACCATCTATTTCTTATTTGAGGGGGTTGTGAGGTTGTGGGGTTGTGGGGGGGGGGGGCAAGCGGGGGGCAAAGACATAATTTGTATATTCATTGGGAGCGCGGTTTGTTTATCGACAAAAAAGTTTTTGTATACCTTTCTATTGTTGATACACAAACCGCGCTGGTTGGCATGGACGGCCAAATGTAGCAAAACATTCAAGTCTTGTTGACAGACGTTGTGATCAAATTCAAATTTTGTTTTCAAACTTTCTATTTGAAGAAAATACATCCCATTGTTGGTTGGTCGGTTTGTTTCCAACAAATTCCAAACAATTTGTGAATATTTGTGTAACATTTTTAGCACACTGTGATTATCTGTTTTTGCTTTGCATTGACGGCTCCCCGTTGTTTCTCCATCTTGGTTGGAAAAACCTCGGGCTATGACGTTGCAAAAGAAATATCTATTCTTTTTTTATGTACATTTTTACTCACAAAGAGGGGTGCAGGAATTGCGCATCTACACTAGAGCGCTGTAGGCTACAGAAATCAATGATGAACCAACCCGTAAGCATTCACTCGGAACCATTAGCTACACGTTTGTCTCGACCTTCACTTACCATCAGCGAATGTTGTTTATAGTTCGGCCTGTGATGTATTTACACATATTCCTTCAGTTTTTACAACACAGTGCTCCGTAATTGCTCTCTATTGTTGTCATTCAAGACTCAGTATCAGTTAAAGATGCCTGCGATCATTGGCGTACGAGCCGGGGCGGAGAAAGTTGCCCCTCCAAAAAAAAAATAATAATAATAATAATAATGATAATAAAAAAAAAATAAAAAAAATAAAAATAAAACAAAAAATAAATAAATAAATAAATATAATAAATTAATAAATAAATAGATAGATAAATAAATAAATAAATAAATAAATAAATAAATAAATAAATAAATAAATAAATAAATAAATAAATAAATAAATAAATAAATAAATAAATTTATAAATAAATAAGATTTAGAAAAATCGTTTGCTAATATCCAACTTTATCTTGTTGCCATTTTTGTGTCTTGTCCCCTGTCAACCATATTCTCCCCGAAAGTGACCTGACTATTTTCCGCCCAGCCTCGACTTGGTGACGGTGGTTAGAATGGGCGACAAATAAAACGACTACACCATGATAAAGGTCTAGGAGCAGATTCCTCACCAATATTGTGCCACTATCAATTAAAGACGCTGCGTAGATTAAAGTGTCGTTTTTATAAAGAGTTTAACCTTCAGCATGAGTGTAGTCTCGCAGTTTTACCGCTGGTGTTGGTTCAAATCGATTTCCATATTCTTAGCGTATGTGCGGGGTGGGGGGGGGGGGGGTGGCACGATTGTAACAATAGGTCTGATTGGAGTGACTAACATTTATCTTAAGCAGTTGATTTTTTGTAGGGCGGGCGAGTTGATTCTCGTTGAAGGACGAGCATTTTATAAAATGCCATTAATGATAATAAACATGCCAAGCTTCAAAACAAAGTTGGAGGTAGCGAGTTGTTGGTTTGAAGCTCTGCAGACCATCAGAGCATACAGATCGAAATGTCGAGTTGTTACACCATCAGTTCTTTTCAGAGCCACCATATTATTTTATCATGTGAAACCGCAAATCTGAGATTCGAGATTGTTTTCACACCATGTATAGTTTCAAATCATATACACCATAAAAACACTTCATATTATTTTTCCTAACCAAAAGCCATGGTGAAATTGTTGTCAATGATACACAACCACTGTTTCATTTATGCTCATTTACTCATAGCAAAGTGGCCAAGAATGATACCATTCATTAAACAGCCGCTGGTGTATTGTATGCACTATACAGTATTCTAATATCAGACATGGACTATACCACTTTAAAGGAAGTGTACTGAATATCCCTGCACGCTTGGTTGAATCATGGAGGTAGGTTTGTGTTTACAAAAAAACCAACCGATCTAATTTAAAAGTTGAGACGTGCTCTCTTGATCAACATCTCAAGTTATATTGGTACTTCATGCATTGAGAGGCATTGTAAATATTGATCGAGCCCAAGGTGAATCATAAAAAACACCTTAATGGGTTCATGCATAAAAAAAATAAAATAAAAAATAAAAATAGAATTAAATAAATATTATATTTATATAATAATAATAATAACTAATCAATAGCATGGCCCAGCATAAATTGTTACCACCAATCTTTTGACACAAATTCTCATGCTGCACCTTCTGTACGTTTTTTCACGAGGCCAAACATTTATGAGCGCTTAAAATTGTCAAGGATGATGAATATTTATGATGCTGGAAGAGGAGAGGTGTTTCACAAGATCACCTGATCACCGTGGTGTTTACGCGAAAGACATAAGTTTGCATTTGTTCGTGTTATTGATGAATGGTTAAATCATTATTTCTTTCTACCTGGGGTGTAAAGCGAGAAACAAATGACCCCCTAAAAATAAAAATAAGTAAACATAATTAATACAAGAGAAAAAAATAATAAAAAAATAAATAAAAAATAAAAAATAAGATGAAATTAAAATCAGATAAAATAAAATAAAAAAATTGAATAAAATAAAATAAAATAAAACAAAATAAAATAAATTAAAATATATATTATAAATAAATAAGTAAATAAATAAGATAAAATAAATGAATAAATAAATAAAAACAAAACAAAACAAAAAAACACCTACAAAAAAAGGGAGGGGGCCTTCGGTTTGTTTAAAATATTGATTGATATAACATCACAAAACAAGCCAGGCACGATATTTGGCTCTTGGAAAAATAGGAAATTTTGTATTGAGTACAGGGGCTCTCCTACGTACATAAGGTCCTGACCAAAGATTATAGAGCGCCGTAGGTGCAAGATGGGAAATGGGCCTTTATCTACTGTTGAAAAGTGAAATATCCTGGTCCGCACGTATCAGTGTTGTATCAAGAGAGTCACTTGCCGAAATGGCGTCCAGTGAGATTTCACATTTCAGCCAGAGTTCCCCATCTTGCGCCTACGGCGCTCTATAATCTTTGGTACTGACCACACCGGCTCTTTTCAGAGCCACCACTCCTCCCAAAAGAGATTTTTACATCGTTGTACCCACAATTTTACTAGTTTACTAGTTATAGTTTCCTAAAGTATTGCCTTGTATACTCTTTTACGACTATTTAATAACAATTGTAAGGATATTGCTGCAGACAGACAAATCTGGGAAATCATTATTTTAAAGTAGGAAGAATATCAATCTTGACAAGCTGCGTGTGGGGGGGGGGGCCAAAAAATAATAAGATCCTCGGTGTACACACCAATTATGTGACATTTCTATTTTGTTATAAATAACAAATAAATATCAGTCAGCTGGAAAGGGAGGGTTGGAGCGTTCGCCTCCTTATTTCACCCGGAGTGTTTGCACATTTAATTTCTTCTCGTTAGTTGTATTTTAAGTTTCTTATAATTTACATATCATTTGGCCAATTAATTTTTTTTTAATCATTTGGCCAATTATTGATTTTTCACCGCATTTTCATTTTCATTAATTCTGGTTGTGAATCCTAAGATTTTCAGAAAAGCAAACTTAATCACTATACTAGCCAAGAACCCCATGGAGAGAAGACAAGGAAGGAAGTTTCAGTTTCAGTTTTAGATGTGGGAGGAAAGAAAGATTTATTCCAGGGAAAACCAACGCAATCAAGTAGGGACTGAAAACCCCAATCCATGTAGTGCACCCCGGCGGGATTTGAACCAGGGTCCTGGGATGGAAGGCTAGGAAAGACACCACTTCACCAACCCGACCACCCACTGCATGAACATTTTTTGGGGGGATTTTCCCTCCACCCTGTCCCCTGTCCCTTGTCCCCCGTCAAGAAATTGCACTTCTGGGCTCTCAATTCTAGGTTGTTCCAGGAGTTTATGAGTTTATCAGTGGACAGAAGGCAGTCCAGCGGTGAGCCAACCACACAACTTTGGCAAATGGTTTTACGAAGAACTGACCTTGCAGTAATGACAACCGAATGGGACACAGAATGACTTCAACTGTTACTATGTCAGTAGACTGTTGAAATGTCTTCACTGCAATTCTACTTTTCACTCTCACTCACCCCAGGAGAGTCAATTCTGACAGACATGGTGCGCTAAACATGTCCATTATTACAGTGAATTTGCTCACCCTTAAACATTGATGTGAGATCTCTGGAATGTCCTTCAGGTGTGCCAAGCCCTATATGAGAACTGCGTAACTATTATAATTGTAATAATGGCAACATTGCAGTCAGTGTTTGTATAATTTTTATTTGCAATTTCTTGAAAAAAAGAAGGTAATTTGCAGCTTAAAATGCGTGGCATTACAAAGCCCATGTTATAGCAATCAGTGTGGTGACTGCAGTGACCAGTTCTTGCCTGCATAAGTAAACAGTGTTGGATTAGCATGCCAGATTTTCCTTGATTGGCGTGTCGTGGCCGAGCGGATAAGAACACCGGACTCAAGCTTTGGTGTTTCTGATCAGCAGAGTGTGGGTTCGAATCCTGGTCGTGACACTTGTGTCCTTAAGCAAGACACTTAACCATTATTGCTTCGTCCTTCGGATGGGACGTAAAGCCGTAGGTCCCGTGTGTTGTGTAATGCACGTAAAAGAACCCAGTGACACTTATCGCTAAGAGAAGGGGTTTGATGCGGTGTTTCTGGCAGTGGCTGCTGAATGCGCCGCAACACCTTGTAAACCCTTTGGAATATAAGGTGCTACATAAATGGGTCTCACAATTCAAAAAACCTTCAAAAACCTGTAGTAAAAAAAGCCTAAAAAGCGCACCATGAGCGCCATATTGGCGGATACCGGCGCTATATAAATACTCACTATTATTATTATTATTATTATTATTAATTTTGTACACGCAAGGCATACTGACTTCAGATGAGACATCATTTTATTAAGATTTTACTACACCTGTATAAAAATGGTTTTGTTCTTATATCTATTCTTTAAACAATCTCAAATTTGGAAAAAAGAACACTTTTAACACGCCTTAGAACGTAGGAGACATTGTTATTATGACATATACTGATAGGGAGGGCCATGTTCCAGATTCACTGGGAAGGGTAGGAGGGGTGGGGTGGGCTTTGGGGGCGAAGAATCCCTGTAAATTTGCAGTGTACCTAGAACTATTATATACTGGTTAGAGTGCTAACTTTGAGTTCCACATGTACACATTTTCTTAAGCCAAAAGGGGCCAATTTCATAAAGGGTCCAATTTCATAATAAGGGGCCAATTTTATCAATTTGTAAGGCGCTGTTCCATCAACATCATAGCACACAAGATAGAAATTAACATGGATAGAGGTGAGTTTTGAGAGCTTTACGCAATACAGGTAAACTAACAGATTCCTTCATGATAGTAGGAAGATTGTTCCCAATCACTGGCACGGCTACACTGAAAGCTTTTTGACCCAGAGCTTTTGTCTGCAAGGGGAACATTCAAGTGAGTGATGTGGGCAGAAGAAAACATACAGCTGCTTAAGGCGAAGCAAATTTTTCTACTTTACCAGAAAAATTTGCCTCAGCAAGAATATTTCACAGGTTAGCAAGAAAACTGCACGACCAGCTTGCGAGTTCACCATGGATTTGCATTGTTACATCAATCTCTTGTTTACAGTAAGCATCGGACGGTTAGCAGCAGTACATGTACTGTGAAATGGAACTTGCACAGTAAGCACAAAATCGGCTGTTAAGCCGTCAAGTTACAGTGTTAAACAGCTCTGTGAAATTTCTTTTTCATCGAACTCACGTTTATCTTGAAACTGATGCATGCTATTATTATGACAACTTGAACGTTAAGTGTGCAAAAGACTGCACTCTTACAGATTGTGCGTTCAATTTAGAAATTTTATAACGCACAGACATGAACAAAATTCACAGATGTGCAAATAGCCAGACAAATACTGTAGAAAAATTTTTCGGCTTTTACGTAGGTTTGTCCACAAATATTGATGCGCCCACACGCAGCTTCAAAATGCAGGGTAACTTAGCTGCCCCCTTTGCCCCCCTGGCTACGACACTGAATTGTAGATCCTATACAACGCAAATAGGTTGTTTTTGGAGGATTGAGGCAGTATACGCCCTACCTAAACTCTCCTCCAGGGAGCACATAATTGGTGGTTAAGAATAACGAATGAGCTCAATCATGAACAGCTATCGACCTTTATCATGCTGCCACCATCTTGGTCATGTTCTCTGTATCCAATAACAGTAATATATGCTCATATTCGTTGCACTAAAAGGAACCAGACTATTTGCCCTTCCAGCCTCGGTTTGGTTACATTGGTTTGAATGGGAGAAAATCAAGATGGCCGCACCATGATAAAGGTCTATTGTCATTACAAAAGAATACCCAGTAAAGTGGTATTCCTGACGGTGGACTGCGACTGCGATCACCTTTTCTTCCAGGTGAACTTTTTCCTTGCCCCTTTCTGGCCAGGTTTCTTCCTCTCCTGAACGCGTGGGTCGGTTGTCAGAAGACCACCTGTGAAAGAGACAAAGGTCCGAGACATGGTATGGGTTTATGGTTGATTGGTTTGGTAAAGATGTAAACGTGATGCCCAAAGGGCAATGCAGAGTGGCTGCAGATTGCGCCACAGCACCTTGTAAACCGTTACATGATGCTGTAAATAAATGGGTCTTATATTTCGAATATAGCTCTGTATACCTTTGGAGAAAAACAATGAGCACTTTGAGATAATAGTAATACGCAGTATATTATTATGCAGTAATAATAATACGCAATAATAATACGCAGTTCTTATATAGCGCCTTATCACACACGATGGGCGTCTCAAAGCGCTCAGTATTTCTTCCTGCAAGGTATTTGGAATTACTTTTTCAGTATGAGACCTGTTCCTTTACATAGCACCATGTGCACCATGTAATGGTTCACAAGGTGCTGTGGTGCAATCTGCAGCCGATCAAACCAGGAACACTGGGGCGAACCCGTTCTCTTTGCGATAAGTGTACTGGGTTCTTTAACATGCATTACACATTAGATAGATGTTAATATTTGCATCGGGGGAATGAATGTAAATATTAACATCTATCTAACTGTTTGCGGTACCTGCCGCTAATAATACTGGATTCGAACTGGCCCCTCATCACCGGGCGTGCTCGGTGGTCTAGTGGTTAAGACATCTGCTCTTGTCATGCGGGAGTCGTGGGTTTGAATCCCACCCGAGTTGCCAGTGGATTTTTTTTCCCACAGGACTCAAAATCACAGTGTATACAGTGCTTATCACACATTGGTGAAAGGCAAATTGAAATTTACACAAATTACACAACACACGGGACCTATGGCTTTACGTCCCATCCGAAGGACGAATCAATAATGGTCAAGTGTCTTGCTTAAAGACACAAGTGTCAAGACCGGGACTCGAACCCACACTCTGCTGATCAGAAACACCAGAGCTTGAGTCTGGTGTTCTTATCCGCTCGGCCACGACATGCCACAGATGCTCTCGGGTGTGATAAAGCACGATATAAGAACTGCGTATTCTTAATTTTTATTAATGCATTCATTGATTTCCATTAAGAAATATCTTAATAAAGATACAGAACTGAAAACGCCTTGAAATGCAGTAACAAAATATACAGGTGTGTGATTGTACAAAAATTATAATTCTTGAAAACTTTGTTGTTTTGTACTTTTGGTTTGGAGATTTTTGAGGTTTAATGACTCTCTATATTACAAAAAATGGACATATAAAATAGTTTGGTCTTGACAAGGGTTGTCTTTCTTGCCTTCAACCACTTGACGTTAGATGAAGTTTTTTTCAGTCAAACTTTTCCCAACTAAATTAAGGTGGATGTTTATTTACGTCTTGGAACAGTTTTGGAATGTCCTCTTTTGATTCAGTCGTTCGGGTCCGTTGACATACAACTACACCCCGGGACATTCCATTGTGTAGCGTGCACAGGGATGCACTCACTGTACTACACTTTTACACTTTGTTTCCACCGCACAAAGAGGGACGAAGGGTACTGGAATTCATGCTCTAAATCTCCCTTTTTCCCGGGGTCATTGTGTAATCCCCGATTCCAGACCTTCGCCCTTTTGTTGTGCAGACGAGAATTACAAGATATCAAAAAGCTGCCACCACTGTTTATCATTGTCATTGTATTTGGCATATGGGAGGCAAGTCCAAGATTCCAGCATACCATGGCCATTTATCACCCCTGGCTTACAGCCAAGGTTCGGACATATTCACCGTGAAGGCATTCCATATTTTCTGAAAAGAATACGAAAGATCCCTGTCCATTTCATGACAACATTTGTCGTCTTTACTTTATTTAGTCAGGGTTTCATTGTGACAACGATACCCTAAAAAAAAAAAAAATACTTTGGAAGATATGAAAAGTTCCGAAAATCAATGCTGCCCATTTCTTTAAATTTAATACTGACGTAAAGTGGTTAAAACATCTTCACCTGGTTCAAGAAAATCTGAAAGTGAAGGGAGATCAATTAGAATTCTTGATACTCACAGGCCCGATAACTGAATAGGACAACTTACCTTGCCTCATTTTCTCTACGGTATTATCATCTACAAAGCTGCGGAGGGCTTTGGCTGTGGCCAGCCTAATGGCCCCTGATTGGCCAGAGGGTCCGCCTCCGCTAACGTGACATTCCAGATCAAACCGGTTCATCATGCCAATGAAATGAAACGGGAACATAATCTGGATTCTGTTGGATCAAACCAATCAAAAAGATTTTTAAACAAACGACCGCGGCCGACTTTCATAGAACTGCTTGACCACAGAACAATTTTGCCAACCTCGTCACCATGGGCAGCGCCGTATCGATACCTCTCGTCTCTAACCCCTGGAAGGGAAGCACTGAAAAACAACGCTGATTGGCTCCCAAAACTGACTGCTTTGCGCGCCACTTGTTAAAACCTTTCGAGTGCCCTAAGGCACTTGTAGGGGCACTTAGTATGCGTTGTCAAAAAGAGTATGCGCATTGTAAAAAAAATCGCAGATTTATTTGCCGCGATCCTACTTTAAATAAATCAGTTTGACGCAGTCACCCTAAACTGCATACAGTTAGACAGGTCACAAATCAAAGACGATTGGGAGGGGACCAGTGTTGCTCTATGATTTGATGCTTCTTTTGCGGGATACCATATTTGAGCGGCGCGTAGAGTGGATCAGCCACAGGCCCAATTCAATTCTCCCATATTTTGGAAAAAAATTTCTTGTCACAATTCAAGGGGTTATGATCGAGCCAACCTCGGTACCAAACAAATGACGCGGCGAGATCAATTACCCCTGGGAACGAGGTTGCAATTTTGCTGGCCAGAAAAGATACTACCAGCCAAAAATATCATGTCAGCCAGCACTGGTGCCCTGCTTATCTTTTGTCGGCAGAGAAATTTGTATACCATTTTCTGCTTAAGCAGCCCTATGAATTAATTGGAAGTAGTAAATAATTAAGCCTACATGACATGAACAATAAAGTCCCTTCCTTTAACAAAAACGGAAAGAAAAATTGTACCTTATAAGTACTAATGAAAACACATACTTTTACAGTTTAGAACTGTGACAAAATTACTTGGTGAAAAACGATTAATTCATAGAAAAACCACACTAAAATGAGAAATAAACCAATAATAAATGACTGAAGAAATGAATCAAAACTTGATTCTAATCCTTGATAAAAATGACTCTGGTTAACCCAGTGCCCTGTATTAAATACAAGATATTCTATGTATTTTATACAGTTGATACTGGATGATCTGTATATGTGCAAATAGAGTCTGAGCCAGTAAACGGGTGACGTTTTAAAACACGCCATTGTGTAACAAAGGGCGAAAAGTTTGGGAGTCAAACCCACACAAAGAGGACAGATGGTCTTGAATATTTTGCTGATTTTCGCCCATTATGCGGGGGTTACTGTAATCCCGGATTCCAGACCTTTGTCCCTTTATTCCAAAGCTAGGGTTTAAGAATACAAGAAACATGTACATGTACAGTACAGTGCATGTAACTAAATAAATCAATCAATTGAATTAAACATTCACAACATAATATGCACAGAAGTACAAAGCATGAAATATCAACAAAAGCAAAGCATGAAATATCTACAAAAGCAAAGCATGAAATATCAACAAAAGCAAAGCATGAAACATCAACAAATGCAAAGCATGAAATATCAACAAAAGCAAAGCATGAAATATCAACATAAGCAAAGCATGAAATATCAACAAATGCAAAGCATGAAATATCAACAAAAGCAAAGCATGAAACATCAACAAATGCAAAGCATGAAATATCAACAAAAGCAAAGCATGAAATATCAACATAAGCAAAGCATGAAATATCAACAAACGCTAAGCATGAAATCAACAAAAGCAAGGCATGCAACACAGACCAACTTTACAATTTGTACAGAAAAAGCAGTAAAATATCAGTCATTTCAATAAAATACAAATTCAAAAAATCGTTAATGGCCTAACGTTTCGACCCTAGCACAAAGTAGCAGAGTCTTTGTCTGGTCAAAGACTAAATGACAACACAGCACACACGTACAAGTATACTGGAGTAACAAAAGCAGTCAAGTGGAAAGAAGTGAAAAGAGAGAGACAGAAAGCAGAAAGATGCAAGGAATGAACGATGGAGAGGGAGACAAGAGGGGGGGGGGGGGTGTTTGGGGGAGTCACAAATATAAATTGTGAAAAATACTATTATTAAAAGACATTCATTCAAGGAAAATCATGAGATTGGTCAGGAAGTAGTTCATACACAACTATAAGAAAGGGGTGTGGCGTTGAGTTTTGTTACAGGAAGGATCCCAGTAAATCACTAGGATACAAATGTGATAACAAGGACTTCTACGCACCTGTTTTCCAATAAGCCAAAATAGTTGATGAAGCTCCGGCCGTTGACGGTGACTTGTCCACTTCCCTCGTCCAGGAGGGTCACCTTGGCCAAGGCTTCTTTCCTCTTACCCGTTCCTGTCGAGTATGCTCTACCAGATTCATCATACAAGACCTGAAAAGAACAAAACACCATTCTGACCATCAGGCCTGATACTTCATGGAGGCAATTGCCTCCGTTGCCCCCTGGTCATTGCCTTGGTGCCCTTGAAATGTTCCAATAAAAATTTACGATTTTCTCTTTTACGAGGTGCCCTTTATCAAGAAGTATATTTTTAATATCAAAAGGGATTTTTTTCCTTGAGGGTACCACTGGCACAAAGGAACCCTGATTTGACAATGCCAAGAGAAGAAAGATTCTCTTTGTTGGATCGTCCGTTTTGTTTCTTGACCGAGAAAATTGTCAAATTCACACAGCGTGAATTGCAAAACATCGGCCGTTACCTACAGCATAGGAGTGGCACTAAACAAGGAACCATGGCTCACTCTGACTTACAATGTTGAATGTAATGAACAATGAACTCTGAATGAACAATGGTGGAAGCCTCTCGATACCTCAAAATCCCCTTCTTGGAACAAAATAACAAAGGTCTATAATCGGGGATTACACAAAAGCCGAGTATATGCACAACCTTTTTTTGTCCCTGTGTGGGTTGAATCGAATCGTTAGACGGTGTATGCGTGGTCTATGCATGATCCGTAGTTGAATGACCGGGCGACCTTTGGTCCGGTGGTGTTGTAAGATGACTTCCGTTTCCAGGCAGGGGAAACATTTGCGTGTAAACAGGACATCCGACACCAACTGCTTAAATAGTTGAGAACAAATCAAAATGCTCTTCTCTGAGCCAACACTCCTTCCAAAGAGATATTTCCACGTCGTTACAAGAAAAAAGTTCCTTGCACTACTGTGGCTTGCCCAAAAGACCGCGAAACGGAAAAGAAATAAACTATCAAGAGTTAATTTAAACTTACTGGTTCAATGACTTCACGGCTCAGTACAGCCACCAGATCATGCCTGAAATTGGCGATGTATCCCTCCGCCTCCTTAGCAAACGGCTGCTGTAAAATTCTCTCCATCAGTAAGAGGAACTTTTGATACTGGGGATGGAAAAATTAAGGTCAAGGGTCATATGCGCAATATTTAATGACGCAAATATCAAAGGGTTCAGTGGATATACTGTGCCCGATATGTGGCAGAGGGAACCCCCCCACCACCATGTCCTATACTCTAAACACACTCTTCCACTCTTGTACAGAAGTACACCCCCCGGGTATGCTCTAAAAAATTCTTGAGTTTCTGAGTTCCTAGGTTACCGATTACGCAGATTTGAACAAGCGACCTCTGGGTTACTGACTAAGCAGATTTGAACAAGCAACCTCCGGGTTATTGACTAAGCAGATTTGAATAAGCAACCTCCGGGTTATTGACTAAGCAGATTTGAACAAGCAACCTCCGGGTTATTGAAATGACTGGAGAGGGATTTGAACAAACAATCTCTGGGTTATTGACTAAGCAGATTTGAACAAGCAACCTTCGGGTTATTGGCTAAGCAGCTTTGAAAAAGTGACCTCCAGGTTATTGAAATGACTGGAGAGGGATTTGAATAAGCAGCCTCCGGGTTATTGACTAAGCAGCTTTGAACAAGCATCCTCCAGGTTATTGAAATGACTGGAGAGGGATTTGAACAAGCAACCTCCGGGTTATTGACTAAGCAGCTTTGAACAAGCGACCTCCAGGTTATTGAAATGACTGGAGAGGGATTTGAACAAGCAACCTTCGGGTTATTGGCTAAGCAGCTTTGAACAAGCGACCTCCAGGTTATTGAAATGACTGGAGAGGGATTTGAATAAGCAGCCTCCGGGTTATTGACTAAGCAGCTTTGAACAAGCGACCTCCAGGTTATTGAAATGACTGGAGAGGGATTTGAACAAGCAACCTCCGGGTTATTGGCTAAGCAGCTTTGAACAAGCGACCTCCAGGTTATTGAAATGACTGGAGAGGGATTTGAACAAGCAACCTCCGGGTTATTGACTAAGCAGATTTGAACAAGCGACCTCCAGGTTATTGAAATGACTGGAGAGGGATTTGAATAAGCAACCTCCGGGTTATTGACTAAGCAGCTTTGAACAAGCGACCTCCAGGTTATTGAAATGACTGGAGAGGGATTTGAATAAGCAACCTCCGGGTTATTGGCTAAGCAGCTTTGAACAAGCGACCTCCAGGTTATTGAAATGACTGGAGAGGGATTTGAATAAGCAACCTCCGGGTTATTGGCTAAGCAGCTTTGAACAAGCGACCTCCAGGTTATTGAAATGACTGGAGAGGGATTTGAACAAGCAACCTCCGGGTTATTGACTAAGCAGATTTGAACAAGCGACCTCCAGGTTATTGAAATGACTGGAGAGGGATTTGAATAAGCAACCTCCGGGTTATTGACTAAGCAGCTTTGAACAAGCGACCTCCAGGTTATTGAAATGACTGGAGAGGGATTTGAATAAGCAACCTCCGGGTTATTGGCTAAGCAGCTTTGAACAAGCGACCTCCAGGTTATTGAAATGACTGGAGAGGGATTTGAATAAGCAACCTCCGGGTTATTGACTAAGCAGATTTGAACAAGCAACCTCCGGGTTATTGACTAAGCAGATTTGAACAAGCAACCTCCGGGTTATTGACTAAGCAGATTTGAACAAGCAACCTCTGGGTTATTGACTAAGCAGATTTGAACAAGCAACCTCTGGGTTATTGACTAAGCAGATTTGAACGAGCGACCTCTGGGTTACTGACTAAACAGATTTAAACGGAGGTAGCAGGTTCAAATCCCATTCTAGTCAGCAAGACATTTGTAATGAGCGAGGTGCTCAGTTATGTTTGACCCTTGAAATAATCAGGAACATTTTACTTGGTTCGAGGCCGGGTACAAGAACTTCCCATGGTAAAGGCTCTTATAAAATATTATATATGGTTATTTACACCCCCCCCCCCCCCCCCGGCACACCCATTTAAGGACCCGCCAGTGTGAAATCACAAATCAGATTGAAAAAAGAACGTTATGCCCAAAGATTATAGAGCGTCGTAGGCGCAAGATGGGGAACTCTGGCTAAAATGTGCAATCTCACTGGACGCCATTTCAGCAAGTGACTCTATTGATACAACACTGATACGTGCGGACCAGTGTAGACAATGACAATTGCTATCAATGGGAAACACAGGCATTCACTTGCCGAAATGGCGCCCATGCGTATTTCACTTTCCAACAGTAGATAAAGGCCCAGTTCCCCATCTTGCGCCTTCTGCGCTCTATAATCTTTGGTTATGCCTTGTTTCATCAAACTATAGGCTCAGGGGATTCAAAATGGCCCCCTGCCAAGCATACTTACATCACTATCAGATATTTCTTCAATAATTATCCGTTCTATTCCGCTCTTGTCTTTCCACTCACTCCTCCCAAGTTCCCTGAAAAATAACAAATAAATCCCGCACACACAAAATAAATGACAGGTTATTGCTTTTTTTTGGTAGGGTAAATGTCAACCCATCCTTTAAATTTCACAAAACACAAAAACAAAACCTGTAGAAGTTGACATACATTTGTAGTTGGTCTCGTTTTTTTGAGACAACATTGAACAAATTGTCACCTTTGATAATTAAATATTTCAAAAATATAAATTATAATAATGACATTTTACATTTGAACTTGTGGTACCCTGACACAATCATTGGCATTTATTAGGGTCGTTTAAAGTATTAGGCCTAAAGCTCCTTACTCTATACTATTACTGCACCTAAAAACCATCTCAACTCCTTAGGAGTATGCAGCACCAGCAGCCAAAATGGCCGCATAGAGTGCTGATCATTCACATCAACAATCTTCACCCTTACAGGTAGCCATTTAGTCCTCAGAGATGAAATGCAATTATTATAAGTTATCACACTAGCGCGAGTGGAATACGGGAAAATATAGCGCTTCTACGTCCCATATCCCACGAGCGCGCGTGTGATAACGAGTTTATCTTCCAGTCAACTTCTTACTGCCTCATGAAAACATACAATACAAATCACACGCGCAAATGTTTAAAAGTTAAGAGCGTTATTTGGTGAAGAGCAACACGCGCAACGCGCAAAGTTTAGAATGTTATTTTGCACTGACCGCAGACAGAGCGTGTCGCATAATACTCTAAATACGCAGAGTGCAATATAGACTACTGGGAGTATGATATGGGCTTAGTATCACACTCCCGTTCAGCAATCTGATTGGAGGATTAGTGCGTACTGGAAGATAAAGTTAAATGTCCTGCCCAGACTTAGGTAAATCAGCCATCACAACCCATTATCAAAGCTCTAAAAAAGTGAAAAATTCACGTCTTGAGGACCTAATTTTCGGTAGATACACGCACTGTATAAGACTCTGGTATTATTGTTCTTATTATTAAAGTAGCAAAAACATCCACGCTTAACAATATAAGCGTATTTCACACGTTCGCGAGGATCTTTTATTTGTGCGCGTGCGTACTTATGTTACAAAGCTATTCGTCAGTTACACAGCTAGCGCAGAAATTGGGCTGTAACCCTGTAAGTGAAGAACGGTGACCGTAAACGCAGAACTCTGCAGTAAGCAGAGCCATGAAATTAGGCCCAGAGCCGTGAGTCCGGTGTGCTAGACCGCTTGGCCACAACACGCTAGAATAAAAATCGTCTACTTACAGTTTCTCCGTGGTTGGATTCAGGATTCCTTTCTTGAAGCAAGCATCCTCGATAGCGATGACTCTTTGAAGCTCTGCGTAGGTTTTCTGTGCACAAGAATATCAGTCAAGTTGTAAACATTAAATATGTAGTAATGCAATGGAATGGCCCAAAAGGAAAACCAGTTTAACTGCTTTAGCATACCCAGGATAAAGATATCTCAAAAATAAATAATAACAGGCATTGATCTTAACCGAGGCCACCGAGGCCATTGGCCTCATGCCCTGTCGAGTTGGCCAGCAGGCCCTTCAGAAAAATTGCACCATCTTGGCCAACATGCCCTTGTACAATTTCTCTGAGTTGGCCAGCAAAGGCCTTCCCCCCGTTTTTCTTAAGATCGAGGCCTGTAATAAGTCAGTATAATCTAAAATTATTAATGTCTGTTTAACATTTTGACGCCGGATGGCCTGTAAACACGCAATTATTGTCCGAGCCAGCAAACGCAGGTCTTGTAAACACGCCATTGTGTAAAACCGGAAGACCAGAACAAAGGTTACACCCGTTCATCTGGACACTTTGCTTCAGTGTATGCACTCACTGTGCAACGCTTTGTTTCACCCTCACAAAACGGACAAATGGTGTTGAATGTTTTGGCAAGTAAGCGAACATCTTGCTTTGCTTACAGTGAGCAGCGGGTATGAAATACAAATTCTGCTAATGGGTGCTCTGTAAGCAGGAAATGTTTGCTTAACCTGTTTTATGAAATTGGTCTCTGGGGCAAAAGACTGGTCTTGTGGTTATTTATTTCTTTATTTCTTTATTTTTTTATGGAAGTCGCCAGACACACAAGGCCAGTAAGCCACTCAAGGTGTGGGCTACAAATCAACTGGTTTTTCCAGGGGCCGTTGCCACCTACTCCTGGGGCTGAAACAGGGTAACCCCCTTTACCTGTTTACCGTCCGTAAGGATGTAGGCTTGGGTATCATCCATCAGAAGCCTGGCTGGTAGAGCAGAAGGCTCTACCTCCCCAACTTTTATGGAGCAATTATGGTTAAGTGCCTTGCTCAAGGACACAAGTGTCATGACCGGGACTCGAACCCATACTCCGATGACTCAGCCACCAGAGCTTGAGTCCCACCCACAGACCACTCGGCCACGCCACGCCACAAATACTCCAATGATAAGACTTATACTCAAATGATGAAACCTGTGAAAGTGCGCAGGTCTGTTCCCTTCACACATAAAAGCAGAACGTGGGAACTTAAGGGCAAGAGAGGTCAATGGGTGTCAGGGAAAAAGTAATCAGGAAAACTTTTCTACTCGACACAAAAACTCACGTGCATCAGGTTGTAGTAATTTGGTTTCCCTGTGTAGAACATACAGTCAAAGGGGCGTCCGTCCACCGCAAACTGGGCAGCCTTCTGGGGTGGGTAAAACTCTGTCGGTGGGAGCATGAGGGGACGGGCAGTCTTCTCAAAGAGGCCGGATGGGAATAAATAGCGGATTGACCTCTGTGGACAAAATCAGTTGTTAAAAAAGACTAAAAATCAACCCAATGCTTTTGTACCAAGAACTTTTTTTTAAAGGTTTGTGAGCAAAATCTAGATTGTTAGAGAACTATTATCAAATTACACAATGCAGGCATTTATAGTGCAGGTTTTTCCAAGTTGAGGTGATGGATTCACAGTTGAGGTGATGTATAGAAAAGTGACTATCCTCAGAGTATATTGTACATTACCTAATCACCTAAAAGATTGTACAGTGGCATGTCATTGCCGAGTGGTTTTTTGCATTGGACTCAAGTTCTGGTGGCTAAGTCATCAGGATGTGGGTTCGAATCCCGGTCATGACACCTGTGTCCTTGAGCAAGACACATAACTATAATTGCTTCAAATAGGGGAAGAGGCAGTCATGTTTGTCTCGCATCGGATCCATTTACCACTCCCTGTTCTTAGCTGTGCCATGTCTGTTTCTGCGCATTGGGGCAGGTTTCTATCCCTTCAAAAAAAGTAGCCCATACCTCGAGTGGCCTTTGGGCCTTGTGATGGGTGAATAAAAAAATAAAAAAAACCCCAAAACAAACAGTACATTAGCTGAGACAGTACACATAAAGCCATAGCTGCGGCCTAATTTCATAGAGCTGCTTAAGCAGAAAATATTGCTTAAATATTTTCTGCTAAGCGAAAATGAGCAGGATACCAGTCAAAGATTGTACATGTGACATGGTACTTTGGCTGGTAATCTTATTATTATTTTGTTATGTAAGTTGTCCATCACAAGGGCCAATGGCCACTTGAGGTGTGGGCTACAGAAGGGATAGAAACCTGCCCCACCATGCCCAGTGCACAGAAACAAGACATGGTGAAATATAAACACAACCCTCTTCACAGCACAGCTAGGAACAGGGAGGGGTAAATGAATCCGTTGCCAGACAAACATAACTGCCTCTTCCCCTATTATTCTGGTAAGCAAAATGTTTATTGTGCGAAGCTACTTTTTGTGCTTAAGCAGCTCTATGAAATTGGGCCCTGGTGGGTTCAGACTTCAGAAACATTGGAGAAAAAGTCTAAGAATGCTTTAATTGGATATTTCTTAATATTCACCATCAGGACACAAATCACACTTTTCCAGTGGCATTTGTTTTAGCAACAAATAATAACAATACTGGGTTTAGCTAGATACAAGTAGGTATTGTTTTGTGTTTTGACCCAAACAACAATTTGTGTTAAGCAGTACTTCCCCTGAGTCCTGTGAAAAAATCCACAGGCATGTTCCTCGGCTCGGATTCAAACCCTTGACCTTTGCCAATTTCTAGAGCAGATGTTTCACTAATACACCAGCTTGCCCGGTAGCTAGAGGCAGTTCAAGTCCTACATCTTAGCAGCGAGTACATAGTACAACAGTTTTCATAGATGCTAATTTTGCATCGGGGATAAGATGAAGGCGCTTGCAGCATTATCATCCTCGTTCAATAGGCATGTTTACAGGGGTCTGTATAAACCATTTCTTAAAACTTTCTCAACTCCCTGGGGAGCATACAACCTCAAGCTGATTATACTTATTCATGCTAAGGAGTCAATGCAACATAAGACATGTACCATCTTGGCCCTCGCAGAAATCCCATTTATATACACCTTGTTTTAAGAGAAGCAATTTATGGTGAAGTGTCGTGGCTGAGTGGTCTAGCGCACCGAATTCAAGTTCTGGTGGCTGAGTCATCACAATGTGGGTTCGAACCTCTGTCCTGGCACTTGTGTCCTTCAGCAAGACACTTAATTATGAATGCTCCTTGGGGTTTATGTCGTAACTTGAGGATCCTGCCGAGAAACGAAGTGGAAGTCTTGCTCAAGGAAACATGTGTCATGACTGGGAGTCAAACCCAGACTCCCATGACTTACCAGGACATCAAAACTTGAGTCCGATGTGCTTGACCGCCACGTACATGATATGTACATGTATATCTATGACTAATCCAAGCAGCTCGTTCATGGGCTTTTACACCACCGCAGCTACGACCGCCACATGCGCGCATTGACCGAAAATAAAGGCCATTGAGCATGGTTTAATTTCAGGTGAACAAAAGCGTGACCGCATTTACTGTAGTCAACACAGAAACAGTGGCCAAATCCAGATCTGTATTTTCCATTAAATACTTTTGAGCTTATCTGTAATGTCATTTACAAGCAATTTACAAGCCCAGCCAGCGTGCGTACCTTACGTTGCGGTCTTCCGAACGTGCACGTTGCAGTGACCATCATACAAGCAAGAATTTACAGCAGCATAACGTTTCCAGCAGCCGGCAGAGGGCGCGCTACATTTTTATAGCGCCCTCCAGTGGCAGCTTACGGCAAAGATTGCGGCAAAGACCGGTAAAGTCCGTCAATGAATGCAAAACGGTTGATAACATCCGATATTTTGCGACTTCCTGTTTACATGCATGTTGTGTATTGACGCACTGGTTTACAACTGCATAATCAGCAATGCACAGGTCGGCGTGCGGATACCAATTTACCGATTGAACGCCGATGTGTTTTCAGCAGCGCTAGCTCGGTCAGCTTAACGTGTTTTGATTGGAATTAGATATCAACATTTGTCATAGCTGAACTAAAGGCTTTTATGTTTTCTGGTTAGTTTTTTTTTGTCACATTGCCATTTTCATTGTTGTCTTGAATTTTTTTGTGCCAGTGCAGTAATTTTCGGCTTACATTACTGACACGTTGGCCCATAAGCCGCCCGGCCCATAAGCCGCCCGGCCCATAAGCCGCCCAGCCCATTAGCCGCGTGAAACTTTTTGCGGGCGAAAAACAACCAGCAAGCCGCGGCTTATAGGCCGAAAAGTGTATGAGGCTCATTCTATAAATTTGGGGTCCGTTTTTTTATTGTTGTCCCTGTTACATCTGACATAAGATTTCATACATTTACAGCACACTCTTTGGTGCCTTCAACCTCCAAGAGTGGTTATGTTAACGCAAAGTACATGCTGAACAAATCAAAACAGTTTGAAGTCAAATTTAAAGATATTTTCAGATTAAATTGCACACGTCAGGTGTAACAGGGACAGGGAAATGTCACACTTTGGACCCCAAGTTTATAGAATGACCCATAAACCTATCCGAAGCAGCGCACGGTTATGATGTTTAACACCACCGCAGCTTATTTATTTATTTATTTATTTATATCTTTCTGGTAATGAAACCAGGGGACCCTCAAAAGTGACTAGCACTGTGACCCGTAGGCCTGAAGATACCTGTGTAGAGAAGATGTTGAAGAAATGTCAGTTTTAGATGTGGGAGGAAAACCTCAAATAGGGAAAACCCACGCAATCAGGTAGGGACTGAAAACCCAATCCACATGCAAGGCTCCAGTCCGGAATTCGAACCGGGGTCCACAGAGGTGAAAGGCAGGGAAAGAAACCACTGAGCCAACCTGAATGCCCAACATTGCTATGGCCTCCTCCGCACGCGCGCGTGACACAACACGCGTGCCAGGGCGCATATGTACCAATCAGCAAGGAGGATTCACAGTGCGTGTGCGTGGATGCACGCGTACGGCAGCCATAGTTGCGGTGGTGTAAACGCCCATGAACAAGCTGCTGGGATTAGTCTATAGGTATAATTTTACCATAGAGCAGCCATCTTTCTTCTTCCCCATTAAAAAACAAAGCAATGTCACAAGGGGCTTTTTTGAGAAAACCTCGGCTCAATGTTTGATGTTGAAGCACTGTGCTCCAAAATTGATGGCAGAGTTGGAGCCCAAGCACAGGTTTGGAAAAGGCCCCAGATTGAGGCTGAACAGGAAAATTACATAAAGTCTGGTCCCTTTTTTTTACTATCATTGTCAATAGATATTACATGTAGGTATACAGGGATTAGGACTCAAGACAGTGTGGCGTTTTTACAGTGCACTTGTACTTACATTGATGTCATCTTGCGTGAAGGTATTCGGATCTTCGCCCATCATGTTAGCTAGGTGACGGCGCCCTCGCTCGTATGCTTCCTGCTCCTTCTGAATCAATGAGTCTGTTCCATTGGACATGTTGGAAGCAAACGAGAAGAAAAAAAAAGTACAAAATCGTCTTATTAAAATGTTTGCCTGAAAAACCAGGGGTCAGGAGGAATCTTTGATCCACTCATCCAATAGACTTTTATCATGCTGCCGCCATCTTGGTCATGTTCTCTGTATCCAATAACAGTAATAGATGCTCATATTCATTGTACTGAAAGGAACCAGACTATTTGCCCTTCCAGCCTCGGTTTGGTTACATTGGTTTGAATGGGAGAAAATCAAGATGGCCGCACCATGATAAAGGTCTATAAAACAAGATCAATATAAGTTACCAGTGAAAATACACACAACATTGCAACCATAGCTGATCTAGATGACGGTGGAATGCTGCATGGTTTGACGAGTTAGTCCAACTGGATCAACCCACCCTCGAAACACTGTTTTTCTGGTCAAATTTGCGAGTTACAGTATACATCATGCAAGTTAATGAGTAGTTTAACGATGACGGAAGGTTTTGTTCAATATGACAATTTTAATCTTTGCAGTGTGATAATTAGTTAAGTTTTGCACCACAGAAGTAGAGAAAATAGAAGAAAATAATAGAAAATGAAGTGGCAACATTTGCTAGTCCTATCGTCTGCTCAAATATATACAAAGACTATCTATAATTGACTAGTTGTTCGAGTGAAAAACAGACCACTCATCTGTGATTTAAATAGCAAATTTGATGAAATGGCATGTCATGGCCGAGTGGTTAGTGCGTCGGACTCAAGCTCTGGTGGCTGAGTCATCGGAGTGTGGGTTCGAGTCCCGGTCATGACACTTGTGTCCTTGAGCAAGGGAAACCATAATTGCTCCGTAAAAGTTGGGGAGGTAGAGCCTTCTGCTCTACCAGCCAGGCTGATGGATGATACCCAAGCCTACGTCATTGCGGACTGTAAAGGGGGTAACCCTGTTTCAGCCCCAGGAGTAGGTGGCAACGGCCCCTGGAAAAAACAGTTGATTTGTAGCCCACACCTCGAGTGGCTGACTGGCTTTGTGTCTCTGGCGACTTCCATAAAAAAAAAAAAAATAAATAAAAAAAAGCACCGAACTTGCTCTCTCTGTTGCATAAACCCCAAAACCTGTTTATGAGAGTGATGCAGAGTGTGCGTGCTCTGTGCACACTCAGCAGTGGAATGTTCAGGCGACCTTTGTTCTTGTATTCCGATTTTACACAATGGCGCGTTTCAACCTCTCCCGCTTGCTGGCTTGAAAAATATTTTCACGGATACATGTCAGCCAGCCTCCACCCTGGTTAAACCATGCTGGGTAACTAATGAAGTGATGACATTGTCGTATTGAAGAAGTGTTACAAATACACAGTCACGGCTGATTCTTGAATGGACAAGGCAATTTCTCCTTAGCCCTTACCCCCATCAGGGTCCTCCCAAGTGCCCTGCCAACAGAATGCAACACAGTAGACATGAGAATTATGCCAAATGCAACAAAATGCAACAAGGGATTCTGTTGCATTGTGCAGGCATGTTGTTTGTGTTGGGAAATGAGCAAGGGTGTTTGCCCTGCTAAATGCAACAGTATGCACATAAGTGCAGTGTTGACTTGGCAACAAGTTGCAACAAATGCCATCAAGGTATGAATTTGAGTCGACTGCTAAATACAACAAAATGCAACCCCAATATAAAATCACTTGACTGCTAAATGCAACAAATTCAGTCAAAATATGACATCCAAGTTGACTGCCCAATGCAACAGATTGCAACAACTCTTTTCCATTGGTGCATATTGTTGCATTTAGCATGGTTAGGGTTAGTAAAGACATGGAGGATAGAAATGACACTTTACACGAAGAAGACTTTTGTACGGGAACATTTTAAAGGGCACCAAGGCAATAAACCAGGGGCATGGAGGCGATTGCTTCCATGAATTGCCTCCAGCAGGCCAGTACACACATTGATTGTGTTCTCACCATAGGCTGTGCGTCTGTCCTGAGCAGCAGCGATCATCGCCGACATGAGGTCCCTGGATTCTTTAGATTGTTTCTCCTCAGAAGATGGTGATGGGGAGGTTGAGGAGGCCTGGCGGACTGGGTGCAGAGCTGCAGACTGTAAGAAAAAAGAAAGTGCTCTTATTAAATCAATCAATCAGGTTGTGGCTTGAGGGAGACTGGGAGGTCCTCCAGCAAAATATTTTTTTTTTTAACGTTAACCCTGTTACTATCGGTACACTTGCCTGCCCAACTGAAATACCATGAAATATCATGGAGACTGTGGAGACTAAGTCCACAGTACACAAGCTATGGGGTTTCCATGTAATACCAGCTGTACTTATAGAATGCTAGCCAAGAGGTTACAGTATTTGTACTTTGTGGAAGTCTGTGACACCAGTCTGGAGGGGAGTTTTAATGAATAGATTGGCGCTGATTGGTCACAACTTTATCACGTGGGGATGCATTAATTAACAAAAGTTGGTGATGCACGAGTGCACTCGCAGTGCAGGGGAACGATGTGTGTCGTGTTGAAGTATTGTGTTGTGAACTACAGTCGTGAATGAAAAATCAGTTCATTAGGCAACTATTCGTGATTACTGTTGAAGTAGTCTTGGTAGCACGACTACTTGAGTAGTGTAGTTGTGCCACGGTGGTCTCGACTAGTCGTTGCAATTAATAGTCGTGATTACTTGACTAGTCACACTACTACTATTCGCCCAGGCTTTTTTCCGTCCTCCAAAGCGATGGTTTTTTAGACCCGTTAAAAATACAGCTGTTAGAATTCAGTGTTTTACTGAAAAATAGTCACGTGAGACTGCATTATCATCAACGAATGTTTCCTTACATGGATCAAAGTAAAACATTGACTTCAATATTTCTGGGTAGTGCAGTGGCAGGCCAGTGCATGAGGTATACGCGGTCTGGCATGCAGGCGGGGGGGGGGGGGGGGGGGGGGGGGGGGGGGGTGGCGGGGGGCGGGGCGGTATTTTGTTAAAAATGTCAGCAAACTTTGTCATATTCCATTATTTGCAAGGTTATCTCGAAGAATTAAAGACGGAAGTGGTAGGCCTATTGATTGTTTATAGAGAACAAGCTGTAACAAGCTGTATTAATGCTACAAGGATTGCATGTTCGCTGACTTGCATTATGCGCAGTCCACACAGGATAGCTCTATCAGTCTATGAGGATAGGCTATCAGCTGTGGAGTGTCAACGACCCCCCCCCCCACAATGGCTACACAGAGGGAGTGTGCGTTTCAACCAGCACTGCACAGCCAACACTACAGTACTACACAGCTGGTATCCTGCGTTTATTGTGCAAACACGCAATCCGCAATTTTTAATACCTTTTAACTTTTTTTTCATATTCACAAGTTTCTCTATAAACAATCAATAGGCCTACCACTTCCGTCTTTAATTCTTCGAGATAACCTTGCAAATAATGGAATATGACAAAGTTTGCTGACATTTTTAACAAAATACCGCCCCGCCCCCGCCCCCGCCACCCCCCCCCCCCCCCGCCTGCATATGCCAGACCGCGTATACCTCATGCACTGGCCTGCCACTGCACTACCCAGAAATATTGAAGTCAATGTTTTACTTTGATCCACAGCTCCACAATCTCTTCTTAACCTCCAAATCCACACTATAAATACCAAATTCTCCCTTCACTTACAGACAACCCCGCAATTATCCTCTCCTTTGAAATAACGTGATACTTTTGTCGGAAACATTTCCACATCTGTCGGCTACTGCATGTCGCCATGATTGATTGGTAACAATTATACTCTTGATGGCGCTGTTAAAGCGTTTTTTGGAGGTCTTTTTTTTCCCGAAGTCACAACTGTGCGCGCATTTTTAAGAATGCTCTGGCGTAATTTTTGAGAACAGAAAAACTGGCGGCAAGCTGTGTCGGCGGCCCCGTCTGCGCCTGGCTGGCCGCTGCCCCGAGTACTCCTACAAAATTGAGAGACTTATCAGAGAAAATAAATTTTCCTCTGTCTGTCCCCCTGCCAAAAGGTAAATGGAAAAGAGGAAGGTCCAATGGTCGTGGACAGCAAGTTTTTTAAGAAAATAAAATTATGCAAATTAGTAAGTTGCACTCTAAATTGGATGACCACACCGGCGCGCGCACTTCCCTACTTAGACATTTGGAGATATCTTTATTTATTAGCCTATTTATTAATTTCTCAAGTTGGAACAAAATATTACACAGAAATTATCGAAGTCCAGAGTAGAAGAAGAAGAGAAAGCAGAAAGAAAACGCGGGAGTCAGGAGACTGGAAACTACGCCTAGCATGCATTTTACGAAAAAATCGTGTGCTCTTGAATGTTACACCCTCGCGCGCGCAAATTGTTAAATATTGGCAAACCACGCAATTTAGAAAACTTGCACACACAGAATTGCAGTTCGCGCGCCTCACACAGCCAAAATTAAACTCTAGTAAAAAAGGTGTTCACAACGAGCGCTGCGACGAGAAAATAATATTAAATTCATTATGATTATCTGCGCTTTGACATGCCAACGTTTAAGGGAAATGTCACGAGCCTTCAGCTGCCATATCTAGTCACTGCTAGTTCTGCAGTGTGATACAGTATAGCGTTAAACCGCTGTTGTGTCTTGCTCTAGTTTGGAAACGGAACTGAGCTCTGCTGGACATTCGCGGTGGTGTGTGTGAGCTGTGCGCCCACTGCACCGTTTGTCAAGACCGTCTGGATTCCAGTATTGACGGGCTGTTGGGTCGCTCGAAGCCCGGTAAAAACGGGGTGGTCTTCAATTCAACTCAACCCTTTGTTTTTTCTTCACAATGGCTACGGCAGTTGGCTCTACAAATGGCTCTCCATCCGATTCATCCGAGTGTTTTCAAATAGACTCTGAAAATGCGCAGTTCAGGTATGTTAAAACACAATAAATCATTTAAATGGAACGATATTTCAACTGTATAATATTTGTAAATTCGCAACAAACAATAATTGCATTGCCATTGCTCAAATTCTGCTGAAGGATGCCTCCCTCCATGACCGTGCTAAAATAAACTAATTGAATTTGTTGACTAAAGGAAAAGTTTCCATATCCGGCTGCCACTTTCTAAGGGATTTTTTTTTGTATTGATGTTGGGCTTAATTTTCCTTTTTTTAATATTCCTCTCCAGGAATTGGTAGTGAAAACGCTAATTATTGACCTTTAAATTAAAAACGAAAAATCAAGTGGACATTTCATCGCGCTGCCACTGCCAGCACTTCTGTGCATTCATGCCCAAAAATGGCGTTTAGCGAGTAGCGTTGTCAAGTCCAATGCCTTAGACGTGAAAATGGCTTATTTTTTATGATTTCGACACCCTGTAATCATTCAAATGTATACATTATGTCAACCTTTCTGGACAGGTTAGGATATAATTTGACCTAAATTAAGGGAGATAAAGTGGCACTGGCAGTAGGATACGCCATTTTAGCCTGACAAAATTTCAATGTGACAAAATATCTGAATTTGTACATTAAAAAAGTAGTAATGAGCAATAGCAGGATTTAGTAGTAGTACTTGTAGGCCCTACTATCATATTCTTTTAAATGATAATGCAATAGTCATAGACTCTGTCATGGTATGCGCCATATTGTTTAAGGGGCAGATTTGTTTACTTTGAACACTTGTTTCCGCCTGTGACCCGGCTGTTGAACTTCACGTACGCACCTGGAAGGTGTGTGGAAGTTCGAGTGCTGAGTTGCAGACAGCATTGTGTGTTCAAAGTAAACAAATCTGCCCTGTGAGTAAAGATTGCATATTACCATGAAGATGCTTCTATGCAAGCCACTTTTCTGACCACTGTTTTTTTTTCACTCTTTTAAGTAACAAATATAATTTAAAAGTAATCGACCAGCAGAATAATTTTATGTTTAAACATAATATGCACTAAGGGGAAAAAATCCCAAATCCACCACGGTTTTCCTTGATCACTCTCTTTAAAATCTACCACTTCATCTTTATCCAGATAATAGCCTCACTAATCACTAGTGGTCCATAGTTTCTACCTTCATGTGGAGGGTGGGGTGGCTAAGTCCAAGAAGTTTTAGAGCTACATGAGACGACTCCTGTGAGGTTGTTAACATTGAGACAATAGCGTAACATTACCACCTCACCTCATCATAGTTCTAGGAGTATAGTGGGGCTGTACCCAGATGTGATTTTTTTGGGTCGTTGAGTGAAAAAGTGGCGGTCAGATTCGGCATAAGCCCAATTGTGAAAAGGTGTTCTTTAGTACCACACCAGACCATGTGTTTGATATGAGTATTTGTATCGAGTTTTGAGTGCAGTGATAAACAGGCTAGTGAGGCCTGTGCTTCATGGAGGCATTGGAGGCAATTGCCTCGGTTGCCCCTGGTCATTGCCTTGGTGCCCTTGAAATGTTCCAGTGTGCCATTTCCTCATAGAGGTGCCCTTTATGAAGAAGAAAATGCCGGACACTCTGTTGTTGTGTACAAATCATGACATTGTCACCTCAGTGAGGGTGTATTTAGTTTCAACTGGAACATTTTAAGAGGCACCAAGGCAATGACCAGGGGCGCAGAGGCAACTACCTCAGTTGCCTCCATGAAATGAAGTATCAAGCCTGGAAATAACTTGACATTGCATGGTGTGATGTTCATGACTGAGTTTCAGGGTAGGCCTGTGGATTAGTGTGGGCTCTGTACAATAATTCTTATTGCCGTCGACCATTCTGTGTCGTACTTTTGTGGAAAGCAGTTGGCAAGACATTCCCCCAGACATCAGAATGTGTTCAATGAAGAGAAGAATTAGTAATTGCTTCATTCTCGGAAGGGCAAGGGCACCACTAGCCTTTTCGTCTTGATAAAGGGCACCTCTAGGCCTATGAGGAAATCGTAAATTTCTTTTGGAACCTTTCAAGGGCACCAAGGCAATGACCAGGGGCAACGGAGGCAATTGCCTCCGTTTTCTCCGTGAAGCATCAGGCCTAAAAAATCACACATTATTTTATTAGTGCTTTGATAATCGGCGCTGTAAATAAATTTTTTTGGGGGGCGATTTGGCAAATTTAACTAGTTTGCATTTTAATTTTTTTTTAAATTATTTTAAAACAATCTCAAAACCCTAACTCCCTGAGTGATTTACTAGGATCCTTCTCCCAACAAATTTCAACACCATATGGTAACTCAACTCCCAAACTGTGGTACTCTGATTATGGTGGTATGCCTGAACCCATGTAAAGCATGATCAGTTGACTCATGCAGTACCCAGTCCAGCAAAATCCAACAAAACCTGCTGTTAGAGATTTAATTTATGCAATGACTAGTTCCAAACAACCCAATTAGGCTATCTAAGAACAAAGGGAATAATTTGCAAATGATCATTCTATGCCCCTTTTCAGCAAACTTGTACTGCATGATTCATACAATTTGCAGATGTTACCCTACTATGAAGACGTTATGTAAGCAGGAGGCCTATCCGTTGTGTAAACCACAAAACAAATTACATTACACAAAACACACTGTCTGCGGGAAAATAGAAACAACAATGTGAAACATTGAGATTGAGTTACACTGCATAAAAGTTTATAAAATGTGACAATTTATTCTGGTTATTTTTTATTCGCAAAGGTCCAGATTTCACAGAGGCAATGGAGGCAATTGCCTCTGTTGCCCCTGGTTGATGCCGTGGTGCCCTTAAAATGTTCCAATAGAAATTTACGATTTCCTCATGTAGAGGTGCCCTTTATCAAGTAGAAAATGTCTTGGAGCCCTATTTGTCCTTTCAAAAAGGAAGCAATTAGGCCGGGAGGGTGTAGGGACGGGGGGTCCACAGACATAAAAGGGGGGCGCATGCCCCCCCCCCCTTAGTTTAGAAATAATTTTGTTTTCTCCTGAGGCACTCGTACATATCATACTTCAGAAATAAATATTCGTGCCACACGCAGGGGACAATATGCGATTCTCATGTCAAATGTATCGAATGCTAGTGAAAAACATTGAACAGTACAGTGTGCATAACCTGTACTGTGTAAACTGTAAAGTGATACATGCACCGGTATTCTACCTATCATAGAAGATCATTATGGACCAGGTTGTGGAACGTACTTTTCGGATTGAATATCGAGAGTGTCGTCTGTGACAGAGATCTCATCAATGATAAACGGGAACGCAAGTGGCAAATACATGCACCCAATAATAGTCCAAGTCCAAATTGTTACCTTACAATACTTCTGAGTAAATTAAAACAAAGCAGGGCAGGGCTGTAGGGCCCAATTTTGTAGAGCTACTTCAGCACAAAAATTCGCTAAGCGAAAAACAATTTGCTTACAAGAAGAGTACCAGCCAAAATACCATCACTTGCATATCATAATCCCCTGTTCACTCTGACTTACCTCCAATGAGCTGAATTTGAATGAACAATGGTGGAAGCCTCTCAATGTCTCGCAGTCTTCTTCTTGGAACAACAGACAAAGGTCTGGAATAAAAGATTACACAATAACCCCCGCATAATGGTCAAAAATCGGCGAAATATTAAAGACCATGTTTCCTCTCATGCAACATATGTTGATTGTTTGCCCTTCCAACATGTCCAATCTAGATAATTTACATAATATAAAAATGTCTGGTCTGTAAAAATCACAAGTCAGTTCTTAAAGGTTCTTCTTGGAACATTGTAATTCCCCCTGCAATTTTACTCCTTTTATGGGGCGATGCCTGGTTGAAAAGGGCAGGGGGGGTGGAGGGGGAGGGGGAGTTGGGTAGAAAGGGGCTTTTTTTTTAAAGCTGTTTTATTGCATGAGGTTTTAAGGTTCATTTAGTGACTAATGGAACATAAGATCTACAGTACAAGAAGGGACCATCCTCCCCACAGCACTCTCGGTTAGTGTTTGTATGCTTAGCATGCTTAGCATGCTTAGCATACATACAGTAGTGACTTAATCCAGCCACTGTGAACCCAAATTCATGTGATATGGACATTCAGGAGTGTCACACAAGCGCGAGTGGAATACAGGAAAATATAGTGCTTCTGCATCCAATATCCACGCGGCCACATTTTCCCATATTCCATGAGCGAGTGTAATAACGAATTTATCTTCCAGTCAACTGGAAGACTTTGAGCGTCACTTGATGAAGAGCAAAACGTGCAACGCACAAATTTTAAAACCTCATTTTAAACTGTTCATATACGGAGCGTGAAAGGGCAAGGGCACCAAGGCATTTTCTTCTTGAGGAAGGGCACAGATCTCTGTTATGAAATTGTAGGCCTACATTTCTAATGGAACATTTCAAGGGCACCAAGGCAATGACCAGGCATGCCAGGGGGCAACGGCGGCAATTTCATGTACATAGACTTGTGGACAAGTCGTTAAATGCCTGTCGCAGTAACGGTTCTCATGCGACTCTACTGCTCAGGTGATATCGCTGGCCCCCCGACTACTGCCCCACTTCACGAGGGCAGAAGTCTCGCCGAAGCAGCGGTCTTGCAAGAGTATAGTTGCGAGAGAGCCGTTATGTTATCACTCGACAAACATTGAACGACTTGTCCACAAGTTTACATTGGGTGTCTCACTAAGTCGACTTACGTTGTATGATTTACTCAGGCATGCAGCTTTTCAGCTGATCAGCTGATTTCCTCATTTTTGGTTTCTCAGCTGAGCCATTGAAAAACACAGTACAAAAGTCTTGCTCTGCCTTGGGCTTTCCTCTTGTTCATGACAAAAACTGCAGTTGCATCCATCTTTATCACCCAATAATTTGTCTCCCCAAGCATGCCGTGATGCCTCAGTGAAATTAAGAGGATATAAGTCAACTTCTTATAAAATGTAGTTTGAGTCAATCTTCTTGGTGCAAGATAAATTACAACGGCAAAATCCAGTTGTCGGTTGAGTAAAATTGCTTTGGGGGTATAAATTATCTCACCAAGTTTCACTTGGTAAAAAACAAATGACATTATATCTGAATACTTGTTTCAAGCAATATGGCACTCGGGGAACCCAGTAGTTTTGTACAGCATCGTTACTTGACACTGTAATTCAGCTATTTACCAGGTGCTACTGGGTGAACTTTGACTTTCTCACCAGCCCTGCACCAGGCATTTTGACAGCACTACTACATATACAGTATGAGCGATTATAAACCATCGGGTCTCCGTGGAATTCCTGGAGGACAGATGATGACGTAAATCCACCACCTCTCTGGCTGACTGCATGTCCAGGGAATGATGGGGGGTGTTAACAGGGGAGGGGTGGATTGGCAATTGATGACTGGAGGTGATACAGCAGTCTAGCATATGAAGAGATTCCTCAAGATGTCATAATTATTCGCAGAATGTCAGGATGCATGTTCTTGATACAGTGTAGGTTTCACTGATGATGAAGCATCAGTGAGTGTGAGGTTTTTTACTCTGGAAAGAGCTCAAATGCTATACAACACTTACAAATGTGTGTATTTTTTTTTTTGAGAATTAGGAAGACATTTTTCACTCTATGGTTTGTGGCCTTGAATTGGGCAAAGTATTTTACAAAATTGTTGTTGTGGAATTTAAAAAAGAAAAGAAACTATTACTATTTTGTTAATGTCATTTGCATACATCTCTTGTAGAGCCTTAATACAGTACATCTCTACTGTATTTTGACTTCAAGGTGCTTGCCCACCTTGACACCAAGGTGCTTGCCCACCTTGACACCAAGGTGCTTGCCCACCTTGACACCAAGGTGCTTGCCCACCTTGACACCAAGGTGCTTGCCCACCTTGACAGCAAGGTGCTTGCCCACCTTGACACCAAGGTGCTTGTCCACCTTGACACCAAGGTGCTTGCCCACCTTGACACCAAGGTGTTTACCCACCTTGACACCAAGGTGCTTGGCCTATCTTTATTTAAGCACCGAAATGCTGCCATTGATTATGGCGTGGTTGGTAGCCACCAACCGTTGTTTCGTGGATTTTTCATTTTCATCCACACTCATCCCTCGTACAATCCACTGGACTCAAGCTCTGGTGTTTCTGATCAGCAGAGTGTGGGTTCGAGTCCTGGTCTGAACACTTGTGTCCTTAACCAAGCCACTTACATGTAACCATTAATGCTTTGTCAATCAGATGGGACATTAAGCCCTACACATACATACAATGTAGGTCCCGTGTGTTGTGTAATGCACGTAAAAGAACCCAGTGACACTTACCGCTAAGAGAAGGGGTTTGATGCGGTGTTTCTGGCAGTGGCTGCTGAATGCGCTGCAGCACCTTATAAACCCTTGTTAAGGTTCTACATAATGGGGTCTCTTAATTTATAAAAAAAATCAAAAAACTGTCTTAAAAAATAACAATAAGTGCCTTTAGTACATATCTACATATTGGTAGTATACATGTACGTATGTATATGCGCAAAACAAGACTCTGGTGTTATTATTTTGTCCCAAATTGGCTACTTTTGAAACAAATATGCAGTTACATGTAGCTGATAGCTAGTGGTTTTGTACGTTTACATTATGTATTTTGCTATATTTTACTTCGGAAGTCATGTTTGTTTTTCTATTCCCATGCAGAATTTAAGTTTGCTACAATGACTATCAAACGGCTGAGAAACGCTCAAACTTTCAGCCTCTACAGCTTTCTTGAAACGCAATGTTGCGCATAACTTCTTCATGACCTTTTACCTGGTACACTTTTCTTTATAATGCCTATTTCTGTTGGGTACATGACTACATCACGTATTAAATACTGTAGGGCTAGTGTAAGGAAGAGGGCCAACCAGGGCTATTACATGCATTTGATTAAACTTAAACATTTCTACATGTATGTATTGACATGCAGGCTATACGTGTGTATTTGTCCATAACACCATGATTTCTACATGTACAGGGCTGGAATTTGGGAGAAAAAAAAAACACACAATACCACAGGACCACAGTTACTCAACATTATTTACTGGGCCAGAAATGTTTTTAAAAGATCAGAATCAAAATGAGAAAAACTATCTTCACAGTTGAACATATAAACTGTTTTCATTTGAACGAGCAGTAGAAGAGATTCATCTCCGTCTTAATGGTCGACAGATACATGTAGTAGATATGGACCCTCTTACTTGGATACTCGACGGAATTTAAAGATATTTATCATCAGACACTAACTCAACATGTGGAAAGCACAAGACTGCCGGACTTGTCCAATCATGAGTTTACTGGCCTGACGCTAAAATCACTGGCCTCGGGCCTGCGATCCAGTGTCAATTTCGAGCCCTGGTGTACTGACGTACGTACGTGTATTTGTCAGTAACACCATGATTTATAAGACCAACGGAACTTTGATTCCCTTGTGCTTAAGCTTGCAATGTTTATGAAGCAAGGTGTAATTTTCACTGTGTGGAGTGTCAGTCTCCTTCGTTTTCTTGATGTGATGAAATGATGGACAGAGCCAAAAGAATCTCGGAGTGGAGTGAACAAGATTCCATAGATCGCTCATCACAGCTGCCAGATAACATCTTGGGAGGATGTTCCTCAACACATTAGAGCTCCAATTAACGGACTAGAGTGTGGTCATTATGGTTCCACAACTATGTGGATACAATCAGCACTGGCCAAGGATTCCCATCATTAGTAGCCTTGATTGAGTTAAATCAGGTTTTCTTGTTGGCCACATGGACCACAAATAATGCCAGGCACTTTGAACATCTTGTTAACTTGGCAAGTGCATTTGCCAGAGTTGTCATGTACTGTGTAGTCTTTTAAAGGGCAAGTCACATTTTTATAACTATCTGTCTCAAAAAGTCCAAGACAAACCACAAGTCTCTAAATGATGGTGCGACTCAGGGCCAGAGCCTTTGTAACTCTGGCATTCGACAGGCTTGACACTTTGCTCTTGTAAGGGCATGGCAGTTTTTTGACTTCTATAAAGAGTCCCACCTCGCAGGGAAATTTTGATTTCTACTGGAACATTTCAAGGGGCACCAAGGCAATGACCAGGGCCACAGGGCCTCCGTGAAGTATTGGGCACACATGTATCAGTATACTTACATGTACATGTACATGTACCACTCAGTGAGTGGTCCTCTGGCCAATTCAAGTAGCTTCACATGCATGCACATTTACTACACACACGTTTGTCGACCTGTTAAAGTGAGGACTTCTCAGATTTGATCTCCCTGTGTTAGTTTATATTTAGCGTCGTCCACATTGGTTTATGCACATGAATGCTAAGGGAGGTTGTCCGCGCTCAGTCAAAACACCCAGATCCCTTTTGTTAAAATCCTAGGTTTCAAAGGGCAGATGCCCCCATCAAAGGGTGCCGGGGGGGGGGGGGGTGGGGCACGTGCCTCCCCACAAATTTCCAGTGCCCCCAGGTGCCCCCCCCCATAAAAAAATGTAGATACTATGTAATTCATTAAAAACATGGTACTTAGGCCCCCGACTGAAAAACACTCCCCCCCCCCCCCCCTTGCTTTCATGTTTCTAGCAAAATGGCACATCAAGCATTGTATAAAAAGCCACCCGTTCCACTCGTCCGTAAAACGTTTTGCAAGCCACACGGCTACAGTTTGTTCGGAAAGTTAAATAAAATAACTTGTTTGCTGAATATTCTATGTAAGCTTTGTTTGATTGTGTGATGATCACACTTTTGTCAGCTGGAAGATAAATTTGTTATCACACACGCGCTCGTGAAATACGGAAAAATATAGCATCCCGTATCAAACTCGGCCTTCGGCCTCGTTTGATATGGGACGCAGAAGCGCTATATTGTTCCGTATTCCACTCGTGCTTGCGTGATAACTAATAGTGTTCTTCATGATTGCAGGGTGTCGTAGTGCCTATCATTCAATGGATCATGAATATCACTTAAGACTAAAAACTGTGTTTCTTGAAGAATGAGAGTGTTTGTAACTTCTAACCCATAACTCTTTTTTTCTGTTGTTTGTGCATGATAAACAGGGGCCAGTAGCTGTTACCCGATGCCAAGTTCACTAACTTAATATCCCCTAACGAAGAGTACTGTGTTAGTCTGCTTTGCACAGGGGCATGACTAGATACGAACCCTGGTGGCATGCTAGTTCCTGACAACCCAGACTTTTGTTAACCGTGCATGCCGTCTCTAGCGCCAGTCTATAACAGCCATGCTTTTTACCGTTTGCTACGGTTACCTAACGTTGTCCACCGCTTGGCGTGACCACAGACAGAAGTCGTTGGTGATGAATGCCCTGCGCTCCCACGGTGCCAAGGCTAGCATCTCCTTCAGGAAGATTCTCCAGGAGGGCGTGGTCACGGATGCGGAGAAGTTGAGAGCGTCGCGTCTCTGCGAGACGGGAGAGCAGGCCATCATCTCACAGCTCCTTCATGAGAAGAGGGGAAAGCAGATGCTGGTGGTCCATCCTAAGGTATGTACAAATATTCAGAGATGAGATATTTCAGCCTTTTATCTGAACATTTTGTTGTTGTCTGCCTGGTGACGAAAAAGTGCAGTAACATTCTGAAAATAAACAGAAATCATGCTCTTGGATCTACCACTCTAGTGCTGAGGATCACATTACCAAAAGGTCCTTGAAATCTATAGCTAGTTACCAAAAGCAGGCATGCGACTTATCAGCTCATCAGGGCCCCGTTTCATGGGTCTGCTTACTGCGAATTCTGCGCTTATTGCCCACAGATTCACTTGCTTTAAAGGGCGCTGTAAGCGCAGAATTCTGTGGTAAGCAGAGCCGTGAAATTTGGCCCATCTTATTTTCCTCGTATTTGGTTTCTCATGCCATTGAAAATTGGAAGACAGTACAAAAGTCTTGCCGTGTCTGGCACTTAAATCTTTTTTAGACAAACTGCAGTTGCATGCTTGCAAAAGGTGGAAATGCCATCATTTTCAAACCTCCTCGAATTTGGATCCTAGTTAGTAATGGCCGATGTTGGCCGATGTTCTGCAGTTCACAGTGCGTGAATTTGACATTTTCTCGGTTGAGAAAACAAAACACAAGATGCAGTAAAGAGAATCTTTGTTCTCTTGGCATTGTCAAGTCAGGGTTTCTGTTTTTGCAGCGGCACTCTCAAGAAAAAAATGATTCCGGCAATCCCGACATAAGAATCTCTTCAGGCTGGACGAAAGAAAATGAAAAATTCAGTTTTGTGAAATCCAACCTGGTACAGTTTGACAATGTACAGAGCAGCACTCTCCTTTTACACACAATATGCACCGTAGTCTGCTGGCCAAGTGCCAGTTATAAAAAAACACCACCTGTATCACCATCAAAAACTTCCCCACAATTCCACCACGTAGTTCATGCTTGGTTCACGCTTCTACAGTTTGTAAACCACTAGGACATGTACATGCAAATACATTTCATGGGCAGTACATGTGTACACATCTTCATGAACAGCTACATTGTTGTATCTGGTGGCCAAATGCCAGAGGGATGAACAGTTCATGGAAGTAGTCCAGCTGACTAGTTGATTGCTTCCATATGTGCATGTATGTCTGTACCCAAATTGACGGAAACTATGGGGGCACTTGTATCAGAGACCAGTCTAAACTTATTAAGGTAAACATTCTAAACTGTACTGAAAAACATACAGTGAATGTGATATGGTGTTTGAAGGAAGTTCCTTAGCAAACCTCAATGAGGGATGACAATAGTGTGACTGATAAGAATGTCATCAAGGCAATTAAACACTGTACAAAGTTACAGGATCTCCAAGCAAGGATAGTGGTACATGTAAAGGCAGTGGCATAACCAGAGGTGGGGGGGGGGGGCAGGGGTGGGTAGAGAGGGACCCCCCCTTGGCAAAAAATATTACTTTTATTCAAGTCAGTTTGTAAATTTTATAGCCAATCATACAGTAAATTTAAATCAATTTAAATAAACACGCGCGCCATGAAAATGTCCCGTTTGTGAAGGTTGTGATTAGGTTTATGTAGTGTTTACTCAGTATGGTAATGTATCATGTTCTATTCCAGACCTTCAGCTTTGTATTGCAAATATATGATTGACTGTATGATGTATATATAAAGCCCCCCCCAAATTGCTTCATCACCCTGCCTGCAACCCCCCCCCCCCAACACCCCCAACCCCACCCCCAACCCCCCCCCCCCCAACCCCACCCCCCCATGTAAATATCCAGTTTTGCCAATGAATACAGGAACCTTGATATGTAACCCATAGACTAAGGCTTATCACTCCCTGTGGGTAAGATCTCAGGGTTATCTGTTTTGATGTGTTTGTTGTCTGGATGAAAGAGTATTTAGTCAAAGCGTTCCTGCTCTAGTCTATATTGTTATGATCAATGAGCAAACCTTGTAACATCTCTGTGTAAAAACATCACAGTTCCAACTGCACAGTATTTTTGTACACGAGATAATTCCTAAAATTTCATCGTCTGGATCGTTGTGCAAACTTACGGTTGAGTTTTACGGAGTGTGTTTAAAGGAGACCGTTGGGGAAGTTTGTTCTGGGTTCATTAAAGTTCATCTTAAGGTGAGTTGTCAATGTTGCAATAGTGATTTGTATTGTGACATTACACTTTGCTCAGCAATAAAGATTGATTTGCACATAAAGCTTAATCTCAACTGGGATTCTCTTTTTTGGTCCCGTCTCCCTGGCGGGATTCATTTGGGGGAATTGCCAGAATATTTTTTCTTTGAGGGTACCGCTGGCACAAAGAAACCCTGACTTGACAATGCCAAGAGAAGAAAAATTATCTTTGTTGGATCGTCCGTTTTGTTTCTTGACCGAGAAAATGTCAAATTCACGCACCGTGAATTGCAAAACATTGGCCGTTACCTTCGGCATAGGAGTGGCACTAAACACTGAACCATGGTTCGATTGCCGGCTCACTCTGACTTACCTCCATTGAGCCGAAATACAGTGAATGAACAATGGTGGAAGCCTCTCGATGCCTCGTAATCCCCTTCTTGGAACAGAAGGACAAAGGTCTATAATCAGGGATTACACAAAAACTGCCTAGAATGGCCACAAAATAATTAAATGCACAACCTATTCTTGTTATTGTGTGTGTGCATCGAAGCGTTAGACGGTGTGTGCGTGGTCTGCACACGCTCCGCAGTTGAATGACCGGGCGCCGCAAGACGATGACTTCCATGTACAGGCAGGGGATACATTTGCGTGTATTCACCTCATCTGGTTTCAACTGGTTTAACTCTTTGTGAAAATCGGGCCCAGGGCCCAATTTCATAGATCTGCTTAGAGCAGTAAACATTGCTTAAAAATGTTCTGCTTAGCAGAAATAAGCAGGATACTAGTCACAGTTTGTACAAATGACATGGTATTTTGGCTGGTAACCTTACTCTGGTAAACAAGATTTTGATGTGCTTAGCTACTTTATGTGCTCAGTGCCGTAACTAGGGTAAAATTTTAGGGGGGCCCAAGGGGGTGCACCATTTTTCCTAGGGGGCACTTTTGGCCAATTAAAACTGTAGTTTCCGTTTGTATTTTTTTAAACAAGACCCTTTTCAGTGTTTTCTGACGTGTTGACGTAAAACAAAATACAGTTGTAAACAATTAAAAATAGATCTAAAAACATTGAAATTACTACGTAAATGCTCATAAAATGTAACATTTTATTCTGGTAATTTTTAATCTCAAAAGTCCAGATTTCAAACGGGGGGGCACCCAGGGGCACGGACATCAGTTGGAGGGGCACGTGCCCCCCTGTGCCCCCCCCCCATAGTTATGTCTCTGTACAGGTGTATGTGCTTAAGCAGCTTTATGATGAAATTGAGCTCTGGTCTGCTAAAATTGCTTATGGACCACTACTATCAACACATTTCAAGTAGTCCCATACATGTGCATGTAATGTACACAATGTATAATGCGTTGTGTACTGATCATTGCCCACCCTTCCCACTGCTTCTCCTGTGTATGGTGTATGTTTAATAAGAACCCCAAATGGCCGCTGCAGAAAACTGACCAAAGATCTCAAACCGAGAGTCAGCCCAAATTTCGTTTGAGTAGCTTCTACAGCTAAATAGGGGCGTATGTATTTAAAATCCTTCATACCACTCCCCACCTTAGATAAACCCTGTCTCCATGGGATAACCCTGCTTAGATGAATTGCGTCTTGGTGCAGTATGCCAGGCATGCTCCTGCTGCCTCTTCAGGAATGCTGCTCCCTGACACCTTATGCCCAACAGGTTCATTTCTGGTACGTTACGGTCTTCAGATGGGTTATCTAGGAATGCCAGTGTTAGAAATAGGAGTGCCGTGCTCTAGTAGGATAACAAGATTCCCCTCAGTCAACAAGTAATATCTTGTCAATGTACATGTACATGTATATCAGGGCTTGAATTGGTGGTTGGGGGGGGGGGGTTGAATTCCACATGATCCCAGGGCTTGTAGCTCAAAAGCTTTTACTGGACCAGAATGTTTGTTTATAAGACCAGAATCAAAACTTGAGGAAAAAATCGTCCACACAGTTGAAAGGTACAGGTTCGTCGGGTAAAAACCAGCCGTCGGGTATCTCACTCTGAGAAAGGTGACTTGTTTCAAACTGTACGTGTGTACCTATACAATTACATGAACATATATACATATGATATTTCGTGCCACGAAAATGGCCATAAGGTAATGGTGATGAGCCTGCATCTTTAATACATGTAAACGTTATACATATTTGAACAATTAGCACTCGGAGAAGACATGTCTCATTTGTCTTTGGGTAAGTAGGCCTCTACTTCAATACTCAACAAAAATTGAAAGACATTTATCAGACTCAAAGTCAACACTTGAACATCTTATGTTTAGTTTTTAAAGGTGTTATACACACTGAGGTATTATCACAATTAAAAAACGCGAGACAAGCTGGACCTGTCCAGTGGGGAATTCACTGGCCTTGGGCCTGCAGTCCAGTGTAAATTTCGAGCCGTGTGATTGTATGTTTACATACAAAACTGTTTGTGCATGTACATGCTGTATGTACAACAAGCAAATCAGTTGCCGCCCCCTGGGGGGATTCTTTTGGCGGAATTGCCGGAATCATTTTTTCTTTGAGGGTACCGCTGGCACAAAGAAACCCTGCTTTGACAATGCCAAGAGAACAAAGATTCTCTTTATTGGATCGTCCGTTTTGTTTTCTCAACCAAGAAAATGTCAAAATCACACACAGTGAATTGCAAAACATCGGCTGTTGCCTACAGCCTAAGAGTAGTTCTAAACATGGAACCATGGGTCAATTGCTGGCTCACTCTTTACCTCCATTCAGCCGAAATACAATGAATTAACAATGGTGGAAGCCTCTCGATGTCTCGTAATCCTCTTCTTGGAACAAAAGGACAAAGGTCTTGAATTGGAGATTACACAAAAACTGCTTCTCATTAGCCAGAAAACACCAAAATATTCCAGACCTTTTTTGGTCTTTGTGTGGGTGAAATGGAGCATTAGACGGCATGTACGTGTTCTGTTGACGCTCAGCAGTGAAATGTCTGAGCAACCTTTGCTCCGGTATTCCGAAATGACACATTTGGTGTCTTTACACAGCCTCCGTTTCCAGGCAGGGGAAACATTTGCCTGTTAACAGGTCATCTGGCGCCAACTGGTTAAAACTCATTACAAAAAAAACTTCATGAGCTTTTGTAGCAACATGTACCTCATCAGATGCAATGAAGGGGACAAGCTAAGTACAGGCCTTGATCTTAACCGAGGCCACCGAGGCCATTGGCCTCATGCCCTGTCGAGTTGGCCAGCATGCCCTTCAGAAAAATTGCATTGTCACTACCAACTTGGCCAGCATGCCCTTGTACAATTTCTCTGAGTTGGCCAGCAAAGGCCTGCCCCCGTTTTTCTTAAGATAGAGGCCTACAAGTACACTGTACATAACAGTCTACAAAATACAAGAAAGTACGTACTGTAATTAGGTCTGGAATACCGCAATGATTTGATAGATCTGAGGCTTGGACCTACATGGGGACCACGAAGGCCAAGGCATCTGTTGCCCTGGTCTTGGCCTTGGTGCCCCTTCAAAAGTTTCCCATACACTTTAAGATTTTCCAGTGGAAGTGCCCTTTGCAAAACTGGAAATAGCTGGACCCTCTCATAGAAGCAACTCCACGTCTGCAGTTGTTGTTAACTAATAAAAGATGCAGAATTTTAAAGACATTTTCCTTCGTTCGGAAGCTGGGAGCTTTCAATCAGTAAATTAATGCAGAGTGGATCGCTGAAAAGATGTTAGTTGTGTCTCATCTCAAGGATAAAATGTCACTTAAAAGAGAAATCTTGTATTTGTCACTCACCATTCTAAATGTCAAACATTTCTTGAGGGCACTTACTGAACAGTAAGTAAAGTGGACGGGAAAGTTTTAACCTTCCCTTTGCAACTTTTTTTTTTCGTTGTAAAAGTTGTGGTGCATGTGCATGGCATTTTCCCGACGTTAATTGTGATTTAGTGCATCGTACCTTGCAGTACAGCACCCTTGATTCGATTCGACAAGTTTGAACAAACTTGAAAACTGTTGTTGAATGGATTCAGAAATGAATATCTTAGAGCTTTCTTAATTGACTGAGACAGAAGATGGCAAGGGTACTTGAAATAACACTAGCAATGTCTTCAATGTCTTCAATGTAAATGCCATGCATTTGAAGCTGTAATTTACTGTGTGTTTTTTTTAGCAGTTCTAGAAACAATGATTACAGTCAAGGCATACACAAGCTCAAAGCTGACTTTCTAAACTTTAAGGTCATGTGATGTGTTGTAACCAATACAGATGCGTTACAAATAAGGCTGATTTAATCTGTCTTTGCACAATCTGAAAACTGGTCTGATTTAATGAGTCCAGGGGTGGATTTCACAAAACTAGTCCTAACATAAGGCTAGTTTATAGTCGGTCGCGCGATAGTCCCGCGGCAGTAAAGTTGACGCACGACGCAGTTTATACATGTAGTCGACTTTGACGCCTCAGCGACCATAGACTGCAATGAAAAGACTCAGCGTCCAGCGATCACAGCGTCAGGCCATTATCATCACGCGACCAACTATAAACCAGCCTTTAGGACTACATTGTACATGTAGTCCTAACTTAGGTTTAGTCCTATAAGTTAGGACTAGTTACTCGTCCTAACTAGAGATACATGTAAGACTAGTCCTAGCGCTTTTTGAAATCCACTGCAGGTAAGGATTTCACAAAGTGCTAGGACTAGTCTTATCTCGAGTTAGGACGAGTAACTAGTCATGTGTGCATGTACAGTGTAGGTTAGCCCTTGTGCTCAATAAAATGTACTACCTTTTTCCAAGGACCAAAATGTCTCTAGTTTTCATTAGTTTGGAAGCAACATCTTCTGAAGTATGATTTGCAAAGTGGAAGGAAAGGCAAGCCGATGGACCCTTCCCATGAAATATGTAAATTGCACTTCGCACGTGCACACTAGCACTACTGGGTGTCCAAAAAAAGGGAAGATCCCTTTTTGTACGGGACTGATAGTGGTGTGATGCAAACGCGTTTGTGCATCTGCCCAGGGAACAACTGTATGGCGCTTGCCCAGCAATTCCTTGGGTGCGCATTCGTGGATGTAAGTAACATCATGGGCAGGGCTAATCTTCTACATCCCCAGCGATGTCTCCCCTTGTTTAAAACCGGTGACTGCATTTGGCCGTTGCTTTAACTCTTTCACTACGGAATATAATATACAGCTGTGGCGGAATTGTTAAATATTTTGCTGTGAGCGGCGCGCCGTAGTGAAAGAGTTAATGACAAGTGTAACAACATTTCAAAATTAACAAATGTGCATTTGGCCGTTGCTTTAACTCATTCACTACGGAACATAATGTACAGCTGTGACGGAATTGTTAAATATTTTGCTGTGAGCGGTGCGCTGTAGTGAAAGAGTTAATGACAAGTGTAACAAAATTTCAAAATTAACAAAACTTTACGCTGGACCGTAGGCTCAAGGCCAGTGATTTTACCATTAGGTTTGTTACATGTAACTTGAGACTGGACACGTCCAGTGGTCTTGTGTTTTTCAATTTAATAATATCTCACTGGGTAATATCTTTAATCAAAATGAAAATGATGTTCATGTGTCTGGTAAATAGGCCTTTCTTTCTTGTCTGTTGAGTATCGAAGTACACATATATACATGTACCATGAAAGACAAATGAGATAAATTTCCTCGTAGTGCTTGTTCAAATTTGTTCAAATGTGTAGAAAGCTTTTTCTCATATATGGGTCATTCCACCAAGTCGGGACACAGTGTGATTTGTGTGCAACATTTGTCCATATTATGAAAAGAAATCATTTATTTGACTCAATTACTTCATGTAACATTCTCCTTTGTATGTGAAAAAGTTTGTTGAAGTATACAATTGTTTTAATGTATTTTAATGGAAATTATTATGAAAAATTAAATTCTGGATGTAACACAGACATGGTGTCCATGTTACATCCAGAATTTTAATTCTTCAAATTTTTCAACACTCAGATATTTAATTATGCAAATTCACTTTTTGCACTAATTACAAGGTACAAAATGTACCAGGCAAAACATTTGTTGTGATAGTCAGTGATTAAATACAGCAGAAATGGGGCAGGACTAAAATCATGCAGACATCATACAAATGTCACAAACTGTGTCCCAACTTGGTGGAATGACCCAGATTCAGGTCTTGTAAAATAAATTCTTTCTGGAAAATAATTCGAGCTACAAGTCCTGCAGTTTTGTGAAGTTTTGCCCCGAGTTCGAGCCCCGCTTTTCAATTTGGTAGCCTGCAATCATCAAGTCATAAATGTGCAATCTTTTTATCCAGTTGGGTTTTCCCCCAGTGTTTTTTCTCATTTTGTCCGAGGGGAAGGTGGCGTGTGAGCACCCTGTGTTTGAAAGCACTCTGCCTTTTAAAGCTTAATGCACTTTACTTTGTTTCACAGCAATGCGTTGACCTCTCAAAGGACTGGACATCCTTCATCGGCACGGCAACCTCCAACGCCTCCCACTATAAGGGCCAAGACGTCACCCCGTCCTCCAACCTCAACTCGGTCTTCGTCCTGTTGGAGGCTTCCCCACCCAAGAAGGACCCACAGGGACGGCTCAACCTGCGCAAGGTTGCCCGGGAACGTGTCGTCAAGCTTTCGGGTCTCACCACGCCTCTGGCTTGGAAGTCGGGGGAGCCCTTTGGGATACTCGTCAAGGCTTCAGCCAACAACTTTGGGCTGGTAGGATCAGCGTACCTGGAGGGAGTTTTAGAGCTGGATGATGGACTTCTAGTGGAGCAGATAGTCTGTAAGCTTTGTCAATTGCTGTTTATTTCATTAATATTTATTTTATTTTATTACGCGTCCAACAGCGCTACCACCAAATGAAGGGATGAATAAAAATAGTTTGTTTTGGAAATGCAGGCCATGGCCCTTCAGAAAAATTGCAATGTCACTACCAACTTGGCCAGCATGCCCTTGTACAATTTCTCTGATTTGGCCAGCAAAGGCCTGCCCCTGTTTTTCTTAAGATCAAGGCCTGGAAATGGAGAGAGTATGTCAACTTGGGAGAGATTGGAAAGTTTAAGAATCCTGGAATTACATGAATTACATAGAGGCCACAGTGGCCTCTGTTGCCATTAGTCTTGGCCTTGGTTCCTCTTCAAAAGTTTCTCATAGACTTAAAAGTTTTTCCAATTGAAGTGCCTTTTGTAAAATGAAAATTGCCTTACCCTCTTGAAGATAAAATTCCAGGCCTGATATAATTTCAAGACATTCCTTTTTGGTTGAGTGAAAGTACATCTCTAGGTCTTGCGGCCAATTCTAGCCACTGTTGGCATTTTGGTACAAGCCACTTGTGGCCGCTATTGGCATTTTGGTACTTATAAGCCACTTGTGGCCACTGTTGGCATTTTGGTACAAGCCACTTGTGGCCGCTATTGGCTTTTTGGTACAAGTCACTTGTGGCCGCTATTGGCATTTTGGTACAAGCCACTTGTGGCTGCTCTTGGCATTTTGGTACAAGCCACTTGTGGCCGCTATTGGCATTTTGGCACAAGCCACTTGTGGCTGCTATTGGCATTTTGGTACAAGACACTTGTGGCCACTATTGGCATTTTAGTACAAGCCACTTGTGGCCGCTATTTGCATTTTGGTACTTAAGCCAATTGTTACTGCTATTTGGCATTTTGGGTCAAGCCGCTTGTGACCGCTATTTGCATTTTGGTACAAGCCAATTGTGGCTGCTATTGGCATTTTGGTACAAGCCACTCTCTAAAGGTTACAACTGTTGCATTACATGTAAAATGTACATGGTACAACATCACAGTACATGACATTAGTTGCATTAAGTGTCGGGACTCTTTATTTATTAATAATTCCACTTCATTCTTACTGATATCACTTGTTTTCTACTCCCCAGGTGTGGATACCATTGGAGAGCCGTTCAACCTCGTCAACCAGGACCCCAACACCCCATCCCCGCAACACAAACCACCCCAGTCTCCCTTCCAGCGTTCCCCGTCGGGAAACAACGTCATCCAGAGAACCAGCGCCTCCCGGAAGGACCCCACCTTCCTCCGCCGAAAACACTCCCAGGAATTCCTGAAGAAGATGGAGGAGCAACAGCGTCGCTCCGTGTCTCGGAAATCCTCCTCAGAGTCCAGTGACCTCGGCTCCATCTCGTTTGAAATGACAAGCCCTGGACCAGACGACGAGGTGATGTTTGAAACGGAGAATGCCCCCATATTTGAAATTGGGAGCGATCCAATTAACGTCGGCCAAACCGAATGGTCGAACGAGAGTAAACTGTCCTCCGGAGCAGGGCCCTCTGGCGGCACCTCTGTAAAACCACCAAACATTCTGGTGTACACTGGCTCCGACGACAAAACAGCTACGCCCAGATTTGAGACCACTGTGGCTTTCCTTGAAAAATTTCTGCGACGAGATGGTTACGTTATCTACCAGCTGAAAGAAGCCCACCTGTTAACGCATCCGTGGGTTGATAACTGTGCTTTGCTGGTCATTGTTACTGGCACCGAGACAATGGCACAGAATGGGTTGAGGAAGTGCACCGACTACGTCAAATCGGGAGGGCAGCTTCTTGTACTGAGCGGTGGCAGCATCCAGTCCAAGGAGACCCTTGGTGTCAGCACCATCGACTACTCCGCGATCCTGGACAACAACAAGATTCAGTTTAAGGCACTGTGTTCGGGCGATGCGTCGCCTGTCGGCATGTTCACGGGTAGCCAGGTCAAGGTCCTTGCGGAGAGCCAGGGAAATGCAGTCATCACAGAAACATCCTTTGAGGGAAGCACAGGAAAAGTCATTGCATCTCAGGTGAGTACAATGTAGTAGTGTATAATGTTGTGTTTGAAATGGATGGTGGTTTTTATTTTATGTTAATGTATATTTTTGTTAAGCAAGTTCACCCCAAGCGAGCCACTCTTTGTAGGGAGCTACAAGAAGAAAACACTTCGAAACAAATTAAAGTTTGCCTTAGTCATTATGATAAGGCATTTATATTGCGCTTTTCCCAAAATGATCAATGTGTTTTACTGAGGCCCTGTTACAAGAAGAACAATAAAATATCAAATGACAACTTATTGGGAAACAAGTACGTCTTAAGATTTCTTTACAAACTACTACTGAAAAAGAGTCCCGAAATGTTAATTGGAAGACTTTTTCAGAGAGCAGCAAGGACAAGATTTGCAGATCTGATACTTCAAGGAGGCAATGGAGGCCATTGCCTTGGTGCCCCTTGAAATATTCAAATAGAAAGTTTTGGGGAGTTTTGACAGGCGCTTTTTATTTGTGTACAGTACAGGGATCAATGCACAACTAATCTACATTACGAATCGCCGGCTGATATGCCACCAAAAAAAAAGAAGAAGAAAAAAAGGAGTAAATAAAATTTACAAAAATCATAAAATAAAACCATTTAAAATATTCCAGATTGCACAGAAGAGCTCTTAAGACCAAACATGAACTTCAAGTAAAAACAAATTCTAAGTACCTCGTCTCATTTCAGCAAAATTTTCCCCCCAGTTTTGAAACATCCTGGGAGGGAAGAACCCTGCAGTATGAGTATGATCAGGATTATTGTACGTACAGTACTCCGTGCTGTACGTTCAGTATTGTGCACATTATAACACTATGTCAACACGTGTGAGCATCGTGTGTTTGTCATCTGTGCAAGTTTGTTATCACTCCAAGAACAGTTAGAAAACTAAATTACTCCCCGCTGTGAGATTGACAAAAAATATCCCTCGGGATGAGCTCTGAAGTAAATTATCGCCAGCAAATTAAATTTAGTGGGGAACACCGTAGGGACAATGTGCAAAGAATAATTGTATTTATAATGCCCATGTTATTACAGATAATGTATTGTACATGGAGGACCTTTTCAGTGAAGTCAATACGTAAGATGTTGTGAAACATGTACATGTAGGTCACAAAACTCGTAATTAATGTTTGTTGTATAATATCTCAATCATTCAACAATAGTTTGTTAAAATGAAGGTACAATGTATTATCAAAGATACTAGAAACACAAGCAGTGACAAGATACAAGATAGGACACTTGTGCCGTTTTGCACGGTAGCAGATGTAACGCCTTTATACCTACCAACCGCGTGATGGCGCCCTTCCCCATGTGTCAATTTTGCTAGGATTATTGACACAATTTATTGCCGAACACCAAATTTTACGATCTGCCTTCACCTTTTTTAGTTGGTGGGATCGTTTGGCGTAAGTTTTTCCATTTAGTAGGCCCTACTTATTGCGCAAACGATCTTCGGTTTTACCTACATGTACCAAATGACAAGCGGGCTCCCCCATTTTGCGTTTCATGTTTCTGATTAGAGTGTCCTATCTTGGTTTTGGAGTATCTTTGGGGAGGGACAGCATTGTTTTCGGGTTTGAGCTTGATCCAGTAAGCGTGTTTCAGCGACTCTGACCAGAAAAAAGGTTCTGACATAAAACTCAAGGACCTAAACAATTTTCGAAAACTGGTGAAGAAGGTGCAAGACCTTTTGAAAATCAAAATATCCAGCTTTTATTTTGTTGTGGCATAATGGAACTTACATGTACAGTCTTACATGTATGTTAACATTATCCCTAACCACCCATAACCCATCAAACTCCCAGCAGCATGTTTTGTTAGATTCTGCTGGACTGGGTAGTGTACCAGTAAACTGATCATGCTTTACATGGTATCAGGCATACCACCATAAATCAGAGTCCAGAGGTTTTTGTGCATGGTTTACCATATGGTGTTGGATTTTATTGGACTGGGGAAGGATCCTAGTAAATCACCTCGTGGGGGGGGGGGGAGGTTAGGGTTAAAGGAGTACTTGTACATGTTTCAGCACTTGTAATTTTTAAATAAAACCACTTGAAACTAAGTTTATAAACTGAGCCAACAACTTTAGTTACAGTTTGGCTGAACAGCTACATGTACACGTACATAACCGGCACAACCAAACTCGTAAAAATCCTTAAATTAACCCTTAAATTAACCAATAAAGCTTTAACATGTTTCTGGTCTGGCACATGTACATAGCTTTCTCCTGTAATTTCAATTCACTTCAACTAATTAGGCCTATAATACATGCGGGCATCCCTGGACATTTAAAAAAAAAAGAAACACTTGCAAGGGGCCTGTTAGGTTTCTGTTTGCATGCCCGGGAATTTTTTGTCTTGTCATGCACGTCTTCCAGTGCTAAGTGGTTAAAAGGGCAGGTTTTTTTTCTGTCCTTACACTGTAGTTACCTCTGTGAAACTGACTGTAAAATATTTCAAAGGGCACCAAGGCAACATGACCAGGGGCAATGAGGCAAATTGCTATATTGCCTCTGTGATGTATCAGGCCTACACTACAATATTACATGTAACTTATAATCTACAAAACCTTACTGTACATGCCCAATGGAAGGTCGTAAGGCTGTACAACCTTTTTTCCGGGCACAAAAATTACAGCATTTTGCCCCAGCAGAAGGTCACAAGCAATAACATGGCTCTTTTGAAAAAAAGTTGAGCATTTAAGTGTTGTATATTTTGTTGCTAGAATTACATTTAAAACATAATTTTCCATTATGCGGAATTTAACTTTCCTGAATGACTTACAAATAGCAAAAGAAAACAACGACCAAACTTTCACACTCGTTTTTCTTGATACACAATTTGGGACAGTAATTGCTTACGACCTTTTGCCGGTCACGCTTTCGTTACGACCTTCTTCTGGGCACACGATGTACTTACCACATAGTGAACTCATGCCTACATACATGTGTGTACACTTTACTATGCACACGGATTTACATAGAGAACACATGGTACAAGTCGCAAGGTATTTCCTGTAAAAGTTAATGGATTAAAATTAGAATAATTTGGATCTCAGCATGGTCGAAGCTGCTTGGGGTTGCAGGAGCATTTGCAGAATGGGCAAATGGCATTTAAAGATGTAATGTACTGTACATGTACATGTTCATGTCATATATTTTTTATGACCAATTTGCTCGTATTGTGAATTGGTACAAGCATTTCATCAGCAATCGTTAACCATCCCAAACCTTCCAAAACCCGAGTGCATTAATTCTGTTGGACTTACATACATATGACTGTACTATTAAGCCTGATGATGCTTTACATGGGATGAGGCATAACATATTATATATAACTGACACACAGATCCTTGTCATTTGATTGGTGGAACTTACATCACATGATATTCACTATTCGCCCATGGGGAATAGTATTTCCCATTCAATAGTTAGGATCATCCTTGTTCCCAATGTTTTGGAGCAGTAGAGCGCCGCTGCTATAACAAAAGAGCACCTGTGCAAAAGGTTGTAATATTATCACACCCCACGTATTGCGCTGTTCTACCTCCGCGTATTGCGCTATTTTAATCTGCGCATGAAGTTTGTTTGAAGATAAATTCGTTATCATGCGCGCGTGGAGTACGGAAAAATATAGTGCGTCTGTCTCACAAGGTTGGTGTCTACATGGAGTCGTCCACGTTCTTTGGATAGAAGGGATTTTAGAATTTTCAAAGTGTGGGGTGGACAAGGAACTGTGTCTATTTTGATTGTGTGTTTATTGTAAAAAAAAAATTAAATGACAAGGATCTATGCCAGTTATGAAAAAAAATATGACTATTAAGTGGCTCAGAGTGCAATGGGGGGAATATTATCGCAAGGTAAAATTTTGGCTGTTCCATTTCACTTGGCTTCGCCTCGTGAAATGGAACAGTCCAAATTTTACCTTGGGATAACATTCCCCCCATTGCACTCTGAACCTCTTAATATTTGTATACTACCCCTATAACACCCCTTACAGTCTGCCTTTTAAATGGTTCAGAGTGCGTCAAATGATATGTTTTATTTTACAAGAAGATGCGCGAACGCGACGCACTATACCTGTGGCAACCAATGTACTATCCCATGGCAACCAATGTACTATACCCAAGCAACCAATGTACTATACCCATAGCAACCGATGTAGTATATCCAAGCAACCGATGTAGTATATCCATAGCAACAACTGTTTCTTGGCCGTTACCAATACATCTAGGCACAATTTAGTGTGTATGGGGTGTTATAAATATATATTGACTGCTTTTACTTGTGCTATGGTTAAACATACGACCACCTTAGTGATCCTTGGAACGTTTTATTTTATAAAGAAACCTGTGGGCGATCACCTCAGGAGTTGCAGTTTTAACCACAGCACTCAAAGCAGTCAATATTTGTATAGGCCTACTACTTGTACATGTATTGTACGTGTGAAGGTTATAATAAAGATATTTTTCTAGAGGATTAGGTTGAAAAACACACTCAATTTTGTTGTCTTTAATGCAGTTTTGTACCACATTTACACACATGTACATGTAGAAAGCATAAAATTTTGGATACTTCAATGTAGTAAGCATCTTTTTAAGAAAATATAACCTGTGTTGTGTCCCTTCTGAAATTGTTTAGCAAAAAGGAGCTTACATTTTAAACGTTGGTTTGCTAAGTTAGTTATGCACAGTGGTGTAACCTGGGGGGGGGGGGGTGCTTGAACCCACCTGCTCAGAACCCTTGACTTCCCCCACCTCTTGCCTCCTTCAGAGAAAAATCATTGATTCCTTCATATCCAGTGGGAGAATTGTGTGAATAGAAAGGGGTTTTATATAATGTGTCTGTTTTTTTGCAATAAAAAGATTTTGTTTGTGCATAGGCCTACCCTGTAAACAAAGACTGATTGCAAAACTGAATGCATTGACTGTATGGTTCAGAACATGTACATCAACTACAAGATTGTAGTTGTATCAGTATTTACATGACGTGTACATGTTGCAGTATACAAATTTTATATAGCGCCAAATCTGTCAAATTGACGCTCAAGACGTTTTACATTCAGTAAAAACAAACACCTCCTCCTTACCTAAAATTCTTTAAAAAGCCACTAGAAAAAGGCCACGAAAATAATACCAAAATAAAAGAGAAGAATACTATAGAAAACCCAGGTGAAAACAATTTTTTAAATGAGACGGCCACCATTAAATCTTACACTAAGAAAACTAGTAAGAAGTAAACCATTAAGAAGTCTTCCCTGCAAATGGTGTCTCTTGGATTTAGGCTAGACCTTTCTTTTGCAACGTCGCTGCCCGAGTTTTTTGCCAACCAAGGTTGGAGAAACTATGGGGAGCCATCAATGCAAAACAAAAGCAGAAACTCACAATTTGTAAAAAAATGTCACACAAATGCTCAAAAATACTGTTGAATTTGTTGGAAACAAACCAACCCAATAATGGGATGTATTTTTTGTTTCAATAAGAAAGTTTGCAAAAATGTTGAATTTGGTCTTGAAGCTTCTCTCAACAGGACTGAATGTTTAGGTAACATTTGTCAGTCCATGCTAACCAGCGCCGTTTGTTTAAATCAATAGAAAGTACAAGCCTCCAGAGTAATTTCTGTAGTTCTGGTTCTGTGGTTCTTGTTCTGATAATCTGATAATAACTAGAAAATCATTTTTTGTCACATTACAAAAAACAAGGTGTTCGTGGATGATGTCATCAAAGGTTGAAATTATCCAATGATGACCCCATTAATACATTTGAACCTGAAACTATGGCTTTTTTAATAGTTTTTGCTTCAACTTCAAGTTTGAACTAGAAGACAAGGTCAAATTGAGGTCATCTCTGTGTGACTCTTAATCATTTTTCAAAGACCTGTCCAATGTATGGATTGTAAACATCCAAAATGTGGTTCAGGAGTCATGATTTTTTAAAATACTAAACTTTGAATTATTGTAATTCAACACCCAATGACGCCATTGCGACGTCATGAAAATTGTGTCGTCTTCATATTGAAGTTCAGTTGTCTGATGAGTTACAAGTCTTAATTTAGTTCCAATCTTGAGTTATGCTTTAGAGAAGAGTTGCGAGGAAGAAGAAGATGGAAAAGAAAAAAATTAACAAAAAGCGCAGTTGCATAAACACCTAATTATGCACAATAGGTGTTGAAATAGCAACAAATACTATTGCCTTCAGCAAAACTTCTCTTTTAAGGCCCCAGCTCAACATTGGTAAACTGACCTTAAATGCTTTCATTCTTTGCACAAATCAAGATATTTGTAATAAAACCAACCTGTGAAAATGTCAGCTCATTTCGTTGTTTCATTTGCGAGAAAACGGTAACAATGCATTCAGCATTTTTGTACGCATTCCTATAGGCAGAGTTTTCGTCTCACTGAGACGAAAACTAATTTTGGATCTCATTTCATTTACTATTTAAAATCGATAACACTTCCGGAAGAAATATTTCAAGGAAAGTTTTCTACCATCATTATCTTTACACCATATAAGGTATGTAAATCTGTAAACATTTAAATATTTTTCTTTTTACCAATGTTGAGCTGGGGCTTTAAATGGATACTCTTCCAAAGACTGATATTCTATCGTCCCTTTAAAATTCTTTCACCGCATGTCCACCAGGATAGTTACACATCCTGATGTACCTCTGTCATGCATGCCTGCTATTCAATATGAATCAGGTTCAGTTGCTAACAGCTGCCGTACTATTTAGCCCCAGATATGTTGGGGCGATCATCGAGCAGCAACTGGCTCTCACAATAGGAAGAATCTTTACCATCATTGTGGCGATGGAGTAACACGTCTTGTAAATGTCATATTATTCTAACTTAATGCCAAGCTCGTCAGCTGTGGATACGTGTGCAGTATACTTTAAATAGAACATTATTTTCGTTTTACTCTACACTGATGTGTCTCATGCATTGTATACTCAGTACTTTCCCCGAATCCTGTCATACGTGTGGAAAAAAAACCACAGACATACATGTACATTATTACTCGGGTGGGATTTGAACCCACAACCTTTGCCATTCTAGAGAAGATGTTTTACCAGTAGACAACTGAGCTTACCCGGTAGCTAGAAGCCATTTGGAATCCTACATAGTATATATTTTAATAGTGGGTACCACAATGATTTGATAGATCTTAGGACTGGACCTACATGGAGGCCATGGCATCTGTTGCCCTGGTCTTGGCCTTGGTGCCCCTTCCAATGTTTCCCATAGACTTGAAGATTTTCCACTGGAAATGCCCTTTGTGAAATGAGAATGGCCTTGCCCTCTCAGAGATGAAATTCCAGGCTTAGATATTAAATTTGCATCAAGGATAAAGAATATTATTTGTGTTTTTACCTGACACCGATGTGTGTGGAAAAGCGCTGAGTACTCGGTACTTTCCCCGAGTCCTGTGGGAAACCCCCCCCCCCAAAAAAAAAAAAAAAACACCAAAAAACAAAACAAACAACAACAACAACACATTTGAAACAGATTCATCAGAATTCTTCAATAACATGAATGAATAAAAGTTCTATAATAAAAATCCAGAGAATGGAGGTACTCACTCGAAATAGTTCAGTTCCTATCAAGAGCCTTGTTCACTCCGGCTGTGAGCAATTTGGATCTCAAGCAGGGGCAGGAACAAAATGAACAAGGACGAGGAGGCATACAAACCTGGACAGAATCTGCGACCAGATAATTTTCAATACAATGACAACCTTCAAAAGTGGTTACTTCATCTCAGCCACCAAGGTTTGCCAAACTATAACCACAAAATTCACAGCCAAGTGAACAAGGTTCCTGATAGGAACTGAAATATTTTAAGGGATTTGTGTTATAGAACTTTTTATTCATTCAACAACAACACAGGCGTATTAGTGCTCTAAGCAGTAGGCTAGGCTATATATGTACACGTACAGGCACAGTACTTTCGTTAAGAAACTCTGCTGTACATTGTACATCTATAGCCAGCTGATTTGTGATGTAGCTTTAAATTATTCTAATAAAACCGTCGCTGATGAAACCATTATCAATTTTACCACTGTGCCCGACCTTTATATCTCTATTAGCATTTAATGAGTAGGACATTTGACAACACCTTCATAATGAGTAAAGGGTCTGTTGGAATTTTAATTTCATTGATGGTAAGGTGGAGCGTTGCGATGGTGTTAGGCTGATTGCAAGTACATCTGCACACAGGCCAGGGCCCAATTTCATAGAGCTGGTTAAGCACAAACAGTAGCTAAGCACAACTAAATTATGCTTACCAGACTAAGGTAACCAGCCAAATTAGCATGTCACATGTACGATCTGTGCCTGGTATCCTGCTTATTTTTGCTGAGCAGAAAATTTTTAAGCACTATTTTCTGCTTAAGCAGCTCTATGAAATTGGGCCCAGATACTTGGTTCTTGTAACCCTTGGTTCAATGAGGGACTTTGTGAGTCTGTACTTGGAATGTTTCAAGGGATACCATAACAGTTCTTGTAACTTTAGTCTGGTGGTAAAGTGGTGCTTCAATGAGGGACTTTGTGAGTCTGTACTTGAAACTTTTCAAGGGATACCATAACAGTTCTTGTAACCTTAGTCTGGTGGTAAAGTGGCGCATCAATGAGGGACTTTGTGAGTCTGTACTTGGAATGTTTCAAGGGATACCATACCAGTTCTTGTAACTTTAGTCTGGTGGTAAAGTGGTGCTTCAATGAGGGACTTTGGGATTCTGTACTTGGAATGTTTCAAGGGATACCATACCAGTTCTTGTAACTTTAGTCTGGTGGTAAAGTGGCGCTTCAATGAGGGACTTTGTGAGTCTGTACTAAGACGTTTCAAGGGATACCATACCAGTTCTTGTAACTTTAGTCTGGTGGTAAAGTGGCGCTTCAATGAGGGACTTTGTGAGTCTGTACTTGGAACGTTTCAAGGGATACCATACCAGTTCTTGTAACTTTAGTCTGGTGGTAAAGTGGTGCTTCAATGAGGGACTTTGTGAGTCTGTACTTGGAACGTTTCAAGGGATACCATAACAGTTCTTGTAACCTTAGTCTGGTGGTAAAGTGGCGCTTCAATGAGGAACTTTGTGAGTCTGTACTTGGAACGTTTCAAGGGATACCATACCAGTTCTTGTAACCTTAGTCTGGTGGTAAAGTGGTGCTTCAATGAGGGACTTTGTGAGTCTGTACTTGGAACATTTCAAGGGATACCATACCAGTTCTTGTAACTTCAGTCTGGTGGTAAAGTGGCGCTTCAATGAGGGACTTTGTGAGTCTGTACTAAGACGTTTCAAGGGATACCATAACAGTTCTTGTAACCTTAGTCTGGTGGTAAAGTGGGGCTTCAATGAGGGACTTTGTGAGTCTGTACTTGGAACGTTTCAAGGGATACCATACCAGTTCTTGTAACCTTAGTCTGGTGGTAAAGTGGCGCTTCAATGAGGGACTTTGTGAGTCTGTACTTGGAATGTTTCAAGGGATACCATACCAGTTCTTGTAACTTTAGTCTGGTGGTAAAGTGGCGCTTCAATGAGGGACTTTGTGAGTCTGTACTTGGAATGTTTCAAGGGATACCATACCAGTTCTTGTAACCTTAGTCTGGTGGTAAAGTGGTGCTTCAATGAGGGACTTTGTGAGTCTGTACTTGGAATGTTTCAAGGGATACCGAAACAGTTCTTGTAACCTTAGTCTGGTGGTAAAGTGGGGCTTCAATGAGGGACTTTGTGAGTCTGTACTTGTAACGTTTCAAGGGATACCGAAACAGTTCTTGTAATCTTAGTCTGGTGGTAAAGTGGTGCTTCAATGAGGGACTTTGTGAGTCTGTACTTGGAATGTTTCAAGGGATACCGAAACAGTTCTTGTAACCTTAGTCTGGTGGTAAAGTGGGGCTTCAATGAGGGACTTTGTGAGTCTGTACTTGTAACGTTTCAAGGGATACCATAACAGTTCTTGTAATCTTAGTCTGGTGGTAAAGTGGGGCTTCAATGAGGGACTTTGTGAGTCTGTACTTGGAACGTTTCAAGGGATACCATAACAGTTCTTGTAACCTTAGTCTGGTGGTAAAGTGACGCTACAATGAGGGACTTTGTGAGTCTGTACTTGGAACGTTTCAAGGGATACCATACCAGTTCTTGTAACCTTAGTCTGGTGGTAAAGTGACGCTACAATGAGGGACTTTGTGAGTCTGTACTTGGAATGTTTCAAGGGATACCATAACAGTTCTTGTAACCTTAGTCTGGTGGTAAAGTGACGCTACAATGAGGGACTTTGTGAGTCTGTACTTGGAATGTTTCAAGGGATACCATACCAGTTCTTGTAACTTTAGTCTGGTGGTAAAGTGGGGCTTCAATGAGGGACTTTGTGAGTCTGTACTTGGAACGTTTCAAGGGATACCATAACAGTTCTTGTAACCTTAGTCTGGTGGTAAAGTGACGCTACAATGAGGGACTTTGTGAGTCTGTACTTGGAATGTTTCAAGGGATACCATAACAGTTCTTGTAACCTTAGTCTGGTGGTAAAGTGACGCTACAATGAGGGACTTTGTGAGTCTGTACTTGGAATGTTTCAAGGGATACCATAACAGTTCTTGTAACCTTAGTCTGGTGGTAAAGTGGTGCTACAATGAGGGACTTTGTGAGTCTGTACTTGGAACGTTTCAAGGGATACCATAACATACCGCAACTTTACTTATTTATTTATTTATTTATTATTTACTCCGGGAAAACCCTTCAGTGAAGCACTGTTTTTCAAAGGTGCCCAGCTAAAAAAGCATCTACAATAGGAAAGATACAAAAAACATAAAAAGGCTGCAAAAAGATACATGAAAAAACAACACTAAAGTTTAAGACAGAAAACAGTGAAATAAGAGGGTGGCAAGTAAATACATAAAACCACATGACATAAAAGAACAAATCTGAGCCAGCCAGTTACCAAAGGCATTGAAAAAGGATGAGAAATTAAAAGACCATTAAACCTCTCAACACAATTAAAATAAACGTATAGGACCCCCAAAAAGCAATAACACTAGAATACCAGATACTTGTAGGTGTGTTTCAAGCTGGCTAGGGTGGGGGTAAGGGAACTTTGACTGCAGCAGGGAGGCTGTTAAACAACTTGCCAACTGTTCCTGTTTTTCCTGGGGTTGTCCCTGTTTATAAGTTCCGATTTTCAGGGAAGGTACATGTACATGTATCTATATAGTTAACACCAAAGGGTCATTCCATGTCAAATCAACCAGAGGTCCCCAGGTGACCCTCTCAGATTTACATAAAACTTTGTTAAACTGTTCCTCTATGGCCAAAATGAACACACCCAAAAAGGTAAATTCATACCCCATTTCGTTCCGAGTACATTTAAAAGAATTTCTGAAATTAATTTTTTTTTTTCTCTGCAGATCCCTCTTCAGCTGGTCTCTCCAGAGAGCCTGGTTCCTGACACAGAAGCCTTCTCTGACCTCAAGCAGTCCAACGAAAGGCGGCATGCTGTGACCCTTGACCTCCTGGGACATCTGGGGTTACAGTGCGCAACCTCTGAGGCGCCAGAGTTGACGTGTGGCTTTTTACTTGCAACTACTGAGGTATAAAAACAAAAAAACAAAAAAAACAATTCTATAGTGTATCGATGCTTTTTTTCATGTTTGATGTAGCAGAGCTACAACCACCTTTGGAAGGGCAAGGCCATTTTTATATTTTTGCTTTGGGCATTACCACCGAAAAGTCTAAAGGGCACCAAGTCCACGTCCAGGGGGCAACAGATCTAGAGGCCATGGTCTGGTACATGTACATGTATGGAAGGCCTAATTTATAGAGAATGGGAAAAATGGATGCACGGGTAGCCTTCCCCATGAAATAAGCTAAACATTTGCGCATGTATACAGACACTACACTCTTAAAACTGAAGAATTGAATCCAACACGTGTGTGCAGTCAGTGACTACACTTTGAAAGTGTTAAACCCAACATTTTAAAATGTTACATGCAGCATGTAAAACTTGTAATCTTACCTTTATACTGTTAATGCAGCATTTAAAGTGTTGATTCAACAATTTCAATGAAAACAAATTGAAAGTGTTGAATTAACACTTAAACTGTTGGATTCAACTCTTTGGCGTTTGATTTGACATTTTAAAATGCTGGATTTAACATTCAAAATGTTGCAGGCCTGACTGCTTTGTTCTTGAAAGGGCACGGGCACCAAGGCATTTTCTCCATGGTAAAGGGCCACCTCTATGAGGAAATTGTAAATTTCTATTGGAACATTTCAAGGGCACCAAGGCAATGACCAGGGGCAACGGAGGCAATTGCCTCCGTTGCCTCCGTGAAGTATCAGGCCTGATGTTGGATTCAACACTTTCAAAGTGTAGTCACTGACCGCACACATGTAAGTGTTGGATTGAACAGTTCAGTTTTTAGCGTGTATTAGTGGGGCAAACGTCATAGAGTTGTATACTAGTCACATGCACAAACGCATGCATCACGCCACCATCAGCCCATACAAAAAGGCGCGATGTTCCCTCATTTTGCCCACCAGTAGTGTTAGTGCGCATGCGCAATGTGCAATACCTCTGGAAAATTTTAAAGTCTAAAAAAAAATATTATGGTTGGGCATGAAGTCCATGTCCTGGGGCAACAGATGCAATGGTCTCGGTGTAATTCCAGGCTTGAATACAGAATGAGTGAGATGGCGGAAGAATTGAGCAAAAGGCCTTTGAACAACACTTTGCATTCTGTATAGTGCTATACATAAACAAGTGCTCAAGAAGACTTGGCTATTTTGCAAAGACTGTTACTTCTGGAAAATCTTAAAGTCTAAAAAACAATATTATGATTGGGCACAAAGTCCATGTCCAGGGGCAACAGATGCCATGGTCATGGTGGAATTCCAGGCCTGAATGAGCGAGATGGCTGCAGAATTAAGAAAAGGCCTCCATTATTTTGCATTACTGCCAAGTGCTCTTTGTACTCATGGAGACTTCAGAGCTGCCTACTCTCGCTGATTCTGCAGAAAATTCCCTGAAAATGAACCAATCTAAGTTCCATGTTCTGATAAACAAATTTGAAAATCTCCCTGAACAGGGAAACTTTTTCCCTTATTGGGTTGAATGCAATTCGAAATATCTCCCTGATTCTTGTAGAAAATCTCCATGACCGCAAGAAGCAAATATTGGTAGCTCTGAGACTCAAATAATAATAATGGGTTCTTATATAGAGCGATTCCAAGTATGATTATTGCGTTTCGAGCATTATTACCCCTGGTCACTGGGCCATTTATTTCATTCCGTAAACCATCTCACCTCCCTGGGGAGTATACAGCCTGTGCTGCCAAATATGTAGCGCACCAAGCTAAATCAATCACAAGAACCATCTCTACCCTCACAGGTACCCATTTACCCCTGGGTGAAGAGAAGCAATTATAGTTAAATGCCTTGCCCAAGGACACAAGTGTCATGACCGGGATTCGAACCCCCACCCCGATGACATCCACCAGAACTAAATGAACTAAACCACTCGGCAACAACCCGAGGAATATGCCTGTGGGTAGTTTTTCTCACAGGACTCAGGAAAGTACTTAGTATACAGTGCTTAACACACATCGGTGTATGGGTTAAAAAAAACCACAAATAATATTCTTTATCCCCGATGCAAAAATTAACATCTATTACAATGGTTTGCTGTACCTGCTGCTAATAGGATTCAAACTGCTTCTAGCTACCGGGCAATCTCGGTAGTCTAGTTGGTAAGACATCTGCTCTAGAATGGCGGGGGTCGTGGGTTCGAATCCCACCCGAGGAATACCCCTGTGGGTTTTCTTTTTACAGAACTCAGGAAAGTACTGAGTATGCAGTGCTTAACAGACATCGGCGTACGGGTAAAAAAAAAAAAATCAAAAAATAACACGCAAGCAATTTCCCTCCCCAGGACTCGCAAAATCTGTTTTGCCGCTACCGGTGATTTATAACAGTTGTGTCATCTATCCCAGTGTTTATTATACACTGGGGTGGTAGAGGCGTCACAACACATGGCATGTATACATGTGCTATATACATGTGCTGTAATAGACTCAGCTGGATTTAGGACGCGTCGGCATTTCATATTTTCTATTCTTTGATTGTTGGGGGGGGGGGGGGGGGGGGGGGATATGCCTCGTAGTGATGAACATGATTTCTGTTTGTTGTTGTTCCGCATAACTTGCGCCGCCTTTCCCCGCTCATCAGTTATCGCTCGTCTGTTTATGAATTTTGATGTTTTTGTTTTGATGGAGGGAGGCTTCCCAAATGGCATCTTTGTTTTTGCCGTTTGTCATATTTGAAATACATTTGGGAATTTATACGAATTAATTTAGAATATGAAAAAAAAACAGGAAATGCTGTGAGTAATTAAATGTAGTCGTCGCTTCAAGGTATGGTGCATGATTGGTAAGGGGCCATTCAGAATACTCGGGTTTGAAAATTTCAATTTTATTTATTTAATTTTTTTTTTCAAAGTTGTTGTGACCCACCCACCCACCCCAGTTTTTGATTTTTAGATTTTTAGTATACCGGGAAGAACAAAGTAATGAAACAAAGATTTAGATCAATGCTCTTCCAGCTCAGGAGTTTTCAATGGCTTTTCCTGGCTTCCAACTTGTATACATGTACATGTAGTTGAAAAAGCATATGAAATTGCCAAGCACTAAAAACTTTCTATATTTATATTTTGACAGGCTCGCCCACGGCGGACAACAAATCGAAGTGGTTTTATTGGAAATACATATGTGGGCACATACTATGGAGAAAACTATAAAAAAAAATATTAAAAAATCCCTGATTAACCCTTTATTCCTTGATTTCTTTCTTGATAACATGTCCTTCAAATTTGGTGAAATTTTGAACTGTTCGTTCACTGCAAACAAGAGCTTGGAAGTGAACACTCCCCCCCCAAAAAAAACAACAAAAAAACACAAAAAGCAAAAAATAAAACGGTGATGTACAAGGCTTGAAATAACCACTGGACCACTGGCCTAATTCCTACCTTCTGGCCGCCGTCATCACATGACGATTGGCTACTATTCTGACGCATCTCATGGTCTCCTGCCTCCATGCTGTTCTGTCCTGAGCGAGACGCTACAAAGCTCTTTCCTGTCCATTTGTTGATGTTGTCAATCCATTGTTTCCTTTTGACGCCCTCTCCTTCTTGTTCCCTCTGCCATTCCTTCTGTTAGCTGGAGCTCGAAAAGGCTTCCGCTGCCTCTGATGATGTGACCAAAGTAGTTGAACTTTCCTTTCACTACCTCTCCTGGAAGCTGTCTCCCCACTTCTAGTTCCTGCAGGATGCTTTTGTTTGTTCTTTTTTTCTTTTCATTTGATCCCAACCATTCTTCTCCAGATCCACATTTCAGCAGCTATCAGCAGCCTAACAGTCCATTAAATTTAGCACTGGGTCAGTAAACCCCACAACCGGACCCAGACATGCAGTCTTGTGTTTTTTTCAAAACATACTTTATTACTGGCACAATATTTGGTAAATTATTGTTAAACTCTTTCTTCACTTTCCAGGCCATATGTCCGTCTTTTGTGACATACGTAAAGGTCATGGATTAAGTTATTATTTTTCGCCATGAAGAATCATGAACAGCCTAGGAATATACAAAAAAAGACGGACATGATAGTTATTTTTGTCTCATTCTCTGACGCCTCTCTCTTACAAAGTTATCTTTTTGGCCCATTAGTGTGGAATTGGTCACATACAAACCAGATGCAGCAAGATGCAACATGTTCAGCATGGTGCCCATCATGGTGCTCGTGTGAGCTATAAGTAAGAGGTTGCTACAAAAGCCAGTTTTCATGTTTTGCCATGATGCAATGAAATTATGTTCTTCAAAATATATGGCCTAGGCAGGGCTCGAGCTTAGCACTAGCCCGGCGTACATTGTCTAGTAAAAACTGTTATGGGCTAGTAAACATCAGTTCTCAACTTGCCCAGTGGGCTACTAAAAACTGTGCAACTTACTTGTTTATAATGCTCATACTTCTTCCTTTTCAGATGTGAATAATACATTTTAGAAATGTGTTAATTTATTTTTGAGTGTGTGAGTGTAACTTCATTTGACTGCTATAAACTGGTTGTGATCGCTAACATTAGTGTATGGTAGATACATTTATGACAATACATGTAAATGTTTAAAATTTGGGCATCGAAAACTTCCTGTGGGCAAGTAAAATGCACAGTTTACTAGCCCCTTGGGCTACTTTACAAAAAGCTTAAACGCAAGGCCTGCTAGGATTTTGGGCATTTCTTAAATACAATCTTAAAACGCATATATCTGCATACTTTTACCTAAACTGACCTGAAAATTTGAGTTTATTTTGGGCTCTCGACTGCTGTAACTTGAATGTTTTTATAATCAAGGACCAACAGATTATACATTTGTCTGTTTCTATCCCACAGAAAGCCTCTGCAGCATTTTTGTCATCCATCAAACCAAATCTCAAAGAAGACAAGTTGCCCAGCCGTTATGTCACCATGCAATTTTCCCCGAACCCGCCAAAGGTCACCGCTGTGACCCCAGATCTTCTCCCAATTATCACTGGCCAAATGTCGCCTCCAGAGGGCACATTCAACTTTGCTGTCTACAAGAAGAACTTGACTGCGAAAACTTGCGGGAATGTGGTGCTGTACACCGAGGTGGTACCAACCACTATGACGCTTTTTGAAAGGTAAAGATTGGATACATGTAGGATATCGATGATTATTTATGGCTTGTCGTGGCAGAGCGGTCTAGTGCACCGGACTTGAGTTCTGGTGGCTAAGTCATCAGGAATTGGGTTCGAATCCCGGCCATAACACTCATATCCTCAATAAAAATAAAATAATAATATTAATCAGTTTGTATATAGCGCTTTATCACAGCCGAAGGCTGTCTCAAAGCGCTTCTGACATTACTACCCCTGGTCACTGGGCCATTTATTTCATTCCCTAAGCCATCTCAGCTCCCTGGGGAGTATACAGCCGGTGCTGCGAGTAACCGCGCTCCAAGCTAATCATTCACATGAACCACCTCTGCCCTCACAGGTACCCATTTACTCCTGGGTGGAGAAAAGCAATTACAGTAAAGTGTCTTGCTCATGGACACAAGTGTCGCAACCGGGATTCGAACCCACACTCTGCTGATCAGAAACAGCAGAGCTTGAGTCCGGTGCTCTTATCCGCTCGGCCACGACCCGCCAAGACACTTGTTTTGTTTTGATTTGATAGCATATCAGTGATTATTTATGGCGTGTTGTGGCCGAGTGGTCTACACAGGACTCAAGTTCTGGTGGCTAAGTCATCAGGGTGAGGGATTGAATCCGGTCATAACGCTACTGTTCTTTAACAAGATACAACTATAATTGCCTCTCATCACCCAGGGGTAAATGGGTACCTGTGAGGGCAGAGATGGTTCATGTGATTGATTTAGCTTGATGTGGTATTGACTTGGCAGCATACTAAGGCTGTATGCTCCCCAAGGGAGCTGAGATCAATGGCCCAGTTACCGTGGTAATAGTGTTTATGCGACATGAGCGTCAACAATTTGTGGATAGCGGCGCTATATAAATGTCTATTGTTATTATTGTTGGTCTTTAAACAAAGGCACAAATCTATGGTGATTTTGAATCAATGTCAATCACTGTTGCAAAAAGAAGAGTTTGTTTCTGTGTTAAGGACCAGATGATTTCAGATCTAATCAATTGGAAACTCCCTACAGAGAGAGAAGACCAATGAACTATGTATTTGGATGCGATTGTCAAGGACATACAACAAGAACGTGATGACTTAGCCTATCTGGCACTAGTCGCCTGGAGGGACATCGGGATTCAATCTCGGCCAGAGTCGATGATTATATATAATCACAATGATAAAATTGATGATGGTTTTATCTTTCAAAGGTGTGACACATGATTGATTATTCGGAAGAGAACAATTATTCCAATCCTCTTGTTTTCCAAAAAGACTGCAAGTCTCGCTTGAATTCGAAAAACATTGGGCACCATTGAAGCGCACAAGTAATGTACGCGGGAACCCAATGTTTCTCAATCCCTCTTCTTAGATTGTTGGCGCACGTATTTTATGAATAAAGTTGGATATTAAAATTAATTCTTCTCTTTGAACTCTAGCATTATCTGTTTATGTTTGTATCAGCTTCATGTTCAAGGTGCCAGAAGACGTAAGTGTCGTCACCATAGCAACCCGTATGACCCAAGGAAAAGGTAAGCATCGAAAATGTAGTGTGCTGTGGCCGAATGTTTTAGTGCGACAGACTCAAGTTTTGGTGGCTAAGTCATCAGGATGTGGGTTCGAGTCCCAGACATGACACTTGTGAGCAAGACACTTGACTATAAATGCTTCAAATAGGAGAAGAGGCAGTTATGTTTGTCTTGCAACGGATTCGTTTACCCCTCCCTGTTCTTAGCTGTGCTGTGAAGAGACTTTGAAATCTTTGAAATATTTCCTTAGTCACAAACAAGCCTCAAAAGCGTCTTTGCTGAAGTGGCTTCCAAAAAAATGTGCATGCTTAGAATCAAGAGTTAGCACTTGTCAATAAACATGTAGCTCTCTATGCAAGAGACTAACTTTATACATGTCTGGATAACCAGGGAATCAAGAAGTGGTTTTTGTTTTGGCGGTGGTGGTGGGAGGTGAAGGTACAAGCTCCCCTAGCCTCTTGATCTTTTTCTCTCTTCAGGGCGTGGTGGGAATAAATGGCTGGGGCCGATTGGTTGTGCGATGTTCTCGCTTCATGTGCGCGTGCCTTCTGGCTCGGAGCTGGCTGATAAACTGCCGTTCCTCCAACACATTGCATCTACAGCCGTTGTGGAGGCTGTCTGTACAATCAAAGGATACGAGGTAGGTTGGCATTGAAAGGACACGGTGCAGTATTTGTGGTGGAGAGAAACAGGTAGTCTAACATTTACAAGTATCTAATCTGCTTAATCTCTTGATCTATAAGTGCTGTGTCGTGGCTGAGCGGATTAAAGAACACTGGACTCAAGCTCTGGTGTTTCTGATCAGCAGAGTGTAGGTTTGAGTTCTGGTCGTGACACTTGTGTCCTTAAGCAAGACACTTAACCATTATTGCTTCGTCCTTCGGAGGGGACGTAAAGCTGTAGGTCCCGCGTGTTGTGTAATGCACGTAAAAGAACCCAGTGACACTTATCGCAAAGAGAAGGGGTTCGCCCCAGTGTTCCTGGTTTGATTGGCTGCAGATTGCGCCGCAGCACCTTTTAACTGCTACTTGGGTGCTATGTAAAGGAACTTCAAATCACAACTCCGCATACCTTGCAGGAAAAAATACTGAGCGCTTTGAAACGCCCATCGGGTGTGATAAAGTGCTATATAAGAACTGCGTATTATTAGTATTAAAAGTGATGCCCCCTGCCAAAATTAGGCACTTCTCGGAAATAGTGGAATGGCATTTATCTTGTGTCGTGGGCGAGCTGTTTAGTGCATTGGACTCAAGTTCTGGCCTTGATAGATTTTAAAAACTCAAGGGTTTAAAGAGAGATACAGCTTCAGTGTTACCCCAAATGTACCCTCTTGCCACTTTTTCTTTATCTTCTGTTGTCATGCAGAACATTGACATCCGACTCAAGTGGCCTAATGACATCTACTACAGTGACAAGATGAAACTAGGCGGTGTGATTGTCAACTCCAGCTTCCTGGACAATGTGTTTCATGCTATCATTGGTAAGTTTAGATCAGTGTCTCTGGGCGGATTACATCGGCCCAGTGTTTCTTCTGGGAATTGGCCTATCTATGATAATAATTCAGGCATGCAACTCTTCCACGGATCCGCGGATTTCTGCGTTTTTGAAAAAAATCCCGCCATTCATGAAAAATCCGCGTTTAAAAAATAAATGCCGCTGAATTAAAAGTTACTTTAAAAAATACAATTATTGTGCGAGTTAGAAAAAACACATACAAGTCATGTATATGATATCGACAGATAAAGTCTGGCTCCGTGGTAGTTTACTTTTTTTTTTTGCATCCAAAATAAATTTCCTATTCGTTTTCGGCCTCCATAGCGGGCCCGTTAAACCATGGTTAAAACATCATATTGGCAGTTTGCATTTAGAAATGCGCACTGAAAATATTGGCTTGTCGAAAATTTTCCTCTTTTTTGGGGGTTGATGAGTTGCATGCCTGATATAATTAGAGTGTCGTGGTCGAGTGGTCTAGTCCGCTGAACTTAAGTTCTGTAGTTTACAGAATGTGGGTTCAAATCCCGGCCTGGCCAGTAGCAACACTTGTGTCCTTGATCGAGACACTTTACTATAATTGCTTTGTCCTTCGGATGGGACGTTAAGTCGTAGGTCCCGTGTACTAGGATGGGTAGTGCACGTTAAACAACACAGAACACTTACCATGAAAGAGTAGGGGTTTACCCCGGTGTTTCTGCTTCAGATAAATTCATAATAATAATATTAATAATATGATAATAGTAATTATAGTAATAGTAATACTAAAGCTAGGCAACTTTTAGCCGTATCACAGTGCCTTACACTGTTACTGGGCATTTGGCATTCCTAAAACCATCTCAACTCCTTTGGAGTATGCAGCACCAAGTATACAGTGCTTAGACATCGAGAGGCTTCCACCATTGTTCATTCATTGTATTTTGGCTCAATGACGGTAAGTCAGATTGGGCCGGCAATCGAGCCATGGTTCCGTGTTTAGTGCCACTCCTTTGCCATAGGTAACGGCTGATGTTTTGCAAATTCATGCAGCGTGAATTTGACATTTTTTTGGCCGAGCAACAAAACGGACGATCCAACAAAGAGAATCTTTCTTCTCTTGACATTGTCAAGTCAGGGTTTCTTTGTGCCAGAGGTTCCATCAAAGAAAAAAAAAAGATTCCGGCAATTCTGCCACAAGAATCCCATCAGGGGAACAGGACAAAAACAAAAACCAAGAAATCCCGGCGGCAACTGGTGAAATAAACTTGGTCATTCCAAATCCAGGGAGTTATTCTTTCCTTTCTTTATTACTTTCGTTCGTAGGATGTGGTTTTAATGTCAGCAACAGTGACCCAACGATCTGCATTAACGATCTGGTGCAACTTCACAACAAACAAACCAACAGCTCCCTCCCCCTACTGTCAACGGAACAGCTGATTGCCAGAACCATCAGTCAGATAGAAGAAATGATCTTGGCATTCCAAACCCAGGGGGCAAACTCCTTCCTCGAGTTGTACTACAGAAGGTGGCTCCACAGGTGAGAGAACGGCCAGTAATGCACTTAGTATAAACTTGTAAGATAACAAAATAAGTTCATAAAAACAGTTCAAAAGCATCCTTGAACAAGAATACCTTGAAGTTCTTCTCAAAACTTGGCAAAGATGGAGAAAGAGGAGGCACAACAGATGGGAGTGAGTTCCATAAGGTGGCTGCAGCAACTCTAAAAGGTCATATTTTGTGCATTGTCCGTGGCATACATGTATGCGAAAGTTTTTGTATGTTTGTCATTTTGAAACAAGCATCATCTGTCAAAAATCTGAGAAAAAAATTATGAAAGCCTAAAAAAATGTTATTTTTGGCGAAAATTATGCCATGCAGCTTGAAATTGAATGTTTCTGGAAGAGACAGCATGATGGAATGCTGGTAGGACCCTTCCGACCACTACTAGTTTTCATTCTTGTGAAAAAGCTTTACACATTGATAACTATTCCTGCAGTTGTCAATGGTGCTCCCTTTACCCTAACAGTATGTTAGGTCTGTTGTAGGTTTGGTCTGTTAGTTCTGTAGCCAGCCTCTGTCTTTTCTACAGATATTTTCATGGTAAATGTGCCACCGATGTGCTCGATTTGGTTCCTCCTATCAGGGTGTTTGAGCATGAGACCAGGGTCCAATTTCATAGGGCTGCTTAAGGACAAGAAGTAGCTAAGCACAACAGAATTTTGGTTACCAGGATCAGGTTACCAACTAAAAAACCTTTTCACATGTACAATTTGTGACTGGTTTCCTGCTAAACTGCGCTCAGCAGAAAATTATTAAGCAATATTTTCTGCTAAAGCAGCTTTATGAAATTGGCTCCAGGCTTTATGCTTGTTCTCACCCATAGGACGTTTGCGAAACCAAGGCTTGGGCTTGGGCTTGGGCTTAGGCTCCGTCAGTTATTTAGAAGACGTGTGGTTTCCTTACGGGGCTTCAAACAGGTGGACGGAGCCCAAGCCGGAGCCCAAGCCCAAGCCATGGTTTCGTAAACGGCCATACACTCATGTCGAAATGTAGAACAGAGAGTTATAGACCTTTATCATGCTGCCACCATCTTGGTCATGTTCCCTGTATCCAATAACAGTAATAGATTCTCATATTCATTGTACTAAAAGGAACCAGACTATTTGCCCTTCCAGCCTCGGTTTGGTTACATTGGCTTGAATGGGAGAAAATCAAGATGGCCGCACCATGATAAAGGTCTATTCCAACAGCTTTTGTCCACGTACTGCATCTCTTTGGAACTCCTTGCCTTGGTGCATGTTTCCCTCCACCCTACAATCTAGACTGCTTTAATTCCTACCTTCAGCTCCCCTGAGTTATTTTCATCTTAAATGTTTTCTTCTTGTAGCCCTTTACCAAGAGTGGCTTTTAGCCTTGTTTAGGGTGAACTTACATATAAAAATGTTTAAAAAATATAAAACAGTGAAAAAATTTTAAATTTTAATTGCCCTTCTTTCTCTACTCATTCAGTGATTGTAAAGTGCGTCTGGAGAGCGAGACTGGACCTGAAGTAACGGTGGTGGGACTGGACAAATCTGGCTTCCTCTCTGTCAAGGACCAACAGGGGGCGCTTCGCAGTGTTCAACCTGATGGCAACAGCTTTGACATGACCAAGAACCTGGTACTGATGAAGGAAAGAGTGAAGTGAGCCCTCACTTGGCCAAGTTAATCCAGGTAGTGAAATTTTTAGGGGGGAGGGTTGGGATGGGGAGGAGGGTTGGGATAGGGAGGGGGTGGGGTTGCAAAACCAACCTCTATCAGAAGCAAGGATGGATGTATTAAATACTCTTCATTAAGTAGTCAGAATCAACCTTCTGACTAGAAGGCTGTCCGAGGTGGGGGCTGAGGATGTTGCCATGGGTGTTGGTTGCCATGAGCAGCTTCTAATTCGGACATAGCCTCGGATGTTAACACGTGATTGTTATCCCATTAAAAAAAAAAATATATTGTATACTGTGTGCACATTATTTGGGATAAAATAAAAATACGAAATAGAGGTATGATACATCATTGGATTTTTGGAAAGCCCCAGGTATTCCCGTCCTGTTTGAAATAAACACGCCTTTAACAACCAACCTGTGAAAAGAAAACAATCATCAAAACGCTGGGCATCGTGTTCTGCAAAAAAAACACTGCAAAGGTTTACGTTGGGTCTTGGTAGTCGACTTTCCTCGCACTTGGCAATGTTTCGGTTTCAGACGGTAGCACTCTGCGGAAAAATCGGTACTTGCGTCATTGTTATAAAAAAGCAAGCTTTCAGATTTAAGATTATTTATTTTGTTTATTGCTACCAATCATGTATCATACCTTTGAAGGAAAGGTTTGATTACGTTTTTAAAATATATATATCGGGAGTTTCAGATATTGCCAAAAAAAAACAACAAAAAAAACAAAAAAAACTACGTGCACTGTGTACTATGCCAAGACTTCAGTAACTTAAAAAAAAAGAAGACTATTTGGAATTGCAAAGTATTCTTCTACTCGGATTTCATAACAAAAGTCTCTGATGTTTGGAGTTTTGAGGGACATTACAGCTTTAATTGAAAATGGTATGTACAAGAATAGCAAGGGAAGAGGAAACAATGTAATAGACCTTTATCATGCTGCCACCATCTTGGTCATGTTCCCTGTATCCAATAACAGTAATAGATGCTCATATTCATTGTACTAAATGGAACCAGACTATTTGCCCTTCCAGCCTCGGTTTGGCTACTTTGGTTTGAATAGCCTCGGTTTGGTTACAATGGTTTGAATGGGAGAAAATCAAGATGGCCGCACCATGAGAAAGGTCTATTGCGAGGACAAAAACTGTGGAGGGGAACATTTAATCGTGGAATATCTCAGCCTTAAGATGGGAAGGAGGATGATGGGGTTGATGATGACGTTGATGAGGTTGAAAACAGATACACGTACATGCTGTTTTATATTTTGTTTCTCAAGCCCCCAAAACAACATTTAACCTGTGCTTCCTTTAAAATAGAGGTTTGTAAAACTGATTTAATCCCCCAAAGTGTAGGCTTAGCCCCCGATTCCTGAAGTCATTTACTAGGGTCCTTCTTAACCCTACTCTGGTTGGGGGCGGTCAGGCTCGATGTAAAGTTTGATGCAGAATAAGTTCCTTTCACTGCAAATAAGACTTTGGCTCAGTTTCAGGAGAAATCTGACATGTCATTTGAGCGGCTCTCCTAGATTTCCGAGATGAGTTTGGGGGAGATGTTTTGATGACGAAACCCCCTCCCCCTCCTGCCCTACTCCCAAGCCCCCGCTCCTCAACTCCCATGAGCTCCCACCTGCACTTAAAAGACAGACCAATATGGAAAAGTCTCTGTGCAGAACTCTTGGAGACAAGTCACCCTATTACCCTGAATGCCTTTTTAGGATATAAAGTATGTGGTTCAAACTGAGTGTGTCAATGCTTGAAGTGCCTACAGACAAAGCGACGACAGTGGGTGAAATTAAGCCGTGATAAAGTGGCACCTACATATAAGTGTTGATGTTTTTTAAGTAAGCCACAATGCTCATGGGCCGACCCAAGTTACTGGGTAGTTTCATTTCCTAAAACTGTAAAGACTTTCATGCAGTATACTCAAACAGAAGAGCTACTGCTCTCACAGGTACCCTTGTACTCCTGGGTGAAGGGAAGCAATTATATCCAAGTGTTCAGGGGTGGATTTCACAAAACTAGTCCTAATTAATTTTAGGACTAGTCCTAACTTATGACAAGTCATATAAGTTATGACTAGTTACTCATCCTAACTCAAGATAATACTAGGCCTAACACTTTTTGAAATCCACCCCTGGGGTGGATTTCACAAAACTAATCCTAACTTAGGACTAGTCCTAACTGATGACAAGTCCTATACTGATGACAAGTCCTATAAAGTAGGACTAGTTACTCATCCTAACTGGAGATGAGACTATTCCCAGCGCTTTGTGAAATCCACCCCTGTGGTAATTCTGATTCCCAGTGACCCACGTCTGCGACTGAAATCGCAGTGTGGAATACCTCAATGGGCACTTTGTGGAGACCCGTGCAGTTCCAGCTTGCGGGTTCAAACCTCACTGGAACAGTGGAACACCCTGTCATTGTTTTCTCAAACAATTGTCATTGCTCTAAAGGGCCTAGTCACTTGAGGCAACTTTTACAGGCAACTTGGAGGCAACCAACTGCAGTGCATGCAAAAAGGAACACTTCGGTAGCACAGGAGTAAGTTTTCTAACTATCCCCAAGAAAACTGTGCAAACAAATTCAAATGTGAATGCCTTTTGTTCCTGGAGACTGCCTTGAACTGGTTGCCTGGAAGTTGCTTCTTGGACGTGGCCTTAATTTTACAAGGCCTACTGTGGAAAACTGCAGCTGGTACCCGCATGACAACAAATATATGTGGGTACAACCATGTTTGCTTCAAGGACGCAAGAACAGGCTCTTCCAATAATGTATAATATGTACTAAAGTTGCTTTATAGGATTTAACTTTATAAAAGCCATTTGTGAGTTTGATTTGAATAGTGTCTGATTCAGTGACCCACTTGAGCACAGGTAAATTACAGTGTTTTGAAAATCTCAGACTTATAAGGTAGAATACAGGATTGGTATTCATCAACGTTTGTTTTTTTAATATTAGTATCAATCTGAAAGCTTACTGATTATGAAGTTTATACCAGTACCAATCTTCCATAGAAATATTTTTGTCTGAAATACTGTCAAAGTTGAGAAAATAGAATTGGAAGACCCAAATTTTGAATTTGATTGTAATGATTGAAATTAAGGACAATGTGTTGTTATGCAGAATAATGTAAACGTTTTTTCACTATTTTCTCATGACTCGGCGGATTGAGCCCAAATTTTCACAGGTTTGTTATTTCTTGTATATATTGAATCACACAAAGTAAGAACACTGCACTATCAGCTTTACCAATCTTATATTTTACCTTTAAGACAGTGTTGCCGTGTGACATGGCTTCGAGCAAGCTTTTGCATAGGCCTTTGTGGCTTAGACAGCTGTGTAGCCGTGAAGCCACTGCAGCGAAGACCACGTAAGCGCATACGATCAGTGGCGAAGCCACGAGGGCCTTTTCCGACTTGGTTTGCGTTTTGGGGGCGAATTATTTCTAAAGTTTCAAACAAGTTTCATTTATGCAAATAAAGAAAGTGCTGAAAGGTTAACCAATCACAATGCAGATGAGGTTAATGCCTGCTGACCCCATAGCTTCTGATTGGTTGGGACTTTTGCTACCCTGTTAGGGTAGCCAAAATCAAGAAATAAAGAAAAAACATTAGCAATTCTTGACAATTTGGAAAAGGCCCTCTGTCTTCGCCACTTGTTGTGAGCGCTGACTGAGTCTTCACTCCAGGCGTGTCGCGGCTTCACAGCTGTCTAAGCCACGAAGGTCTTGACGAATGGCTAGCTTTTGCATAGTTACACAGTGATGATGAACACCCATACTCAATGTCCAAGCAAGAGGGTATGGCTCAAGGGCTCCAGGGCAGTGGCGTAGCCAGGATTTTTTCAATGGGGGGGGGGGGGGGGAGGGGGCACACAGGGGCATTGCTTTTCAGTGGGAGGGGGCAGGGACCATGTTTTTAATGAATTACATGTTTCTGGATATTTTTCATGGGGGGGACACACCAGGGACTTCATGGGGGGCCACGTGCCCTTAGGCCACCCCCCTGGCTACGCCGCTGCTCTAGGGTCTAGAGGTTGCATGCCAAAGCTTGCCCTGAACCATGGGGCTTTTTTCCCAAAAGCTAGGCTTAGGCTGCTGTTCTGGCTTGGAGCTTGGAGCCGGAGCCGGAGCCACTTCCAGAGCTTGGGAAAACCTCCATGATGTGGCAAAACTGTTTTTAGTCTGAGGAATTCAAACTTTAACCTTCACTTGTGACCAATGCCCAATTTCATAGAGTAGCTAAGCAAAACAACATAATGCTTACTAGAATAAGTTTACCAGCCAAAATACCATGTTACGTGTACCATCTTTGACTGGTATCCCGCTTATGTTTGCTAAGCAGATAGTGTTTAAGTAATATTTTCTGCTTAATCGTCTCTATGGAGCCGCTTAAGCAGAAAATGTAGCTAAGCTCAAAACATTTCTGCTTACTGGAATAAGGTAACCAGTCAGAACACCATTCTGCATGTACCATCTGTAAAATCTTTGCTCAGCAGAAAATTGTTAAACATAATTTTGTGCTTAATCAGCTCCACGAAAAATTTGGGCCCAGGGTCCAGTTTCATAGAGCTGCTTAAGAAAAAAAATATTGCTTAACAATTTTCTGCTGAGCAAGAATGAACAAGATACCGGTCACAAATGGTACATGACATGATATTTTGGCTGGTAACCTTATTCTGGTAAGCATAATTTTGTTGTGCTGAGCTACTTTCTGTGCTTAAGCAGTTCTATGAAATTGGGACCAGACAAGTCATTCGTCGAGAGATTCAAATTTAACTCGCAAACGACACATGGCCATGTTTTGTGTTCTCACTGTAAATATGATAGTTTTTGAACTCGACTTCCCAGATTTTGACCAGATTTCAAGCCCACTCGGAATGTTCTACCTAATTCCTAAGTAAAACGCTCTTATTTTTACTTCGAATTTGGAGTGATGTGCTGTACATAAGCCATTTTGCCAACAATTAATAAACTGATAATGCGTGTACAAACAACTAGTGTGCCCTGTTCGTGTGTTTCCGAGTTGACGATGCAGTCTACCACTGTTAGTGTTTGTGAAAATACTGCTACGGGTATATTGACTGTCTTCAATTCAAAGTATAGGGAACAAGTTTGGTACTGTTGGCACAATTACTGATGATATGGTAACTCTCTTTGAATCAAGATAAGGTACACTGTTGGTACTATTTGCACGACTGGCACTACAGGTACTAACATCTGCGTGAGTCAAGCTAATATTGGCTAAACTGCTGTTTTGTGTTAACTCTTTTTGGATCATGATATGAAGCAAACAGCTACAAGTGGAATACTGTATAATCGTTAACACAAAACAGCAGTGGAATACTATTATCGTTGTGTATTTAGAAAATATGTACAATTGAAGACAAATTGCTAAGAAGTGATACATTATAAGTAACACAATTGTAGTTGACTTTGAAATTGGGTGCTGGGGGTGGGTGGGTGGGGGGGGGGTGACTTGAGCATTCGGTGTTGTATATTATCGTTTTCAGAAAGGGGCCTTTTTTTATCCCCGCCCTCTCGGTGGTCAGGTTCTGGTGTCACAAAACACAGACGCGGTGTGTATAAAAAAAAGTATCAGACGGTCCTCCCTTCCAGCCTCGGGTTGATCGCCACAGGAAGGCCCCCATAGTGTTTGATGGACAGCTCTCATAAAGATGACATTACACCCTTTTGTCTCGGAAGTGTGAAGACCCTAAATTTGACGGCCCCCGATGAGGGACCGTGTCCGCCCCCGTCCATTGTGGTGCCGACACCATCCAGCCCCTCTCACCGTGAAGTGCCAACAAAGACGGGACAAAGACGGCAGGGGATTACACATCCCTCTCCGGTCGGTGTTTTCGTTGGATCAATGTCGTTGAATCCGACTGCTGGTGCGTTATAGCTTCATCGTAACACAGTTCAGGTGTATGCACGTGTATAAAAGGTTGGTAACACCTGTCACCGTACCCTTCTCGCGCTGGCATAATAGTTAGCCTTATATCAAGCCGTCAATATACGCACTGACAGTCGCTCTTTTCTTGCTACAGCCGAAAACCAAGATGACTACTATTTTCTTGTAATGAAGCCGACCGTTGCGCAGCATTCATGAAGAAGTTCTTCGAAGGTTTTCGTTTCTTCCCCTTTGGTTACGGATTGTGAATTGTAACTGCCTGAAGAAGTTTTTGTTGCCGAGTTGGTGTTTGAGTGCTATTTAGACTGCCGCTCACAAGGGTATCAGAAGCCGAAGAATTTGGGCACGAGGTGGCCATGGAGAAACCTACGAAGCAAAAACGATGAAGTCCGTGTCGAATTCGCGATCCCACGCAGGAACCTGACTTCAGGTGGGCGCAGACAACTTTGCCAAAAAAAAAAAAAAAAAAAAAAAAAAAAAAAAGACAAACAAAAGACAAAAATCAAGTAATAAAAGACAAAAACCTATTTAAAAAAAACAATCCAATAAAGAGGAACAAAACATGACAGGAAAATTTTTTCTCCCAAAAAGTAGGATGCACCAACAATAATAGTAATTTTGTATGCATACCATCAACATTATTGACACCGTTTCAGGCGGCTCGAAATGAGTTTACACCCGTTTGTCAATCCCTGTCAACATGGGCTTATTACCACCCCCTCCCCCCGCCCGCTTACCAATTCAATAGCCCACAAAAAGACAGTCTACATTGTCCATTCATAGAATTAATTGCTTTTTTCGTAAGGAAAACGTCACAACATCACACAGGTGTGCAGCTCTGAAGACTCGACAAAGAGATCACGATTTATGTCCCCACTCGAATTGTATTCAATTCAAAAGGCTAACATCCGAATAAAGTTGAAAGACAGTCTGCAGTAACGGGGGGAAAAATAAAGAAGAAAACAAAATTCCAGTCGAAAAATTAAGAAAGATTTAACTGACTAATTTCTTTCTCGAACTTTTGATTCATTAATATTGAACAATATTTGTATGTATAAAAATCACATCAAGAACCACCACACCAGAAACGTCATCAGATCAACAAAAAATACTGCGAAGTATTTCCTTTACACTTTACGATTGTTTTTTTTCCCCAACTGCATTCATAGACGGAGAAGGATAAATAAGCAAAACTGTAGTTATTGGACGAAAGGCTTATCAAAGTTACCAGTGGTAAATTAACGATATCCGCCCTTGAAAAAAAATGTTCGATATAATGATTTTCCAACACTTAACACGAAAGCCCCAGCTCGACATTGATACAGTGTCTGTAAATGCTTCCATTCTCTGTGCAAATCAAATTGTAATAAAACCAACCTGTAAAAATGTCAGCTCATTTCGTTGTTTCGTTTGCTCGAAAACGGTAAATATGCATTCAGCCTGTTTGTACGTATTCTTTGGCATGAGGTTGGGTTCTCACATGACACGAAAATTAAAGTTGGATCTCATTTCATTTCTTATTCAAAAACGATATCACTTCAGGCAGAAATATGTCAAGGAATGTTGTCTACCATCATTATCCATATACATGTACCATGTAGCCTAAAGGTATATGTAAATATGTGAACATTTGTGTTTTTCTTTCTTGCCAATGTTGAGCAGGGGCTTTTATTGGCACACAAATTTCAGTATACAGTTTCTGTAAGTAGTTGATGTGTTTGCAGTCAAGGTCGTATACCGCAAACGTCTCCGTTATAATTATTTTAATGTTGAGTATTTTTCCGAATTCGCAAGTTCGAATTCGAAGACTTTCGGTCTCATTGTTATCCGATGATATTTGAAAAGCAAAACAATGTCTTGCTCAATGTGTTGTCCTTGTATAGCCATTGTTTGTTTATTTATTCATTATTAAGTTGTAAAATGTCGTATTCGGGACAGCTTGCGAAAATTCACGACTGACTAAATCGACCTTAATGAAGCAGCAACCATTTTTGTGTGTGGTGCCGCATACACTCTCCAGCGATCTCTGGCAGACAACGGTAAACTCAGCACCGGGTCTCGAACAGGGTTTAACTTTACACGGACATTCAAATTTGAACAAAAGTCCACAATACGCTGAGACCTTGGCATAGTATACTTCCCCGAGTGTCACAGAGAGGGCAGCCCTTTCAACAACGACCCACATTTTCATACAAGCAAACATTTTGAAAACCCACCAGCGTGTAAAATCTAGATCAAGTGCAGTTAACTTGTTCAGCAAGTTTGCCTTACTATTGATCTAAAAAGACCAAAAGCAAGTGAATGCATAGAGTGCCAAGAATTAAGATTCCCAAGGGCAGATTCCGATTGGCGTTGCTTTCTGGTTTAATGAATGAAGGTTTGAAGGTGCGTGAATTGCAGAAACCGTCGGGCCTCTCGGCTCTGCGTTTCCGGTGGCACCAGGTACAGCGAGCCCGCTTGTGAACAACACCCCAAATCAACTTAAATTGAAAGAAAGACACCGAATAAATTCTAGTCATTTTTTTTTGACATTGACGGATGTTATTATACCGGAACGCAAACCCCAAAGTTAAGTTGTACATGTACATTAAATCCGCACAATGGTTGGGTACTGTTGGGAGACACAACATTAATATATATATATATATATTTTTTTATGTTGACAGATGTTTTGGAACCGTAACACAAACATCGAAGATGTAGAACCTCGCAATGGGCATTGGTGTACTGTTGCATTTCCATCAAAAACGTTTTAATTACATTAAACAACAAGATTTAAGACGGAGCCCGTTTTCACAAGCAACGTCAATACCAAATCGAAGTAATAGTTCAACAAATTGAAGCTATCTGTCAAAAGAAATAGCAGATGCGTGAAATTTGGCGCCTGAGGGCGTTTGACCGTGTTGGTTTTGCTCATATTGTGTGAGTTCCATCAGTTCTCGATGGGTTCCACCACGCTCGAAACCGATGCTGTATACACCTTTAATTGACGGAGACACTCGAACCACTGGATGGGAAGTTCTGTGAATGAACCATATGACGAAGTGATAACAACAATGCAGGAGTACTTTAAATCATGGGGTAATTTCACTTTAAATTATGAAGCGAAGTTTTTGAAAGGCGCATGTTTGCGAAATGATTTACTTAGGAAAACTCAAGGCCAGTACAATATACTCAAAGCTAACAATAGCTTTGCAATTTCAGCAAATTTCAAAGAAAAGTACGTTCACGTCTAGGAACCACTTGGGGCTAAAATATAAAAAAAAAAAAACGGGCCACGTTTGTTGATCTTTTAAAGGATTTCACGCCAGAAATAGGCCAAATGATCAATTCCCACATTGTTTGCATCTTGTAGCGCGACGCTTGCCGAACAAAGCCTGAAAATGGCGAGGGGGAAAAACACCGGTGGCCCCGGCGACTACGGCCGATGGGGCTGAGCTGACGGGGGGCTCCATTGGTCCCATCAACGGGCTTTCAGTGTGTGCGTACACACCATACATGCCGTCACAAGATTATACGAGCTTCCCTAAAAAGGCTGGCATTGTTCTGCTGACCTTCTACAAGAAACTGGTTCAAGGATACGGGATACCCGACTCATCTTGCATGTCTTTGGCGAAATATTGGGTTAAGCCCAGGAAAAGAAGCCTACGCAAGTTCTTTTCAGTCGGGGCAACAATGGATGAAGGGCCCCGGAACGTTTGCCCCCTCTAGCTATTGAAGCTCAAGCCGAGGGTGAAACTTGGTCTAAGTGTGCGGCTTTGCTGTAAAGAATTTTTACGTACTCCAGTACCTAGCTTAGATTTCTAATGATGAACAAAATCAGTGCTGTTTTCCTCTTTCGTTGCACACGGCAATTTCCTTTTATGACAGGTTATGTGGGCAGTAAGTCTCTTCTAAGCCCGAAGGCACGGTCACCATTTCGCTCAAAGTCGTTTACCGTGCACTTTGTACCAATAGCCCAGGTTTCATGATGCAGTTGGGCTGTAGACATTTAAAGCTAGGGGCCTAACTGGTTGTTATTTATTCATGGCATGAAAAAAAAATACACACAAAAAAAATGCTGAAATCATTTTTCTGTTGTAGTGGAAAATCGACACATGATCAGCACATTGCGCTTTGCTTGTAATAATACTGAATTGAAATCGGGCCGAGTTTTGTTCACAATCTGCATACTGGAACTGTTAAAATGGCAAATACAATGTACGAGAGTAATAATGCGAAGTCAACTTATTATGTAACATACAATTTGGATTCAATTTCGATAAACTGTAATGGACAAAGCGCATCCCACACGAATGGTCAAAGTGTGTGCAGCCTATGTAAACCAACATCAATGATTTTGCTCATTTTAAGTTGAAAAACTTGATTTACATTTTGTCTGGGGGGAAATTACAAGAGAGCGACTAATATTTAATTTACCATCACACCTTTGTTCGTGTTGATCACGCGCGCTCAACAAACGTTCACCTCGCCTTACGTTAACCTGAAACGCTGATTGGTTGATGATTATGACGTAAGTCCTTCTCAACCACGCCCACACTTCACTGTCCCAGATTATCCAAATCCATTTGAATGCAGGGTGTACCTTTGGTAATTACTTCACAAATTAATGACCATGAAAGCTGACATGAGAAGAAGCAACGGAGAGCTTTCGAAAATTTGAATCTGAGAAACGATTCTTACACGAATCGTTTCTCACGTAGTGAAAAACATGCAGTTTCAGCGTTTTCGGATCCTTCTGCGTGGAAATACACCGCTCCAGATTTGCGCCGATATCTCAAAAACGCTACCATCTTTTGAAACAAAAATTTCACAGGTTTTATGGTATATATCTACAATTAAATGGGATTAAAACAAACGTCCGGTTCCAAAAACTAAAGGTATCCCTTGACTTTAAATTTCATTAGTATGATTTTTTTTTAAAGCATTTACTCGACAAACTATGAAGATATTGGCTTGTGTTGCAAAGACCCAAGTCATTTAAAATGCCAAATTCAGTTGCCTCTGAACGGTGACAAGTTACGCACAAAACACACATCGGTTACAAGTTCTATCGTCCGGACACCGAAGAAGCGCCAAAAATATCAACGATTGGCCGTGAAGGAAGTCACAGACTTTCCAACAACTTAGTATTCCAACTGTAAACCAGTCAGTGGCAGAACACATGTTTCAAACGGCCGACCATAGAAGAAAACAGTCGATGGTTCGATCGTGTCATACCAACAACTGAATACACTAATAAACTCCCCTGGACTTAGCGTGCTCTTCCAAAAACCAGTGATGTATCATTTTATATATTTTTAAACACCTTTTTACTATCATGACATTCAGCAGAAGAGACTTTTATTACATCGTAGGCTAAGCGCATTTTGTGGCATTCTTGATAATGCCCAAACGGTTGTTTTTTTCAATGACACTGCGCACTTAAACGAGACTTGTGTTTGCCATCTGTCAATTTGTGTGATATTAAAATGTCTTGACTGCGCCACAGCACTTGACACAGATTCACAGCTTTTGAACACAATCTGATCTGACATGAGCTTGATACATTGAATGCAGTACTTTCAGCTGCAAGCTGGAAGGAAAACAAGCGACAAAGGGGGTATAAATGAGGGGTTTTGAAGTTTAAGGAACGTTCCGGGAGTGCACTCCCCCACTCCGGGCAGGGTGAAAAGGTCGCCCGGCAAAACGGCTGCAGGTACGGTCTGCTGTCGTCTCGATCCCTGTCACCGGCAGTGTGCTTCGATAAAAATAACAGATATTCTAAAAATGGTATCCCCCAACACGGTATGGCGGGAGATTCTGTGTGTCCCCCACCCGGACCGAATTGCCTGGGTTGTCTAGGAAATTGTGTATCCCGAGACATATCCTTTTTTTTTTTTTTTTTTTTGGGGGGGGGGGGGGAGGGACAAACTCCCATGGGGAGAAAATCCTCCTAGGCAAGGGAAAGGGGCATGTTCTCTTGGTATAATCTGTCTGGCCGGACCGCTGGGCGGTGGGAGGGGTGCACAGAATTACCCACAACAACGGCATTATGCACTTTATTTATATTTATTCCCCCGGTAGATTAAAATTGTCTGTATAGGTAATGTTTGCTATGCTGGTTGGTTTATGTCTATGAAGGTGTTGTTTTACGAGTGATGGGGTTATTATGTGAACCCACTCGTATTATTTGCCGAAATAACCCCGGGCAGCTTGAGCAATTTTTATGTCGAAGACCGTTTCTGTCTTATAGCGTGACTTATGAGGGCGCTATCTCTGTAGCGTCTCTGTTTCCTTGTTTTTTGGACCTTATTCCAACCGGTCAGCATAGGCCTTCCCTGTCTAATCTATGAATATCATCACTTTATTTACCCTCGCATTACATAATAATAATTTGAAATCCACACATTCATGAGGTGGTCTTGGCTATTTTTCAGCCACGCGTATGTACGTGTATTATATGGCTTTTGCATTTTGTTGTGCTATCACCGACACCAACTATTCGTTAAAAACTGTTATAATTTTAAGTGTGGCGTTGAAGAAGCCCAGGTAATTTTTCTGTCAGCGACCAATGGGTGGAAACCAGCAAATCGGGGTGTGACTTGTCGTTTGCTGGGGAGTGGGGTCTGTAGTTGCAGTGCCTGTGTCTTGTTCATTATCACGCCCAGAACCGCCTCATGCCTGGTACTCGCACGGCGCTCAATGCACGCAGACAGTTCAAATTTCCAGTTACGATTCTCGCTTCTCCCCCTTTCTTCATTACTGGGCAATTACGTTGCAATTACCGAATCTAATCATGTAAAAAGGATAAGTGGGGGGAAACAAGGCACACAAACGTCACCCATTGTGCCACTGATAACCATCAGTAGTTCCCAGCTACGATTTTTTTTAATGACGCAATGAAACGGAAAAACGTAATTGTAAGCCCACTTCAACCAAGCCGTAATCAACACACCCATAACGAGAGCTGAACATTACCTCGTTGGTGCTCACCGAAAACCTTGGCTTTTTGAGGCAGGAGCGTGTTGTGGGCTTGCTCTAAGCTTATTGGATTTGGAAGTTTGGATGGTTAATTTGGTTATGATTTGCAGCAATTCAGAGTCAATTTGTAACAAAAGGTAGCCATTTGAACGTCCTGAAAAGAAGAGGAAACCATATGAAGATGGTCGTGGTTCTGCATCGACTTCAACCCCTTCTTCAAATCTGCACATAATGACTTACCACTACTAATTTTTGGTCTTGAAATTTACTCGACTGTCACATACCCAAAAGTCCACTGAAATCTCACATGTAGGCCTAGTACATAGCCGCGAGCGAAAAGCTAACGAACTTAAAAAACAAATTAACTAAACCGATGCTGGATTAACAGGCACCTTTCAAAGGGTTAAAATCTCTTAAAATTTCTGCTGTTTGGAATTGCTCCTTATCATTTTTAAGAGTTGTTCATGCAATAAAACACATATAGTGTGTTGTAAGTAGTGAGTAGTGATTCGAAAAACATACATCTTGCATTTGGGAATAAAACTAGCGGAGCCACATTATACACGGTCCGCCATTTTGTGGAGTCAAACATTTGATTCTACAAAATGGCGGACCTTGTTCTGTCACGAAATTAAACATAACCACACAATTTCAAGGGATATTTATGTGAATCAGTATATCTTACTTTTAAGATATCTTTCCAACCATATTCATATCATAACTAGCCCTTTTTATAACCCAAAAGCGCCCAGTCATAAGGCAACATGCCCCTTTAATAATGAACACAATGGGCCAATTTCATGGAGCAGCTTAAGCAGAAAATAACAACTTTCTGCTGAGCAAACCTTAGCGCGAAACCAGTCACTAATGGCTTCTTTTTGGCATGCCATTTTTGCTGATACAACCTTATTCTGGTAGGCAAATTTGTTTCGTGCTTAGTTACTTTTTGTGTTGAAGCGGCTGTATGTCGCTGCTTACCGTGGTATTCTGGGCTTAGGTCTCCGCGCTTTAAGGGCACCGTCCATAGCGCAGAACTCTGTGGTCAGCAGTGCCATTATGAAATTGGGCCAGCTGCTTTGAAATAAAAAGGAATACGGTGGCCGCAGTGTAGGACAAACTCCTACAGACCTTTTTTCCTGCAAGGCCATGGCCGGGCCGTAGTTTCTATGCCAAAGTGTGGTTGGTGGACTGTACACTGCAAAAACCGGGGTGTGTTGATTCTCTTGATATCTATAATGCACCTTGTAAACCATAACAAGGTGCTACATCAATGACATAATAAAAAAAAACTGGCTTAAAATAATATAGTAAGCACCATAAGTACTATGTTGGTAGTAGATACGTGCGCTATTGAAGACTCCGGTATTATTATTATTATTATTAATGTGACAACACCGACATGGTGTTAGTTTTACCAACAATGAATCAATGGGGATAACTAACACCATGTCGGTGTTATTACATAGATACCAAGAGAATCAATTTAACACCACGGTTTTTGCAGGGCATAAAGATGCAATACGTGCACAAGAGAAATAATTATATCCACCAATATAAGAAGAGTTGACCGCAAACCTTCTTCCCTGCAGATGCCGATTGTGATTGGAGGAAAACTTGTCCACACTCATTAATGGTTGCCAATGTTTGAAGGCAGGAAATTGTACTTTTTACACGGGGGTGCCGGTATCTTGTCAAGATTAAATTTAACAGACCCCGAAGTTTCTTTTTCTCAATCCAGGGAAATCAAAACATGAAGTAGTCCTCGAGCTATCGCATTTTCGCCACCGGGTAGTTCTCTTTGGCTGATAAACTAAAGCAGCATTGACGTCATCAGTGGACATTATAAAAAACCGATTGAATCCCTTTTCAATAATCAAGGTTGCCTGATGTGTTGGCATACATCGTTATCATAGGTCTCCCGCAGCCTGGGAGACTGTGGCTAATGTATACGCTCACAGGGGGCCCCGGACATGGTCTTCCGCGCCGGTTTATCCAAACTTCTATCCCGGTCAATTATACCGCGAACTTGAAATGATAATGATTGGTCTCACATTAAATCTCAACAATACGTAAATGACCCGTGTCTCGAGATTCTCAGTTACTGATGAGGCATGAATGAGTGGATTGTGATAAAAATGTGGAAAACTTTAGGCTTCAGCCCTTCAGATTTGCTGGACTGCAGTGAGGCATACAGCAAAGCTGCACGGAAATCAAAATGAGACAATTCAACGGGGTCTGATAGTGGAAAATCATACAACAATGGGAAATCATCTCGTTATAACGGATGATTTTACACACATATTCTGCGACCCTTTCATTTTTTTGAGGGGGTGTAAAGCGGGGAAGGGGTTATTGCTCTCTTTGTTGTTTATGAATGTGTGATATTGACACACACTATCCCCCCAAAAAAAAGAAAAAAAAGAAAAAAAAACAAAACAACAACAACAAACACTCACAAAAGAACCCGAACATGCCCTTCCACCTTTATCCATGACTTCAAATGGGATAGCCAAGTCTCCCACTCCCCTACCTACCAGAGACTTGAAATGTTCGGGGAAATTCGTCTCCTCGGTCCGCCTTTTATAACCCCAGCAGGGGCCCGCTTAAACGGGAAACAACAGAATGCAGATACAAAATGGTGGGGAAATGGCGTCTTTTACAATGTCGTGAGGATAGACCTACATTGTACAGCAACGTACTACTACTAGTAAAGCCTGTGCAGTCCTTTTTTTTTACAAGCGACTGTAGGCAAACAAACACTCCAGATTATTTTCACATAGATAGACCGGTAAAACCCCCCTTCCCACACCCACCACCAAACCCCATTCACCACATTCCATGAGATACTCTTAGGTTACCGGTTACCAGAACACAGTTGCGTAACCGATGAGAGTGGAAGGGGTGGGGGTGGGGTGTGCGGAAGCGGTGTAACCCCCTGGATCACCAGCTCCCAGCTCCCTAGCAAAATTACCCTCAGCCCCCTCAGCAAACGACTCTGGACCGGTTGGGCCTACGCCCCTGAAGTATCTCTTTTGCCTCTAATTCTTTTTGTCTACGCCCACGGTTAATCGTACTTGCTGTCTCTACCTAAAACAATCAGGCGCTGATTCAAATTAAATTGGTTTCTGTAAAACCAATACTTTATTGTGATGAATCAAATGACCCGGAGCTTCTTTTTCTACTCTCACCGTTGTTACTTTCTTTTTCATCTTCTGTACGCACGCAGTAAAATAAAAATTAATCAAACTAAATATGCGCCACGAAAATGTTTTGTTTGATAAAAACTGCCCTGTATTTAAGAACATTTTTTCCTCACATAAAAAAAGTATGTGTGCACAAATATTGGGCGTGGCTTTTTCACAGGCCAGCTGCAAGGCATTCAACAAGGCGCGACATTTGACCAATCAGAGAGTAGAAAAGTCTTGATTGACAGATTGTTAAGAAGACCCAGGTGGTGCGGTAGACAATGAAAAGACAACAACTTCGGCATTTTGACGTGCACATTACAGTGGTGTTGTCTGCAAAACAATATGGCGGAACATGACTAGCCCAGAAAACACATTGGACCAGTAAACTAATTACAGCGAAGCTCATGTAACGTAACATGCTCTCGCTCAACTCGACAATTACAAGAATATTAGAGGGTACGGGCTAGATATAAGGTGAGTTCTAATTGGGTTGTAATTATTATAATATGTTCTTTTGACGAACTAGTCCTGGCAGATGGCCCTTTTTTTTCCTCCGGCGTGTATCACCAGTGTGTTGTCCTCGCAGCTTTCATTGTTCACATTTTGTCCTTAAAATTGTCAGCCGTGAATGGTACACACAACAAGACCGGTCTGACGCACAAAAGGGCCTGCGATGCAGTCTTGAAATTGATAGTTTCAGAACAGACAAAAAGCAAAATAAAGAAGTGTTTTATAAACTGAATAAATTGACGAAACTGCTGTTCCTGCTTCTACTAGTAGTACTACACTAGCACTAGTTGTACACGGTATCATGTCAATGCAAGCATGTGTAGACTTTCATACATATTAATAATGTAATGGCTACTCTTTGATTAAAATGGCAAAATGCAAAATTGTCTAATCGAAAAGAGTGAGCTTCACTTGTCATAAGGCTATCAAACTTCATGAGAAAAAAAATGACCGCCCGTAGAATTTATGTCGCTTTCGAATAAAAGGTTTTTGAATTCCCATTCATGAAAAAAAAAAAACATGGCCGAAATTTTCTTGCAATTAACATAAAACTGCACACTATAGTATGCACTCGTAGTTGGAAACCTGTACATATTAATAATGTCCACAAATATAATTTACCCACATATTGTTTTCAAAATGATTTGGAAGAATTTATATTGTTCCTTTGGCAATCACGTGATGCGGTTTGTTTACCCTTACCAGAAACATAGTTGGGTTTGCGTCCATTGGTCAGTAGTTTCCACAAGGTCTTGAGCGAGTTTTGGCGACCATGCTGACCGGAAATACTGTTTGATCTAGGGTCATTAGTTAAACGATTTCACGGCATCGGTTTGATGGGATTGTTTATGGCCTGAGCGCCAAGCCACCCACATAATATACATACATGTATACTACATAATGCAATTATGAAGAGAATACGGTACTGCTTGCTGAAAATAGAAAATATTGAATTATTCCTTAACTTCAAAATTGTGTGGAAATGGGAGGAAGTATAAAACGATAAAAATTAAACATGTCAGAAGACCCATCTTTTTTTCAGATCCAGGATTTTGAGCCAAGGGGGAGGGGTGGGTTGTCTGAGGGAAGGCAAAATCTAGTCTTGAAACCGGACCTGTCGGGTGTTGAAACATGAGATTCTACAAGGGTTGGCTTTGAAAACAACCCTTCTCCGTTGTTACACAAACTTCACAATAAGAGTTGGGAGAAGCGCTTACTTCATCCCCCCCCCCTTTGGGCACGGACTGTTTCTCGAGTCGGTTTAAAAATTATCTTTTACTATCGTTATTGTTCATACAATGCCTTCACTAAAGTGACACTCGCAACTTGTACGGAAGAATGGCCACAATTGACCCACTGTCATCTCTCAGTAACAACTCTCTAATAACGAACGAATTATGCGTGGTTAAATATTTACCATTCGATTTACAGGCACCGATCTATGATCGCGTCTTCCCTTAGTCTGTCAGTGGATGAAATAGCAAGTATAGCCTATCCATTGCAAATACGCTTCGTCAAATAACTACAAATCCACTGTTAGACAGACATAATTCAATTCTTCACGCTTTATTTCCAGTCGAGCTATAGAGATCGGGTATGCGAAAATCGAATCAAGCATTTGATTATTATGGTTGGGTTGGCAATGCAGCCGCGGCCCCGACCAAGCTGGATTGTTGTGTATATGGCTCGGCGCATGCTGCCCATTTAGCGGTCTCTAGCGGAGCTGTCTTTCGCAGGAGGCATGTGGGTGAAGAAAATGGAAACGAAGCGCATGTCTAATTTATCTCAAATGGCAAGATAATGGCGTCAAACGGCAATTTCATTACCGGGACAACATTATCCCATCACCCATACGGGGGCCAATTGCCGTTGGGGAAGGGTGGGGGACCTCAATCAACATGATTGCCGGCGGGATGTGCCCGTTATTACGGCCAGCCTATGGGTCCAGAACTACGGGATGGGCCTACATGCACCCACTTGTGGACCGAGACAAGAACGTTTCATTTTACCCCCATAACGGCCGGGATAAGATGTTCATCCACCGCTAACTCTTCTGTGACATCTGGTGCCCGTCTCGGATCGATCCTCTCTTTAGGAAAAAAATGAATTTCGTCAGAAACATCAAGTCAAATATTTTGTTTCTATTGTTGTTTATTATTAATATTTTTTGTTTAATAATTATAATAAATAAATCATGTTTTATAACCATGTCAACAGTTCCCATGCATTTATTAATTTCAGTTAAAATCGAAACTTCTTTTCCTCGTGAGTATTTTAGTAACTTTTCCCATGCCACGTATCTCCCCACTCCTTACTCCCGAAACTTAACTTCTGTATAACTAATTAGAAAGTTGGCTCAGGTCAAATCCCCAATTAAAACAGTTTCCTTTCCATTTTTGATTTTTAAAAGAACACTTTGCTGAATGTTTATACACGCACTCAACACAACTGACTTTACCAAATTTAAATACTCCGTCGTTCCTACTCGATTTCCATAAACCATCTGGTTGCATCTGACTTCGGCACCACACTAAAAACTGAAATATACCCCACAGCCAAATCTTGTAATCATCACCAAACAGTCCGAAGTCTGAATGAGTTTGTACAATATCTCCTAAAAAAATTAAGTGACACACTGGAGATAGAATATTGGGTTGAATAAACGCGCGACCCGATTCGCCACTGACACACACACAACAAACAAGAAGTTCATCTGTATTACAACATCTGTATTATAACATCAATTCGCTCAATGAATCTTTCATGACTACCATAAAGTAACCAATTTAATACCGAGTCTAGATCCCTGACGTACCACCGTGGTCATTATATGACAATCGACAGTTTGTTGTTCTTGCAAAATTGTTTCTAAACAAGACAAATTAAATCTAGCGTGAATCAATGACTTCATAAATGGCGGTTGAATAGCATTCACAATGTAATGTAATATAACATCAATATCATTCCCAGAATTTCGCTGTCAAATTTGTGCCCGAGACCCATCCAGTAAATTTGTAGGGGGACGAAAACATCATGCACGGCTATTGTTTTGGTGGAGAACGGCGTGCCGCCCTGAACATGTGTTTGACTGCGATCAGGGCGGGTGGCAGCGCGTTGTCACCGGGGGAGGCACGTAGCGACCTCCCGGGACGTGATCACAGCGACGCGTCGGTCATATCTCGGAGGACTCTTACAACCCAAATTGAATCTACTCGGCCTGGTCTTTACTAGCATTTAGTGTCTTGTAGTTTTGCTTTCTCCATCGGTTTCAATGATATGGGGCGATGCCGTGGACTTAATCTAATAAGAATATTTCACCGCATTGTTTTGCTTTTTTTGTGTATGGTGACACGGAGCTAGCTTGTAATTTGCCGATCGCTAGAGACCACAATTACATTGTTATCTTACTTTTCTTTAGGGGGATGAATAGGCCTACATGTCGTGTTCCAAGGCGATTCGTTCAGGCAAGTTGAAATATAGTAGACATTGACAGTAATTTGCTTCCCTTTTGAGTATGAGCAACTTACCAAAATATATTAACTTTGGCCTCCAGCGTGCTGCACTAAGAGCCTACGGTCGATCAGGCAACCAGACATAGCCACTACATACCCCAACGAGAATGACAACACAAAACTGATAATAATGACGGAAAAGCAAACAAAAAATTTGACAGTAATTTGTCTCAGGTAACAAATATATTCGTTAGATATTTAGTAGACATAGAAGAAGTACCATTGTTCAAGTTCAAACTGGGATTATTTTTATGTAATGGTTCGGTATGTTTCCAGAGGAACCAAGTTTCCAAAATGTCATAAATAATTATGACCTGTACAAACTGTGTTGTAAAAAGAGAGAGATAGAGAGCGCAGTATTTGTTTTAGAAAATGGCATCACCGGTAGACATGCTTAAACACATACTACCTGATTGCTACCGGTACACTCTTAACAATTCATGGGGGTTCAACTTGACCCGGATTCTAAGTCAAAAACACTGGACTGGTTTATGTTCCTTGTCAGTGCGATCCGGAAAACTTATCACAATGGGTATGGCCCATACGAAAAACATACCAATTCACCCGAACTGAATCGGGCCACATCCATCCGCTTTTTAGTTACCCAGGTCAAGCGAAAGGGGTCGTATGAAAGGCACCCTGAGGGTTGTTCAGCCAACCATACTGATCCAGCAAACCATCCCTATCGCCATGTCACACCAGGCATTTTACAGGCAACTAGTTCTATACTTTGAAGAGTCTCTTAAAACTCCCGGGTCAGAAGTGACCCGGATTCCGTGTCCCAGGGGGCGTAACTCATGTCTGGGTCAGGCTAACCCGGAAACTGGTTAAAAATGGGATTTTAACTCGGATTCTGTGTCAGTTTGACACAGTTCCGGGTCAGTTTGACACAGCTTTCCGGGTCATACTGACCCAGAAATGGGACGGGACCCGGAATCCGGGTCAATTCTGATCCCGGAGGGTTTAGAGTATATAGGCAATCTCCAAGAAGAAAATCCATTCACAGTCTTAGTTTTCCTATCCTTTTCTCAGGGACAGTAAGATAGAGAAAAGTGGCTCTCACGGAACCAAAGTCTTCATTTTAAATGCAGTGGAGTTGATTGCCGCAGAGTTGCCTGTAAAACATTGCCTTGAGTGACATGGTCCTAATAGACTGATGATTCAGTACGGATGCAGTTAAACAAGTGTAACATGGCTGCCGTTGCAAATTATGGGTGTGACAAAAAATGTTGCCCAGTTGTTCACTTGTGCCAAGCGGTTTTATAATCCCTATCCAAACGGCGCACATAAGTGTTAAGGCTGAGTATAGCTGTAGTCCCTTTAATTTGAATTTCCATTTTGATTCATATTCAGTTTGCTTTTTTATAATTAGGTGGTTAGGTGAAGGGGAATTATTAATTTTGTAAGATCGGCAGGATATCTGACACACTTCAGGCTCTTTATGTAGCTCTACACCGTATCTGTTGTGATCTCGGGTGAATAATGTTGCGCATCCAGTTGCTGGATCTGCAAGTGAAGAGCTAGCATGAGCCTCCTTCATGTAAAATGCTGGTTGGGATGTAGCCGTGGACTCTTCTTCTCCGCGGGAAGTAGATACCGAGGTCTAGATCCAAAGGGTCTGTAGTGCTAAACTAAAGTGAAAGTCATCCGGGGCTAGTTGGCATACTGCCCCGAATGCCTGGAACATGTAAATGGTATCTAATGTTTCCCATCGTTTCCCTTCTCTTATCAACATTTTCGAAATGAGCGATGCCAGCAATTATTTTATAGGGGGCTTGCAAAAGAACGACGACCACTGATAAAAAAAATGGATTTGTCGCCATTTCAAAAAAAAACCCACATTGAGTTTCAAACGGTGCAAGCTTGTTCTCTCTTATTTGAAAGGTTAATAATATATAACATGCCACCTCGAGGTGATCCTTGACGTTTATTATGACCAGATTAGGGTTGGATGTTGTTCAGAGCTTTCCTTTATTTACAAATGATTAAATTTACATTTTGTCTGTCTTTTTTTTTTAGCTGGCGCGGGATCGTGTCTCATCCGCTCGAGATATCCGCCGTGAATTCAAATGAGGAGCCAGGTTCGAGTCTTCTACTTCGGAGACCCCGGCCAGGACTGAGCCTCAGCGGTAGCAATGTCAACATCACCGTTTGGATACATTAACCAAGGCATGCCCGCCCATAAATAATTACCAGGCCGTCTTTAGAGGAGAGAGCACCGTACACAACATTTTTGGGAAGCAAAGGTAAGATATCTGGATTAAAACAAGGGCTCGAAGGGATTCAATAAAGGCGCCTTGTAACCCGAGAGCTACGCGATATTTTGACAAACGTATACCTTAGTCTCCAATTTCATACCGTTAGCATTTGGTGATACCACCCCGCAGTACTCCTAAGCACCCTCATGATCCTCGTGTTTTACCAAGCTGCGAGCCAAGCCAATGTCGCAGGGGACACCTGAAAGATCCAACCCTAATTTTTGGTAATAATTAGAAACTGCTCAACACCGTTTGGTCTGCACTGGGACATCGTGTTGATCTTTCATTTTCTGCTGGTAATTTTCTGGACGCAAAAGCGTTCCCCTCCAGATATTTCAAATTGCACAGAAACTGACAACTGGCAAAATATGCAAGATAGATAAGCTAGGATCCATAGTGGATCGTGTTAGTCATGTTGACGGAGAAATACAGTGTTAACTAGACCTCAAAGCAGCAGAAACTTGCCTCGCATAAATAATAAACGGGTCTCTGGGTTAAAACGGAGTACTACCAACAACTCTGTTGGCGGAGTAACTCTGCGGTAGCTTTTTAAAAAGGACAAGAGTGAGACACTCGGCATAGACGAATGATCCCACAAAACGCTCACTGACTCTCCCTTAAACGTGCCCGTCGGGCCCCGCTGGCGTTGCTAGATTCAAGAACATACCGTACAGTTGGAATTCTTTTACACTTAACATTTCCTTTGTGCAGTGTCGAATCTGAAATATGAATATCTTTTAGGGAATATGCAACATAGAAAATATTGAATGAAGATGTAATGACCCAAGTATCAATATGTTTACAAAAGAGGTAACAATTTCCCAATGAAGTGTGCTCATAAAAAACCACGACATAATTTTTGTATTGTTTTTTTTAAATATATAATGGCGTAATTTTTTTCATGACGTGAAGATGGCACGACTCAAATAGTCAATGTCTTTTTACATCAGCTCTGTTTTTGATATAGCTTAAAAAAAGAGTAACGCAAAAATACTTGCACGATTTGTTTTTCATAGCCGTGTTTTGATAAAAATTCTAAAAGTGCGTAATCGTTTATCTTGTTTACAATTGTTTATTTCAAAAACCACAGTAATAAAACGGGAAAGTTTGACTTATTTATATCTTGCCATAACTCACTTCATGCATGGGAAGATAGAAGAGCTATTAATGAGCGTTCCGGGGGCAGCAAAGCGATGTTTACCGATAGTGTCGAAAGTTCCGGACGGCGTTGATTTACGGGACGTCGCCGGATCGAATGCGGAACCATGACAGAATAAAGTACATTAACGTATTGAATCACCATAAAAAAAAGAAGAATATTATTTTAATGTTGTATGCTTGAGAAAATCTTGTTCTAAGCTGCTAAGCTGAACTGATCTACATTTCTGTTATCAGCAGTTAAACACACTGCTTGTTTAGCAAAGAGTATCAGGAAATCTCACCCACCACTCTAGCTTTGCCGAGATGTAAGAACAAATAGCTATTGCAACAGCTTTTACCCAAAGTACTGCATCTCGTTATAGAACTAACTGTCTGGTGAATGTTTCCCTCCATCCTACGATCTAGCCTGTTTTAAGAGGAATATCATTTCCTACCTTCAGCTTTGCAGAGTTCTTTTCATCTGAAATATATTCTTCATGTACCGGTAGCCCTTACCAAGAGTTGCTTTTAGCCTTTTTTGGGGGGCAAACTTGCTGAACAAATTTAAAATAAAATAAAATAGAAATAAGTCTAAGACAAGAGGCCTTCAGCCCTAACGGTAAAATTTGGTTACTTACCAATGTAGATTACGCAACAGCCATAAAAGCTACCCCATAATTTTATAGACAAATCGAGGAAAACAATATCTGCAAGCTCACTGATTATCAAAATAATTCCAGTACCAATCCTCAAGAGAAATAGTTCCGTCTGAAATACTGTCGAAGTCGCGAAAATAGCATTTGATGACCTCTAAAAATTACCTTTGCTTGTTTCGTTTGCCCCCTTACGAATTGACGCCGACGTGAATGGGCAAAACAAACAAAACTAAAAAACATATACCGTCACTTAAAAAGAGAGAACCAAATGTCATGATTTTTATTTTCACAGGTTGGTTGTACAGTGTGTTTGTTGAAATCAAATCATGAAATCAAAACTAGGGAGTTCAATTTTACTCTGCCAAAAAAACCCAACAATGATGTACTTTCCCTTTAAGAGACAATCATGTCAAAAACAAATAACGAATAAATTAATACAAACACGAAGTGTTTGGAAACAATGCAAATAAACTTCGATATTCTTTTAGGATGGTTAATGGACTGAAACCTACCTTGCCAGCTATCTGCCTATAAATCACAGGTATACCCCCTTCAAAGTCTAGCCCCGCCCATTAAGGGAAAACGTGCATTTATTGAAAAAAGAAAAGAAAATCAAACCACACGTATAATAATGGTTTCCGCCTGTCCTTAATAAGAAGGTTTATTACGGTTGTCTTTCCCTAGCAACATGAGTCCCATATTATAAACGATATCACTGGAACTGCACTTTTGAAGTAGTCAGTAATCCTTTGATCCCATGTTCTGTTTTTAGAGGGTGCTCCGCGTCCGGCCGGGCAGCGTGACGAGTCATGAATAAGCACCGTCGAGAAACGCCGAAGGTCCCCAATCAAAGGAGCCGCTGGGGCCGCTGGCTGTAAATCTCCCGTGTAAAGAGGACCTAGTGTTGTATTAATGATGTTCTTCACACCGAACAGGTCCACCTTTCGACCATATGGGTGATAAATAAGAGAATGGGGTGACGGGCGGAATTCTTGGCACAGGTGAGCTTGAGACCATTTCATTCTATTATACGTTTGACTTCATGTAACACTAGTCTGACTCTTCCAGGGATACTGTGGTTTTTGTACAAAGTGCAGTCCCCAGTGCTAGGTTTACGAAGTAGTATAAAGTGTGTATAAATTGGTCAATTCAGAAAAAATTTCAAACATCCCTTATTGAACCTGTCCAATTGGATTACTTTACGGACTACAAAATAGAGAACTACTGCAACAGAATGTACATCAGCGCTTATCATAAAATGTACCCGATTACACACAGTAATCGAAACGTCGAGAAGACTATCTGGCTTTCTTGGAGCCAATTCTTCAGAGACTAACACAGTGTACTCATCATTTCCCAATCGACCAACCAAAGTATACACGCAACAACTGAAGAACTAACACTAAAATAATAGACTGTTATTACATATAAAAATGATCAAACTCAAAGGTATCATTTTCGACTGACACGAAACAAAATCAACAAAGTGTCGAAACACAAGCCGCTTACAAGTTTACATGCCAAGAAATATCACTGTAAGTTCAACGTCGGTCTATTTGAATCGAGTGTTATGTACACACCACGTCCATGCCACCAAGTTGGAAGTCGAACCTGTGTAATAAGTTTAAAATCACCTCTACTTTGACCATGGTTTTGATATAAAAAAAAACCAAAAAAGCAATATTGAATGATCCACTCTAGAGACTTCGAAAATATTGTATTATACAATAATCTCACGAAGTCTCGCGGTTTTCTAAGTGAAATAGCGGTAGTAAGTCCCAAAAAGTATTACCGCAGCATTGTCGATTCGTTGGTGTTTTATAATTGGTTAGAGGGCATGCAGCAACATGGCCACTAAAATAAATAAATAAATAAATAAATAAATAAATAAATAGATAAAATTAAAAAATAAATAAATAACAAAACACCTAAAGTCACAAAATTTGAAGTAAAAATTGTTCTGTTAACCGGGAAGTCTGACAGATCCATGAGTATGCAAATTAGGAATGTCGTATGTTTCATAATAAACCAATGTCGCATATCTACCCTTTTTAGTTTGGTTAACTTGACTATCGCATAAGTGTCATTTTACCTATGGCAAACAGCCACACACAACTAAAAACATCAGTGATGCCTACTCGTGATAAAACTTCCAGGTGCTGTTATGTGTTATGCATCATATTAAAATATACATTTGGGGAGTAAAAAAGAGTGTGCTATTGCCTATGAACACAAATCAAACCAGAAATAACTTCAGTATACTAGAGTGTGTCTTTATTAATAAATTCAAGAGAATAAGTGGTATTTGGCCATTGATGTTTAACATGTGGGTTTATCATGAAGTTATTAGCGATTTAGTTGATTTTTATGAATCGTTATATTGGACGTGTCACTCTCGTCCTAACAGTCGGAAGTACATATCAACCTCCCACCCATTCGGCATTTTAAGAATTGCTGCTGCAGTCTGGTCACGGAGTCTTGCTTCTGAACTCTTTTATCATAATCTAGTCTTTTGGATGAAAAATATACGACCTTGTTCAGTAATTTACACCTTGGATATTTTTTTTTTGCGGCCGGCTGGCTTATGTGGCAGTACGGCAGCGAGCCATAAACACACCGTAAACTTGTAAGGTTTTACGGCCCGATTCTCGGTGCTTTCTTTCGGAGAGGGTGACATTTACTGGCGTTGTTGGGTGCCGGGAGCGCTGTAAGCTTTGGGTGGTTATGCTGGCTTTGACGAAGGGGGGATATGACATTTATTGGTAACACCCGGATGCTATCGGTGTAACGTGTGTGGCCTGTTTTCAAGCAACATATTTTTTACTTGTTTTTAATTTTTTTCTTCAATGAGATGAAGTTGTTGTTTTCTTGCTATACATTTTGCTGTTGTTTGTCACTCCTGTATTACTTGTACATTTCTTTGTCACACTGTTTGTCCCTACGTCTTTTTGTAGGTGTTGTTGTACATCTTTTTTGTGAACTTCAAATCTCATTCTGTATATCGTTTTTTTAAGACAAAGTACATGATTGTAGTCGAAAAATCAGTTGATTAGTTTCAATGTGGAAGTTCCCAGGTTGTAAAGTTCATATCAGTACCAATCCTCTGGAGAAATAAATCCGTCTGAAAATACTGTCGAAGTCGTGAAAATAGCCTTTGAAGACCTCCAAACAGCGCCGTAACTACGGTAACATTTTAGGGAGGCACAAGGGGGCACTATTTTTCTTAGGGGGGCACTTTTGGCAAATTACAACTGTAGATTCCGTTTGTATTTTTCCTAAATAAGCCCCTTTTCAGCGCTAGTTGAGAATAACATTTTATTCTGGCAACTTTTAATCTCAAAAGTCAAGATTTCAAATGGAGGGCACCTGGGGGTGGGGGCCCACGGACATCAGTCGGGGGGGGGGGGGGCACGTGCCCCCTGTGCCCCCTTGGTTACGCCACTGCCCCCAAATGCCGCTATCGAAGTAACCCAATTTGAGCACGCACAAAAGGTAAAACCAAAACAATGTTTGGGCTTGGTTTTCGCCTTCAAAATGTACCAGTCAAACCCACAAACTTCTTTCGAGAAACAGTCCAACCCTCGCACTATACAGATGGCGATGTCCGAAATGCCAATCATCGTGTTTGGGTGGAAATACTCCTCTTTTGTACAAAATAGAAATTGGCAAACAGTTCAAGAGCGTAGTATTTACCAAATTAACCACAGAACAAACCTTCCGGCAAAGCCATTGTCATGCAACGCGCAGAATGACCGGTTGAAATACTCGGAGTTGTATATGAAAATTCTCTAGTAAGTTACTGTCAATAGTCCACTTATTATTTTGTTCAAATCTTCAGGACAAATTAACCACGCCAACGTTTTTTGTTGTTTTGTTTCCTCAAGTCATTTAGTTTTCGTTTACAAAGGACAAATATTTAACCAAGGAATCCAGCTCGCCGCATCCGCTTAAAAAAGAAAAGAAAAAAAGGGGAAACACTTTTTTGTTTGTGCGTTCAGATTTATGTGGTATCTAGGTTTTTGGCGAATTTAAGGTGACTTTGGAAACTCGTTCAGTCCAATCACAACACCGCAGTGTGCTGTGGTTTTAGCAGTTTGAAGTAGTCATCTTTTCCCGTTCAAGTTGTATTTCATGACGAATTGGTTTTCGATTAGTTCACGCGAAAAATCAAATATTTGTACCGTCGTGATAGGCATTTTTGGGACCATTTTGGTCCCACACACATAGCTGTAACATGTGAAGGAAACAAAATCTCGCGCTTTAGCGGACCCTAATGTTCGAATACGCGCGAGACGTACACAGTCTGTTAACCACCGAACAATGTTATTTACTCGTTGTGACGTATAGCCAACCTGTGCCCAATTTCATAGAGATGCTTAAGCAGACAATATTTGCTTAACGAATTTCTGCTGAGTAAGAACTAAAAGGAAACCAGTCACAAAGGGTATATTATATCCCATGGTATCTTGTCTGGTAACCATTTTTTTTTCTAGTAAGTACAATTTTTTCGTTGGTAATATTTAAATTGGGCCCATGTCAATAAACAACTTCGCCAATACCTTTAACGCGCAATACAGTTATAATATGGGGGACGAACGCGTTAAGCCGCGGAACGAGGTGCATGCTGGTCTAGTTATCGACAAATCTCTGCAAGGGTTTGCCACCATAAAGAGTTTTCAAAATAAATACTCCAGTTGCACCGTATCCTCCATTAAAAAGGGGAAAAATATATTTTTTTGTATTTTATTTTTTATTTTATTTTATTTTATTTTATTTTTATTTTTTATTTATTTATTTATTTATTTATTTATTCATTTATTTATTTATTTATTTATTTATTTTTTTTTTTGGGGGGGGAAATTCAATAGATTCCAATGTCTAGCTATCACCAAACACACCTTGCATAAATTAACTGTGAGAATTTAAAGAGGCTGTGTCGTCATGCAGCAGTAAATTGAATAACCAAGTTACTAAGCGCGCGTGCGCGCCGTTGGTTGCATCACAGTTTGACAAAGGAGGCACCCTTTGTGATTTGACCGCAAGCGCGCGCGTGTGCAGTATCTGGGCAAGATTTCATCTTTCTATGCACATCCACAAACATGCTACAATCATGACGACACAGCCCCTTTAATCGAATTTGTTGGTTACCTCTTGCAGAAAGACGGTTCATGTTTTGTCAGGGATTTTATGCACATTCAAATCGGTCTTATTGCAATTGCGGCAATCAAAATAAGCAGTGATGATTTGTGGGGGTCTTCAAAATACTATTTCCTCGAGTTTGACTGTATTGCAAAAGGAAATTTCTTAGGAGGAACGGTACTGGTATGAACTTGAGTGATCTTTCGGATTGCATCCTTTGTTTTGTTCCAAGTGACACTTAAATACAAAACACTTAAAAACAAATCCTTCCTATCAGACTTGACTATTTACGTATAATAGAGTTGTAAGCTCAAATACCCTTGGATGCTTCCATCCATTATTCATAACTCTTCCTCTATCCATTCCCAATGATCAACCGCTGAGCATCCTTCGAATTGAAACAGACGATATTGAATGAGCACTACAGATTGTCTCCCGTAAGTGCTATCATCCACCCCCTTAGTAAAACATCTTTAGCCAAGAGGCCTGACTCGCAATAAAATGCCACCCCTTTGGTGCTCTTATCCATCTAAACGGCAGGACGTTACATGGCTGCGAGCAAACAAGCCGACAACACGATGGGCGCATCCCTCCGCACGCCCGGGTACATTTTCGCCTTGGCTCGGCCGCTCCGTGGTGTGTGCAGACGGCAGTGGAGCGCAGCAAGTTCCCACTTTCTACCGTGGTGTGGAACGTTTTTCACCCACAAAAAGGGGGGAAATTCCATCAACCTTTCATCCATTAACACGATTGATTTTCAGTCTTATGTGTATACACAGGCCAGCCAAATGGACGTTTGTCCAACCCGTAGAAACGACCTTTCAGGTTTACTGAAATAATAGCATAGTACACGCAAGTTCGAATGAAATTAAAGGGATTGTAATTCAAAAGTAATAAAAGTATTTTTTAAAAGTTTGAGAATATTTAAAGCAGAGTGTACGTGATTGAAAATACACCAATCACTATGATAGCATACGCAATGACTATACCACAAACACAATGGCTGTCGTGAACAATATTATGTCCAGTGACAAAACCAAAACGAGAAGGAAATTGTAATATAAAAGACAAATAACGTAATGAATAAAAACTTAACACAGTAGAAGAGTGCAACATAGGTAGTCCCTTAATAGTCTTTTAAACAACGTTTGTTTTTGTATTTGATTTTAAAGCGCTTTTACTTTTGTTAAAAGATAATATCTACGACAGTATTTAAGTAAACCTTCCATTTGGTATACAAACATGGTTCCCAAAACCAAAATCCAAACTAACTAAATACATGTATATAACTTTAAAAAAAATACAGTCCACGAAACTGGAATGAATGCACTAATGCTAAACAACAGATACAATAACATAATGATGACATTGTTTAGTTGGTTTTTGCTGAAGCTTCCTGTCAGGATGCGTAATGAAGTATGCATTTCTACAAAGCATACCTTTTATCGAAATAGTACAAACTCAGTAAAGTGGATTTACGACCTGTGCGAAGCACTGACATTTTAAGCCAGAAAGTTACAGGTTTGTCGAAGTAAATTATTTTACATAAGAACAAAATAAATGAACTAATAGTAATATAATTAAAATTCACCCCAAAACAGATCTATGCACTGAACTGTTCGGAGGTAGTTTAGTTGTGTATTTTAATCAAGTACAGCTTTCAGCGTTCAAGGGAAATGTGAAATTGTGAACAGTTCACACCTTTTACAATGTATTCAAAAGGTCCAAGATTGCTGAGATCATACGCCCTCTATCTTCGCATTCATGCCATCATCGTGTCTGCACTGATGTGCGTACATTATTTACAGTGTAGGCAGTGACAAAATAATATCACTGTTCAACATTGGATGAATGTTTGAAGGAAAAATGGGGTGGGGGTAGGTGGGAAAATTATTGAGCACTGGTCGAATGGATGGGGGGAAATGTCCAAATCGAGAAAGGGTTTAATAATTGATTTCTGGATAATTTCCGCAGGACATGCAACCAATAACAGTTTTCAACAAACACACTATTCATCCAACCATGATCCCATCAACATGTGAATGAAAATATCATTAAATTAGGTGATCTCGTTTTACTGAAAACGATGAAAATATTTCACGATTGCAGATAGTTTTTGTAAAACTTTGTGCTTGTTTAGATTGCGACAATCAACATGTTAAATAGCGATTTTTTAAAATTATTTCTTTCCATTGTGATTCTTATTTTTTATTGTTATCATTTAAAACAAATAACTTGTTTTTTGGGGTGCATCAAATGCTATGAGCTCGACTCTGACATTTTTTTCAGACATTGATATTTCTCTTGAGGATTGGCACTGATCCGAACAATGAGTGAGCTTTCAGATCGAAACTAAGTAAGTGCTTACAACTTAATGTTGTTCTTTGTCTTTAATTCCAACCTTTTTTAAACTCCCTATGTGTTAATTAGAAAATTAAAAACATCAACACTATAATAGGCCTCAAAAACATATTTAAAGTAAATAGAACACCACAATTCTATCGATTGATTAATTTCTCCGATGTTTGTTTTTTGTGGCACAGCAATTGTAAATTCTGATCCACAATGCATAAATACCCGCAGCCTAAAATACCTGCAGACTACTATCCCCACCACCAGACCCGTTTTAGTCACATTGATTTGAATGAGGAAACATTTTAATGACGGCGCTCAAAGGTCTTTATTTCCCAAGAAGTACACGGACGACATTGGTAATGTCCAGTGGCGTAACTAAGGGGAGGGGGGCACGTGCCCCCAACTGATGTCCGTTGGTGGTGCACGCCCTTGTGCCCCCCTAAAATTTTACCCTAGTTACGGCACTGGTAATGTCAAAGACCAGTGTCAATATTTTATGCGACCCAACATGTAGGCCTACATGAAATAACAGACCTTTTTCACTTTTTTCGGATTTCGGATTCTGCCCTCGCAAGATCAAATTTTAAATGTTTTACTCATTTCTCATAAACTATGTTGCATCTTCGGCAGAAACATTTCAAGGGAACTTTTCCACCATGACCACCTTTATACCATACAAATATGTGAAAATCTGTAGACATTTATGTTTCCAATCTGAAAGACTTTTAGGGAAGCTATGAGCAATGTTCTACATTTACCCGTTTCTATAATCCAGTGGTTTTATGGAAAGCAGGATGTGTCCGTCTACACAGAATATTTCCGTTTCAGACAAGTGGTCAATTAAAAAACCTCATTGACTTAATGTGGCCTCTTCACCGGTGTGCAGGAGGAAGCAATGCTATAACAGATTTCACCTCTTGACTCACGTTGGTCATTCAGCTATAGTCTAATTACCACTTACAGCCTTGACAAATTGGGCTGCTGTAAATAGCCGTATTTATCGTCCATTTTATCTGTACAATCTTCCCCAGTGATTTACAGCCGGATTTACTGTCGCAAACTACAGGCACCTGTGTGGCGACGACTGTTTTATTTTTGTATCTAAAGTGCCCGCTCATCCCAGTTGGGCCGGGAATCTCTGTGGTGAAGCAACCATTTTTTCAGTTCAAAGCAATGTACTCGAAATCGAGGCTGGGAGGAAACTTCATACACTTGAATTTTATTGCTTTAACTGATTCCCCCTGTGTTTATTTGCCCGTAAACGTAATTAAGGGCTATTAATTATTAAGGCCCAAATACCTGACTAGGTTCACCGTTTTTAATCATATTTTCAAAAGCATATACAATTCTCACTTATTATATATAATAAAAAAAAACACATCATCAATAATTGTAAGAAACATTATTTCTGTAAACCTTTAAACAAGAAGCTATTCTCTTTGAACTTTGATCCAGTGTGGTCTTTAAATAACCAATTCTATTTTTCAACATCTCAGTGGATGTCAGGGATTCTATTCATTTTGTGCATTTGAATGAGAGAAGCAGAGACTGATAGGGGCACTGCACTTGTACTGGACATCTGAGCCCTTCAGATATAAAACACCCAAGGAGGGATTTAACAACGGTCTCAGCCGGTCCCGAACCGGACCAAACAACTCACCAATATAGACTACGCGGCTGTACGTTTGCCGAGAAAATGCCGTTAATTGTTTAATTGTTGGAGCCCGTAATCCTTTGTTTCCACGGTGGAGCCCGGCCAGGCATCTTGCGGCTAGAGGAGCATTCAGGCGACTGATAATGGCTACGATAGATGACACCATTGTGGCCCCCAAAACACGGCGATGTCAAACATGCCCAGGAAGACGATACGTCAGTTTCGAGATGCGACCAAGCCATGATACCCTTATTTTAAGATTCAATGCATTGTGCGTGATCAACAAAACAATATATATATATTCTTACCATTTCACGGCCGTTAACAGTTTAATGAAGGGGCATTGAACGCCAAGCACAGGTCAGAGATAAAAATATGAATGCTTCCGTGCTTTAAAGTATTTTCAGTGTTTATTTCAATGAGAAATGCTCGTGAACGAAGCGACGATGCCCGGGTCAGGCGCTCAATACCAACTTAATATTTTTTCTGAACATGTATCGAACTTCGCATTCAGGTAGAATTAGAGAGAGCAAAACGGTACAATCCAAAGCACAAAACCTTGTCGTGTATACACGCGATATTGCCATGGGGGCCGTGGGGGGAATTACATAAGTCACTCATGCAATATCTGGGTCAGGGATGAATGGAGGGGACCCTTGTTGTTGCGGAGGGGCACCTCGGTCACTCCCATGATCCATTTCGCTCCACTGCCTTGCCGAGGAACACAAAAAACCGATGACGTCGACGCGAGCTAGGGCTTCTTCCGTTTGACTAGCTCACGTAAACACGGCCCTACTTCTACACATGTCGAGAAAGTCCCATTGCAGGTGTTGACGGTAGTTTGCGAGCGAGCTGCTTGCCCCCGTTCACTGTGGTGTAGTCGTCAACCCGGAGGCTTGCAAAGGCGGTTTTTTCGGGGTGGGATTTTGACGCAGGGGGGTATTGTCAAAGGCCTAAATTCTGTGTTGAGGTCGGCATTAGAGGGGCTGGCTCTTTTGTTCGGGAGGTAGGATGGCTGTTTGCTTATACGCTGAGCGTGAATAGTAGAGGGTTGTTCTGGGGGCTTGGTGGCGAGGGTCTCGGGGCGACCCGGAGCACTACGGACGAGATCGTCAGATTCCAAATAGAAGGCTGTATTGAGAGAGTAATGAAGTCATTGCGAGGACAGGAGGTTCTTGTTTTGTGTAAGTTCAGCAAATTTCCTGGCAGCCAAAAACACAAGGTGTTGCATACAGTTCTTGGCTGGTACCCTGCGCTGACTGGATGGTGGATAAGCCATTAGTTCATGATTATTACGTACATGGAATCTTTCCAATTGGAGATGCTCAGACATGGTGAGTCAAACTGGATTCAAACTCACCGCGCAGTGAGCGCTAGCGTGCCCAAGGTGGTTCGACGGCTATTTTGTGTCACATCAACAGAACTACAAGATAATGTTTTTAAGAAATGTACAGGCCCTAGTGCTTGACAATCAGCGGCGAATCTAGGGGGAGGGGGCCGAAAGTGGGAGGGGGCACAAGGGGGGTGCACCTCTTTTTCTAGGGGGCACTTTTCTTGAACAAGCCCTTGTCAGAACTCTTGGTATGCCGTTGAGAATATGACGTGGAGGTACAAAACAAATACATTGTCTGCGTGTAGATATAGAAATAGGCAAAAAAACATTGAAATTACTACTTAAATCTTAATGTAACATTTTAGTCTAGATTTCAAGTTTGAGCCCGGACATCAATTGGGGGGGGGGGGGGTGCCCCCGAGCCCCTTTTAATTACGTCACTGTTGATACCCAGTATTTAAACGTTTGTTGTCTAATAGGCCTACATTATTCGCCCTCTTCACTAATTTGAATATGGTCTATGGCTGCCGACTTATAACTGTTTTGATACTATATACAATCACGCCACTCATTTGTATATAGGAGTCTTTTTTCGGCACAAACCTCGCGGCTTAGACGTCGTCCACATTTCCAAGCCCCGTTTTGAGGTCTCTTGCTGAGGTTCAGTCGCCATTTTGAAGCCCTGTGCCGAGAGCACAAAACTTCGTGGGGCTCAAAGGTTCTAACTGGCGCCAAAAGTAAAAGATGTGGTTTTGAGAAAGCCCAAAAGATCTACCCGTGGTTTCATTCAAGACCAAAACTGTGAAAAGAAAGTCGAGGTGGGCCTCTTACCTTTTCCCATGTTCATATCACATCCGTTTTATCTTCTGTCTTTTTGGCTGATTTTTGTTGACGTCTAGTTGGTGTAGACATTTGTTTTGAGTGGGTGTGGGGTGGGGATCCCGCCCCTGCCCCCCAGTTATACGCCTCTGTAAGTTTGTGTTTATTTGTATAAAACAAATTATAATAAAAATACAAATACAAGTATAAAGACATGTGTTCGCATCGCTTTTGCCATGGTTTGGCCATAGTGGTGTAGACATTTGTTATGAGTGGGGGGGGGGGGGGGGGAGGGTCCCGCCCCATGCCCCTCGGTTACGCCTCAGCTCGGCCATCTTGTTTTGCTATTCGATGCAACCAAGCTGAGGTTGGTATAGGGCAAATAGTCTGACCCTAATTTTGTTGAGTGTACAATATTACCGTGACTGCTAATGCTTACAAGATGCTAGACAAAATGGCCGCAGCATAGTGCTTCTGGTCGACTGTAATCCTCTCCAGAGTGTAGTTTTTATGTTTGTTTTTAAGGTCCCATAGTTATTAGATTTTTTTCCCCTGGGCACTTTAATGTAATTTCATGTTGTATACTCTGAACGTTTTGTATCAAAATGAAGAGCCATTGATATATCATGCATTGCCTGGCTTTCTCCATGCAGTAAAACCCCACTACATCCAGACAGGCCCTTGACATTTCCTGCTCCTCGCACCCAAACCTATTCTCTCATTATACAAGACCGTACCAAGCGGTTTGTATATACGGCAGACAGCAAGCCGTCTACCGAGGCGGCCCGCTAGTGATCTGAAGATGCGATCCTGTCGTTCCGGGGGAACACGGAACCCCAAAGTGGCGCACTCCCCTCGCCGCTCACACAGGGAGATAATGGACGACCACTTCCGCTGTCTACCGGGTCGCCCCTCGGCAGATACTCTCTCACCCCTTTCCCTCGCTGCATAAAAAAAGAAAGATCCTCATGCCACCTAAAGTGGCAGGATTACAATATAATATTTATCATAACTCCAGAAGATCAGGTGACGATCATTGATTATGATATTTTAAGTGTGATTCCGGAAGGGATTCTATGATGTCAGCTTTGTCTGCAATGGTCCCGAGGGTCTCACTCTTTAAAGGAAAGCATCAGTTCTGAGCGATCATGATAAGGTGGATATATACACCAGTGGTAATGCGCGTACATATCTCTTCAAATCTGATGTCAAACTTACTCAATGCGTGATTGTAGCAGTCACCCATAATATAAATATTAATTTGTTTGTCCCTAAGTCGAATGATTTGGCTATGTTTTCGACAGGGTTAGTCCTTCCGTGCTCATTTTTTTTCTGGGAATAATTCAAGACTGTACTTCACGTTATTTCTAGCTTGTTGTTGTGCAATTCGGTTTTACGCTGGATAATCCCTAGACAGGGTCAAGATTGACCCGGATCAGGATTGAACAAACCAGACAGCCAACTGATTATTATTATTGCTACTTTTACAATAAGCAAGCTTGCGAAATAGCTTATTACGCAGTGAATTGGCTTGCGTTTCCTCTAACTATGCTCTAACCAAGCCTTTAGTGGTCACCAACCATCCAACCATCCAACCAGTCGATCAGATTGTAAAGCTTTATTCTAGTGTTGATGAGGCAACCAGACAAACAAGCCAGCTGCTACCATGCTACAAACAATTCAGCCACCTTCGTAATCATCCAAGCAGAAACTGTAAAATAAAAAAACCAATGGCATCAGTGAGCCAGAGCTGTGTGTTGAGAGAGCTACGACATGGAGGGACTAGTTTGCTTTGATCACGTGGTTGCTGGACGCCATTTTGGGTCCAAATGTAGCACAAGCCAGTGTGTAGTCTAGTCTGGCACCCTGTGTGCGCACATGCGTTTTTTGGACTGAAAATGACGCAAATATCTCAATATAGCTCTGCAGCCTATACCCTAACTAAGAAAACAGTTAACCATTACTGTAGAATAGCTAACCGTTTAATCAACCAAGCAAGTCAGCCAGTTAGTATTAGTCATACAGCTACCAACATAGTCAAATTGGCAAGAAATCTACTCGTTCGTTGATACATTACTGTATAATGGGTCATTTGGTTTACAAAAACAGTAACCAAGTCGTCAGACAAAGAGTTTATATTCTAGTCAGTCATCAGCCAGCTAGGGAGTCAGCCGTTGGTCAGGGTAGGTAACAGCCAGTTTACTAACAAGCACGTCAACCAGCCAGACAACTAACAAGCCAGTCAGCCACTCAGTCAACTAGTTCACTGACCAATCAGCTAGCCAGCCAGTCTGTCAACTAGCGCACCTTTCTACCAGTCAGACGGTCGTCCAGTTTGGATTTAGACTATTTAGTTGGTCAGTCAACTAATCCATTAATCAACCATAAATCTAACTAGCCTGTCAGCCACCCAGTCAACTAGGTCGCCAACCAATCAGCTAGCCAGCCTGTCTGTCAATAGCTCACTTTTCTATTCAGTTAGACTGTCGTCCAGGTTGTCATAAGACTAGTTAGTTAATCAATCAGCCATCTAACCTATTAATCAATCATAATGCTAACAGCCTGTCAGCCAGCCAGTCAACTAGTTTGCTAACCAAACAATAGCCAGCCTGTCTATCAACCAGCTCACCCTTCTAACAACAGTCAGACGTTCGTCCAGTTGGGCATTAGACTGGTTAGTCTGAAAATCAACCAACTAGCCCATGAATCAGTCAGCTAGCCAACCAATCAACAAACCGATCAGTCTGTCAACCAGTGAACTAGCTCTCACGTTCCAATTAGCTGGTTATACGGATAGTCCATCTAGCGACTAGCCCACCCTTACATACCAGCCAGATGCGCATCATACCAGACACCGAACAAGTCATTCAACCAGCCAACCAGTCAATTTACCTACCGCTCAAAAGCCAACTTCCCGGCAAACCAGTCGTTTATAAACCAACCAGCGCTAGTCATAAATTATTCCATCTAGCTGGCAAGCCAGCCAAATTTGTCAAGTAGGCAGCCAACAATTACCGGTAAGTCGCCAAACTATCTGCCAGACAGTCAACCAATTTACCCACCAAGCGCTCAACAGCCATCGATGAGTTGAAAAAACGTTAATCCAACCAACGTCTGAAAACATCTTTCTGTAATTCAGACTGAGGAAACCATGCTAATTGTTTGTTAGCCGTCTACAGACAAACAATCAGCCATCCAACCAGTGCAATCGGCAAATTAACTAACAGCTTCATATTAGGTCAGAGGTCAGAGCTAACCTCAACATGCCATAGAGTTAAGTTTACATCACACCTTTTTTCTGGAAAGCTACGGGTAAAATCGAGTGTTGCTTTGTTTGTATATATACGTTATGTTTTAGGTTCTGTTGTATTCCCTAGTTTGTACTGGAATAATTTATCTATTTTAACCAATATTTATCCACCATGGACAGAGTATGCGTGAGCTGTACTCGGGAACACACTCCCCTCTGTCCAGTTCCTTTCAAGCTTTCCTCAATTGTATACCACACCACAAAAACACCATCACTAAGACTTCATTTATCACCGTCATCAATCTGCCCACATCTCATTGGTAGCAGGACGGCGGCGGCGGTGCTGCGCTCGCCTGGTACCCCAGGCACCCGAGCCGGCTATTTTCATTGTCTTGTCACCAGCCGGCGAGTTTGCCAGCGTATATAAGGAACGGGCAGCTACAAGCCGCCTTTCGTGTGACTCATCGGGGGAACGGCATTCTCTCCTCCAACAGCCCCAGGTGTGAGAAACTGATTGAAACTAATAGCCTTGACTTCCGCAGTTTGGGGAAGATTCCGGAATTTTTAATAATTTCACTCACTCTGCGTAATTAGCGACGTCAGAGGCGCAAACCGGGACCTTTAAACGCGGGGGAAGATGGGATCGATCGACGGCGGGGGGTAGTCCGATCCGATCTAATTGTGACTTGTACGGACAGTGTTGGATCACTACGGAAGACGTCTCGGGTTACACTGACATGAATAGTATTAACATTAAACATGAACTGAGCCCCCTTAATTCACTACCAGTTGGTTTTTAAATATCATTAAGTTATGGCCCAATGCCGAGCACACAATCGAAATGAATCGATAGGTCACGGGATGCCGTCTGCAGTGGCAACCCACAGCTACCTTTATAAACGCTCGGTGTTTTCCTCTATTATCCAGCCTTAGTGTGCTGCGGTTTGAGACGCATAAATTAATCATCACCTGATTTTAAAAATGACTTGGAGCATTATCAATCTGATAAACATAATTATTGGGAAAACTGGTAAGACCACCCATGTAAAGTCAGTCACTATACGATTTATTTTCTTGAAAAACATAATGATAACAATTTTACAAGGCCAACTTGGTGTAAAGAAAAATAATGGTGATGAACAAAACATTTTAAAGTACAATTCAATATGTGTGGTTTGGTTTCTTTTATAGCTCACGAGGAAAACAACGTTGCGTTTATGCCTCATATTCTATTCAAATTATTTTGTTTCCTATTTTCTAGGGGGGGGGCTGAGATGGTGGAGGTGAAGCATATACGTCCACTGTTTAGTTTTTTTCCCAGGTATGGTCATAATTATGAACCATACCCTTCGCAATCTTACACTACACAAATTGATTGTCATCGTGTGGGACAATCAAATAAAATGTGTTGCTGTGTACCCAGTTTCATCAATTTTGTGTAGTGCTAACTTCTCTTTAAACTTTACACTCAAGCCGGCTTTACTCCCATCTGATTGTTAACATTGCATTTTTATTTAGTTCTCTGTGGATGCAAAAAAATGAATTGATTTGAATTAAAAACGCAAATGCAATAGAGTGGTACTGAGCTTCTTTGTACATGGCTGTTGGTTCGTTCATGACTGGAAACCACGCCACTAAGCACATGTATTTCTTGCCCATAGAGGGAGTGCAAACTTTAAAGGTATACTAGATCGTTGGTTTTGGAAAGAGTTAATTCATTTTCTTTTTCTAATTTTCAACGAGCACGTCATCTAAGCAACCTGTGGACATTTCCTCAAATTGTGAGGTCACGTTTAAGTGAAAACAAAGAAATACGGTGTTAGGTTTTGTTCAGGATATCGTGCCCAATCGTATACTTGCTTAATTCGATTGTGACAACCAGATTAAGCAATGGTGGTCATGGGGTCTTCAAATGCTATTTTCTTGACATTGACAGTAATTAAGATGGAAGCAATCCCAGGAGTGATTATTATAATCAATCAGCTTTCAAACCAATCTTTTTTTTCTCTCAAGAATGACCAAATCCTGTATTTTGTCTTTTAAAGGACTGCACAACATTGGGTAAGACTGAACATATAACTTACATGGTACACGGCAAAAACTGGGGTGTTAAATTGATTCTCTCGGTATCTATATGTGACAACACCGACATGGTGTTAGTTATCCCCTCTGCTTTATCGTTGGTAAAATTAACACCATGTTGTTGTTGTCATATAGACACCAAGAGAATCAAATTAACACCCCCGTTTTTGCAGTGTATAAAGATGTTCAAGGTGGAAACATTTCCTTAAAATAACTTGCTTGAAATGATATAGTTTTTTGAGATATGAATTAAACAATTAGTTTTTATCTCGCGTGTCCTAAAACCCTATGTTTTAAAACAGTGAAAACACTGTTCACTATTTTCTTGTGACTCCGATGACAGACTGAGCTTAAACTTTCACAGGTTTGTTATTCTATGTATACTGTTGGGTCACATGAAGTGTGGGTACTAGTCTTTGACAGTTGCACATTTTTTCCGCGTGCTTTAAGTAAAATGCCCGTAAATTCATAAAGACTTGTCACGAACCCGTAGCACTCTGAAAGAACCTGCCATTTTTCTTTTCAATAAATGCCCTTATTAATACACAGCTTATCAAATTAGTTTGTAGTTATGTAGCCCTGAGACTTTTAATTCTGTAAATTCCTTTTTTAAATAACCAAAAACAACCTTTAGTTTTTTGTAAATTTGTCGTCATTTTTTTTTTTACATATACAGTTCGAATTATGGGAAACTTTGTTTTGTAATGCATACTCCACTATCTAGTGAGGTTTGAGGTCATGCCGTTTACATGAAGTAATCTCTCTACGAGTTTATGGATCGGGAAAGAACCGGGTGGTGTAACAACTCGCTTGATCATCTTCATGAGAAAATGTCTTCCCCTGACAACGATCAGAGCACAGTAATCGAAACATGGACTTGTTGATATCAACGGTTCTGTTTGGAACAATAACACCTCATGGAGAGATTCTTTCAGGCGCGAATCTAGAGCCAATATTTTTTGGGGAGGCTAGACCCTTCGCACGTGACGTCATCTCCTAACTTTTGCGGCAGTCATTTCATTGCTTTTGGTTGTCAAAAAGCAACCTATATATGCAGCGCATTTTTCCATGTATTTGGTGCGTAGTCAGGAGAAAGTTACAATAACCAAACAATATATGATGCAGTTGCGTGCAAATGCTGACCCCCAAACGGTGGACAGAACAAAATGATCATGCACTATTCATTTGAATCTTTAGCAAAGATCCAGTATTTTCCAGTATGTATCTTCTTCTTTAGTTTTTCCCTTGCATTTTTGGGGGGCGCAGACTAACTTTTGTTTTTTATTTTTATTGGGATGGGGAGGGGGGAGCCCCCTTACCCCCTGTAGAACTCACGCCTGGATTCTTTCCATGTACACTATCGCAATTCTTACCATTTTGCATCTCCACCATGCAAAGCTTCAAATCCTACTGGCCTTTAAGTTCAAACAACGCAACCGCGTACAGAGCAAAGAAAATGCTTTTTTTAAGTGGCCTCATTCAGAGCGGCGGGTACCAGACTCTACAATCTGGGAGGGTAGGGTGGCAAGTGAGGGGCAAAGAAAGTTTTTATTGTTGTGGGGGAGGGGAAATCGAATACCTGATTTTAAAATGTTATTAAAAGTAGTTACAACAAAATTACAGTCGTAGTATGAAGATCGTTTTGTGTGGCAAAGTTTTTTTTATAAAACATTATTATTAGTAGTAGTATTTATTTATTTATTATTTATTAATGTACCAATTTTTTATTTTCATTTTTATTTTATTATTATTATTATTATTATTATTTTTTTTTGGGGGGGGGTGGGCAAGTTTCCCTCTTTGCCCCACCCCGTATTGTTGAAGACCGGATGTACAACTTTTATCAACACATATACAATCATATATATTCTTTAAAAATGCAATTAAAATTGTTGCCGATCGAATGCTAGCATAAATGCGTGTTTTTAGTATTGGATGATTTTGACATTTTATGCGCCAAGCTACACTATTGTGCTGCCCCTTTTTAGTTAAATTTGTACTGAAGAAACGTACTGATGCTATTTTAGAACCAATCATTATGATTAAAATAATGGAGGAGTTGAAACGTTCTGGCTGTTTGTACGCCCTACACATAGCTCAAAACGGTGTCCCTAAAACATTGCGTTGAACAGTATCTTCAATCAACACGGGTGGTTTATTTCAAAATAAAATTGTTTTGTTTTATTGTAGCTGAATAATGAGTTCAGCTCATTGCCCATCACTTTATAATATCAAATTATTGTAGCGTTTATGCTCTTTGAAGAAGGCCCACGATAAGTGGGAAGTAATCGAATAGTTCCTCCTACAAAAACAACCATTCAGTTTAGATGTTGTAACCGTAGTTGTAAACCGCGTGGATGTTGTTTTAACCTCCATTTGTGGCAGTTGGTTACAAGTTTTGTTGTTGTTTATACTCCGCATCATGTACAAGTCTAAGCAGTGACTGCCGGCTGGCGATCCGTTACCACTTGGCCAAACACGTGCATCGCGCAATAAGATCACATTAATATGATACGAATAATAGTTGGTACATTATGTCCCGTAGTAGACTACTCACGGTGGTTTCATTCGCGCGTACGCGGACAACAGTGAACTGGCTGTGACTGTAGTACAGTGGAGATAGCAGGGTTCATTAATACGGTGCCATCAGGGTCACGCCCCCTGCTGCACAACCCACCAATCGCTGCCCGTTAAGATGACAGCTCGCGTTTGAGTGACAAGGACTCTTTGGACGGTCGCTTGATGTTTCTCCCATGGCGTGTGATATTAAACCAAAGGCTGCACACATCCAGACGCGAGGCGGGTTAACTCAGGTAAAAATGCAAAAAAAATAATAAATTAAGAACGCCCAAATTTGACCACCCACTAGTAACAGCTGACCCTACAATGTCTTATTACACTGTGCATCTCTACCCAGCCGGAAAATACGCACTGAGGATGCTCATTTGACATTGGTGACGATTTTTTTTTAACTTCATCTCTCTGCCCTTTTCTTTTTTTAAACAAATCACCGACGAAACGCAAGTCCGTGCGCCGTGCCTTTGCATATTTTTGCGATTTTGAGGCAATCGAGGAACGTAGTAGCGGGGCGAGCGGGGGATGTCGGCCATCTCTGCATCATTCGGCTGGTAAGAGTTCGTGACTTCTAGTGATTTGGGGCCCACCACTGGCGAGTGTTTCCACACGTTTGATCTGCGTGCTGTATCAATGCATAACACTTCATAGCAACTTATCGCTTAACTGGAAAACACTGGGCCGAGAACAGGTAGAGAGAGAGGGAGAAAAAAAAAGACAAAACAAAACAACACAAAAAATTGTGAAGGGGGAAACTTGAAACGGTGCACGCTCGAACAACACATAGTTATACATACTCACGATTTGTTTGCTGTTTGTTTTTTCGTGGCTGATTAGGTCGAGAAGCCCCAAGACCACTGAGCTCTCGGACGAGCCCGAACTTAGGTAAGTACACCAATAAATTTTACATCATTATGCATCAATGTGTTCAAAATCATAACACGCGTTTGCAATGGAGGGCCGACGGGTTTGACCGGGTTCCTACTATCACGCGAGAGATCCAAAAATGCGTTTATCTGTATACAACACACAAGTTGGGATCACTTTTTTTGCTGGATGGTGATTTTCTTGTTGTGGATTGTATGGAGATGGTGTGGTGATACAATGGTTTGCCATGAAGTTTATCTGGAAAGTCAGACTGTCTGATTTGTGACTCTGGCTGTCTTGAATCTTTTTTCAAATTACTCCATGGTGAGCTGTTGTTACAGAAAAGGCAGCGTCCACTTCCCTTCACAGTGATGCACCGAGTCTTGGTAATTATGTATAATGTATCGATGTGAGTTCAAACTTTCAAAATTGCCAGCGAGGCGTATTCATCACCATTGGCTTCAATATCGCCCGGGATGAACATACCTGTAGGATTAAGGTTGGTGGATATTTTCACCCAGCGTTTTGGAGTCCCCAAGGCTAATGTCTGAAAGTCCGGAAAGTTTTCTTGTGAACAAAATTGATGGTGTATCGTCAAGGATACATGTGTTCCTAATGCAGAGTGGTAAGCTAAAACATGTACGTGGATCTTCGCACGCCTGATACCGGCGTATGGTGGAAGAAATGACCCCAATCTGCACTGGCAGAACGGCCTAAACAACGGGTACACGGCAAGCAGGCGACCCGCAACCTGTGTTACACGACCATGGAGATCACCCGGTAGTGGTTGACGGATTCGAGCTGTTCTACAGTATATCAATGAATTCGAACTAATCTACTGCAGTTGTTAACCCACGTTTATTTGTCTTTCTTTTTTGTACAAGAGACAAAAAGTTTCATGAGCTGGCATATTGTAGTCTGTTCCATAATGCATAGATTTGGTGACACACTTTTCCTGCGTCCCTGCAAAGCGGAAAGAAGTTGAAATTCTGTCTGTCTTTTATGGACACCCCAATCAAACTAAAGGGGTGTAAAAGGACTGGTTGGAAGTAGACGAGGGACGAAAAATGAGAGCACATTAAGGGATCTTCGATTTGACGCAGCGTTAGGATTCAAGTTCGTGTATAGTTGATGCTCCGCCATGCATGACGCACTGAGTGGTTTGACTAATCCATGGATCTATAATACACCGTGCAACCACACACACGCTAACGACGAGCACTGGTTCACTCACAGCACGGCCGCCGTTCCGAGCGCCCGTTCGTTTTGCCAGGCTCGCGGGTCGCTACATGGCCCCCACTGTCTCGTCGTACGAGGGTTGATGTTCCCGGACCGGACTCAAAGGATGGCACCCCGCTGACAAGAGCTTCCCGTTTCAAAAAAAAAGAAAAAAAGTGGGGGAGAAGTTGTTTTTTTTTCTTTTTTTTTTTTAACCCAGTAATTCATACAAGGTCATTTTTGTTTGCTTATTGTTCGGCTTGATTTGTCTGCACAATTCAGCTAAAGTGAGGAACCAGAGCGTGGTCGGCCGACTGTTTAGACCAGCGATTGCCCGCCGGGGTTTGGGCAGAAAATATCATACATCAGTATTATTCTGTTTGCTCTCGTGGTACTCGGACGAGCCACCGTGGAGTGGCTTTCCTGACGGCGCACCGTGTTGTGTTGGAAGTTCACAGTCAGAAGTGTTACCACCGAGTCCTCGTCAACAACACCGGTGGAAATAAGCAAAACCAACCCGTTACGCTGTTGAAGTCACAAACACCACAAACCGGAGGTTCGATGCACTGCGTGGTTGTGTCAAAATGAGACAAGTAACTTCTGGTCCATATAACATTTTGCCCGGACTAAGTCTCTGCATGAACATTCTATGGACCCAGCTCGCAAGATCTGCCTGTCGTTGGTTGGCACTGACAGTGTCCTAATTAATTCTGATATTTCTGCTGCACCTCCACATCAAGTGCCTTTAAACGGGTCGACTGATCAGGGTTTAACACGTGTAGACATAAACAGTTAGAGATCGATCGCTTTGAGTGTTGTGAATTCATCTGGTATATAAAGTCGGTTTTTATATATGGAGGCTCGCCTGTGACCATCAGATTGGTGAAAACATGTCGTGACAACGAGACAACAATCTCGCGTTTGCTTGTGGATTCATTCCTCTTACAACACAGGATTTCTAATTGTTTTAATAACACCCTCCCAAAACACACTCTGAAACTCCACAGATTTGACAACATGAAAGAAAAGTCGAAGAACGCGGCCCGGACGCGACGTGAGAAGGAAAACGCCGAGTTCTACGAGTTGGCCAAACTGCTGCCCCTACCGTCGGCCATCACCACCCAGCTGGATAAGGCCTCCATCATTCGCCTGTCCACCAGCTACCTCAAGATGAGAGCCTTGTTCCCTGAAGGTAAGTGCGAATCAAATTCTCACAGCACTATTTAAAAAGAAATCCCATACAAGCCTTCCGAGTAGTAAGTGCACGTTGCCAAAGCTTAACGTTTGTCGGTATCAGATGAATCTCAAAACCGTCCCGTCCAAATTAAAAGTTATTTTTCGAATTCCCTCAGACGCACCTACACGTGTTGGCCTGCATTGCAATATACTGGCAGTGTTCGTGTAGTCTTTCCAGCGTTTGTGGCAGCTGAGGGCAACCCGTGTCAACAGCCCACGGATCGGGTACACGTTTCCATCGCAATCAAGATGGTGTTAAAAAAAAATGTCATTAGAAAAATCCCGTCAGAGGACCAAACACCGTATAAATATTTACCAGCTAACAACATAGGAAACGAGCAAAATAAGCACATCGCGTGTAACTTATAATCACAGTTGTATGTTGTACATGGCAAGTAACACTGAGAGTGAATCGCAATGGAGTTTAAAAAAGTCACGGCTGTACGGTGAAAAACAGTCCTGAGGCGAAATAAAAACAAAAAGTGACCCTAATTAATCCCAACACAGTTTGAACAATACAGACGGTTTTGAATAATTAATCGGTTTTAAATTGTGAGACCTTCTTTTCCGCATGCCATTAAAGCAGTTAAAGTTTTTTTGTTAGGGATGGGAAGTTAATGTTCAACTTAAAACTCAAGTGTGTTGGAAAATACGTATAGTACACTTACTGTACAAACAATCACAAATAGTAACTGAGCTGGCGTGGTGTGTAACTCGGTAAAACCCACCATGAACTGGTCCAATATTTAAAAGGTGACTCGACGGGGGGCTCTTATTTCGACCCTAATTTTGATTTCATACGAGACACAAACTGAAATTAAATCTACGCCCCATGAGCCATGTCACACAACACGACGAAAATGGAATAAATGGAACACTGCGTGTAATCTTTCCATTCAAAGGATGCATTCTGTAGAGAGAGAGAGAGAGAGAGAAATTCAGGTATTCTTTCAGAGTTTCTATCACGCAAACACTTTAAGGCATATTCTTAAGGATCCGTAGCAACTAAATTATTATTATACATATATTTTTGTGAAAGATCACTTGTCATAAAGATGGCGCTGGTACCGACTAGCAATTTCCCTGATTCTTATTGCAGCTTGAAACACTGCCAATTTAATTCCTGTTAATAAACTGGATGCCCAAGCAATACAAACAAACCTTACAACAACACGTAGTACAAAAACATCCATAACAATGTCATCGTTAAAACGTTGTTTTTCTTGAAAAAAAAATAGATAAAAGATGAATTCTTTTATATGATAAGAATTTGCACATGCTATTTTGGTGGAAATTGTCTATAAATCTAGATGACCGTAAGGGACACAGGAATCATTCCCGAAACTAAGGGAGTGCCAAATGTTGGTTAGTTTTATTTTGAGTAGCGAAGGATATTGTAGGCCTACCTGCTGTTGGTGACTATACATTGCAAAGTATCTACACTATAAATTCCGGAACGCCACACGAAAAGCAGATTGTCCATGTGTACCAACCAGCGGCATGACTTCCAATGAAGATGTTGACTTGAAAGCTGAAAAAAACGGTAGACATCGCGGGCAGAGACTATTTTTCATGGGAAAGATTGTCTGATATGGGACTGAGCGGTTGTACCGGTACCATTAGCGAACAACCCTCCAGTCCCAAAAGGGAGCCCATATACCGTCTTCTAAATCAGGGGGAAAATATTTAAATTTACCGCTACCTTTTAAAGACAATATGCCTACCTTTTCCGTCATAAGCGGTCCTTAAGTTTATGTAAGCCTGATTCGTATTATCGTTCTCAATTCCAATTACACGTTTTGTTTTTACTTGTGCAATTAAAACGGACTACTCAAACATGGAAATATTGGTTTAATGCATATGATACATAATTACAATGTAAATTAAACATCTATTGGGAATCGTTGCGGTATCCGCTGCTTAAAAGGATTCGAACGGCCTCTAGCTACCGGGCAATCTCAGTGGTCTGGTTGGCATCTGCTCTAGAATGGCAAAGGTCTTGGGTTCGAATCCCACCCGAGTACTATGCCTGTGTTTTTTTCCCCACAGAACTTGGGAAAGTACTGAGTATATACAGTTGCTTAAACACATCGGTGTGTGGGTAAAACATAAATAGTATTCTTTATCCCCCGATGCAAAATGTAACATCTGTTGGAATATATAATTACCGTTCACAACAACGTGATTATAAATAAATTAAAATGATGAAATTATTATTGGTAATCACCCATGGAATAGTTTGGGTTTTTGTGCAGAGAAATATATCTGTGTGAATAGTCCAAATTTTCTTTTTGGATTCTTCATCAGGCCTCAGGCGAACTGATTTCTGAGACAACGATTAAAAAAATTTTTCCCTCCTGTTTTGAATGAAATATTCACAATCGTTTGTTGATTAACCCGTCATTGTAACAAGTGAACGCGTGAAGACATCACGGTGTGACAAATTGGCAAAAACTATCTCTTCGTGAATCTATTGCATTATTTTGGATTTGGTTCATTTCAAACGGAATGAAATATTAAAGTAGCTACACTCTTTCTTGTAGACATTAACTTCAAACCAAGTAAATAATTTGTTTTTTATTGTTGTTGTTTTTGTTTTGAAAGATTTTGTCCGTACCATCGGTGTTTTTATATTGTCAAACATTAATTGTGACAGGAATCTTCTAATCGAATTGTACTCTGTCTTTATAAGTGATCAAAAACTACTCATCGTCGGTCATTGTGCCGGCCAGCACGTTTATTTTTGCAAAAATAAGATATGGGCCTCTTGTTACTTGCTTTTTCAGATGAATTTAGGCCTGATTGCAGTTGCAATTGTTAAGCTTGTTGTACCGTTTAGGTCGGAATTGATATGATTATAATGTTATATTGTCATACATGTTGGAACCCATGGGACACAATTGCAATTGAATACTAGCCCACCATACAAAACGTCAATGATATAATAAATGGTAATCCATAGCTCTGGAAAGACGCCTATATTACACCGTTGCCCATAGAGCCCCAGTTTTTTAGCGTAATGGCCAGCTAATGTATTGCATGCATATTACAGAGGGCCTATCTAGTAAGTGGGTTCACTCGCAATACAAACGCGAGAGCTGCCCCAATGTGAGAAGTACTTGTCCTAGATCGGCTTACGGGAGGGTACTTGAGTCGAATTAAACATGACCTAATACCTATTCTATACCAACGCAGCCATCAAATAGTCTCACACTAGATCGTAGCCGCTGTACTGCTTTTGTACACCAGACTGAATATCCCCGCTCCGTACGGATATAGTTCAAATATTAGTCATTTCTGGAAGCACCTTCAGTGCTGAAAGATGTACCCATAACAACGCACTGTCAAATATTAACAGGGTTTTTTCCTTGTTAATGGCGTATAGACTTTCAAGTTAAATATTGTGCCAACCAGTGTGGCCGAGTGTTGACACGACAAATGAAGATATAAATTGTAATTATCATTGGGGGAAATAGGCCCTCGCCACCACGGTAGACTGGAAGTACGTGTAATGCAGCCTATTTGACAACCACTATCCCCACTCAACAAAAAAGCTCTCTGTTGTTTTTCATTAGGGAGGTTGTAGTCCGTTCGTAATTACTATCGCGAGTGCAACCGATGACATTCAGCGGACAAAAAATCTGCCCTTGTGAGTTGGTTATGTTGCCAATGTGATCATGAGTTACGAGGTTTTATACAGTTGTCATTCCTCGGGAGAAACGGGGACAATATCTGATCCTAAAAATACTCATCCACTCAGTGATAAGAATAACTCGCATGTTTATCATGTAACCTCGTTTATTAAGAAAAATAACCCACACACTGACCAACCCTACACCAGGCAGACCTGCAGTGCATTCGTGATTAAAATGTATTTATACGCAGTTTTTTTTCTTTCGGAAATGGTTTACCAAAACAGAGCATAGTGCCTTATGCATTACTCTCGTGTTGAAATCCATGACATTTGTGAGTCAAAATTGCACTGTCATGAATTTGACCTTTCAAGATATTGTATTGTAGTTTATTAGACTCTATGCCACAGAGCATATTACTTGTGTTGAGAAAAATAGGCTTATGAAATCCACCGCGTGACAATATTTTGGTGGTGTTTTCCACGTGAACTGTAAATACTGTCGTTACCACGGCGTGTGTCTATCCTTATACTTTTGTCCAACGGTTCCAGGTGTTCCAGGCTTTCTTCCCAAAGCTATCAAGAGCTATAGATAATCGTTTTGTTTTTACTTGTCTTTACTTGACACCCCATCTTGCCGAAGCACAAAAGAAACTATAAACCCTAATCGGATCAGGCCCCATATCGCTGGCCGTCAAATGGCATTTAGCCACGGCCGGACACACCACACTGATGCGGTCTTCGATCGGGGGTGACGAACGCCTTTTAGGGGCTTTCATACCCCCACTATTGGACCGTACGGCCCTATTGAATACCCCTGCGCACTAAGTATAATTGAATTCGGCTGGGGTTATTGAGTTCCTATTAAAATTTCACACCTCGCACAAAGGGAAGGTGATGGCTGCTTTAAGACGGCCGTGAGTTAGATTGACATGAGATGTAGGGCTTGTAAATACTCGCTATAGTGACATTACACTTCTTGCACAAAAGGTACCAGCGTTTACCCCTGCAGACGTATACCCGCGTACCACCCTGAGACACACAGTGCTCAAATTGTTCCAAACTTTCGTCGAGATGAAATCAAAATATCAATCCTAATCGCATTGTTGGGCATATCAACCCAAATTAACTTCAAAAGGGTGTTAATAATTTTTCAGTTCAGAACTCCACTTTGCCTGTATCAGGAAAAAATGTATTCATGTTTCGGCGTAAACTTGTTGTAATTGTACATTTTGCTTGTCTTTTTGAAACGTTTTTAACATTTTGTAAAAAAAATGAAGAAGAAAAAAATAAATATTGAATAGGGTATCTGTAGTCTTATAACATCAAAGGCTGGAAATGGTGTGAAACTCGGCATTTGTCATGCCAGCCCAGACTTAATTATACAGCTATCTTCTTTGTTCAAGCCACAGTCGTACACCGTTTCTTCACACCCTCGTCAAATTCTCCACCGAATAATAGAATCCTGTTAATCAAATAACCGCGGCGTTAGGATTCCCCAAAAGTTCCCAAGCACACAAAGGCTGGGTAATTTGTTTCTGATAGCACAGGTGCGAGGGTTTTTTGGGGGGCAAGGGAGGGAATTGTTGTTTAGTCCGGGTGGCCCCTCTGTTTGACCCCTGGTGATGGGGGCCTGTATTTACCCGTCTGTCCCCCGTCACGGTACCGGCCTGGCGACACACATACTACGCAGAACTTTGACGGTGTTTTGTTGAGATTTCCTATAGTATTTGTGAAGTGCATAGCCCATATCTACTATTGACAAAAAGGGCTTTAAACTAGTTAACGCCATCTACTGTCTCGAAATCATATAGCAAATCAAAGTATATTTTTCCATTACCACATTACAATGACCATTACTAATATAAACAAATAATATTGTAGTTTCATTCACATTACAAAAGATGTAACCTAATCAAATATGTGAAACATGAAACTTAATGGCCACAAAATGCTCTTGTTACTTTATGAAATACAGTACAAAAGTAGAAATATATTGAGCACAGTGCGCAGTTTTGGGTGCAATCATACGAAGCCCAGCAACTGACCATTTAAAATGTTTTTTTTTCAAGCTTTCCTGAGAACAAGGTTGCGTGGCTTGTCATTGTCCTTACATTATGATAATATTGTTTAGTTGTCATAGTGCTTGGTGTGCAAGGCAAGATAAATGAATAAGATATATAGATCAAACAAAATATAGAAACTAATTTTCTTAAGTACCAAGAAAGTAAAAATCATCTTAACTTTGTTGTGCTGTAAAACACAAGTTGTTGATCTGTTTTTGCATACAATGTTATAAAAATGAGTTAATAAAAAAGATTAATATAAATTATTGTTATGTTTTTTGATGGAATTCGCAGACTTTTCGGATTAATTGTGAACTGCATTTTTTGAATTATTTTCCTAAAATGTATTTCCATCTTTACACACACCACCAATGTTTTTTGTTTTGTTTCTATGAGTTTCCAGAATTCGTATGCTACGCTCCTTTAAGTGTGGATTTTATTTTAATGTAATTTTTTTCCCCCGCGGTATGTGAAATAAGTTATGTTTCCTACGAAACTCTGTCAGCACACCATTTCAGTTTCATCTGGCCCAGTCTACATTGCCACTAAATCCCAGCGTCGCACGCGTTCATGTTTGCACTTCGTAGTCCCCAACGTGTACACTCCCGTCCTCTTGCCTCGTTTTTTTTTGTCAAAATACAAGGCTTAAGTTTCCACTAGTCCTGCGTTTCGGCTGCAGCTTTTTAGCATAAACTGTCGATAACGGAGTTTCCTCCCTGCCTTTTTCATGTTTATGGAGAATTAAACACTTCCCAAGAGATTTTTTTCTCCGGCAGGAGAGAGCATCGAGCGCGTCTTTGCCCGTTTGCATGTGGGTTTGCTGTCTGTATTCTGTCCGCCGAGGAGATGGGGTCCCACCTGGGATTGCAGGTTTTTTGTCCCCATTCTTGCCAGAGCTTGTAAGGGCTTGTATGGCCGTTGTGCCCTGTATTTATTTTGTCTGTTGTCCACCATGTTTCGTTCCTACCTAAAATTAGATTTCAGGTTGTCGTTTGAGACCGCTAATGAAGATGATTATTCGGCGAGTTGTGCTAGCAAACGTCGCTAGCGAGAGTCGTCGCCGGGCGTGTTGTAGATACGCAACCCCCGTCGGTGATGTGCAGCACCGAGGGGGTGGTAACATCTCGGGCACATTTTTCGCCCCCAATTTGATGAAATATTAATGCGGGAAATCTGGATGAGATGATGGGCAATTCACGAAGATTTAATTCCGAGCGCGGGAAGGCCCTTTAATTCAGGCGGGCAGGAATGACTGAGGACTCGGCGGGGAATCAATCTTCGTCGACTGGCGATTTCCCACCGGACTATTTTACACTTTTCCCCATTAGATATCGTCAGTTACTCCTTTTGATTTTCTGACTATTAATAACGAGTCCTGGCCAAGGCAAAGCACCGCGACAGACTGTCGAGATTTAAGACTGTGGGATAGTCTAACCACTTGAACGCCTAAGTCCTCGATCCTTCTTTTTCTCCCCTCGTCCCAGTCAGGAACAGGTTTTGACTGGACGGTGGGATTACATAACCCCCGTGGTATCAGTCCACCAGGACCGTGAAACATAGATCAAGTTGACCGGGCAAATTGTGTCTTTCTCTTTTGATGGACAGCTGATGTCTTCTGCAGTCTGCCATGTTTTCCAAAGGCATTTTTTTTGTTGGTGCCCTCAGAAAGCATAGATTTAAAACGAGAAAGTTAAAGAAAGAAAAACACAGACAAACACACAAACTAATGAAAATAAAAACGATTAGAGAGTAAGACTAGCTCCACTCGGAATCTTAGATTTGAATGAGCTTCCAGTTGCCTGTGTGCGTAGCCTCCATCCACGAAGAAGCCGCTCGGATGAAAGGCGCAGACGAGATAACCCCGTGGGTTACAGATTCAGTTGAAGTCTGAAGTACCAAAGGGCGCCATTTAGGCGGGAAAACAGTGAAGCTCGGAAAATTGGACGATTCTGTGTGTGTGTGGTGTGTGCGCCTAGCCCTCAGTGATATGCTGGCTGCGAGTTTCCTTTCATATATGCCGCATCGAATATTAAAAAAGATAATTTAGAAATTGAATTGAATTTCGATTATTGTTGTAAGCGACATACTGGGCCGGTTCTATTTTTGGGATACGTTCCGTGGGTGTCTAATCCGTTGTTTCTTTATCAGAACAGATGTTTATGTCACAATATTGGAATGAGTCAAACAACGGTAAATTGAACCAGCCAAGTTAACGTTTTGACCAATATGTGTATGCTGAGGGAGCAAATCTTCAGAAACACCGTCTCAGTGCAGTGGCTCTTCCCGTTGCCCATACAACTCCACACAGCAACACACGGGGCAACCCTTTAAAATTGACAAACTGTAGGCCTACTCTGCTGAAGACCACACGCCTAGTAATGTAGAAACGTCACGGTGTAGCGGATACAGGCATGCAAATAATGTGCAAAGTTGAAAAGTGGAGCCTTCGAAAGATTTAAAAATGTTTAATCAAAAATTGTCGCTCTACATAGTGATTTTTGTGCAATCTCGCCAATCACAGATAATGTACACGCTCTCCCGGTCCGGTCGTAACGTTTACCGCTTTGCCCGTTCCAGTGTTAATATTTGACCGCGCGTGTGACTGTGAATATTAAAGACGGGGCCCCGTCAGTATTCACAGTCAATGATGAATGCTTAGTGTGAGGAGTCGGTTATGTTTAACATAATATTTGACTTGACTCTTGAGTCGGACGACTTACAAGCGGTTCTCGAGACGGTGTGAGTTGCACAAGAGCACTTGGTATGAGTGTTATACCACTAGTCATTAAACTCAATAGGTTTGATTTAATTTCCACCACCTGAAGTCTGACATGGCACAAAATACACTCAAAAAGTGTGTTTGAATAGAAATAAATGTACGCAAGAGTGGTGATGAAACAAGAAAACAGTTTCGTATTTTAAAAGCCTATTTTGTCGGGTAAATATGACGCTCTTCTAAATCTGGTAATGAGAAATATTTCTGTCTGACTTACTGAAATTGTCGAGCCCCCATATCGCGGTTTTTATTTTCTTAAGCACCACCATTTGCAGTTTTTCTTAAAAGAAGTGTCAAGAGTACAAATAACATGATGTACCCACTTGTAGAACTTATTATTTTGAAGGATGGTATACTTCAGCCGTCATTAACAACACTAGAACAGTTTTTTTTTTTGGTTCGGCAATTTTGTTTCTCACACAACCCGTGTAAGCGATCCTTTGTTAAGTCAAATTGTTGGTTATTAACCACAAGGGCCCGTGCAATTGTCATCTTTCTCTCTCAGTTTGGTATTAGTGATTTGAATGATAAAATTCAAGTTGTGTGCGCCGCAATATGATTTGTAGACCACTTTCACAGAACTGCTGCAATCTGTTAAGCACAGGAGTTGCTTTGCTTAGCAGATACAGATGCCATGTGTTTTTTGAATACAGTGGTTGACTGGTTTTCTATAAACCGGTGAATTCTGCCTATCATGCATTTGGGCTCTGTTTGGAGATCTTGGTTGTGCAACGCAAATTCCCTGGGGGCGCTAGACAGACGAAAGACCTGCACACTACCGCGTGCTCATTATTTCGGTTGGTGCTAAATGAAAGGTGGCATTGAACTTCCAGCTGATATTTAAAGCATTGTAATTTTCAGGTATTTGTTTTTTTGTTCGAGTCTTAGAGAGGCTATACGGCCACGTAGTGTAATGGTCGGTCCACCCCTGGTCCCACTTCACATGGCGAAGATTGGGAGGGGGAACTCGAGGAGGTTTTTGCATTGTTACAGTTTTTTTTATGGTTGATGGCTGGTATAGTGTGTAGGTAGCTCACTGCAGTCATCTTTATCTGGTGTCTTGAATACACCATAGATATCACAAGATCTCATTGCCATTTTACGGAAACGGGTCAGACTATTTTATTATACAATTCTATCCTCAATTCTTCTTTCCACATCGGTTTTTGTATGGATGAATAACCATAGGGTTGCTTCTTGAAAGGTCTGGCCATCAGAATGATAACGATACGACAGTCGGCTAGTATAATTATAGAACTAACTAAATCAAGGTTTGAAATGTATTGTACATAAATAGCATGCAGGGCAATATAATATAGTTCGTAGACACAATGAGCAACAAAACCTATGCTCTCTATTCTAAAACATATCCTCCGGTCGTATCGTATACATTACACCACAGGCGATCTACTTTTTAGTCAAAGGCCGGCTCGACTAAAAAAGGGCACACCGAGGAAGGTGTGTAAAGTAACACCCAAAGAAACAAGCCACTTAATTAGTAAAAGCAACAACATCACCCCGGACAATTATTAAGGCGGGCCTTGGGACCAATGGAAAACAACTGGTCCCCCCGTCGGGGGGTTCACTTCCGGAGGTCACAGTGTCGACAATTTCGGATATTTAGCCCACCTTGAATTATGAAGAGACACAGTTTCATGCTGGTATGCCAAGGGGCTCGTGTAAGGAACGCCGGGTACCAGGTGTCGAAAATAACATTAAGGTCATTTAATTACAAGACAGGTTCAAAGTAGACTTGTCTCGAAGGCACCCCCCCCCCCTCAAAAAAAGGGGAAACCTTCTAAAATTGTTCGCCATAACCTTTATTGTTACAACGGGCTTCACAAAACAAAGTAAATAAGCACACAACAAAATTTACATTTTGCTTGCTAAATAAACCACCATTAGGCCCTGCTTCGGCTTGGGCTACCGGCTTTGGCTCCGTAAACTATTTTGAAAACGTGTGCTTTCGGTACGGGGCTTCAAACAGGCGGATGGAGCCTAAGCCAGAGCCATAGCCAAATGTGTATTTTCGAAAAGGGCCATACGTGATTGTGTTTATACATGCTTTAAAAAAATGTAAACGAAAAGGTAAACGTAAAATACATACATTTTGTAGCATGAGAGCAAACTTGCAGATATAGGAGCCTTGCTTCGCGGCTGTAGCTCTATGACCCTCGGCCACAGTGGAATCTCTAATCATATCGATTTCAGTCTTATCAATACTCTAGCCATAATATTAATTTAATTCTCGTAATCAATTTGCATTCCTAGAACACCGTTTGCACACGTGAACAAGAAAAATGCGACTGTGATTAATGTCTGAAGATACGTGATTGGTAGATTAATTAGGCCCATGGGAAAACAAATCATTAGTTTTGTTTTGGCAGCTTGCTAGTTATTAAGTTCGTACCTATAACGATTCTCGAGAAAAAAACTTCCGTCTGGAATACTGTCACAGTCAAGAAAAGATCACTGAATCACCTATGCTTATGTTTATTGCCGCAACCAGAACAAGCCCGGTATGACTGAGCACAAAATCCCCGATAAAACATATAACGTATACCGTTTTGTTTTGTTTTGGCTTTCCTTTGTTTTTATTTTCTTATCTAAAACGCGACCAGCAAGTTTGAGGCAATTTGTTTTGGTTTTCCTTCCAACTTTAAGTTGTGTGGTTTCAATTCCTGGTCGTAGACACCGTCTTGTGTTCATGAGCGAGACACTTAACCATAATTGCCTCTCATCACCCAGGAGTAAATGGGTACACTGCGAAGGTAGAGATTGTTGATGTGAATGATAAACAACCTGTGCGCCAATTCGGCTGCCGGTGCTGCATAATCCAAAGGAGTTGAGATGGTTGCAGGAATGCTTACAGGTCCCGTTGAACAGGCGTAGTAATACGGTAAGACCCTTTGAAAATGGCCTAGCTGGCTTTATAAAAGCGCATGATAAATACACGTCAGTATTATTAGCTGTTCCGACATAGCAGTCGGAACAGGTTTTGTTTTCGTCAAGATTTTTATTGTTTTTATTATTATTATTATTATTATTATTATACTTTGTTTCCGTCTCAAAATCCCATAGCATTTGTACACGTTTTTGTTCTTCCCTAATCTTAGAATGTGTAAGTATGACAAACTCAAATCCTATACTAAATTGAAGCTTAGGACATGAAGTTATCATAAAATAAATTTGGTTGAAATTTTTAATTAATTAGCCGAGTTATAATGACGTGAATATTTAATTAGGCAATCTTGTAACTACCATATCTCAAGAAGTATACATCCGATCCTCAAACTTTTTTCAGTTATAGACTTGTCCTATATTGTAGATGTGATTTCTGGTCTAACATTTCCCGTCACGTCATCATGACATCATTTATAATGCGGGTTTTAATCTATGTACAAAAGGCATGGCTCAAAAAGTGGCCAGATTTGGAAAGTTTTTAACAATATTTTCTAAATAAGTTAATTGTTAGTTTCCTAAATTACATAAGATGTTTTGAAAAGTTAAACGCTTGTTATAAGAGATGTTCCAGGTCATTAAAAACTAATAAAAGTACAATATCCAGGATAATTTAACGATTAAGTGACAAATCGGACACCATGGCTAGCTGTTTTGATTGCGCAATCACGGCAATGCATTGGAGATTTCCTTGATATTTGAATCGTAACCGAGAGAGGACCTATAGTTAGTGTATAGCCCATTCTGTATGTGTACGAACGATACATGCAACGTGCGTTTTGATAGGGTTTTCTTTAAAAGGCATTGGATGGTCATAAGTTACATACCATCTTGTAGCTTATAAAATTTGTTAGTATGAAAAACACATTTTTTTCGTCGTGACGTCATCAGGGATGACCGTTATCGTCGCGTGAATATTTAATTAGTCAAGTTTGTGTCCGTCATATCTCAAAAAGTATACGTCCGATCCTCAATCTTTTTCAGTTATAGACTTGTCCTATATTGTAGATGTGATTTCTGGTCTAACATTTACCGTCACGTCATTATGACATCATTTTAACGGGGCTTTTAATCTATGTACAAAAGGCATAGGTTTTAAAAGTGTCCAGATTTGGACATTTTTGAACACATTTTTCAAAATAAATGCAATTTTAGGTTCCCTATTTAGCTCAAATCAATTTGAAAACAGAGAGAACAATACAAGTCATTTCAGACTGACATTAATCTTGGTGCAGTGTGTTTCTTCAGTAATTAACTGTTAATTGGTAACTCAGTCAACACCATAGCTATTAGTGCTTATGTACTGCACTAGATCGAAATTTACCGCGACTTGAATATAATCATTGGCTCATAATACTTCATGGGCGTAATGGTGGCAATGATCACTTTAGCTTTGCTGGTGCATCTTTTGGCCTCACTAGCTTAAGAAACTAATTACTCACGTGACTGTTGCGTGAATATTTAATGAGCAACTCTTCATATCGCTATATCTGAAGAAGGGCACAACCGATTTTCAAACTTGTTTTGGTCATATAATCATTGGGCATTAAAGATGAGCTTCGAGTTGACGTGACCTCGGGTTGACCTTAACATCCGGGTAAACCGGAAGTTGAACCATGACTTAAGAAGTACACAGCCAATTTTAAAAATCTTTTTCAATTATATAGTCCTTGAAACTCAACATTACCCTCGGGATACCGTGACCGCATGTTGGTCTTAAATTTAGGGTCAACCGGAAGCTTGACGATATCTCAAGAACTACAAATCAAGTACCTTAAGAAACAATAAACGGAACAGCTTTGATTTTGTCCTAGAGACAAAATCTTAATGTCTAGTTATTATCAATTCGCTCGTCCGAAAACACACTTAAATTCAACATCAGCGAAAACATATTGGTTTTCATATCTGGAGAGAATACAAGACACGCTAGTGAAAGTATCATAAAAGCAGCAGACTTGGTGAAGATGCTTGTTTTTATTTGAGCTGTTATGGTTTGATGCCGGGGCACGGTATTTAAAATGAGCGTTCTAAGACAGATGTAACAGCCGTTAAGAATGGCTTTTTATTCTATAGACAAAATTGCTTACCCAAAAAATTAAGGAGTTCTGACCATAATTTTTGTTTAATAAGTTTGTCAACAATTTTTGTACAGCGTTTCAAGTGTAGGAAACAAAATACATTATCTGTAAGACTCGATACAAAAAGTACAGAAAAAACTGTATGTGGCCACATACAACTAAAAAAAAGGGGGAAAAAAAAGAAATAAAAAAAAACACTTAAAAGTTCAATCTTTTATACATTAATTCTGATTTCGCCCGCAGTAAAAAAATTCCTCGAAATGCCAACATAATAGAGGTAATTACTCAGTTATATGAGTTTCAACTGGACAAAAGAGATGGCGGGATATATCAGTCATTTGCCAGACAGTGATCGAGTGCACAGTTTGGAAGGACAAATGCATACATAATTTGGAGTGTTTCGTCCAGATTTTGGTAAACATAAGAAGCGAGCGGGTCCGGGCGCCGGGTGGGAGGGACCGACACGGTTTGTTTCCGTGACCGAGCACAAGGTAAACGTATTAACAAGTCCGGGAATTGCGTTGGGTCGGGAGCCCAAGTCCATTCTATTACGACTAACACCTTCTTCGTAGTTTCTGCATGAAACAAATGGCAGTGCCCCGTAGTCTTTTTGCACCGAGCGTCCATTTTGCTTTGTAGCTGCAACGTAGAAACCAGTAAATGTGTTGGGAAGAATTGATTATACGCTTCGTATTCTGTCAGTGAACCATAACCACAGCAGTCTTCGGCCACAGTCATATTTCCACAAATCCTCAAAGTGCACACGGCTAAAATTGGTGACCGACCTGTAGGCCTAATGGACTCAGTTCCATAGCAACAATTACTTATCTGCTGTCAGTTTTAGTCTTTACTTCTTTGGGGCCAAACCATCTGTAAACAATCATAGACGTACGATCCGGGGCGGCAGTTTCCCTTCAGTTCGGGCAAAACAGTAGGGAAAATTCGGGCAAATCAAAAAGAAGAAAAACAAAAAGGCTTTTTATTAGAAACGGGTACTTGTGTTTTCGTTTTTTGGGGTGAAATTTCTGGCAAATCAACCCCTCTGCCCCCTTGAACCAAAGAGTCCTCACACTCCTTTGTAAATAACAGATACCGTGTATGTATTCTGTTATTCACCGTGGTGGGATCTGAGAATCGCAATGTGTGTAAACGTAGGGAGGATAAACTTCAGCCAAAAATGCGCTTTGGTCAGTCAAACAGGGTGTTCGCAAACCATGAAGTCGTGTTACTTCGGGTGGTATCTCTTATTGCAATATTAAAGATATCCGTCAAAACACAATAGCGACGGAAATATTGATGTTTCATCATTAATTAGAGTCTTCTAGGTAATTGATGTTATTCTAACTTGATTTTTTTTCCAAGGAAATCATTTACGATGATTAAACTTCGAATGAGAATAGTTGATGCCATGTTATGCTCATTAGCCGCTAGTAACTATGTCCCGTGGGAACAGACTCGGGTTGTAACCGCTCCCCACCAGTTGTAGCGGGTTATCCCCATCGAAAAGGGTTATCTTCAGGGGGGACACGTCCAGATCCCAGACCGGGACAAAGGCCTGAAAAACGCACCGTGCTAGCGCCCACAAACCGGTGGGGACAAAACGTGATAAACACCGGTTTACCGGCCAAGACAATACCCGCGAACGGCACGATTTACTCGTTTGCGCTGCCACGCATCCATAACTGGTCAAAGATTATTGTGAAGAGAAAGTTTTGGCAGAATTTTAATTTTGTCACGATGCTTTTTTTTCGGGGCTGGCTGTTAATATAAGAAGGGTGGTGTACAGGGAGGGTTGTCATTTAGGAAGTTTAAATTCTGCTCTGTGTTTGGATTTAACGAGTGGGAAAGAGTGAGTATAAGGATTGTTAAAATGGCTATGGAACTTCATTGGTAAGTTCATGAATAGGGTTTTATTTTATTATTTATTTGTATAAGAAATGTGTAAGAGTGGAAAGGTGTGTTTCACTGAAAGCATTTTGACAATGTACAAGTAAACCTGTGAACTTCACTGACTGTGTATTTATGTATAGGCCTACGCCATCATCAGGAATGCTAGTCTCGAAGAATCCTTCCATCTACATTTTGCAACGCTACTTGCAAGCAGCGTGAAATCCAGTGCATTCATCGAAACTGATTTATCGGTTTTTGCTAATCGGTTTATCAAAGTAATCGATTCATTGAAATACAGTGCGAGTGTGTTATTCGATAACACTTTGATAAGACAGCCCCAAATGTCGTTTTTTTAGTGAGTGTTTGGCAATTGTAATGCGAGAGTTACAACCGAGGAACCGGTATATATTTACTTATATTCTGAGTCACTGGGTATAAGACTTCATAGCGTTGTTTTGTTTATGTTTATTTTTTTTTTATTAACGTAGATCTGTAACCCGTTTGAGGTGATATTTTCTATTATAAAGGCGAATCTGGGTTCGTCTTGAAGCTATTGCAAAATGTTTGCGTATTTATGACCTCAGAAATACACGCTACGAAAATCCACTTAAACACCTCGACATCACCCAAAGCACAGTGTCAATACCTAATGATGGCTTACCCAAAAAAATCTTGTGAAAAAATGGGCTGCGGTTAAAAAAAAAAAAAAAAACTAAAAAAAAAACAGCGTTGAATTGATGACCAAACATTATGGCCAAACTCGCCCGTTCTCTCAGAAGCCTTGGTCCGTCCGGCCCTGTCGTTCTTCATCGTCCCCGGCCCCCGTTACCCGAGACGGTAATAGCCCCGTCGTGTTCCGGGACAGAGCAGCGATTCCTTACACATCAACACAAGCGAACATTCTCCCTGATGCAGTCAGAAAACAAACTGCCCCTGCGCTCACTCTCTCTCTCTCTCTCACTCTCTTATCCTTACTCGACACAAACAAATATTTGACATGATTCAGCAGAGAGAGAGAGAGAAGAGGGGGGATCTGGAACAGAAAAATAAATATAGGCATGATTTCGGCTATACTGGGAAAAAAACATTTAAAGTAAAAAATAAGTGTATTTTCTGGTAAGAAAACTACGAAAAGGAACAAGGTCTTTGTTTATCAATATTGTGTCTTGCTGGTCAATGACATTTATAATGGTTTTAATGAAGTGTGATATATGTTTTTTTTTATGAATGTGAATAAAATATTGTATCATTAGCTATGAGTAAAACAAAACGAGTACCAATATATGCATTGAGTCATTGATGGTCATTTTTTTTTATGTGCTGTCAAATTTTCAAGCTGTACCTATAATATGGATAATTGGGCATTGTTGTGTTTATACTGGCGGTGAGAAGGTTCAGAGATATTGTTGGGATTCCTCATCAATTTGTGACAACATCGGTTAAAGCAATAGTGCGGTTGCAATTCTTGTAATGAATTTTTGTCGTTTGTTGTCCTTTATGAATTTGGGTTGGTTTTGATTGACAGCATTCAGAATGCTCAATTGTAATCGGGGACTAGTTTGTAACATGCACGGCATATCCCCTGTACAATCGCATTTGTATCAAATCGCCAGCCCCTGATTCCACTAACAGGCCAAACACGGCGGGAGCCTTGCCCTAGCCGGCTCATTTCAGTCGCTCCGTCTCACTAAGTGATGCATTATCTACCGTTTTAGGAGTTCTCCCAGCGGACCCCCGGGTTTCTAAAGGGGAGGGAGGGGTAGACTGGAATCGGCTTCCCGGGGATTAGAGTCGTGGCTTCGGTGCTGAAGTCCTCGGAGACCCACCGGCAGCCGTGACCGTGCATTGTGTATCCGTACCGTTACCCTTGTGATATAGGCTACAAGGCTATATCCCTAAACTAGACAAAGTCCCGTAAAGACAATGGCTTTCCCATCTCTATATACTATTTTCATCCGCAATGTTTGTATACTGGTTGCTCTATTCATTCGGCTGATGGCCATAAACAGGGCCTAATTGACTTAACTTACCAGTATCAAAATAAAATGCTTTTTTAAAGAACTTTAGGATTTATCGAAGGTCAAGATTAAAAGTGGTGATATTTACCTAGAAGCATGCTATTGGGGATTGCACAATATATCCATTGTCCATTGTGGTTGTACAGTCATCAACCTCAGACATTTATTTTTTGTCAAGCTGTCGCCATATTGGTCATGTTCCCAGTGTGCGATATCAATCAAGAAAACACTAATTCAACCATACAAAAATAGGAGCCAGACTATTTTTCCCTTCCAGTTGCAGTTCCCGTTTTAGGATTGATTTGAATACCGCGATGAAGGCTTTTCATTAGATGTCACGGTGATTGGCTGAATTTCGAAATGTGAAATAATATATTCCTGACGACATGCCTCATGGCTGTAACTATTTTGAATATCCATTGAAATTTACCCACCAAAAGGCATGCAGTGAAAAACACAGCACTGCTTTCATGGTAACTAAATTTCCTATATTTACACTGTGTCATTTTGTGTTTGAGTAAAATGGTTTATAACGTTTGTCTCTTTTGTAAATACATTTGATAATGCACCTGGCTGTTAAAGGTAAATTCAGCTGAGCTTCAACATAATTTAGTTGTTGCTTTTTGAAATTTTACTTGCTGCATTAGACGCAGTCTCCATTTAACTTGATGGTGACGTCATGCGTCCTGGGCTTTTGGTATAATGCAAGCAGCATGGTTGTTAGTCGCCGTGGCCCTCAACAACAGAACAACCGTAGAACACTATATTTTAATATTTTAATACTTAATATTCATAACACGTGCGTCAAGTCCCCGGGGTTGGGGAGGACGGGGGTAAATCCCACCCCTACACTTTTTGGACCGGGGATGACCCATAGGATCATCCCTCAGAGTCTCCTATGGCGTGAGCAAAATTTGCCTAAGAAGTGATATTTTTTTTATAAATAATATATATATAACAAACTTTAGTCTGGCTTATGTAAACTAAAAGAAATCAAGTTACTGTCCTGTAAAAATGCTTTTTAATTGTCAAATCAGGGGCGGATTATTTTTGGTTTACCAAATTCATTTTTTAAAAGAAAATAAAAGTTACAGTGCAAAAACACTTTGCCTCAAAAGATAATCCAGAAAGGCTGAGAATGCACCAAAGAGTATCTTTATCTTCAAGGACCCTATACGCCGTGGTAGGCTCCGCGATGCGCGCCGGCATACTTCCTTAATCTTCGCCCCCTGAAAGTTCTCAAGGGAAGGAGCAAAAGTAAGGATAATAACCGGGAACAGTTCAAACTTCTGCTGCTCAAAAGATAAACCCAGAAAAGCCTCCCACTGTACCAGAGAGCGGCTTCATTTTCACAAGTTTTCTGAGACCCTTGATCGGGCCACGAATCCCTGGCTGGAGTAGGCTTCGCGCTGCAAACTCTTAACTGCGCTCCCCTAGCTTATTTTCACCGAATAACGATTTTTGTTTGTATCTTCTTTTAGTAAAAGATATCAAAAGTAAGCATGAAGAAGTATAACCCACAAACCGTTCTTACTAATTTGGCTCCGAAGATAATTGAAAGAGAACCCCCCAAAAACATCGATAGAGCATTGTCTTGTCTCATTCAACATTTTCGCAAGATTCGTGAGCAGGTCTCGGTCCTCATGTTGTTACAACTTAGCGCTCCATTGTTATGAATATCTGCCCACTTGATGAATACAAAAAACCCTGGATCTGTCCTTAGACAATAACGAAAGTTGATAGGGCATACGGAATTTCATACTAATTGTATGTCACGTTTGTAGCGTACTTAATAAATTAAAAGAAGTAGGGAAAAAAATCATCTCAACTGTGGATCATTTTGAATAAGTTAATTTGCGGATAGCAGAAAAATCTCACCTGTACGAATGTTGCGGGTAGGGCTGTAAGCATGGGAAATGAGTTGTTACCTCGTAAACTCCAGTTATAGTTTTGTTTTGACCGAGTGGTTGGGGCCGTCCATCTTTTCTCGCATTATGTAAGAGTGGGCTCCGAGTGTCATCGGCACACAGGTGCGTTGCGTGAAGCTTGCGCGTGCGTGGTCTTTGGGTGGGTTGACGTCACTTGATCGCCAGTATTCAATGGATCCGATTTCCACAAACATCTAATCTTCAGCTGCCTAGAGTTTGTATTGACGCATACGTGATTTTATTTTTAGATCACATTTTGTTTAAAAGCAAATTGATATTGATTCATTTGCTCATAACAATTCAAAGGACTATGGTGGGAAATCATATTGGAATGACCAATCATTGTTGCTTGACACTCCTTGCCGGTAGTCTAGGGAATCTTTGCGAATTTCAAACTGGTTTCTTGGAATGTTGCTTTACTGTAATTACATTTTCTGTAATACCAGGGAACTTTGATGTCATCCGTCATTAAAACCTGAACGTAAATGATAGAGAAATGAATAATGAAAATTACGTAACTTTCCAAGAATAATAATATTAACAATAAATAAATAAAGATAAATAAATAAATTAAATAAATATAAATGAATAAGTAAATAACAATAATTAAATAAATCCATTTTTTGAAGAAAAAAAACAGGATAGAAAGCATGTAGTTTGCCAAAAAAATGTTGAAGCGAACGCCGTTGAATTGAAAAAACAAAACCATTTCTTGTTGGAGAAAGATAGAAAAATAGAAAAATAAAAATAAAATCATGCACATTTCGTATATATTCTAGCGTGCGCGATGACTTTCTCGTTGAAATTGTTGGAATAAAAAAAAACCCCAAACAAACAGCTGTTCATTGTCTTGGGTTAAAGGTTATGCTACAGGGAAAACACGGACTTCCTCCAAACTTAGCAATGATGAATTTTGTGGTTTTCAAACACTCCTTAAATTGTCAACGTTTACTAGATTTATGTCCGTTCTCAGGGATCTTTGTTTTTTAAGAATCTACTTTTTGGTGATAAGTGATGAAGACATACATCTGGTTGCACTACTTTGGTACTACTTTGTCGTTTGCCCTTTTCTGAGAACCCGCTGTTTGCGTGACTGTATATTGTAAGAGAAAGTGTACTGGATAAAGGTTAATGTTGAACTTGCAACAGTCGTCAAGCTTTACTTTTAACACCTTGGTTCAATATATTCAATGAACATTTTCAGTTTAAAAGCATAGACATATTTAGTGAGGGAGACAATTGAAGTTAGATTTGATTGATAAACAAAATCGCTGTACTTTAAAATATTGCTTATGGTGTCAGTATAGACGCTTAAAATGTTTTGTTAATAATTATGCAAACTTCACCTTTACCCGTTCTACATAGAACATAAGAGACAATTTCAATAAACACTTCTTATGAAAAATCTTCCTGACGTTCATTTTTTTTTTTTTTTTTTTTTTTTTTTTACAAAAGCAGCTTGTCAAAGCCCGGAATTTATAAATCCTTTGGGCAGAAAGAAATCTTAGTGCTTAGTACAAAATTAGCGCATAACCAGTCACGACCAAGGTAAATTGTCTGTAAAGTTCACCCTGGTATAAACTGTATATCTGCAATACGTTTTTGTTTGATTGTGCTAAACAACTATTGCACTTGGTCAGCTTTTATAACATGACCCCTGCTAATTTTCTAATTTCTAATGTCTCGTGCGTGCAAGCAAGTTTTACATGAAATTCCTTAATAACTATTGTAAGCTTTAACTGTGTATCAGTCTGCACGGTAGGTATCAATAACAGAGAAAGATAACATTATTTTATCTCGAAGTTACGAAATATTTGAAATGAAATGAAGTTCAGTTTTGATTGCAGATCACCTCAAAGTTTGCGGTATCTCAGTTTGATAAAAGTTCAGTCGCAGGCCATTGTACGACACAGGCATGTGGTGCAAACAACCGCGGGTCCAGTTTGGGGGACAAACTCGGGCAAACTACCCGGCCACGTCGCTCCGGGGTGTACTCGGTGGAGGCCTACCGTACATGATATGTTTTACTCCGGGAAAGTATGCGGCGGGAACTCTGAACAAGCCAACTTTTCGCAGTTTGTCACCTAATACCAGAAAAAGACTGCAGTTGCGGGGTGGCAATGTATCAGATGATATAACTTAGAGGCTGTTTACATAGCTGTCTAGTTTACTGCACTGATGATGTTCCAGGGGTTGGCAATGATGAATATACGTGTAACGGTACAACACTATTGCTTGAAGTGAAGTCAATGTTCCTAAAACTAAATATCCATTGCATCCGTATCGTTAAAAGCAGTCTGAAGTATAAAGCTCCAGTTTTCAGGGAAATTCATGAAACGGTCGTCGGCGAAATGAAGTCCAAACACCCTGGTATCTATTTCGGTTCTTCTTCTTTATGTGGCTAACAATTCAGCTTGAGATGTTTCAGGGGACAGTGTTACTGGGGCCAGTCTAACTTACTCTGTTCACATCTCAAAGACCACAGAACTAAAATAATGATATCTTACACTCCTGGACCCCAGAGTTTAGGGATTACATTCCATTACAGACCCACCTCCACGTGTCACAACGCCACTGCGTTTCTGTTTCAACCAGTCACATTTTAAGCGAGCTTTGTCGCTGTTACTTATAATCATATTAAAAAAAAACTAGTTGTTGAAATGTATTTTTTGTGAATCTTGTACAGTGTCGGGATGATTTACCGTACGAAAACATAGCTACTCCTTTAAAACATAAATTTTGAACACATTTTGTTCCAAGCTCAACGTAGCCTGTCAAAGCCAAGATGAAAAAAATATGTAAAATCTATCAATTAATTTCGAAATAATATTGTTATTGTCTTTTAAAATGATTAATAATAACGCCTTTCAAAGGTTCCAGTTTGAAAATACCTGTTGTGTGTTTCGAGCAGATGGATACGTGGAAGTCCCAGGTGAAAAACGATCGCATTGCCAGTGACTGCGTGTAAACACCATTCAATTTCCCGCCAAAATACAGTGGGGGCCATATTTCATATCAACTTTGGAGGTCATGACCCGGTGAATTTATGCCGCGCCCCTCACGCTCGTAAAACCCCTGACCTCTCCGATGACGTATGCTGTAAGAGAGAGAGAGAGAGAGCACAGGTCACTCGGGAGTGATCCGGTCAGAAAATGCAATACACGACTCGCGCAGTGTTTAACATGAGGATCGGATCAAACTTTGACAAAGCAATAACTGTTTGCCTGAAAAGGCTGTCAATCTCAGGAACAGAAGTGCATTTTGGACTGGCATATTCACTGTTTTCCTCTTTTTAATAAAAACAAAACTCGAAAGAAAGAAGAACAAAATATAGGACCACATAACTCTAATAACAAAACAAACGTTCGTGGGAGGCAGGTGCGCGTTTTGCGTAATAAATCAATAATGGATAAAAATGAAAAGTTTGCGTTTCAAAAGGATAATCCTATTGCATTTTTTCAAAATTCCCGTGTTTAAAAAATATATATATTTATGCGTAAAACCCGCAGCAAACGTCCTATCTCTGGATTCTGTCAATTGCACGAACAAGAGAAATCAGATTCACTTATGTAGAGTACGAATGCAGGTATAGCCTTTCCTAATGTCCCATTTGAACAAGAAAAAATAAATCAATCGACAAAAAAAAAAAATCACAAAATATGAAATGTCGTGTGCAGGTTGTCTGGCATGCCATCAGCTTCACAAAACGTCAACTGAGGTCCGTTTGGTAATTCGGACGGGTGTGGGGTTACGAAATATTTGCTGTTATCAGCATTCGTAAATTGCATTTGATCACAACGGCAAAATGAGTTTTAAGGTTCACGCGTTAACCGTTTTATAAATAATTTGGTTTAAAGAGCTGCTTAAGCACACACCTTGAAGCACAAGCCTGTCGGGCATTGCCGTACAATGCCATGCAACAGTTTTGATGTCTTTCTATTGAGCTAAAAAGCGAGGTATACTAAGTTGTAACAACATGCAGAACCTGTAATGGAAGACTCCCACTTTGGGTGGTATTATGGTTTGCAAACCAGATGAATGGCTATGGTCCAAGATGGAATTCGAACCTGAGTCCACAGACATGAACGAATGGAAAAGCACCATTCGGCCTTTGATTATCGAAGTATTAATTGCAATTTACCGGTTGAGCACAGGACAGGCGCATTGTACGCTTGTTTCACAAAGGCTCTGACAAACAGCGCTATATCCCCCTGAAGGAAACGTGAGGGCTCGGCAAGAAGAGCTCACTGTTGAGCTACGCACCCGAATAGGCTTTTTTTTCTAGCTTCCACTGAAAGTGTTACTGTACACCTTCAGGGAAGCTCTGCCTACAAAGCAAGTAACGGATGTGCTATTTATCTCTGTTCTATTTGGTCGTTTTGCAGCTCTGGTAAGGGGGGGAGGGGAGAAGAACCTCTATTCATCGGATAATTAAGAAATCAACATTGCGAACTTTTAGCGCACTTTCCCCCCAAACACGATTGAACCAAATCTATCCTCCACCCCTCTCATCTTCGCGCTAAGGATGTTTGGCAAACTCGGGCGAAGCCAATCGTTAGTAATTTGGCCCGCCCTGTCTCAGAAGATTAACTTGCGCCTATATCTCGCTCAGCGGTTCCTGTTACAGGGGCCCGATTGGAAGCGAAATCTAGATAACGCGGGCAGGGATTCTAACGGAGGCGAACCTGAGATGCTCCGCCGGGGATTGAGTTCGGCCGCCGATCAATTCGTCCCCATTTCAGGTCGAGCTAGCCGCTGATCGAGCGAACTCTCCAAAACTCCCGAGTTTGACAGACAACATGGGGCTAAGGTTACGCTGGATCGATGCGTGACGTGGTTATAGGTATAAAACGAATTTAGGGTTATGACGAGTGAGTGAACATTCTTTTTACTTCGGCCTGATGGTGGCTGTCAAGATTCCAGTATAGAGAGAACGGCGCAACTCGCGGAGTTAATAGAATTTTGCCAATAACCGGGCAAGCCACTTTCACACTTTGTTCAAATTGTGTAAACGTTGCACTGGTACCATGTCTTTAAAATTTCACGTGCTATATTCAACTGAATTCACCTTCGATTTATATCCATACTTCTCTTAAAGGTAAAAAAAAAATGTTATATGACAATAAAATGTAAAACAAAGAGCAGTTGACAAAGGCAACAATAGAGAAATTAAGTAAATTAGTATACAAAGCGCAGGCTTCTTCAAAGCCTCAATATGAAATGAATTCTTTTTAGTAGCAATTTGTGAAAGAAGAAAAAAAAGATTGTTTAAATATGAAATTTTATGCTGGCCAATATACTTTTTTAACGCAATTACTGTCCTCATTTCTGTTCATCTTCTGAACCAGCACCTTATACTGCTCCCGTCATCCGGGAACTTCTTATACCCATCCTCTTCCATCCCCTTAATGTACCAAACGTTCAGTCTTCAATTAGAATGTGCGCCTCTCCACGGCGCACTGTACAACACCTATTAAGGAGCTATCGAGAATTCATGAAGTCATTGAGGTATGCCTGCATTTTGCTAATGCTCCATACGGGGGCAGCTGAGTTGTTCTCTTCAACTCTTAAGGGGCGTCTGCTCCAGCGAACGGAAGCCGGGGAAGAGGGTGAAAGAGAGGGTCTGAGTGGGCCTATTTGTATCAGCGGTATCCGCACCCTCTTCAGCCAGCCTCACTTTGCGAGCTTTTGACACTCGCAGTGAGCACTTGGCCAGTTTGCACAAGCCAGGCCGCTCTGTTTGCCGTCCAATTACTGCAAAGTTCTTTGGGCAGGGAGATAGAAAGAAAAGGGCTTCCATAATAGCAAGATGGATCGCACTGACTCGACGGCCTTCTTTTCTTGTAGCTAAATCGGCGGCGGGCCAAGTTCTTTATCGCTGGTGAAACCAGGATGTGAAGAGTGTACACAACTGTCGTGAGATGATTCATGCCCCATCGATGTGTCCGTCCCCTCCCTTGTCATAAGGCAACAGAAAATCGGATCTTAACGGTCTAAATTGACGCACAGGGAGAGAGAGTCGCTCGGCAATGTCTACATAATTGCAAGCGGCTTTTGGGGGCTGTTTCTTTACTCTCTCCCCTACCTCCCTCTCTAGCTGTGTTTTGACAACGGCGATTGATTGTTTGTAAACAGCACACGGAGGCAAGGGGAACTGTGTTTGAGAGACGACTTGTGATTCTTCCCCCTCTTCTGTTCGCGTCCTTGAAATTAATGATGCGGAGTCGAGAATCACATATCACACCCAGCTCTCTTATTCCCTGTCGCACTCAACCCGCTTGTTTTGTCTATTCATACTTGTGGTGTGGATAGAAGGGAAAAACAATTAAATTGATCTGAAATCGAAGTTGCTCGTCTAATGCTTCCATGTCATTGCACAACCAGTGTTAACAAATTTCCCAAGCTCCTTTTTGAAAAATGATAATAATAATGAATATCGTTAATAATAATCCTCCAGAAAATATTGACATTTTAAGAAATCAGAGCGTGTGAGGTTTGATTACCGTTATAGTAAACGAATGATGTATGTACTTTTAACTATACATCTTGGCATATGACGTCACTGGTGCAGTGCGCCTTTATGCTGAGGTCAGAGAGCTCGCTCATTGGTCCATTCTGTGCGTTGTGCGTATAGCTGTACGTTTCCAAAGTTTCGTCATTGTTTTACCCGTCTAAGATGGCGGCGTGATGACGTCAGTACTTAATGTCTATTTATGCCGCGTCCGAACCAAGCGACTTCGGCTACGGCTATGGCCGCATTGTGCATCCACAGCGTTGAACAATGGGACTTTTCGGCGTTCCGGCCAACGCCACTGCCGTAGCCGCCAATTCGGACGCGGCCAACATTCATGCTCCGTAAAATGCAGCAGTATTGATTCATAGGTATGTTGAACATTTGGGAATTGTGTTTCTTTTTATGTCGACTTCTTGTCCACGTTCGGCAAAATCCCTATTGAGGCATCGTTCTACATTGGCCATTCAGTTCTGGGCCATGATATACTTCAAACATCACGCTTAAATGCAAACCTTTTTTTTAACACAAATGTGTTTATCCCGTTGACATTAGTATAGGTTTCTTATTTATAATTACCCATACACCGACGTGGGTTAAGCACTTTATACTCAGTACTTTCCCGAGTACTGTGAAACGGTGATCTAGTTGGTAAGACATCTGCTCTAGAATGGCAAAGGTTGTGGGTTCGAATCCCACCCGAAGAATATGCCTGTTTTGTTTTTAAACATAACTCGGGAAAGTGCTGAGTTTTGCTATGTTTAACACACATCGGTGCACAAATAGTACTCTTTATCCCTGATGCCAATTTAACAGCTATTAAGTATAGGCTTGGTTGGTGCACTGAGATTTCCCGAACGGTTAGAAATCATTGGTTAACATTTTCAATATTCTGAAATTTCAGTTAGTTAGAGTGTGTCGACACGAACGATGAGTATGTGTCTGAAACAGTAAAAGTGTGTGAACAATTTTTACTGACAGTGCTACACAGACAGTAACAGTGATCATAATCACGTGAGTTTTGTATACCAAGATAACTTTAAAAACTTCTTTGATAATTTGGAATGCCATGTACCCTTTAACATGATTATGTGCTGCAGCTGTTGCAGCTTTCGCCCACACTTGCATGAAATCCGTCAATGTTGTCCAACATGCCCGTTTGGGTATCGTGATGTCTGGCTGGATTTCTTAAGTCTCAAGACGTGATGGTCCTCCTCGTGTCGGCTTATTTCTTTGCCCCTTTTCCCCCTCTGTTATTCGACTCATCGCCATTGCCTCTATCCTTACCCCCTTTTCCCCCATCTCTCTGTAGACTACCATGGCGGCATTTTCTCTCTGTAACCCATCCTCCAGCTTTTTTGCCTTTGCGTTTATCTCCCTCCTCCCGTCTTTTGTATTGGAGGTGTCTCCCGGCACAGATACCCCCCTCCAGAAATTAATGCACATTTCGATATCGATAAGACCCTCCAATCTCGTCTCAGATTTATCGAGAGCAAGATACAATCTCCCGTTTGGGAAGCGGTGGGGGGCTTGCGATCTTGTGTCATTACCAACGGAGCTATCCATCTCCTCAGCGCGCACTGGCTTATCGTGCGCGGATTGCCTTCACATCACCAACCCTCTTCACTCTCATGCATAATTCATGCAAAAACCTCTGGCTAGCGTTATGTGACCGCGCAACAACTTTAGAAATTTTCCGGCTCCCGCGCCGTTTCAAAAAGAAGAAGAAGAAGAAGGGAAAAAAGGCAGAGTGAATACTTTACCCCCTTGTCTCGCCGCGAGGGGAATGATGTTTTCCGAGATCACTTTATTTGTCTTCTGCTCGTGTAATTACATTACTTTCATGTCAGATCAACGCAAGGGTAAAACTATCGTAGGTAGATAGCAGAGCAAACTCTAGTGTTTTTGCGCGGTGTCTTGCATTGGGTTGGGTTTGCACATTGCAGTTCTCGGTAATAATTTCTGACAACTGAAAGTGTAACTGGAACTATTGGACCCATGCACTGCACTCTTACTTAGCCAAAAACATGGAGGCTATACTTCAAAGTATTTTTGATATATGCAAAGTGGCATTGAACTTTAAAATTATGTGGATTGTGTATCAATGTAATGCTAACAATAGTTGACACTCCAAATTGTATTGGTTCCAATCATCACAACATTTGTTATGTGGTCATAGCACGTGATCAACAGGCTGACACATAAAACATTACTTGTGATGAAGTTGGTACTAGTCTTGAATTGTCATGACAAGTGTGCCCCTTATTATTTTTTCGTGATTTTTGTCCTTCTTTTTTTACGAATGTATGTTAGTGGATGGGTTGCAGCGAGCCCCCTACCCCCAGCCAATGAAGAGTTGCATCACAGCTTCTTTACAACATCTAAAACGAGTATGAAAAAAATAAGTCCGTTTACACGAAAACATGGACAGTAATTTTGATGAAAATCATGTAAACGATATTTTCTAAATAAAACTAGCTCTTCCTATAACTGTGCATAAAGGTTGAACTTTAGTAATTCAGATGGTGTCCAAACATCAAGTCTTGTATGTGGTGTATTACAGTAAAATGATTAGCCATTTTTTGACTGTGTGGTGATGAGGCGTCGTTTATCTTTCCACGCTAGCACAACCTTCTTTTAAGAGGTGTCGTCCTTGTGTTCCAAGCCTCAGGTTGGCGTTTTGAGGACACCGTATGTTTTGCTTGTACATGTAACGAAGGTGACGTCAGTCCGAAAAAAAGTTTCATTGATCCGGTTACTTTTGAAGTGGCTTTTGAGGAAAACACGTGCGTTAAGGTACAAAGGAGGTTTGTGGTGATATCATGCGACCTTGATGTCACTTTAGAAGTCATCGGTACCCTGAAAACAATCGCTGTTATACTACATGTAGTTTTGATCGTGCTTCTCTAGTAGTTATCCACAAAGGCTTTCCCGCCCATTGAAGAGAAAAGAAAACGCGCCAACACACTAGAGTTTTTGTATTGGCGGGATTCTTGAAGTTTTAACTCTACGGTTGATTGGATCTCGGATCGAAAGCAAAACATGACATTTATGAAGACCCTTTGATGGGTAATATGACTTAATTGATCCGGTCCACTTTTAATGCCCGTCAAGGCGTGCTGATTAACATCGTCACGGGGATTAAGCTACGATGGGCGGGCACTCTAAGTTGAATTATACATACATCAAACACTTAACCAATACCTCTGACATGAAGAAGATCTCATAAATTGTCCGTCGCTATGATAACAAGCATACTTGTTACACAGGAGCGTCCATAAATATGCAAGCAATTAACTCTGTGTGGTGTGTATTCCCTACTTGGTAATTCTTTTGTCGATACATAGTGTATGTTATAATACGCCGACCATATTGCACCACCAGCCTACCCAGTGTAAAGTCATTCAGCTGGTTCTTTGTGGAAATGCGAACCCGGTGTTCGAGTCGTTGCTTGTGTCCGGTATTCCAAGGCTCTTGGCTAAAAGTTTCCGGGATGTTGAGTCGAGTTTACTCCAGAGAGCATATCAAATGTTTGAGAGAAAAATATTCGAGAAGTAGGCCAGAAAAATCGTTTTATTCCGTCCCCCTAATTCTTCGAGGAGCCTAGATTTATTTGTCAGTGCGGGTCTCGGTGTCTGCCAGACGTTATCTTATTTTTTTGCAATGGGGGAGAAAAAAGCGCGAAATTGTTGCTAGCAGCATATCGCGTTCCCGCCATTTTGCCTGATCGATGCCTTGATCTAATTGCGCGCGGAATGAACGAAATTTTAGACATTAATGAACTAATCCGAACGATCGGCCAGCAACAGTTGTGGCCCGTGAACCGGGTCCATCCATTACGCGGGGCCTCCCGCTCGTTTCAAATTCAGTTACCGTCAAAATCTCTCTGTTTCGGCAGGGCAGACGGGGATCGGGGGGCTGGCAGCCATTGTGTCTGCGCACGCGCACCGGAGTGGCCTGAATCGAAGGGGTCCCCTCCCTAGCGAATGCCTCACAGGAACGGGAAGGGCTTCCTTCTCACCCACACCCGTCATATCGTGGCCAAAATACGATCAAAACGCAAGCTTATAAGGTCCTATGGATTTTTAAATGACCTGGAAACCTAGTTTTGAGCACGTAAATGGAACTCGCTCTCGTCACTCGTCTCGTATACACTATAAGACCGAGATAGATCACTTTGAAAATGATCGAATTTTGTTGTCTTCATATTTTTGTCTCGTGGTCTAACCAACTAAGCCAGTCTTGATTGCTCATGCATTAAGGTTGTTGACTGCAAGTTGTGTCCATTAGTTCACAATGACTTGAAACCTTTCATGCTTTAAGATTCCCCGAGAAAAAAAAAAGATAGTGTTTTAACTGTAAGCTTAGACAGGCCTAAATTTGGGGTCTTAAAGAGGGCCCAAGGCGCATCAAGTCTAGCTTGTTTGACTTTCGCTACCGAATATGTGTCAGAACACAAACAGTCCTTATAATCCTATAACCTTATGCAACCTCCTCTATAAAAGGGAAACTAGAAAGTCTCTTTTTCCAACTATTCATCTCTTGATTGTCGTCATGGACCTTTCAAAAAAAAAAAAAAAAAAAAAAAAGGAAGAAAAAAAAAATACATCACAGATTGCCGCGGGTTGAAAACATCACCGATCTGACAAAAACACTTACTGGCTTCACACCGTTGCATCCCCCACATGTTGAAAACGTTCTATTGAAATTGTAACTGTTTCCTTGCCTTTCCAAGTGACATAAGCCCCGACTGGTTAAATGGGTGTAACACCAATCGGCAATAGCCTTGAGCCCCTTTTGCCACCATTGGTTTTCCCCGGGAGCAGTGCGGTGTATCTATCTATCTAATGCAGGCCACGACTTCATGTTCGTACGTGACCGGGCATGTCAAATTTGAGGAAAATTGAAAGGGAGGGGGTCGTCTTGCTTCTTCGGTCTTAAACCAAGACCTGCGTGTTCATTTATTTTTTTTTTGCAATACGTCGACAGTTCCCATCGCTGGGTTATAAAGCCTTACAAGCTGTCGTCATAAACAAGTCAGTTCATTGTAGAAGTAAACGAAAAGAAGCCTTAGTTCACACTATCAAGACGCCTCTCCCTCAATTTAAGGATTGTGCATGAAGAAGTTGTCATCCTATTCCCTTTTTTTATGTGTGGAATTTAAGTTTGCAACTTTTGAAGAGAGAGAGGGGAGCTTTCACAAAGGAAGATAGCAATGTCGACTTCAAGGACCATTTCACAACAGGAAATTTACAGACAATTATAAGTTATAGGTAATCTCCAAGACGAATACACATTTCAGTTTGCAATTTTGGGGGAATATAAAGACCGTTTTAGAAAAAATGTATCTGGGACAAATAAAGTGTTCCATTTTGCAGTCAGTAAAGTTGGTTGCCGTTGGAGTTGCCTATACAGAATAACCGGATGGGTGTCTAATTCAAAGTTGATGCCATCATTCCAGTTGCTCCCCTTTCTCCTCAAGAAAGTTACAATTTCAATGAGAGTAAACCATTCAAAGAGCGGTTCCAGTATCGCAGATCGGTTAGAATAAAAAAAAAATAATACAATAAAAAAGACCAAGGGACGACACAAACTATGAAAAGAGGAAAAGAATTGATAAACAAGACCCTTTACCCGAATCCAGATTGCCCAAAGCGGATTGAGTTAACTCTAATTAACTCGCAGAATGTTAAAGGAGTAACTAGCAAGATGTTGCCGTTGGTCAGACAACCCAATGACCCCGAGGGCAAGGTCCAAGAGGAGAGTCTTGCTGCTTCTTTTTCTCGTTCGCGTAAAAGGACCATCATAACCGGGACAAGTCTCGTCGAGGAGGCTAAGGGTCCCGAAGAACACACTCATTGAAACAGGCTGAAAGTCACGGCATCTTTGTTGTTCTTGCACCGGGCTGGTTTTTAGCCTTAAGTTTTTTTCCCAAGTCAGAAGTCTCGGGAGTTGGAGCAAATGCTTGGCGTTTAGTTTAATCAGATTGCACGGGGTAGTCGGAAGCAAATTTGGGCAGGGGAAGTGTATACGTGTCCGGTGATTATTAGTTCCGATGAAAAGCCCCGGGGGACTTTTGGTGTAAAACACGGTGTTCATTTGCACCAGTGGAAAGGGAAAATGGCGAAGGTGTTGACGTAGGAGGGGAAACGTAGTTCTTATGGGTTTTGGCATCATCCAGGAGATTGTGCAAGAAGTTTTCAGATTGGTGAAGAAGTTTCTTACATACTTTGAGACATTTTTACGTCATGTAGCCCCCAACATTTTCGGATCATGCGTTTAACGGTGGCTACCCTCTTGGGCAGTTCTGGCCCTAGGCCTGTAGTAGCCAGCATGTTATACTCGGCGAATGCAATTTGCTGAACTACACACACACCTGTGTTACGTTCATTTTGATAATGGGTTTACTTTACGCATCCGAGTTTGAGAAAAACGGATACAGGTACACCAACCATTCTTTAATAAGTGAAAAAAGGAGTTTGTTTAGTTTTGAATGAAACTATAGCGGCGAAATTGATTGAAACAAAAGGAAGAAATTTGGGGGGTAAAATTAGTAGACTGCAAACCCTTTGTCTCGACATCGTGTTGTATTCGTGACCAAATTTGAACTGGGGATCAAACTCGCCTTTGTTTTACGAGTGACGAGTTTTCACGAGTTTTAATGTGATGACAAGGAAAACAACTCCCAAGGCGGGTATTTCTACATGAATCCAAGTGGCAATGCCGATGTCATTGCATCATGTCGCCGGAGTATGACACTCCAAACCCCACCCGCGCATCCGCATACATGCTTGTACAAGATCGCCCTCCTAGATAACTCTTTATAACCGAGAAATTACCCCAGCGAACGTGATTTTTGCCTCATTCCTCGGACCAAAATTTCATCCACTCTAATACCGCAGAACAATAAAAAGCTTCCCGTGGGACTGTTTAGCTACGGTGTATTCTTGGACCTTGAAAAAATTGACATTTTGTTTCATATTCAGGTTTGACTTTTAGGATTTTTATGGAATTCGCTGAATGGGGTCTGCACGGACGTTTATGGCTTACAATATTTTAAAGGATTACGCTTGTAAATGGCGCCATTAACATTAGACAGAAAAGCCGGGTGCTTCTCTTGGGGTAGACTTAAGGAGAAGTCGCCCCAGCTTTTGATAAATTGGTCAAGCTTACCCTGTTCGAGGCATGTATTATTACCGGTAAATCCGGGGGAATCAAGGGGGTATTAGTGAGCCAACGGACTGATGTAAGTTTAAATTCCATTGGTTTTGGAAAAAAAATCAAGCTCTTGTTCTTACCTCGTTATTACTGTCGATGATAATAACATAATTTTTTACTCCTGTCTCAGAGGTAGTAAATGAGCACAGTTTTTTCAAACCTATATTTTAAAGGTTGAAGCATTTTGGTTACCAAACATCGTCACTGACTCAAGGTACTTCCGCCATTATTTGAATGTGTAGAGGAACACGACATTGAAATCTGAATTTTCAAAAAAATTACCTTTCTTACAGAAGTATTTTTTTACTGTAATCACTTTCTCTACTCCACTTGGGAGCTAACTATGAAACATCTTGTCAGTACTGGCTGGATCCCCAGTTCTTAAAGCAATGGCTCTATTAAATCAGTGAACTAGTTTTTCGTCAATTGCTTTGCAGTAATTAAGAAATCATGAATATAATATTATGCAAATGATCTGGAAGTTCCCCAAGCAGCCCGCGGGCCTTTTGTGTTTTATATATGCACATCCCCCGAGGAGTCGCAGTATGCGGTGGCAAATAGAAGTTTATGAGAAATCTAAGAGCACATTAGCCGAAGGTACGCCGTTCTGCGCGGCCGCCCCTCACCAAAAGAGCTGTGCCCCGCTGCTGTGCTAGTCCAGCGGTCTGCCCCTATAAAAGTCATGCATTTTGTGGTATCGATCGGTGCATGGAAAGACGATCCTGTTTTTTTCTCTCTCCTTTCTCCTCATCGCCGGGTTTCCCCTATAGTGCCCGTTGTACACATGAGCTGTACGGACCGTAACCAAATTCAACTCCAGTGGATGATACTAAAAGCACTGACAATAAAACGCCGCTGGGTTTATCTGCTATTTGGCCTTCTTGAAAGGTACCATTTGATATCTCCTTCATCAACACGCTGCACCGTCACTCACAAAAGAACCCTTGTTTATTTCCAACCACTCTTCCCTCATTTTAAGCAAACTTGAGTCACAGGTAACATTAATTTCATAAATCACAGCACGTCTAAGCGCACAGACTACATTGCTGGCTGTGTTTTCTGCCGTGGCGTAGTCCCGTACATCGGAAAAATCTACACGGGGTCTACAAAGGCTGCATCACCCTCTGCTCAAAAGGCGAACCGTTCGTAGGCCTCCCGGGCCCGCCATCCTCGCCGCTTGCTGTCAAATTTAAGTTAACAGTTATTGATCGGGAGTTGACTGCGGGCGGCGAGCCCACTCCCATCGACTATTTGCACTGTTTGTCTCCATTCCTGGGGCGAGCTTTTTGCCATGATTAAAATCCAGAGACGGAGAAAAGGTTGTAAATGAATGAGAAAAGAGGTAAGACTAGAAACGGGTTAGGGTAAAGTAAGTGAAGGAAATACCGTACATACAGAGAGATCGAGGGGGGAAAGAGGCTGGCGAAATGGTGTGATAGATTGGGTGATAAAGACATGGGGCGTTCGTGGAATGGTAAAAGCAGATTAACATGGGCATATGGGCAGTTGTACAAACCCATACACAGATATGGACATCCCTGGATTAAAAGAAAAAAATCTTTCTACATAAAAGTTACAAACACAGAGTGATATTGTAAACTAGCATGGAATATCAGCGCGAATAATTATGGTACATGTTGCACAATCATACACACCCCAATCAAGATCGAGAAGCATTTAGAAGGTAATGGAAAAGTGGACAACCAGAAAGATGAAGGTGTACAGACTGTATTGGTTAAGGGAAATACTTGTAAAATGATGCAGGTGTGAAGACAGAGAAAAAAACAGACACCAAAAGTCACAAACTGCAGGGAAACATAGACACATGTATATTCCCGTAAAAAAATCCTAATCCAGACATATGTCTACATTGCTGCATAAAATACAAGAGGAGTTAAAAAAAAAAAAAAAATTATAACAATAAAAAAAAAAAAATCAAAAAAAAATCAACACACACAATTATTCTTCAGGGTCTGTAGGCGGGCCCTGGATACCACGATGTTTCGACTGTTTCGTATACATCTTTCCCAGATCACAACGTTAGAATTGGATGTTAATGTGGAGACCGCACCGTTTAGACATACAGACATCTCGATGAAGACCAACAAACAGACCGCAGAGGAGGAGGTGGCCGGAATAAATTACACGCCCCCTAGTCCACAGTCTGGTACATTACGTCACCACTAGCTCACTGTGTATGATCGCTGAGTGTGGCGTGTCACAGTAGTATAACTTTTGTTTGTATGTCTTTGTTGTTGTTGTTTTTTTGTCTGTGAATGTAAAAATGCGTTGTCAGTAATTGAATACAATGCTCATCACAATACACTGTTGGTTAAAAAGGGTAATATAATATTCCTTTATGATCCGTAACTGACACTATGGACCAACAAGTTACACACGCTGCTTTGTCACCTTCATGCACATCTCAATTATGTTTTTCAAGGACTTGAACAGAATCCGAAAAAGGGCAATTCGAAATTAAAATTAAAAACCGCTGAAATTCCCTTGAATAAAAAATAAATAGCTTTGTGGCAAACAGAAAGATCTAGGGGGGAATTGCTGTGTGTGTGTTCGGCATGCAGAGCAGCCAGCAGAACGCTCTCGGTTATGAGCCGGCCCCACGAAGCGGAGAAACAATCCACAATAGCTACGAGCAACCCAACGCCTTCCCCCTGCAAGGCGTCATGATACCCCGCGGCCCCTCTCAGACTATTATGCCCCAGCGTTACCCAGAGGGCTCCGAAATTTAATCAATTATAGACAAAACAAGCTATGAGGCCGCTACCGACAGGGGGTGTATCCCGTGTTTAGGAGAAATTGCCACCTGATATCTTTGAAGCAATTTTCAATTTCAGCGAGAACGGTTAATGGACGATGACAATAATTCTTCTTTTATCAGTGTAACAAAAAACGGGAATAATTTATAGTGTGGCCCGTTGTGAGCGTTCATTAGTACGGAATTCAATAGAGATGCCACATTTTCCGCGTGGCTTTTTAAAACTATACGAAAAAAAACACAACAAAAACACATTAAAACTAGGGGGAAATGTTTCTTGGACAATTGTGCGTTGCATTTTTGTTTCTATCTCCCTCGATATGATATGGGTGACCACTCATAACAGTGGTTTATGTGGCGTGTATAGATATCGAACTTGGAAAAATCGAAATAATATGGCTGATCTCAAATATCACCGCGATTTTTACTGGGCAAAACACATCTTGTTTGCAGTCACGCCTACACTTCTTTTGATACCCCCCTGAGTTTTTTAATTTGATTTAGTGAGTTAATTAAAAGAAGAGGAAATCCTCCAATTGTGTGTGTTCAGTCCAGCTTATTGTAACCGAAGATATTGCCCCCGAACTAAGAATCAAAATTGGACTGATCCAGTTGCAATACACCTGGCCGAGTGTTTCATAGTGAATTGACCCCTAGCTAAAATAGTCCCCGGGCTCAGCTGTAGATGGTCCTGTATTGAGTTACAGTGAAAACTTTCCAGTTGAAGAAATTACGACCTATTCCACTATTAAAAAAAGGGTGTGATTTTTTTTGCTTCTTCTGGATATCCATACACTGGGGCGTTGTCAGAGCTGGTTGCAGACCAATTGATGGTCCCCGCCACCAGGGTTACCTTAAGGTTCCTGCTAGGAACGAGGGATCCTTTCTGTGGGAGAGCGCAGGAAGTCTTTGAAGGTGGCAGAGACCCTTTGGGGTCACACCGACCGAATTTGGTCAGAGGTTTCTGACCCAGATCCCCATAAAACAAAGCAATGGAACTCGTTCTTTTCACTTTTCTTGCATATTTGCGGTTGACTTGAAGACAGCGTACGGGACTGGTAAATATTGGAGAAAAAAATTGGATTACTTCCTAGCTGGAGAAGCTTAATGATTATAAAGTTCATAGCAGCATCAATCCTTCAGAGAAATATCTCCTTCTGAAATACTATTAACGTCAAGAAAATAGCATTTGATGAAACCCCTCCCCCACCCATCACCATTTCTTATTGCGATTGAAGCAAGCGAAATAAACCACGTGGTGTGAATATACCATGCCCGGTATGTGACAGAGGGAGTCCCCCCCAAAAAAAAAAAAAAAAAAAAAAAAAAAATGTTCCCATACTCTAACACACTCTTCCCCTCTTGTACAGAAATGCCCCCCTAAAATCCTCAAAAGAATTTCTGAGGATTCCCAGAACACATTGAAGACACAACAGAATGGGGTACACCCATATCGAGCACCAAATGAATATGAACGTGCGTACAATCCCCGGACAAACTACCAAACGTTTTTGGTTGTTGCCCCCAAAAATGGGACCACCTAACTTGTTGAAATGTTTCACAAGTTGGTTAAATGGACGTGTTTATTAAAAACAACAGGATGGAATGAATTTGCTGTAGTACGGTATTCAGTCTGGAGAGTCATGAACTCTGAACTTTGAACCCCAAACTGATCAGTTGAAACGCATTGGTATTGTCATTCACCTCTCTGGTCAGGTCAAACAGTTTGACCTTAAAGTTTACATTTAGCTCAACACTGGCCTAGGAGTATCAATCCGTCACCCCTCTCCAGTCACGTGTAATTTTAAAGGGCAAGGGCAGAGCTATGGAAATAAATAATTTGAAATAACATTTTCGGTTGGACTTTGACCTCAGAATTTTTATAGGAGTGGACATTTTTCTTGATACTTTTGATATAGATCCCCAGTTTGAAAGTGTATACCTCTACCCACACGCACACAGGAAGGAACAAAATCAAACACTTTGATTGCGAAATAATGCGTAACCATTATCTGCATTATTTCAAAGTAAAATTACTTTCGTCCCATTTCACCCACTGCGTACATAACTGGCTTTGACACAATTTATTTTTGAACTTCCAATCAAAAAATCACATTGCTTCCCGGTCTGTACAGCGCCTACAGTCCACTAGAACATCAACATACCAAGAGCGATACTACACCGGCTTTAATATCAGAACACTCTTTCCAATTTGTGCCGGAGTTGCCTGCCCACCTGAGCTCCACCGGACCCTAGCCTAAACTCCCTGATGACCTCAGCCAACCCAAAGTCTCCCCCCTTTTTCACAGACCGCTATCGGTGCACCTGAGAGGCGAGTTGCACGCATCGCTCGCTCAACTATTGTTTTAATCCAAACAAGAGACTGCTTTAAGTTGTTGACATGAGTCCTCGAAATCTGTCAAAATGACTGAAGTGAAGATGCTCATGTTTCTGCTGCCCATTTTTGTAGACATTTATAATCCTCTGTAAAATGAGCCACCTGGGTCCAAAATAAGAGAGAACAAAAGCAAAAACGTTTTGATTGTGATTTACATATACAGTCTTCGACTTCACCAAATGCAGAAATTCACTTCATATGATGAGTATGTAATGTTGCGATCGTGATATTTGTTTTGACATCAAAGTTTAAGCTGGGTCTTTTGCTGTCTCATCCGGGAACCTGCTTCAAGTGCATGGTTAGCGTTTTTGATGGTATTTTTTTATCTTTGTCAGGGGTTTTATTTTACTTTTTATGATCGACACGTTCATCTCCCACGTTCATCTCCTTTTGAAGAAAGCTGTTATTTAAGCCAGCATTTCGGCTCTTTGGTCTTGTCTGTTTCCTAGGAATTTGTGTAGAAATAGTGTTATTATCATTACTGTATTCAGTGAAATAATATAAGAAATTCATACCACCCTCATTCAATTTCATATTCCCCATGCTTATGCAATTATGATAATATAGGTCTATTACTAAATTCATTTATTGAATGTATGAAAATGCTATGAGATATTTCTGAGTAATAATGAATTAATCCACTTATTCCATTTTGTCTCGCACCATACGATTCGGGGATCGGTAGGAAATAAAACGGTACATAGGCCGTGTCCGCGAGCGAATGTTGCGGTGGATCCGACGCTCCCTGCCCGGGGCTGCCTCCCCGCTCCCTCCCGCTTCTTCGTCTTGTTCTCGCGGTGGTTGAAAGCCCTGTCCTGAGTCCAGACACAATCCCTCGCCATTTACCTCTCCCATTCTCCGTTTGTCCTTTTTTCTTCTTTCCCAGTCCCTCGCACAAAGAGCTGCAATCGATTAGCACACATTTAAAAAAGACCGACGAATTGCCAGCACGGCCTGGGCAAATGATTTCGTCGGCTTCTTGCCGCGTTTCGCGCCTGGCGATGGAAAATATATTCCGGAATCAAATTGTGAAGAAATCTGATACCCCTGTCCGCGGCGAGACGTTTCGTACCAGATGAAGAAGAAGAAGAAAAAGAAGGGAAAAAAAACCCATACAATCATCCATTTGAAGGTGCAAGAAGGACTTATATTCTCAACTGCCGAATGGTTCTTTTGCGTTAGGGGCTTGGAGGGGATCAATGGAGGGTGAAATACGATTGCGAATTGATTAAATCGTGGATTAGCCCTCACTACATGGGGAATTAAGAGTGGTTCCCGAGCGCGCCCCAGACGAGCATATGCTTCATTATGCAAAGTGTAACCGATTCGGGTCAGAAAGTCAAAGACCATAAATGGAAGTAATTTCTTAATTGAGTGGATCAATTTCATTATTTTTTGGCGGGAAATCAGAGAGATATTCAGTCACTAGACGACGCATGTTTTGTTATCTAGCCATATTGTTTAAAAAATATTGACGCGATGGTCAAAGGTTTAGCTCTAAATCTTGTTACCTCCCCTTCAAAAAAAAAAAAAAAAGAAATAAAAAACGTCCGACAATCGACGCCATTTGTTCGTCTGTGTCCCTGACGTCTCTGACATAGGCGTTCATGAAATCTGTTGTTGTAATTCAAAGGGCCTTTTCAAAACGTCGGCCTTTGGTAAACGGCTGCGGCTGTGGTTTCTGAAACCGTGTGTGTTTTTACACAGAACCTTGATATGGCATTGAAGTCAAACCGCCTTTTTGAAAAGGCCAATGTCACTGTCTACGGTACAACAAGACCTTTATGGGTTTATCAACTATCTTTCCTGTCAGTAAATGAATTTAGTCAAGAGATTGTTTAAAAGAAAATCTCTGGTCTATACATAATTCAGTCGTGATTAAAAACAATTTCTTGGATAAGCAAATAATGACTAAAGGGGGGAGTTGTGATCGCAGCTTAGGGTTCCAATTTTTACACTGACCTCCTTGCAGTGTTGACGTGAACCAGGTTTACTGACGTCATCTCAGTGCCGCCCAAGTCAGGATACATACCTTCAGAAAATCATATCAAAAATTTACAAGCGCAACGAACACTAGTTGACATTAAATTGTACTGTTTTAGCATATTTTAGCATATCCGATCGATATACGTCATAACAGTGTGAGCTTTAGTCGCCGTTGGGTTATTTTTGTTTGAAACTTTTTTAAAAACTAAAAAGCATTTAAAATCACTCGTCAACTAATCCGTTGAGTTTCTCGATGTTTTTCTTCTTCATCTTTTTTTTTCTTCGGACAAGCTTCACAAAAGTTCAATCCCCGAGTGGCTCTTCCCCCAAGCTTGTTCATCCCAAACAACTTTCAGTTGCCGTCATACGCAACAGCTCCCGCCGAGCTAGCCGGCGGCAAGACAGCACCTCCACGGGTCAGTACGTGACCCGGACCCAGCCTCGCTCATTTCACGCTACCCCAGTGGTCTTGGGCTTCACAGTTTGTCTTGATCGGCGGTCTATCGTGTGTCAATGTCAGGTTCCTTCACTCAGCTGCCGGGGTCTTCAACCCTGCCTCCCTCCTCTCCCCTCCCCCTACATCCTCTGTCAACGTTGTGCATTTAGGAATCGGTTGTTGTCTTGAAAGATCACGGCCGAGACACCAAGAGTCAAGGATCTGGATAGCCCAGAGACAGCAATTCTCCACGCGTCCTCACCGTCTGGTACCAATATTCTAATCCCCAAACTAGAACTATAAGTTCTCGGTACCAGACTGCTGCATACTATGGCCGCGCCTGAATCAAGCGACTTCGGCTACGGCTATGTCAGTTGGCTGCGGCGGCAGGGTTGAAGAACAAGCCTTGTCAGCGAACTAGCCACATCCACAGCCGTAGCCGTCAATTCGTACACGGCCATGGTAAAACAACAGTCAATGTTCCCTTATGTTAGTATCAGAGTTCAGCAGCGTTTTCTATATTATACACATGGAAAACTGACAAACGGTTGCGAACGAACAGGAGTTGGAATAATCTTTAATGTAGTTAACAGTTCTCCATTCACTGCAGCGTTACCTTTTCTTCACGCCAAAGTAGAAACAAAAAAGCGATTGATACTTTCTCGTGGTGGTGGCTACCCAGAGTGTTGTCAACCCTGGCCGGCATTGTGAGAAATAAAAAGAAAAAAGAAGAAGAAAAAAACACTGGCTCACTTCAAATTAATGCATGGGCACGACTGCACAGAGTAATAATTTCTTACCATACATCTGCGGCAGCAGAAAACATGGTTGACATTATGCCATTTGGGATCCCCACTCTTTGAACTGTTTGATCGTTCACCGTCACCAATGGGGACATGCCAAAAGGCCGTCATTTGCAATGCCGAAATGATCCTGTAGGGTGTGCCCCCCAATGCCAAGTTCAAAGGTCATTGACCGGGGCCCAAAGGGGCTCGCCATACCAGACGGATTAGAAGAGCGGGGGTGTTGATTTCTTCGTTGTATTCGTCTGCATTTCTAAAACTACAGGGCCAGGTGATGATGTCAGTCTTGATTATGGTTTGAGTTGCTGATTTAGCAGGTGTTAGTGCTTAGAACAAAGGCCGTTTAACGAGAATAGGGGTTAACAAGTAAAATAACCATTACCATAGTTGGTTTTGAAATGATTCAGGAGGCGCATTGTGCTCGAAATGTAAAGGTACCCTAAATCTGGGACACTTTCAACTTGTCTTGAGTATGCTAAAGTTTGCGATGCTTGGAGAGCAAATCGTGTGTCGATGGAGGGTTTGTGGAGGAGCTACAAACACCAACCAAAACTTATGCCTTGGATGATCCATCTGTGTTCATGTTTAAGACAAAATAATATAATGTGATGTGACTTGTATACTATTCAAGAAATGTTGATATGTCTTTCTTGGGTGGTTTTATAATTCTGTAAACAGACATGGATGTTAATGTCAAATGCATCTGTCATATATATATATATATATATATATTTTTTGCTGACAGCGTGGAGTGATGTCAGCTATTGTCTTTTGACATAATCGTTCTGCTTCGTGGGCCGGTACGAGTTATGGCACATTGGCCAATGGACTGTCACGTGCCCTTCAGGAAAGCACGACTTGGGATCCGTCAGTAATTTGGAAAACGTACACTTTCCACACGGACGGGGCTTTAAATTGGTGCACGGAGCCTAAGTCCAAGCCGTGGTTTCGAGAAGGGCCAGAGACAGTTCTGCTGTAAAAATGGGGAACTAAATGGGAACCAGACTGATTAAGAACATATTTACACAAACTGAGAAGGGAGTGTCTGACAAAGCAGTCATGTTCTCCCCCCATGCTGAATTATTCCCTCTGTTAACAGTTCTTGGGACTGTCACACGGACGGGCGGGAAGCCTGCCCGGTTTGAAGTGTTATCGTACTGATAGAACCTAATGGTACTACCGGCAGATTATACAACGTGTGTCCCCCCATAATCCACAAACCCATATCTTTACACTTGACATCACACGTCATACAAGATCTCATCAAAGCCATGCAATACGCTGAATTATGAAATTACCTTCTTATATACGGAGGGGGCTGCCCCTCTGGCCCACGGGGCTGCCCTCAGTCTATTGCGACACATACTCCGATTCAATCATGGAAATTCATGGTGAACAAGAAGAAGGGGGAAAAAATGATTTGCCGGAAAGAAATTTCAAAATTGATAATATAAAAAAAAACTGCAAGCAAATAATAAAGGCGTTAAGGCGAGACGATGGAACGAAGTGTTTTCCATTTTTTTGGGTTGTTCATATTTTTTTGGCTTTGCCTCTGGGGTTTGGGGGTGAAGGGATTATGGAATCCTTGGTTTAATGTGCCTTACAGGTAGAGCACACGACTCGGGTTAGAAGCATTTGTGTGCCAGACCTATATACTAAGATAGAGCAATACTACGGGGGACTTTAGAGCACTAGCCGTACACACACTTTGCTTAAAAATTTGATCAACGGGAGTCTTCGGTGCGCTGGCTGGCGGGTCGGCCCTTAATCACGAAAAGTAAATAATTGTGCAAATATTGGATGAAATTTTCATCAAAATGTAACAAATGGGACCATGGGGACTGGCGGTGGGGTTAGGTACAAGCCTAAGAGTGGGCCGGGGAGATCCTAGTTTAAGTCGCACTGTGTACTCGCCATGCCTTCGTGACCTGGCAACCACTCCGTGGCATTTTCCAGATAACTCTGCGTATGTTTTAGGATTTATTCTTCTATTCTATTTTTGGCATTAGTTGATAAGTTCGTGGGTGTGTTTGACCATTGTTAAGATAGCTGAAGGGTTCAATACAGGACATATAGAAAACCAATTACCATGATTAAATGTGCTGAAAGGTATATATTGGGAAACAAAAGAATTACTGGGGTTCGGCACTGACACTGACAGCCGTTTGTTCTTGAATATAATAGCTGCCATATTTGCTTTGTGTAACAAGAGCAGCTTAACACACTCAGTCTTTTATCTTCACCATACTATTTCCTCCGAATTCACAAGATGTTTTTTTTTGAGAATGTCAATGATCAAGCGGCCCGATGAGCGGATGCCTCTCTTGTACAGGTCATGGGTGTCGTGTACCTGCCCGAGGGTCAAGCCACTACGTCGCCACCTCTCCCCTCTTCCAGCACTACATTCCATACCATTGTTTTTAGAACAATTATGCGTAATTAGAAACGATAACCCCGTCTTAGCCAGGGGACATTTTTTTGACTAGTCGGGGGCAAGACAACTTCATATAAATGTCTAACGTGTACCGGCTATGTATATAAAAAAAATATGTATAAAAAATGATGACGCAGGTTGATTAATGAGCAATCGATACCCGAAGAGTGAAGTTCGGGTTGTAGGGATATTCGGATAAATTACAAAACCCTCATTGCAAATTAAGTTATGTTGATCCGTGAATAAACCCTGACATTGCCCAGGGTATTCGGTATCGATTCTTTTCTATTTAAAGGTTAATGAACGAATAATCGTTGGCCTGTTTTGAATTCTGCGGCTCTACCCGTTAAGGGGGATCCGTGTTTGGCGATGTGTAACGTAGTTCTTGTCAACTTAAAACTACAGGAAAGTGTTGATCGTTTTCCTTTATTTCTCCTTTGTATTTCAAAAAAGCTTCTGTGTTTACTGACGAAGAACTGTTTTATTGTATTTTTGAAAAACAGGCTCCGAATACATTGAAAACAAAAATTTAAAATTCCGACTTTCTTTTGGAAAAACTGGGTGCATAAACAAAATAAAACAAATTATTGACAAGATGAGGCAACATTGTCAAAGAAAATTTTTTACCAATTGAAACAAAAATCAATCAAAATATAAAAAAACAATTACAACAACAACAACAACAACAACAACAACAACAACAACAACAACAACAACAAACAAACAAAAAGTTCAAAGGCTGAAACTATTTGATTTAAAATAAAATTTAACAGTACATGAAGAATTTAAATCTAAAAAGTTAGGGCACAATACATATAGCCAAAATGATTGCTAGGGAAATATGTAAGGGGAATTGTTGTTGAATTTTTTTTAACTGTTTAAACATAGTACAAAATTCCTCTGTTATGTTTCTTTTGCTTAAAAAATAATAATAATCATGAAACATGTTTATTGGAATGTCTTAACATCAAATCATACCGAAGCCCAGTTTGGTCACCTCCGACTCTTCGAAAACTCAGCTCCAGCTTCTGACTGTCAGCCATTTAAAAAAAAATTATATATAGTTATCAATATTTCGTATTTGTGGAGTCTAAGTTGGACCTACAGAACATTTCAGAAAGGCTTGGAAGCACATCAATGTGCAGAAACATCTTGCTTTGCCGAAACAGCTATACCAGCTGCCTTGTATTTTCTACTGTTTCGAATGATGTCCCGCTGCGTTTTTGCTTAGCACATTTCTGCAAAGAATTTTTCTTTTGTTAGCTACGTTACAATATCATTTGAACCCGGGTTTCCGGGGTCCAAATTATATCATAAAGTAGCTAAGCAAATAAAAACAATGTAACAAAACTCCTATATTTTTTTCGACCAAAACAACACCACGTGTACACTGAACAAAAGTACAAAGTATACGAGGTAAACTAAAGCAAAAAATGATTAAATACAAATAAGAGATTAAGACAAACAAAAGTGAAGAAAAGGCAGGTAAACATAGGCCTAAGGAAATCACATACTGCGCATTAGCTAGTTCATTGCAGATACCTCAGGATTCTACATAACGGGTTTGTAGGCTCCACAACCGAAGACGCCCTTGTCGACTGTGTCGAGTAAAAACCCAGACCAAACATAATTTTTGACAACTGAACACGCCGGAGATCTGTCTAGCCGCACTCCAGTGCCCTGCCCCTCATGGGGAGTTTCGCCTCACATTTCGGGCGTCGAATTCTTCTCTCCTATGGTGCGTTTCAGGTTGCCGTGTTATTGTTTAGGATACCGGTGCATGCGGTTGTGTTTGCCCGGAGCCGTTATTTCACAATGTTTTCATTTTTATTTTCACTTTTCTTTTTATTGGGGAAAAGATACACGACAAGTATATGTAAAATCACATTGTAAGAAAGGGCATGGCAACATTGTTGTAACGAACATAATGTAAAACTTGTATATGCACCTTTTTTTGAACGAAATTAAGCTATTAATTTTCCTGAACGCAGCTGTTCCGGTATGCAAAATTGCAAATTTATTTTGAAAGGGGCAAAAATGATAATAATGTAGTTTTAGCAACCTCTTTCCATGTGCAAAAATTAAGTATTGTACAATTTCTTCATGCTTCGTATCCAATAATTCCAATAAATTGAATTGTTTAAAAAACAACAACAACATGACAATCCGTCTGAATCGATGAATACACAGTTGCAATGATTATGTGCTTCTCGCTTCACAGAAAGGGCCAAAGTATTTGACTTCATCGCTTTGAAGGAATGCAAATTTAACATGTCCGCACTGTGATGGAAGTTGTGTCTTTTGCTAATAATATGTCACTGCTCTCGTCAAAACCTCATCCAACCATGGGGGTACTATTACGGCACCAATAATAACCCACGACACATGATATCAACTGTAGTGCAAATGGTTTCAGATTCTATTTGGATATTCTGACCGGAGTTTGATGTGTTCCAGACTCACAGTTTAACGGTTCCGGTTGTCTGTAACTCCTCATAAAATGTGTCAGAAAGTAGTAACAGTTCTGGCTGTGCCGCCCTCAACTTAATCAATTACCCTATAAAACTTTTAACTACTGTTTACATTCGACGGGATCGTTACCGCTAATAGTCTTGGTTCTATTTTATGATTTTTGGTAGTGCCTGGAACCGATTTAATCAAGCTGCTAAGCGAAAAATATTACTTAAAACGTTTTGTTGTTGTTTTGGGCCAAGCATTGGATATTAATGTATCTGTTACAGCTTGCAACCCATATCCTAACACTGACACCGGGTATAGATGAGATCATTACTTGCTTTTTGTAACTGTTTGTTTGTTTGTTTTTGTTGTTGTTGTTTTTTTTTACTAAGGGTAAGTTTTTCCTTGTGTCTTGAGAAAATCACAAAAACACACATAATTCATTCAGTGTGGAATCTTCGGTCTTCCCATTCTTTCTACTTGGCCTCACTCAACCCAGGGCGCGAGCCTTTCCAGGCATCTCATTTGATTTGTGCACAGGTCTAATTGTGAAGGGTTTAATCATTTACCATTATAACGGTCTTGTTGTTGAAACTTTAACGTGGTGTAAGGTTTGTTTTCATCTGCAAACCAAAGCAAAACAGAAAAACAAAAAAAAGGGAAGCGAAATTGAGACTGGACGTTAATGCCCCCCAAATGCTAACTTTCCTTTATTTTTTTTATTTATTTTTTCTTACTTTTGGAGTCACCGCAACAAGTTCCATTCACCCCCAGGGTGCGCTCAGCGGTGAAGTGATAACTTAATAATTAAGGGCATCTGATCTTGCAACTTACACCAGGTGCTCGCTCCATGCTGCCGACATGACACTCTCTCGCCCCGGGCCGGTATCACTGCGAACCGCACGCTAAGTATCGCAATGTTTCCCCCCTAGGTGTCTTTGGAGCTAGACGGTGTATGACCCCAGACGAGGTCACTGCGCAGACGCCCTCTGTCTTGGGGTTTGCCGGTATCGCTCATGGGTACAGCCAGGCATGGGGTTGTGTTTGAACGGGAGGGGTCATCCCCTTATCTACCTGCAATCGTCTTCGTACAGATGTAGTCATGTTGGGTGTTGTTTACAAAAAGGTTTACAACATAAGCATTCGAGTGTTTCATTTTAGTACATGCTGTCATAGATAACTTCGTAAACACTTTTTACGCGCGTGGTAGCCGTGGTATGGAAGGCATACCGGGTCTAGTTAATGACAGATTTTGTAACTACATAGACCAGCATGCACCTCATTCCAGGGCTAAAGCGCGCGTAAAAAGTATTTGCAAAGTTGTACACACTTCGCCAAGAAATGAATAGACGCTGTGAACCTTGACTCTGAACTGTATTCAGCTTGTCAGTCTTTTCTGTTTGACATTTAAAGTCAACTCAGAAATCTAACAACCCTTAGAGTAACACCCTGCACAAGGAATCTTTAAATCAAGTCATGTTTGTCGAAAGATAAATCAACTGAGTGCTATAATGTGTCGTGGGTAAGGGAATATTGCCATAGAAAATTGTTGTCAACGTTGAACCATCAATTTTGAAAAAAAACCTAATATTATTCATGAGCCACGCCCTAAGTTTGGTTTTGTCATATTGCGCATGCGCATGATACTGCATCGGCCCATTGATATCCATTACTGGATGGGCGGGCACTATTAGCAAATACTGCGCCCAGCGTTCAGTTTGTACACAGGCAACCTTGACCAATGATTCTGAGGCAGCCAGAGACCAACCAATTAAGCCCCGCCCTTGCTGTGTTGACCAATCACAGACGTAATTGCGCGATCAAAAAGTCCGACAAAACACGTAGTGTGTATGGCGCGCGTGCACACTGGGCGGGGCTTAATGGATCGGTCTATTACAAAGTGCCAGCACAATAAAAATTGCATGCACAGATTTCCCTCACGCGACACGTACGGACGCGAGCGTAAATGCGTCCCTGTGTATATATCGGAATACTGGAACAGAACATAACGCAAATTAAAAAACAAACAATAAAGTTGAACTGTCTACAATCAAGGCATTTCCTGCGTGCCTCAAGACTCTTGCACGGTGCCCATGTTTGTTATCTTAGTTTGTTAAAGAAATTCCCCATCTTGACAAGATTTGAATTTTTGTTGCGGATGTGGTAGTCCTCAAGGCATGTGCGAACTCTTTAGACTGACTGTGTTGGTTAAAACGTAATTACTTCATAACTGTTATATGTTTGATGTAAATGTTCCGTGCATCGTTTACTACAATTTGTAATGCTTGGACGTTGCTCATGGAGTGACTGCCGCATAGCCCCAGCCGTCCGCGACAGCCGTTAACTGCAAATGACGTATTTGTTTGCTCAACGTCACTCCGGTGTAGTGTTAGGTATAACATTGCACTGGTTGTGGCTGCTCAAATGACCGCAAACTGGAGACGCAGTTCGGGCTGTGTTTTCTTAGTGGTTTTGTTTATGTTGCCCTCTCGGCATCTGATGATAACGTTTAACGGAAAAGAACCTGAGATTCTGTAATGTATGTCAGACAAAATACACAAATTTGCAAATCACATCTGATATTAAGGGGAGCTTTTTGACGGACGTAACCGTAAGCGTTGCTCCACACACTGTAACCATGACGCCGCTACCGAAACAACTTATGGCTATACCATCGCGAGAGCACACCACTGCTTTTTGATAAGTTTAGAGCCCCAACATTGGTAAGAAAGAATAAACACAAATGCTCACAGATGTGCACATACGTTACACGGTATACAGATCATGATGGTAGAAAAAACTTTCCTAGAAATATTTCTACCCGAAGTCTTATCGTTTATGAATAATAAATAAATGAACATTAATAAGATTCAAAAATAATAAGATCCAAAATTAATTTTCGTCTCAAGTGAGACCAAAACTCTGCCTAAGATTGCGTACCAAAATGCTGAATGCATTTTGCCGTTTTCTCGCAAATGAAACACCGAAATGAGCTGACATTTTCACGAGTTGGTTTTATTACCTCGATTTGTGCAAAGAATTGAAGCATTTACAGACACTTTACCAATATTGAGCTGGGGCTTTAGGAAGATTTGATTGACCTATGTGAAACCATACAGTGAGAATAAAACAGTCTCTTTTAAGATTAGGGAACAACTAAACGAACATTTACCACAACTCGTTGACCCAACAACCTTCTCAACAAAGTAGTCTGATACTCTTTGGAGAATCAGTATTCGTTTATTGACATTGCGCACGAGAAAACAAGTCCTTAATCTGGAACAACTCGTTCGACAGAAATCCTGAATCGTAAATGGATGTTCTATATTTTGAACATTTGTTTACAATACCATTGGGGCGAACATAGCTTCATGGGCAGATAAATGTCAATATCTTTAAATGATGATTCTACTGAAAGCAGTGGTCGTTTCTGTTTATGGTAGATTACAAAAAATGTAGAGATGAATGCAAGATAGCCGCTGTAATTTGAACGTGCCTGAACCATACATTGACTTCGCAAAGTTTTTTAATCTACAGTGTAGAACTAAAGTGAAGTAAAGTCGCTCATTTCCCCGAGTGCCTATGGACACAATACGCGTCACTTGTATAGTGGATTTAATCGCTAATCGCGGTATTAGAACCCGCCTCTCCTCACGCTTACGTGTGCTGCGAGCACCACCACCAGTCTTTCGTGACTCGTCTAGGGGGGAAACTTTCCAGGGAACGCGGCTTCCTGATGAATTGAGAGGGTTAGGTGCACGAGTGGGAAATCCACCAGTCAGTCGACTGGTAATCAAGGGGGGAACCGCACCGGGACCAGGAGCAGCCCACTTCCCCCGGCGGCTGCCAGGCAATCAGCGGTCAGCGAGGCGAGGAACACTTGGTTGTTGTCGGTGGGTTCCACACCGTGGGCAGGCCCCTCAGTTGGAACAGGTACTGTACTCACGACTCGGTCATCCCATGAGAGCCAATTGGAGTGCAAATTGTGAAATTGTTATGGAGCATAGAATTAAGGGCACTGAATTCTATACTAAATTTGAAATAACTATTAAGCGTCTGTAATGGTGCTTGATTGTGCGTGCATTAATGCAATAAAAGAATTGAGTTGTCAATCTAACCACTATAAAAATAAATGAACCGGTGACCGATTGTTGGTTTCAATTTAAAATCGCAGACCTTGTGGTAGTTTTTAGTTTAAGTGCTGCAAAACCATAAGATGCCAATTGAATTCAGCAAGTTGCAAGGCAACTTTTCAGTCATTGCTTAATACTCGCCACGGGTGACCAACGGCTTTAGCCGTTCGAAGTATATATAAAGACCAGTCTGGAGTCCAGACACTGTGCCATAACATTGAACATTACATTGTGTTTCAAGTGTTATGGCCCTTTGCGAAATCACTGGTATGGTTCGGGCTCCGGCTCAGGCCTGTTCAAAGCCCCCTATACCAAAAGCGCACTTTTTCAGAAAACACTGACGGAGCCTGTAAAGCCTGAGCTCAAGCCGAAGCCGTGGTTTCGTAAAGGGCCATTACTATCTCGCTCTCTGTTACCCAAACAGACCAGACTACTCTCCATCAAAGCGTTGGCGTGATTACCGGTACATTGGTATCCTATGAGAGAAAACGAAAATTGTACCATTACGAGATTATAATGTCATAGTACAACGGACCCCACAGCCAAGAACTTGCGCATTAAGGCCTCCCAAAACGCTAACCATGTTTACTCAAGTTCAGGTCTTAATTAACAGGGGAAAATTTGTCCAGGAGACGGTATCCATCGCTTTCAATAATGACATTGTCACGGCAAAGTGATTCCTTAAGGGGTAAGTAGAGGGAAACGGCTCCCAAATGTCCGGCTTTCGAAATAATAATCATACAGTATTATTTGCAACGCGCAGCGCATAGGAAATGTAACACGAAGGCGATTTGGTAAGGCGAACAGGTAGCATCAAATTACATGCAGTCTTCTGTATTAATTACACCCCGGGTTTTTGGAGAGGGGTGAGCTGTGTAGCTTTTAATATCTGAACTGTCTGTTGTACCACCAACTCATTCACGGGGCCCTAAACACCGTGTCGTGGTTTAGAGACTTCAGAGAGACGTGTTTGCCATACACAAACGGGACTGTATAGAAGAGAGCATACCGGAACGTGTTGCTGGGAATAGGATCCGGTAGGCTGAACTATATATACCCTCTACACACACTTGTACTAATACGATTTCGTCCAAATTTGTGTCCAAGCTTCGTGGTATCAACTACAAGCGCTATAGACTCGAAGCTATTCTTAACAGTCCTTTGTCGCGTGACATCTTTTAGGTGTGTAGATAAACCACAGCAAAGGGTAACTCGATCCACACCAATCGATGGGGTAGTACAACACGCATGTTGCCCAAAACTCGCCTGTAAATTTAATTTCCCCCAATTAAAAGCTCCACGGTGTTAATGGTATAGATACTCAACAACCGTGGAGTTTGTTTGGGCAGGATTTCATTACTGCCAGGAGTAAATCGAAATTTTCCACAATTTTTTTTTTATATATTTTATTTTCAATTTTTGTATAATCATAAAAGGGGCTCCCGTTATTCATCAATAACGAATAAAACGCCTTTATCACCGGGTGGACGAGTATGTGCTGGAATAACAAGTAGCATTTTTGTAATAAATTCGGTAGGAGCTATCAATTTCTGCCCCAGCATGGTCTGTCTATTGAAGCACTCGATATTAAGAGGGACTTGTTTAAGTCGATATTGGATTAGTCTCTTAGCGTGGTGGTTAACTAGCCGTTTATTGCACGCCTGTTGGCGCTGATTTCCGCATTTCGTTTCTCGGTTCACTTCGCTCGATTTGTAAATCACGATTTAAACACCGACGTTTCGCTCAATTTCCCCCACCAACCGTCCCCGCCGACAACCGCAGACAAGGATGCACTCTTGGCCTTTACCTTGAACTCTTAATTCCAACCGATCGAGGGGCTGTCTTCCTGCAGATAATTTGTCATTTTATTTGTCGGCATGGTACTTTTTTTCCCCCTTCTTGATCCTCAACACGCGAAATGAACTTCCCCCCATTTTGTTTCGAGATCATTACACGAGGAAACGTGCAAAGTGAAAGTCGCGGTCGTTAGCGCGCAATGAGTTTGTTACGAAATCTGTCACGTACGTTGCGCTCCAGCTCTGGCCGGCAGCCGCTCCAAACGTCGGCAGGCCCAGCTCCCTCGCTCCCAATTTCAATTATTTACATAAATAAGAATGCGCACCATAAATTTCAAATTATTTTTCAATAAAGCCGCATAATTGTTTTTCTTTACTCCGCTTTTTCTGTCGGAGCGAACTTCACGCAGTGGAAAGTGTACGAACACCCACGTTTAGCATAAAGTACTGGTCTATAAATATGAGCCATACGTACTGGGAGGTATTTCAAGAATTACTTGGATATGTCAACCAACATTGTATAAGATTAGGAACTATGATTTTGGGGCCGAAACTTTTGATATGAACTGGTACCGGGTTCTTTAATCTCGCGTTATCAGACGAATGAACTTGTAGGACTACAGAGCAGAGCAGATCTTGTTGAAGTTGACATTTTCTTTCCCTCACACTTTAACCATAAAATAAATGGTAGATTTCTGTGTCTACAAACCCTGTGAAATACCAAATTAAGTGGTCGTAGAATGAGTGTGCCGTTGTTGCGGTACCTTTCCAGCCTGTTTGAGTTTTTCCATGCAGTGGTTGCAATTTTGCCTTGTGTACAATCCTCTTTATCCAGGGAAAACAACAATTCGAACATCATCTCTTTCCATGAAACAAAAACTGGTATATGAAGGAAATCCTTTAACTAAAAAAGAAAAGGAAAACGGGAAAAGAAATGATGAAACAACTAATATCAAGGGATTGGTTTCTGTTCCTGTATAAAAAAAACCCCAGTGCATGTGGAAGACTGATACATCGAGCAAGGCGGGAATATCCGCCCGGCGTGCGCTCGATGTTTGTTTAAGATGCCTATCATGATCTTGGCGGGGCGGACTCTGCCGCAAAATGCAATCACAGAAAAGCTTCCCTAATGAAGATTTAAGTCGGCTTGTTCTTATTATGTGTCTGTCTTGAAGAGGAAGACGGATCGGAGAGGAGGAGTGGGGGGGGGGGGTAGTCGAAGAGACCCAATCAATCAAGGCCGGCTCAATGAGGAATTGATGGGGTTATTTGGGCTGGCGTCAGGGTCGCGGACTTGTCACGTCTATGCCTCACACGGACTCCCCTTGTGTGAATCTAGGATTATGAGCAGGGTTTTGTTTAAATGTAAATAAAAAAAATTGAAGCTCCCGCTACTCACAGGGAGCTTTTCTTTTCACGAGGGGCTGAAGAAAAATCTTGAACGTGTTTTGTTTTCCTTTTCTTGATAAACGCGTGTGTCCGGAACGCTACTAAACACAACACTTTCAAATCTTGTGCCCATGTCACGCCATGCACTTAAAACAAAATTGAATTTAATATGAAATTATGTTTTGGAAAATTACAGATGCACAAAACACCGGGGAAATATTATCCACTTTGGGTCAATATAAGGATTGTACATTGCCCCGGATGGTCCAGATAATCTAATGTGTCTACTCAATCACTAATTATATTAGTGGGATACGGCAAAGCGCTAAGCTGATGAGACTAGAATATACAGCCGGGCGGGGTGTGAGGGAGAGGACGAACAGGACACCGTGTTTGGACGAGTCTCGTCCCGGTGAAAGCTCCCTCATCAACCACGCTCTGACAAATCGAATTACGGCCAGAATTAATGGTCCAGAAATCTCTCCCAATGTGTTTGCCGCGACGATTAAATCGGCAACTCTGGCCAGCGTGCCGAGTCTTCAGCCGCTAAGAGGCGGTGTTAAAGGAGGGTTTTCATTGCATCTGAAGATGAATGGAGTCATTCTGACTCGTAAGTGAGAAAGAGAGAATAGACAGAAGAAAAACATTAATAATAATATAAAAGAAATTGCGACGTCAATAAATCTTCGATTTCATGCGAGGAAAACAGGACATATTTCTAGTCAATGTTGAGTTCCCAGGGTGCACGTGAAATATTACTATGTGGTTGATTTTACATCCTAAGGCACCAGGCACGGGCACAATTCTGTTGAGCTGCATATCAAGCAGAAAAATTAGCAAAGCACAGACCAGTTGTGCTCACCAGAAATAGGTTACCAGCCAGAATACCATTTGATATGTTCCATTTTTGACTGGTTTCCTGCGTATTTTGCTCAGCAGAAATTTGTGAAGCACTACCGGTATTCTCTGCTAAAGCAGCCTTATGTGTGTAATTGTGGTCAATACAATAATATTAAAAAAAAAACAACAACAAATGATCCCAACTTGCACCGTAGAATTGTATCATAATAAACTCATCTTGGCTGTCATCCATTCAAACTACTGAAGCCAAGAAATAAACCCTAGGAGAAGAATAGTCTGGTCACTTTTTTAATACAATAATTCAAGCATTGAATATAGAGATCTATGGTGGCTCATTGCGCGATACTGTTCTGCTGCACGGAAATAACGTTAGTTGTAGAATACCAAAAAAAACCACGAACACGTGTCCATCGCGTCTTCAAATCTCTCAAAATGTTGATGTTTGGAATTACTCCTTATCCTTTTTAAGAGTTGTTCATGCAATGAAAAAAAAAAACCTACAGTGTGTTGTAAGTATAGTGATACAAAATTTGCATGTCGGAAATACAACCAGCGGAAACCACACTCTACACATAGAAACACACGGTCCGCCATTTTGTGGAGTCAAAAATTTGGTTCTACAAAATGGAGGACCGTGTTCTGCCTTCACAAAAACCACACATTTTCAACGGATATTTATGTGAATCATTATATTCTACTGTAAAAAAATATTTTTCCAACCACATTTATTTTATAACAAACGCTTTTTAAAGCCCAAAGGCGCCCAATCCGAATGCAACGTGTCCCTTTAACATACAGATTAAAAAACGAGTATACGGTGCGCTTTCTGATTTACAAACTAAACTTTTATTTTATCCGTCTTCCAGACGGAGATCATTTCTAACGAGGTTGAAACTTCCATGACCGTACACAGCAGGGGCCCACAATTCCACACGATGTATCTGACAAATGGATTGACCAATGCCGGACCACAGCTTTAAAGAGGCAATAAATTACTCCCCCCCCCCCAGTTCTTCCCTATTACTTCAACTCTAACCTCCCGAGACGAACCCCAACTCTTTCCCGGGATAATTTACAAGCCCTAAGCCTGTATCCCCCAAACCCCGCATATACAAAAGAGCCAATTTTCGGTGCTGCCTGCCCAAGTCTAGAATAAACACCCCCGATCAATTTGAAATTTATCTCGTAATATCAGATCAACAATATTGTGTACCGACCCTCTTATATTCTTAGAGCCGGGAATTTCCTAATCTGGACGGCTACCTTGAGGCTAATTAATCCGAATAAATATATCTGTCATTTCCAATTAAATATATTGGAATTGATGTGCCAATTTCACTGTTTAGCCCGTGGTAAGTAGATATTTATATAAATGCGCAACTAGATATTACATATATCAGTGCAATGGAGTTGTGGCTGCATGCCGGAAGCCATACAAAATGAACTATATGTGGAATATCTTCTTGGTCATAATGAAGATTTTACAATTCCTCAAACTTTAAATTTGAACATAACAAATGCTTTATGGTTACGATCTGCGAACGTTATGTTCAATCTTAATACTAATTACTCACACACACGGTGAAATATTAACCCGCCGATTTCTATTGCCCGCCTCGGTACGAACGCAATACCTAACGAATTTCCTTTCTATTTTAACCAAATATCACATCTCATTAACCACAAATGGCTTTCTAACTTCTCCTCAACACAAATCACCCAACACAAGAGTTGTTGGCGATTTCAAAACGGGAAAGTTCGTCTTACAGAAAGAGAAGGAGGGAACTATAAAAAGAGATATAGCCACACGGAAACGACCGCTGGGTATTTTGCGCGGCTCCCCCGAGTGCATAACGTTGACACATGGTTATCCGTCAAGTTAGTGGCAGACAACCGTGAAAGAAAAACTACGGGTCGCGTCTATGTTGTACGCACTTAGGCGTGTAGGCAGTAACACCGAACCCGACTCACAGTCTCTTACCCGGGTTCATCATTAACCCACTCCCGCTGGCCGCTGCTGATCTCCACTTTGTTTTGTCTTGAAGACTCGAATCATACAGCATTATCCCTTCTTTCTGGAGTTATCATCATCATTTCGTTGATGGGAATCTCTCCCCTTGAACGTGGATATCGCGGGGCATGGCAGGAACCGCCTCCTCGCTCATTACACTAAACAAACTCGAGCAGATGAGGTACGAGGAGAAGCAGGCCTTGTCATCCATCATGACTGGCTTTTCGTTATTAAGCCGAGTTCGTTCCACCCCGTAATGGATGGGTTATGCCTATATCCTTACATTCATTGTTATATTAACCGTTATCTTTAGGATTTGTCCCCATAAGTTTTCCATTGAAGCCCTGTCCATGAGTCGGTTATTCTTTTTGGAACCTTTGTCATTTGCCTCACACGAATTCAACGATTTTCAGTTTCCAGTTATATCCCGACTCAGAGGTAGGCCGATCGAGTTGACTTTGCTCAGAAACAGCAATATATCAGCAAAAGATCACAATACAATTCACGTTTTTTCTCTTTTTTTTTAGGGGGGGGGGTTCGTGCCTTGTTCGTGTACCACCATTGAATCATCCAATAAGTCTCAACTGCATACGCGTCAAGAAAAAAATATATTAACGTGAAGAACAAAATCACAACTAATTTATTGGTCTGAAAGAGATGACTGTTGTTCCATATTAGGGTTAAGAAACAAATACTCAACTGGCTTCAATACCGGGAGGTCCCAAACCATTGAGTGAAAACACGTAGCTATGCATACTGTATTACATGCCCACTGAAATACATTCATGTATTTTTTTTTTGTATTTTGTTGAAAAAAAATTTAAATGTGTTTTACTTGACATTTGTATAACAACTCGTTCGATCGAAGTTAGGCAATTCATAGGCAATCAAAGATAACAAGCTGAAGTGAGACAAAATAAAAGACGAAAAGCCCTAAAAGTTTAACTTATTTGTGGACTTTTTTGTATCTAACTTTTTTTAAATACAGTGCAAAAGAGTAGATACTAGTATGTCAACACAGTGTGACGTTGAGTACTCTGACCAATCTGACTTACGGAGTGACGAATTGGTTCGTTTCAGCAAAACATTGCTATTGCGAACTTGAAATAATAAAAAAAAAAACCAGCTCTACAAAAAAATACAAGTGATGTTAACTTGGACAAAGTACAGTGCATGTCACAGTCGAACACGATGCACGCTTTAAAATGAAATGGGGGTTGTCTCGATAATCGTGGATTTCATCGCTCGCCACGCAGTGTATTACCGGTAATTCATTTCGACCTGAATGAATAGCAAGTTCCCATTCACTTTTCGCATTGATTTCTCGAATAAATAAACCAATAGCAAACATGGAACTAACTTGCTCGACTCTCAGGCTGGCAAACGATTTCGGAATCGACAGCAGACCCAAAACGACGCGCACGGACTAACTTTTCTACTGCGTGGTGAGTTAGGAACACGTTCAAATGATTCACTCTTTTATTAGTGTTATTTTTTTATTATTATATCTTTCTGGTATTGTGAAACCAAGGGACCCTCAAAAGTGACTTGCACTGTGACCCGTAGACCTGAAGATACATGTGTAGAGACGATAATGAGGAAATGTCAGTTTTAGATGTGGGAGGAAAACCCCAAATAGGGAAAATCAACGCAATCAGGTGGAGACTGAAAAACCCAATCCACATGCAAGGCTCCAGTCCGGGATTCGAACCAGGGTCCACAGAGGTGAAAGGCAGGGAAAAAAACCACCAACCCGAATGCCCCTTTGCGAAAAAACTCACAGCAGACTGTACAACTATGTACAATCTATTTGGTTTGTTTACCCCTGTAGTTTGGTGCTCTGGCCCAAAAAAGAAGAAGATTGAAACCAAGAGGTAGGAGGTGTAACCTGTGAAAATATTTCAACGGCAAACCTGATCTTCTAAACCTTCAATGCAGGAAACCCGACTTTTAAATTATTCACAAACATCTTGGACAGAGTCGAGTATTGGTTTCGCGCGAGTCCCTTGTGGAATCCATTACGATTGAGTCATCCAGCCCTTACGTAGTCTCCTTACAAGGCTCCGTTATACCAGTAATCACGAATGTGTTTCTTGCATTTGTTACCATTCCGTGCGTGCGCACGGTTTAGCCTGACTTATCACGGCCGGGATGCGTTTTGGCTCGAATCGGAACGTGAGGAAACCCCCTAAACTTCTGTCATCCCTGCACTGTGCGCCGGTGAGTACCGGTTTCAATATGTACATTGTTTTGATTACGGATACGTAATGACTTGTACACTATCTCACAGGCGTGTAAGGAACTTCCACTATAGTCACGTCTGTTGTTCCTCGCAGAAGTGAGCGCGAACTGAGATAACGTTGTCGGTCACAGACCGCCGTATAACGGCCACGAAGCACGGACCCCCGTACACAGGTGAACTTTTTCCCTCCCCCTTCCCCTTGTTTCTCTCGGCTGTGCCATTTTAACGGATTTGGTGGCCTGGGTTGATGAACAAACGAATGTCTTGCGTGGACACGACGGAAGGGTCCCCTTAACTTCGTCAAATGTGTCCGGGGCACGTTCGGTGATGGGGTGTCAGAGGTAGATTGCTACACTTGTTATAAACTGAATAATCTGAAACCGTGCGATGTCATGCGTACTTTTTCCCCCCCGACAGAGTGCAGTTTTCATTTAGTTGCGACACTGTTCATTCAATCCGGTCATTGTTAACGGCTAGTATTTCTTCACGTCGCGCATGGTGTAGTTCCGGTAAGCAGTATATACTTGCGTGTTGACGTACGATCCCAACAAACCATAATAACTAGGCACTAAAATGTTTTCTTTTGTTCGTGTGAATAAGAATAATTTAGTCGTTTCGGGTGTGCTATTTACAAACCCCCTTCAAACTAATTGAAGTATGTTTTACATCATGTTTTTAATCTTTGTCAAGCAACAATAATTATGATAGAGTATTATTGCTTTCTTGGAATTGAAATCGTTGATAAAGTGTTACTTGTGCTTTAGTTTTGTTCTGTAAAGGAATACGTTTGTTAGGGTGAAAACACACACTCTCTCTCTCCATGCTTATGCTGTGTCAATTCAATGATTGAAAACATTGAACCAGTTCGTATTAATCTTTTCAATCATAATGTTTTTGCAATTACGCAAATTGTGTAAGTTTCAAGTTTAAATAATTAAACAGAATCTTGCCAAAAGAAATGAACTTTCTCTTTAAAGATGCTATGCCCGTGTTTGAATGATATAACTAAAACAATTAATTTCCACATACGAACGAATTTAGAAAGGTTACATGTTTGTGTGACCTATCAAACAAAATTGATATCTGACGCTGTGAACTGTATATACACGAACAGTTATTTGAACGGGGTTCGCTCCTGGCGGCCAATCAGAAGAACAAGCAAGTTAATGAATATTCATAACAAATGTGACCTCTTCGAGCTGTGAACAGGTTGGCCACGCCGCTACACCCCCTCACTCGGCGTTTGTGTAACTTTCACGTTCATAGGCCGTGCTTGGAGGTGGGCATTTGGACCTTAAGTAACATATCGTATTATAACCATCAAACTTGTCAAACAAATATTAGAAATTCGGTCCAAAACTTACTATGAACGGCGAAAGGGTCAGGTCAAAGACGCTGATGTCCGGAAACTGGGCGAACTTTCGCCGAGAATCCATTTACTTTTATTCTAAAAAAAAAACAGAGAGAGAATTGTACCACGTTGTCATTGGTCCCAGCTGTTGTTAACTATTGTTAACGGATTTTTTTCGTTAAAGGTAGCAAATGAAAAGCTAATAACTTTTTCAACTCCGTAAATTTGGCAATTTAACAATTGAGTCAATTTTCTACTGTCAAGGCGGCCTAAAAGCAGGCTATGCATCTTTAATATAAAGATCTACATCTTATAGTTTCACACACAAGATTCTACAACTTTTTTTTAGCCTCAATGCAACAGATTCTTGTATCGAGCACCCATATCACGTCTCAGCCTCGTACTCAGGGGGGATAGGTGACAAATTCACTAACAACTTCACACTCCTTCGGACCCGCAGGGCACGATGCGCGCCTGACAGCACTACATCAAATTTGAGTCCACCGAACAATGGCGCCTTTTTTCCAGGTTGCGTGCTTTGGATTCAGATTGCAGATTGCCCCGTTCCCCGAACACATTTCGGCCCTTATTTTACTTTACAAGAATCAAATTGGTTGAAAATTGCATTCATTGAAGGAAAAAAGGGTGAACTTGTGACCTCCGTAATTTTCTCAAACATCAAGCAGGGACATTGGGGCGGGGATTCGGCGTCGGGCTTCGGGAGAAAAGCTTGCGGAGGGGGGCAGGGAAAACGCGGTCTTTTCTTATCCGAACTGCAGGCGGTTTTGAATAACATGGAAAAACACAAAGGGAATCCGTAGGGTACACAAACGGGGGGCGGCAGGAGATACCCGAACCGGGTCGGGACAGCCTGGACCGGACCGGCCCTGAATGGTGCTTTGATGAGAATTCAAAAGCATTCTGTGGTTTGCCGTTCCTAAGATCGTGTTTGTGTATTTATATCACATCTTAAAAAGTGACTATCAGCAAGTATAGGGAAGTTTTGGTTCCCCTTTCAACCAATTTGTGTGTTCCGATCGGACGCCATTAAAACACGCGCCAACATATGTATTGTTCACACGGTCGTTTTAGTCTTATAACATTTATAAAATGTTTTTTTTATTGTCGATAACAACAAGCATTATTTGCATGTAGAGGCGATAATAAAAAAATTCAAAATCAACGGTTGAAAGCCAACTTGAGGAGCACCAAGATTGGCAATAAAATTATCTTGTGGACTTATTTTATGGAATAAATCGACTTCTCGTGATAGTTCATCTCGCCAATGAGACTTTACCGAACCTAATACTTGCCGTGATTGTTTATATCGCACAGAAGAATTACTGAAATCAGAGCCCCATACATATTTTGTACACAACCAGTAAACAGTATTCTTTTGCCAGATATGTTGTCAAACAAGCTTAATAGCAATATTATTAATAAATATGTTTTTGTGTTTCCATAGCCCAAGGGTATGTACTTCTTCAAATATATGAATTTGTAAAAGGGGAGGTCAATTAAAAAGTGAGAGTTGTTAGTTATGTATTGGTCATCAATGATAAAAATGCTGAAAATGAAAGAAAAATAAGCCCGTCAAACAGTTCATTGAACGTAATGACGGGACCTCTGAGTAGAGAAGCATTCTAATTCAACTCGACAGTATAATGATCCCGTTCATGGTGTTGGAAATCCTCTAACTGGAACAGACGGTTTACAATATTTGGAAATGCTTTCGGTTTAGATTGTGACTGGCAGCCGTCATCGCCAAGCCCCCCAGCGCCGGATTAAAATTTCCATCTCCGTCATTTTCCATAACTGCCCCTGTCGAATGCAGCCAGCCATGTGTTTGAAACCTGATTTCTTCTTTTCTGATGTTCTGGCGTTGCCGGTCGAAATGGAATCATCGGTAATCGCCTGAAGACGCAACGAAATCCCTCGCCAGACCTCATTTGGGGGGCTCAGGCAGATTCGACTCGACGTGATCTAAACGGACCACGTTATCCCATTGCTAGCATCATTAGAGAGAACCACAGGTTCCCGACCTCGGTATAAGTTGACGCATGTTGAAGGGAAAACGCGCGATTAAAAAGTTTGTTCAAATTGGTATAGCAATTCATGTGATTGAGTTTCTATGCAAGTTGTATCTACAGTTACAGCCAAGTTTCCCCACACGCAGCAGTCCCGAAAGCGTGAAGTCAAATGTAGCTGATGTCGTGTCAAGGGACCATTTTTCGCCGGTAACCCGAGCCAAATCCTCAATCAAATTCAATCAAATTAATTTGGTTTGCGCGGCTCGTATACGATGTCGGGATCATTAGGTGACGAGCCTGTTGTGCGAGTCTTCCAGCACGGAAAGAGGGGTTCGACCCTCCTCTAAACGCGGGTTAACAGCGGGCCCCGGCGATCACCGATTGTTGCCATGTTTGGTCTGACGGCACGAACTGGCGTAACCGGAACGGGTCGCTCCCCTCGCGGGCAGATGAAGCACAGGAGCCCGTTAAACCCTCCCCGGGACCGGCTGCTTTTATTACGCTGGCATCCAGTCGCGTTTAAACATGAAGTTCCATGAGCTCTCTTCATTATCCGCACCCTCATACATGCGACGTAACCGGATACCCTATTTCGCTAAACGTACTCGACAACTCTGTCAGTTTTCACACAGCAAAGTCGTGTCGGAAGTATTGGGTATAAATACAGACTGTCCCTAGGTGAATATACGGCAACACTCTTCACTGATAGGCTACGTGATGTATTAGTTGTTGATCTCCAAATATCCTATACATTAATATGATTAGAGTGGACACTTTTGCCCTTTTTCACGCTCCCCTGGGAGGGGTGAATGATCCACCGAACAAGTTCCAACATGGTGCACGACACGCATTACACATGTTCATTTTACGTAATGCGTATTTATTGGGACACCGTACACCTCAAATCCATCCAGTCTTGTTAGATCCAACACTTTTTCGCCCCCTCTTTCAGATGGGTGCCTATTTCCTTGATTAGATTTTTTTTTTCTTAAACGAATGTTTTTGGGAGATGTGTGGAAGAGTTAACTGCACTTTAGACACAACATCAATGAAATGTTTGTTATTTAGACAGCTATAACCATTTGGTTGTACGCTACAGCTGTGACATTTTTTAAGTTTGCTGTAAATTTGTGTACTTTGTCTCGACCCTTGTCTTTGTTTGTTTTGTTTACTTTTGTTTTGGGCGCAGTGAATAGTTTGTCTAGATACCATCGCTATACAAGTTCATTATTATTATTATTATTATTATTATTATTATTTTTATTATTATTATTGTTATTATTTTTGCTAAAGAACCTCGGTGTCTTCGAGTTGAAGAAACAACACATGTCAATTTCTAGAATTAGTTTGCATTCATAACAATCAAAACGAACTTTAACATCCTAATCAGAAAATTCAAAGTACTTGTGTATTAGCCCTGTCTCTTTGTGAATATGTTTTAGTTTATTTGGGCAAGGTCGTTGTATTCAACCTTTTGGTATTGAAACTATACAATTTGCTCATGTTACCCCACACTAGTGTTCGATATCACACGGGCAATTACTCATTGACCTTTTAACATTCAGCTACTGATGGTGTCTTGCTGTCTGTGTGCTATAGCGAGAGTGACTAATGGTTCTTACCATGGTACCAGAACGGGACCAGATCATGACCTTCTAGCCTCGGTTTGGATCCAATGAGATTGAATGGGAGATAAACCAGGTGGCTGCACCGTGGTAAAGACTCTTTAGACGACAGATTGTACCGCGGATGTTCGAATTGTCGCTCTTATTAACGAGCAAATGAATTATGTACATTTTTTTCAGTTATAGTTTACATCAATTTTAAATGAAATCACTTAAACTTAAACTTCATATAGTCACATCCCGGGAAACTTCATCAAGCATTGTCCTGATTATCCAGAACCACTGTTTTTTCCACACCCTATTAATAACAGTTGGCACTTATCTGGTTTTTTGTTATCTCCAGAGATTATCGCAATATACACTCGCTTTTTCACTAGCTGGAAGTACCCACTCCTCACCCAGACGCGCTAAAGATTGAAGTACTTATACCATCCAAACCTCGTTAAGGAGAGTTTAATTTTGATTAATTCAAAAGTCAGACATATTAATAGCGTGTCTTTGGGTTACCCATTGCATCAAGTTCAGATATTAAGTGGTACCTATGCTTATTAATACAATCAGAGTTAATGAGTGCTTTGCTCGTCGTCAGGGGAGCAAAAAAGAGATCGCCGATGCACGGTGCTGGGTCGACACTACGACTGTCATATGTCACGGACTGTAATTTCGCCCGTTCATTAATCAACGCCATTTGCCTCTTCAGCGTCATCAATATTGCATGATGACTGATAATAGTCTCCGTGCCGGTGTCTCTTCTTGCTGGATGAGGAAATGTGTCGAAATACACACAGATGCTATCAAATAAATGTAAATAGGATTGTTTCGTAGGATCTTACAAACAGTGTAATGGACACAGTTACACTGTAGGCATCAGTACGATCTTCACGTTTGTGTTTTGCGCGAAGTTTTAATGTAGTTTTTTTCCTTGCCATGTAACTAGTGGTTTCTTATGTGAGTTGAATCTATGGATAGTGTCCAGCTTGCATGAAGACTGATGATGAAGCTTCATTTAAAATGTGGTGCACTCTTGTGGGGAATTCGCCCCACTCAAGGATCCACGCAACGCGATTTTGATGAATTCACCCTATTGCTGATCACGTACACGTCCTGCGCCAGTGGCTCGCGCGATGCGGAAAAAGTCTCTTGCGACTACCGAATCCTAAAGAAGAGTTGTAGTCACTCCAATAATGACGTCTTGGCCTGTCTCTTTGATTATTTCCGATTGGTGGGATCATGGTGGAATCTAGTGGGGGGTTTCGTGGGATATTGAACTGACCTTTAAGACGCTGGTTTGGTGTCCTCCAAAAGGTGGGAGACATTGGTGGTTTTTCTTTGCGGTGTCACACAGTTTCAAAGGCTTGGATAGAAATGTAAATAATCGAAAGTACCCATGATTCAAAACGTATGTAGGCATTTTGGAAGGTAAATCAACTCAGCATTGGGCTAAGCACAGATGTCACAGATCCTTGTTACTTTTATATTGAATTCAATTTAACGTGAAGGCTACATTTTTTTTTTTATAAAAGTAAATTCGAAAAGAAATATGAAAAAGAAAAAACCAATGTAACTATGGCGAGGGTGGGTGTCTTCACTGCTGGGTAAAAACTCACCCAACTGTATAGAGTAACCTACCTGGCAACTTGTGCGCCCATTTGGTTGCCGGTGCTGCATACTCCAAAGGACTTAAGATGGTTTCAGGAATGCCTAAGGCCCAGTGAACAGGGGATAATCATCTTTAAAGGCGCTTTGGGGGCTTGCTTGGATTGAAAAAAAAGAGCATAATACACATTCCTAAAGAAGGCATTGACTTCGGTAGGAAAATGGATCCAAAGTCGAAACAAGATGTTGCAAAATTACATCAGACGTAACTGTTAATTTATGTTTTGAAAGACGGAGAAAATAATCGATATACCAATTACTAGTCGAACCTGCTAAGAACCTTTAGTATCTAAATGACATTTACATGCTTTAGTACTGACTAGAAATCGACACTTCTCAACATTGCGTGAAGTCCTGGTCAAGGCCTCAAACGACACGGAATTATTAAGACCTGCAGTCGGATAAAGTTCGGAACAACTGTCAAATGAAATGAAATGTTTCAAACAATTATGACATAAAGACGATCCTAATGGTTATGACCTTCTTTGCTAAGTTGGTTGTTTGATGTATTGATTTATTCAATGTTCAAGTTGTCGATTTAAATCATTTCATTTCAACATCAGTGTATATACATAATGTTTGGAGAGAGTACATTAAAAGAAAAATAATAATTGGGAAAATCGAATTTGGAAAATACAGAAGAGCAACTTAGACATGCGGGGCAGAGGGGGTTGGGGTGGGATTGTTAAATCGAGCATCGTCTACAAAAGTTTTATGCTGACTCTAACAATGCTAAATGCTCCTTTAAACGTAAAGGGTTGATAGTCATGATCGATAGCTTGTCATAAATTAATTGAAAGTATGCGCCTTTTCACAATTGGACTGGCACCTGAGGTGCGGAATGACGAATGCGAAGTGCATTCGTTGATTGTTAAGTAGGGTAGGCATTCGCGTTATGCAACCGTGGCGTGTTGCAGAGTGGTGGAGGGCGGCCGGATCAAGCCACGTACATCCCTGCGGCCAGCTCACGGACTCCGTGGCGTGGTTTTGAACTGTAGACCCCGTGGTTCCAATCCCCCAATGAGCTGTTAGGGTATTTTCCATCTTTGAGCAAGACGCTCAGATGATATGTAAACCTTTGATATTAAAATAATAATAATAATAATAAATAAATAAATAAAACTCCTTGAACTTTAATTTGAGTTGACATCACAAAAATGAGGTCAACTAATTTAATTGTTGACTGCTTAATATTGTAGGTTAAACATAACATAATGAAGAGCCGTAACTGTCAAAACTGTTTGAAGTTTTAATTATAGACATTAACCGTTTTAAGCACATGGTCTTGTAGTTTTGTAATCATCCAAAACCTCCAGGATGATCGAACATTAAAACAAGTCACCAGACCCATTTCGCGCCCCATACTCACATCGCGCCTTAAGTTGCATTGTCATGTCTACATCACACATCAATTTCTGAAAATCCACCTTTCAAAAAAAAAAAAAAAGCAGCCGTACACGGTAGCCGTTCACCTGAGCCTGGACACAAACACAGAATCATCTCAAATTTGAACACCTGTGGCCCGAGGAGTTGCGTAAAGGTAAACCCAGATCCATTGGTTATGCAGATCTTAGCGTGGGTAAACTACGGGGGTGTCAGTTGGCAAACATTATGAGCATTCTCTTCCCTAACTTGTCCAGTATGCCGAAGAGACGTGTTGGGTCGGGGTAAAGGGCAATCATGCTACCGGGTACTGGCTGTATTTTTCCCCCTGTGCCTCTTTTGATCTGGCGATTGCATGAATGGTAGACACACACTATACAGAGTATATTGTGTTGTGCTGTTCATGTTGTTACTGGCAGATGGTCGAGTTTATCACACAATTAAGATCAATGACAGTGGGGTAAGGAATGGAGGAATGGAGTTAATACACATAGAAATGTATACAACATCTTAATAATACAGACAACCTATATATAATAATTTATGACGTGCAGCAGTAAATATTATTATTTGTGATTTATCAGGATAAAAATATCAGAAATACATCAAAGTCATGTAGGCCGAAAATACAAAATCGTTTAACCACTACATTGCATTGTTTGATACCAGTTATATCATATTTTTCGTTCTCGTATAAATCATCCGCGTGTTATTTCAATTAAAAAAAAAGAAGTTTTACACACTTCCCAAACAAACACAAACATGCACACTAATCTTAAAAAAACGAAGGATTTTACAAAGGATGAAAAGGTAATTAATACACGTACTTTTTTTCATCGGTAAAGCATGTGTAGAAGTTTGCTTCAGAGTGGTAAAAAAGAAAGAAAAAACAAACAAACAAAAGAAAAGCGATCATTTCGAAGTCTATAACTATTTATGTATCGCTAAACCGTTGTTGGGCATCCTGTTCAATGAGATGTGGACAAGGAATACACAGTGCTTCTTGTAAAACGTAGCGATATTTCACCCATCCAGAATGTGTGCCTGTAAACCCTTGGAATTATATTCAATTAGGAAGAAGTTTTACTGCCAAAAAATAATTTCATGATGATCCATGTCTTTCGACCACCTTTCTCGCTTTATTGAATAACCCATGGTTTTCACCAGCGCACTCTCCGAGCGAGGCTGGAGATTGCTGTATTAATTTGTCCAGTCGATGCTCAGGCACACCATTTTTCACTCACAGCTGAAGGGGTAAAGGGTAATGCGAGCCCCCCATACCCAAACTTCATTGGGGGACTACTTTGGAACGCTAGGTGGCAGCAGACACATCAGGTAAATTGTTTACGTAGTTCTGAGCTTGCGCACATTTCCGATAACAATGGAATTTTACCAGGTGAGTCTGCTGCCACATACGTCCCAAGAAGTCTCCCATTTTCCTTGGAAATGTTCTTGGTTTTGTTTTATCAAAGTCAAACCCGCTAAAATAATACTTGGATTTCCGGGACAAGATGAGATTTTTTCATCACTTCTCGCAAGTTTTAACCAAGGTGTGGGTCAAGTTTCAATCAAACGCTCAACAGAACCTCCCCTCCATAATGCATTTATTTGCGACTAGAAAAGTCAGTTGATGGCCACTCATGAGTAATAAATATAACAACATGTGGTCTGGTGACTTGTTCATGCTAGGCTTGACTTTACTGTACTTATTAGCATACTTATTTGCGTAACTATTAAATATGGCGCCGGGTATTGGGATGCTTCGGTTTACAGTGGTCATTGTACGAAACCTCAGCTCCGGCTTCTAGGCGGACGGAGCCTAAGCCAGGACCAAAGCTGAAGCCACTGTGACTTGAATAGAAGAAGAACAAAATGGCTGCACGGTCCATTATGCAGAGAAGATCTAGAACTCTGATTGTTCAAAAAATATATGGTTGAGGATCCAATTGAACTTTTAGGAGAGAATACCAAAAACACAACAACAGTTGGAAGACTTCGCAACACGTGTCCCTTCAACCCCATTCAAACAAAATAGTTGATTAGTGCTGGCTGCCAAATTAATATCCACTCCTCATTTTCAGTGTTGGTCTTATTCTTTCAGCGATATTGCTCCCGGACCCCTGGTAAACAGTACCTTCAAATTATGACGAAGTACCGTAGATTGTTCCAAGACGCTAAAACACACACGCACGCACACCATGAAACCTGGGTTTCCTCTGCCGTGCGCCGCGGCTGTAGACTTTGCATCGCGCCGCTGTGATGTTTCGCCCTCTCGCACGGGAACAAACTCATTCAGTTCTAGCCGGACAAAGACCGCCCCATTCAGGAGAATTCCTGTTAATTTTACAGCAGGAAGCAGGCCCGAGACGCTTGTGTACATTTTTGAAATTGTTTTGAGCTGGAGGAGCCGACAGTGTTTTTTCCTGGGCTTTCCGCCCGTCTTGAGTTGACACATTGGGAGTTGTCTCGATAGGGGAAGTGTGAGGAACGGTTCGTGCTTGGCTACTTCCGTAAAAGGAGTCCGAGCCACAATTATCCCAGGCGATTCTACTATGTGGTGTATCGGTTCATTTCACCAGTTGCTTAGTAACTCCTGTTATTTTTTTTTTATTTTTTTTTTTTTTTGCGCCTGGGGGCATCCATCATTTTTGTATTCCCATCTCTGGATGTTCGAGTGAGAGGAGTTGGAGGAACGGAAAAAAGGGTTATTCCAATTAAACTTGAAATGCTGTTTGTCAACTCTGCCCGACCAAGCCCTTCATTCAATCAGTAAATTCGAATAATTGTTATTACGTCATAGGCATAACTTGTTAAGAAAAATCGTTTTTTGTAGATTTCAAGTCAATTCCTAAGAAATGAACGGGCAAATATTTATGAATGTGTAGAACCTATCCACCACGCTGTTAAATTGTAACCCAGAATGTATCAAGAATATTGTTCAAATTTAAGTTTATTCACCAAACTAATTTATTCTTCGGTCAGGCAAAAGTGGTGCGGATGGCCTTTTGGCTTTAACCGCAACGCTGTTGTCAAATGCAACTGCAGTGGTATAGCCGACAACGAATCCCGTCGTGTCAAACAAGCCGGAGTTTGTTTTCAAATGAGAACGAGCGCAGGGCAATTTTTGCATGGGTACGCCCCTGTGTGTGTGGGAGTGCAAGTACGAGTTCCAGTATACGCTATGAGTACAGATGCAAAACACTACTCGAAAGTATGCGACTACATAGTATAACTCTGGTACAATGTCCTGACTTATTTCTACACTGCGACAACTGGGGTGTTCAATTGAATACCCCTGGTATGTGGCAACACCAACATGGTGTTAGTTATCCCCCATTGCTTTATTGTTGGTAAAATTAACACTATAGCCGGTGTTATCATGTATAGATACCAAGAGAATCAATTTAACACTCAAGTATTTGAGGTGTACAAGTGTAATTATTTTCGGTCCACTTTTCCCGGTTTATTTCGGTTTCTTGTTAGCCCAATGGGAGGCTTTGGAACGACAGGCGGCAGCAGACTTACCAAATAAATCGTCATTGTTAACTGAGTTATGAATTCATTGGCACATTTCTGAGCACAATTGAAATACCTGGTAAGTCTGCCGCCACCTAGCGTCCTCAAAAGTCTCCCAATCTCTGCTGCAGTGGGTCCCCTAATGGACACGGAATCGGTTTCCTTTGATTTTTTTTTAACCGGATTCAAATAATAGTTTGAATCACTTTGACTCAAATAACACGACATCATGCTGACTTCAGACTACCGGGTCAAATAAAAAAAAGGCATCTACTAACCCTTTCCCAGATCAAATGATTTTACCGATTGTCCACGTTTCTAAAAGAAAATGCACGCCCATCTTCGACAAGAAAATGTTCCCTGCGTGACACATGCAATCTATGAGTCTTCAACCGTTTATTAGGTCACACTATACAAACTGTAATGACTACCAATTCTTCTAAATACCCTCACATTATTACAAAGTCACGCAATGAAACGAGTTTAGTGATGCAATTTCTGTCGCACGCCGTCGTGTCTGCCTTCTGTCGAGAGTTTAAAAATACTATTATGTCTGATTTGGAGATATTATTATTTTCTGTCCCAGTGTGTAGACACTATAACGATGGTCTTGTGCGCAAATTAAATATACATCATCTGTACGTACGGATAAGCACGGTTCAGTTCAGAAATACAAACACCCACCACTCACAAGAGACTATTGCAAATCCGCCAGATTTTTTTAATGTTTTTTTTTTCTTTCTGGAGGTCCAGATTTTTTTGGGCGATACACTTTGCATGGTCAGTCCCTACCTTTTAATGAAGCGTGCTAGATCAGTCAACAAAGACACGGATTGAAACCGAATGAAAAGTAAACATTAATATCGATTCGAGAAAGCCCGTTTCGTGAATCTAAATTTAATCTGCTTTTGGCGTAATTTAGTCTGTCGTTTTGAACCAATATTAAAACGTCAACACACTGGGTATGTACACCTGTGAAGTGCGCACACAGAGTCTATCCGCGTCGTGCAAGCGTTTTCTAACCGATGTAATTTTCTGCTTCGATTGAAGGCAGATTTTTTGATCGCTTACAAACTTTGTTATTGTAAAGTTATTGTAAAAGTAACAGATTGTGGTCTGCAGGCTGTGTAGCCGAAAGCAATGCAAACAATGGGGGACAATCAATAAAGTCATCTTTTGTTATGCAAAAAGGGGTCTATCTTTTAGAGTTTTTATGGCTTTAACTGATAGCAATCCTTCCAAGTTTTGCAAAACAGCGCAAAATTATCTTTAATTCACGTTGTCATGTTTTTATCTGATTGTGTAGGACTTGGAGACTCGTGGGGGAGCCGGGTACCAATGTCCTCAATAGACAGTTTGGCCAAGGAGCTCGGTGCACATCTACTTCAGGTAACTATTTCTAGATAAAGTAGAGACTAGTTGTCGTTTTTAATTTCACTCCTTCAAAACACTCCTCAAAACTCACCTGTTTCAGGAGGTTCACTACAAATCCCTCCTGTACCTCAGCGCCTGAGAGCCTGGCGCTATATAAATGACTACTAATTGATAGATAAAAATATTGATTAATCGATTGATTGATTAACTGATTGATTATTTGATTGATTGATTGACTACAAATCTCCATTCTGTCCCTCAGCGCCTGAGAGCAAACAGTTGATCCTAGCGCTATATAAATGACTATTAATTGATAGATGGATATATTGACTGATCGATTGATTGATTAATTGATTGATTGATTGATAAATTGGTTGAGTGATTGATTAATTGATAGGTAGATATATTGATTGATCGATTGGTAGATTAATTGATTGACTGATTGAATGGTTGATTGATTGATTAGTAAATTAAGTGCTTCAGAACAGTATCAGACACTTTGAAATGCAAAGAATTTATCAGTTAAATGAACTAAAAAGGCTCAGAATCATCACACTGCCGATTTATTAATATAATCAAAGCGAGACTGTAAGGGAACATAGTCGGGTCCTGTTTTGTATAACTGCTATTGTTACTGTTTATAGTGGCATTAGGGAACATGCAAAAGTTGGCTGCACGGTGAATCGAATTTCCGAGAGAGAAAATGAGAGGTGTACATGAGACAATCCCCTCATCACCAATGTAATACCTCACTTAGAATCTTTATCTCCTGCAGACACTGGATGGGTTCATCTTCGTTGTTTCCCCGGACGGCAAGATTATTTACATATCAGAGACGGCATCGGTACATCTTGGATTGTCACAGGTAAGGGTAGTACTTGGTATAGTTGTTTTTCGGTAGTGGTACTTTGTGCATTGACACTTGGTACATGATACACAGTACTTGGTACTTTGTGCCAGGAACTTGGAACTGTTTGCACTAGGCTGGTTGTAACTTGTTTTGTGCTTGATATTTGGTACTTTGTACTTGCTTTGTGCTTTGTATTTGATATTTGGTCATTGACGCTTTTCACTTTGTACTCAGTACTTGCTGTTGGTATTTTGTACATAGTACTTCCTACCCGGTACTTGGAACGTCTACTTGGTACTGTTTGTACTAGGCTACTTTATTAGTACTTGTTTTTTATGTTTGGTACTTTGCACTTGGTATATGGTTGGTGCTTGTGCTACTCGTTGCTTATAGTATTTTGTTATTCCACTTGGTGCTTGATGCTCTACACTTTGTACTCGGTTGACTGTTAGTAATTTTTTACATGGTCACTGGTACTTTGTAGTTGGTATTGGTATTTGGTACAGGAGATGGGGGTCACATAAGATAGATAGATAAAAGTTTTATTCACAATTGGCATCACAGGATAAAAACAAAACTGGATTGCAACAATTTTACCGGTGCATCACTAAAAGGACATCAAGATATATATACAAAAAAATGAAATAGAGCGAACAACTAGAAAACACTAGCACTAAGGAAAAAAGGGGGAACGATATGTACAAGTACTAAGAAACACACAACAGCTACATCCAAACGCTAAATGGGCTAAAATTGCAACTCGATTGATTAATCCGTCTTGACTCAAAACCTATAGTACATCTATTGAACGCGGGTATGATGGGCTCTCATGAGTGGTACTAACTCGAGAAATCCCTCAGTTGTATCTAATGAACCTGTGGAGGTCTTTCTTCGATGACAACAAAATAATGGTCGGAGGTCGCCCGTATTGGACTCTGAATTGGGTCAAATAGAAACTAGTCCATCGCTGACAGTCTGCACTATTTGGAAATTGCTCTCGGTTCAGTGCTATACACTTGGTGTGTTGTAATCTCTGCATTGGTTGAGTGTGATTGATCGAAGTGAGTCCCGAAAAGGGCCGTGTTGTTCTATATATACTACGTTTATGGTTTCGAATTGCCTCGTCTAGTTCTTCATTAGGAGCTAGGTACGCAGCAGCTTGCTGACGTGTTCGTCGTTATAACTTAGGTGTGACGTTGAGGGCACTGGTCTTGTTAAAGCTAATTGAAGTGTGTGATCGATGACAGCACTTGGTGCGAGAGAAAACTAAAGACTAAACCAATGATTTAATCCGTTAGGTCCAGGAAAGCCTTTCACTTGTTTATAAGACATAGACTTCCCCGAGTCGCCCAGGAAGTTTCAGCAATATACACGATTGGCCTGGTTTTGAACTACATGACAAGCCTTAAATCTGAGTGAATAGTTTTTACGAAAAGAAAGATGCATTTTCCTTGTTTAGAGAACGATGCTCGCATCGAATTCTGATGGACTTTACATGGTTGTGATCTCTTCAGTGTCTCTGCTACATCAATGCTGACAGACGGCCATTTTATTATGAGCTGAAAACTTTGTTTGAAACTGTCAACAATTTCATTTCTTGTTTTTCTTCTGTTTTTCATTTCTTTTTTTTTTTTTGGCTGAACTAGAATTGAACTTCCTGGTACATGTGGGATTACCATTGTACACGCTGATCTCCATGCACTGTGCAAACTACCCGCTTGATGACTATTCAGACCCGCAGGGTGTTTCACAACAAAAGAAAGTGTGTCAAGTGGGCAAGTCGGCCTACATTCTACACCCTTTTTTGTTGGAACTGAACAATCCCTTCACTTTGACCTTAACATTGTCCACAATCAACAAAAAAAAGACTCTGGCATTCTAATCCACAAGAACAGAAGCAAAAAAATAGTCGTGTTTTGGTTTTGTTCCCCATGTGTACAGAGGGCCTCTAGATCACAGCTGACGACAAGATCACGTGTGAGTTGACCCAATTTTACTGAGAGCAGAGTCAAACCAATCCAGATCAAGGTCGCCGCACAATGGCGCCATTTATGCGGCATTGGAGATCCTAAAATAGAGTTTAAAAAAGCGTTTTGCTGGTAGTGAATACAATAGCCTGGAGACAAAACCGATTTTACAGGGCGAACTTACGGCAGAAACGCCATCATGTTTGGCTCTCTGGTAACACTCAGTATCACCCTTCAAAGAACAACCTTTTTGAGGAGTTTACTTTCTGTACACTCATATAAACTCGATAACCAATGCTTGCGATAGATGTCTCTTTCAATATATTGTAGAGTTTTACATTTGGAGAGGTGAATCGTCTGTCTACGGTGATAAGTGATTGACGTCGACACAAGCCTACTCTATGAAGAGCCTGCACGAAAAATACAATCCGAGGAGGTCATACTTTCCAAGTTTCCTTTTAGTGTGTCTTTATAAAAAAATAAACAAGTACAATGTACTCTGCTTGTGGTATGTATCGTTCACAATAAATGGCGAGATTGAAGTTTGACTGGTATCTACGAGGTTTCAATTGATTTGGAAGTACCAAAGTGGGGAACCGGCTAAACAATAAGGAAATATGACTATAGTCAAAGTGTTGGTTTTATGTCAATAAAAAACACTACAAAGTCGTACCGAAAATGACTGCCTTCAAATAATCTGAAGTGACTGACTTTCATTTTCAGTGCCATGTTCAAGTATAGAATCCTGACGACAAAATTCACATCGTCTGTAGCTTAAGATATGAGAAGCACTTAGATTAAGATATTTGACTGCAGATGGTATTTGAGCCTGGAACAACGTAGGTCTGCCGCGTGTGTTGGTTTTGTCTTATAGAAGAAAACGCAAGCACAGTTTCAGCGCCATCAAACTCCTGTAACAAGAGGCTAGTCAGGTCTACAGGGTTCCACATGGTGAAGTTTTTGTTCATGTTTACTGTGAATGACACAGGGGGCGCTATACTTAAACTCATTCCCCAGTTATGACCCAAGCTACTGCTGTTGAACATGCACTGGATGTAAACTCGACCGTCAAGCGTCATTCATATACAGCTAATTCAAAGTGTCTCTCCGATTATGACGTGTAATGTTTCCCCTTTGCAATCCCAGTATATCATCGTTTAGCCTGACAACTTTGAAGCATAGTTCTTCCTATCGGAACAGAGGCGAAAACAACGCGGCCTTCCTGCCGTACCCGACGGTGGGACCCGAGCGGAAGTTACCCGCCTCATGCCCGGTGTCTGCCAGTCCAATATGCTGCACGCGACCCCATACGCTCACCACTTTTTCCCAAATCTAATACGGGATAAATAGTGAATTAATATGCACGGATTGGTGCTGATCACATGGCGGGCATTAGTGGCTAGATTGTGTGGCTGTACGTCCGCATAAAATGAACTATATATCATAATATCCCGTCACCATGTCACTGTCTAAGTGAGAGTGTGACACTTAAAAGACTAATTGAATGCATTGACAAGGATTTGAGTCCCAAGACCGACTAAAAATCAGCCGAGGAAAAAAGGTCTCACCGGAGGGGTTCCCCATGCGTGAAACGAAAATGGTGTTCGATTAAAAAGGCGACCCGTGCTTTCTACCGTAGCTAGCAGTCTGAGCACCGTGGCACATGGTGGGTTTTCATCCTTTGATTGGACGGTCTACAACGGTTGACTTTGTTCTGTCATGCGTACCGGGCAGCCAGTGGCTCTGTACTTTCAACGGTTTCCCTCGCTGACTGGGCAACTACACAGCCCTCTACTGTTTTGCCAGCGAGGCTGTTGAGCGAGCATTTTTTCCCCTTCTTTTCTGGAATCACAAACCCTAGCCTCTAAGCCGGAAAACGCTTACACAATTGGGGGATGGAGGTGATATTGGGGTTTAATGTACCGTGGGATAAGTCGCAGGCAGAATGTAGGTCAGCCTAGAAGTGAACGTAAATATTGCCCGTTGGCTGGCCGATATCTTGGGGAGCTGCAGTCAGGGCAGTGTTTGCATCAACACCGGTTAGGAGACTCGAAGGTTTTTCCCCCCTTACGATGATTCTGACGGGTCGTTTGGTATCCCCACTTCATCCCGCCAATCAATCTACGCGAGAAGGGAGAACCTCTTAAAACCGCAGCCGTGAATGCCCCCACATGACCCACATGTCGACGGCCTCTACTCCTCCCGTTCCCCGAACCCCCATGGCCCAAGTGCCGCTCACTATTACGCACGGCACGCTGGACTCGTATCCACGGCCCTTCTCTGGGCGGAGAAATCAGGTCATACTACTGGCCAGATTATTTAATAAAGTGCACCATTACTGACGCCTCCAAATCAGGTTACAAATTGGCTTTGTTGTTAAATAAGACCGTTTATGTCTGTATATTTTAGCTGTGTGATGACACACAACATTGGTGGACCTCTTAATCATCGGACGCAATCCTGGAGAATGTGATTGTACAACATTTATAATGATAACAACGTAATGCTTATCCTATCTGGACGCCATATTGACGTATAAACTAGTCTTTTTTTATTCACATTACTCAATCGGTACAACACAAAATGGACACATTTTTAATATATTATAACGCACAAAAAAGTGTCATGCATTGCTTATTATAATATACTGTAAATAGTTGGTATATAGCCTTTGGTATAAAATACAAGTAATTCGAATACCACGAAAGACACAACGGTCCCCCAAATCAAAGCAATATTAAGACGAATTTCTGTCGTACATTTTTTACCAAACGTGTGTAAACCTCCCCCAGCAACCCATGTACCTTCCATCCACTTCTTGGATATGTTTTAAGTCATTCCCAATCTAGGCTAAGCCTTGCAAGATCCAATTCAGCATCTTAAGCGACTTGGGCAGCGACTATCACAACTAATTTTGGCAAGGAGAAGTAGAGAAAGTAATCTTTGCGGTGGCTTGAGGCGAGTCTAGAAGGCATGTGGGTTGGACCCTCAGTGACCCGGAAGAGAAAGTAATTTGAGTGAATGGCCCATGTCTCCAACGGCAGATTCTATTCAATTTATTTGAATAATGAACTTAGTTTAAGATTTTCCGGGAACTTGAAAATAAATTCATACGATGCATAATGCAGATAAATTTTCAAGGTTTGATTGTAATTTTATGTGACTGTTGCATGGAGACGGGACATAATAACTCTATTTGTCAATGCGTATTTGACCCTCCATGATGTGACAAACAAGCAGAAGGTAACGAAACAAACATGACATAAATAGACAAAATAACTGATGAGAATTCAAGTAGACAGTCATAGTACCTTGAGTAAACTGCTCCCTACAGTTCTCTGCAAATTTTGTGAACAAAGTCTGCATATTGAATTAATGTTTAGAATGTTACTCACAGTTATGTCCGACATGGACCACTTCGTCCGACACGGACCATTATGTCCGACAATATGTCTGACATGGACGAGAAAAGTTTGAACCATTATGTCCGACACATTGTGTCCGAGAAACCATTATGTCCGAACATTGTGTCCGACAAACCATTATGTCCGACACATTGTGTCCGACAGACCATTAGTTCTGACTTATTGTGTCAGACAAACCAATATGTCCAACCAATTGTGTCCGACGAACCATTATGGCCTACCCTTTATGTCCGTCGGACACAATGGGTCGGACACAATGGTTCAAAATCGTCGTCGGACATAACAGTCGTGTCGGACATTCACGGATGTGCAAACCGTCCGGAGTTAATCCCGTACCAACTTTTCCTGTTTTGAATTCCTGTACAATTAATCGCTTTGTGTTTATGTGCATTGTTAGATTGGTGTTAAATCAAAGTCAAGGTCGCGAACTGCAACGATTGGTTACTTAGGTACAATAAATAGGCCAACGAATACATCCAAGTTTGACACTGGGTGACACTGAAAGCGACAAGTCTCGTTTTGTCCCGTCGTTTTTCTTTACCACCACATCTGAGACTCGTCCGAAACAAAGAGTTAATGCAGAAGTGTGTCAACTAAACCGATCTCGGTCGGAAAACCCTTGGGTGTAAATGACACGCTTCTGGCGGATTTGATATCATTTAATAATATTATTCTTCTGTACATGCAGGTTGAGCTCACTGGTAACAGTATCTATGAATACATCCACCCAGCGGATCACGATGAGATGACAGCTCTGTTGACCGCCCACCAACCTTACCATACACACGTCCTCTCGGGTTAGTATACAAACATAATGTCTACTTCTGTGACAAACAAGAGTCTTTTTGTCTGCTGAACGGTCCGAAGAGATACACAAGTCCAGCAAATATTGGAGCCACACTATGCTACTTCGGTCACTTCATCTTTGACACTTGCTCTCTGCTTTTTAAGTATCAGTCTGAGGTTTGAAAGCTGTAAAATAACCCCTGAATAAATAACTCTAACTTCGAAATAGACCGGCACAAGGAGAGTTGTCATGTTTTCAAATGTGCCCTTTTCTTTTGTTTATAGATTACGAGATCGAGCGGCAGTTTTTCCTGAGGATGAAATGTGTCCTGGCGAAGAGGAATGCTGGTCTTACATCTGGGGGTTATAAAGTAAGGATAAGGACTGCTTACATTTTCCTTCCATTAGTAACTCGGTTTTTCAATTCATGTCCAAATTCTGATTTTATTTTTAAAAGGAAGTGCTCGTCTTTCATACTTGTATGAAACCGTCAACACCGTAAGGACCTGTTCATCTGAATCTAGTCCTTTAGATTGAACTGTAAATTAATAGAATAAGCGTTTGTGTAATGTTTGTGAAAAGTAAACAATGTGTATTGTTATCTTCTTCTCTTCTTGTTTAGGTCATCCATTGCTATGGTTACCTTAAGATCAAGCAGTACTCTATGGACGTGGCTCCGTACGACGGCTGTTACCAGAATGTGGGCCTAATCGCCGTGGGTCACTCTCTCCCCCCGAGTTCACTAACCGAAGTCAAGATGTACAGCAATATGTTCATGTTTCGGGCCAGCCTGGACATGAAGCTGATTTTCCTGGATGGAAAGTAAGTCACTCACAATTCTTTTATTAACATTATTAGTACTATATATTTCTGGTAAAAAAACAAAAATGGACCCTCAAAAGCTGTGACCCGTAGGCATGAAAATACCTGTGTAGAGAAGATGATGAAGAAAATGTCAGTTTTAGATGTGGGAGGAAAAACCAAAATTGGGAAAACCCACGCCATCAGGTAGGGACTGAAAACCCAATCCACATGCAAGGCTTCAGACTGGGATTCGAACTGGGGTCCACAGAGGTGAATTGCAGGTATATAAACCACTGCGCCAACCTGAATGCAGAATTTATACTTTCCAAATTCCAGGGGTGGTCGCAGCACGGACTAGCTTGAAAGTGGTGACTTTCCAAAAACCCAGTTGTTTTGAAGAGCTTGCATTTCTTCTATTCATGTGCACAAAATAATATACACCAGTAATGTCACTTCCACAACAGCCTATTTCCTTGAGGGGTTTCATTCAATTCCTTCTCCTGACACCTGTCTACTCCCACTCCCTCCACCTCCCCATCTGAAAATAATTTTAGACACGACATTGATGGTACGCCATCTGGTTTTTGTAGTCTTCAAAGGGAAACCCAACCATGGTCTGCCGTACTGACCATTGTTGTGTTTTCTTTTATCTGAACAGAGTGGCACAACTCACCGGCTACGAACCACAAGATCTAATCGAGAAAACCCTTTACCAATTTGTACATGCAACTGATATACTGCACATTCGCTATGCCCATCATACACGTGAGTATTCCTATACGGTCATTGTCATTCAAAGGGAAAGATACCATGAGTTGATCTGAAAGTCCAGCAGATACGAGCAATATTTGGGGCAGTTTTGGTAAAATAAATACACGTGTGCCAAGTGTCATGCTTTCACCACAAAGTGCACGAGGTTTACACGTATCTGCTACACCACAACTTAATAATCACATTTCTTTACAGCACAACACGATCAAACATCCAGTGTCATTTTGTTTGAAGTTAGATTGCCTTCCGGGAACATGAAACAAATAATCATAGCATTAACTACACCACATTTTTAAAAGTTTGTTGTCTAAAACGCAAAACAAAAACAAAAACAAAACAAAACATCGGTGTATGGGAAAAAATACAAATACTATTCTGTTGTTGTAGTCACATCTGTCCAGTAAACTGCAGACCAATTGTAGTAATTTATTGCATGTCCTGTCTGTTCGTACAGTTTTGGTTAAAGGGCAGGTGACGACTAAGTATTACCGCTTCCTGGCCAAACATGGCGGCTGGGTGTGGATGCAGAGCTCGGCCACCATTGTCCACAACAGCCGCTCATCACGCCCTCACTGTATCGTCAGCGTCAACACCGTATTGAGGTAAGTAAAGACGGTTACTCCAAATGGGAGACTTTTGAGACGTTAGCGGGCGCCCCAGTAAGCGGTCCTTTTCTATGAGCAAGTTCGATCAAGGACCACTGGTTAACTAGTGGTTGGTTTGGGACGTACGTAGTGCATGCGCACTGAAGTTGAAGTGCGAACGACTCTGGTCGCGAATAATCCACTAGACTAGTCCAACCATCGTCAACTAGCATGGGTTCGATCAGAGTTAGTCGAACTATGGTTAGCTATGGTCCTTGATCGAACTTGCTCTATTATGAGAACAATGGAAAATGACCCCTAACTGGGGCGCCCGCTAACGTTTCAAAAGTTTCACATTCGGTTGTGGCTATGGCTGGATCGATGTGACAAGGTCTATTCGTCAACGTTGTCGCTGCAGCAAACAGCCATAGCCGTAGCCGAACCCTTATTTGGTACCTGCGCTTTGGGCGATTTACATTGCAGTGCGCCACCAAGTGTTTGTCTCCGGGAGGCAATATTTAACAGTGCATCACGCTGGTTGGCATGGACGGCCAAAAGTTAACAAAACATGTCTTGTTGACAGACGCTGTGACAAAATCAACATTTTTTACAACACTCTTATTACAAGAAATGCATCCCACGAAATTGAATCCACGTTCTGGTAAACGTTTATTTGCAAGTTTGAATCCACGTTCTGGAAAATAAAGCTTAATTATTTTGTCCAAATTGTGATCTATTAGGTTGCGGGTAACGATTGTGCAAGGCTTAGGCTTGCCTTTCCTAGCAAACCCTCCACCCCCTCCCCCACCCCAAAAAAAGAAAAAAAAGAAAACAAAAGGACTCTTGGTCAAACTCTGCATAGTTTAATTTCCCTAAAAATGTTCAACAAGATATGTGAGCTTTGATCTTATGTGGGTTAATAATGTGAGAACAAACAGGAGCACTCCGAACTCTTGAGGGCAGCATACCAAGTTAGACAATCGTAATACGGGGCTTGTTCAACAGGCTTTGTTTAAGGCAGGCACTGACATAGGTTACATCTGATATTTATCTGATGAGCAAGAGTCAAGCTAAAAAGTTATCTGAATCAAGAAGGTTGATTGTGACTTGTTTTAATGTCTTATTAATTGATATTTGTAATGATTCTTGTCTGTTCTTTGTTTACAGCAACATTGAAGATAAAGACCTTGTTCTTCAATTGGATCAACTCCAGGCCAAGACGGAGTCCGCCTACACCAGTCTCCAAGAGAAAACCCGCCCCGGTAAAAGCCACCGGTCAAGCAAGTCCAAGAACAAGACCAAGTTCACGCCGTACCAGCTCCCCACGCAGCCTGTGATGTACGGAGAAGCAGCGTCTAGTTCAGACTACACCCAAGCCAAGGCGTACGCTCAGTACGCAGCTGCATCAACGTGCGACGTGCCCATGCCAGCAGCGCAGTACGCAACGGTTCCCTACCAGGAGGGGCTGGAAAGGTACAATGCAATGTACCCTCACGCCAGCTACACAGCTGGTTACCAACACAACATGTATACGGACAGTGCATACAATTACAGTAACTCCTTCGCGTACCCGACAGCGGAGGCTTACGCGCACTGTATGAACGAGAGGTTACAGGGATATCGTGGACATTACGGGGATGACCGATATTACACTGCCTCTACGGACCCAAGGGGTTACTTCCATCACTGGTCAGCATCGACAGATCGTCCGGTGGTACAGTCGCAGGGATATCACTCCGATGTGGCCGCCTCGAATACGGCAAGTAAGAAGAGTTCAACGCATGTGCAATCAGATCATGAGAGGCTCCAGGAGACCAATCCAGTGTCTTGTTGCAACGGGACTGGTGTCTCGACTGACAGCAACCAATCAGAGCTGCTGTTGCAGCAGTGTGGGCACGCGCCGAGCGTATCGTCACCGTCTCGGTCAAATGCTGCGGTGACCCATGGGCGCCATCAACATGAACCAATGACAGAACTGACGTCATGCCAGAGGCAATCTCCCCTACTCACTACGCGTAGTCCCTCCAGCACATCCGATATCTCTCCAAGGAGGTACCACAGTCGGCAGAATACCAGGGAACAAGCAGATGTCGTTGAAACAAACGGTATGCCCGCCTCAACCAAATTTGATAACTTGGTGAGAGCCACGCAGAGACTTGTCAAAGACGAGCAAACCAAAAAGCAACCCCGAACCAAAACATCTGCCGCCGTACAATCGTCTGAGACCAGCTACGTCCATCGGTCAAGCCCCGCCGGTAACACTGACCAGTCATGCCGGCAGAGCAGTCCCTTGCAAGCTGACACCCTGCCGGCGCGGACAACCTCGCGGACTCAGACGCACACCGTTGAAAACGGGGGCGATATGGAAAGCCGTCGCCCCAGAGACTATCACGCGCATGCAGACTCGAGGCGTTCTTCGTTTATGACTACTACTTCGGAGCATACTCCAGTCTACCCCATGTCCTTACCACGCACGGAACACACTTCTGTCTTGACTAACCGCAATGGTATGACTGATTTACAAGACAGGGGAACGGAACTCGGCAGTTCTTTGTACAGCGCCACCAAGGAGCATTCCACGTGCTATTTCAACGATGCCGCTAGTAGGGCCTACCTAGCGTTCGCCGATGGCGGCGCTCTATCTAGTCTACGTAGAAGTGGGAAAGAGCACAGCTTTATGCACGCAAACAGTGCAATATGTGACAGGGCTGCTATGGGTTGGTATAGCAATGGTACACACGGTCACAAGGAGCATATGACGAATGGTTACGCTTATTAATTATAAGATAATTATTGACGTTCAGTATGCCATCAAATCAGATAGCAAGATATTGATCACGTGATCATAAGTGAAAGCCTTTTTTCTTCTTCATAACATAAAATGCTTAGTTGTCAACTCGGAAGAATTAAATTAGAACGCACAATTTCAGAGCTTTTATTTTCTGGAGATAAAGGTACTTATAAGCCTATAGAAACGTTACATAGTATGTCATCTGCAACAGATGTCACAAGTAATAGGCTTACTCATTAAGCCAAGTCGAGAATGTCAGACCAGTGAAAGGTTATAGTAGCCTACACTTGAAAAGAAAACCTGTTACGACAATGCATTTTTTTAAAAGGTTTGATCATTTTGCCAGTATCGATCAGTACAAAAAATAATAATAATACAAAAAAAAAATCGACCCCAAAGACCGGTATTATGCAGATGTGCTTCACAACAGAAGTTTAAACTTGTGCAACTTGTTATTAAACCTGCGGATAACGACATACCCAATCTGAAACATGTACATAGAGGGCGCACCATAGAGGGCGCACTGATAGGCTGTCAGAAGGAACCTACGGAGAATGGATTTAAAAGTCTGTCAATGCATTGCAAAGTCCCCCGGTTCTGTTCATGGACATGTATCATTGGCTAGTTAAATTATGATAATGTCAAGTAGTTTGAAAGGTAAAGATTGCTTTAGTGGTGTATCTTAAACGGGTGATTTTAATATCTTGATATTTTGATGCCTTTTATTGTATAAAATGGAATTGTTGTGCTGTCTGTGAGTTTATAAAGAAGTATGATAACTGTAGAGTAGGTATTATCCTAATTCACAATTGGGTACAGTATAACCAGACATGGTCAGAAAGTGTGGACTTGGCCAGTCTACTTTTCCCAGTTATGTCAATTTTAGAAAAGCGTGGTCATTTCTGAGCAGTCCAAAAGGCAGATGAATTAATTAATGGAGAATGTCTCTTCGCTCTGCTTTCATTTTCCTTACAGTCCGTTTTAATATCATTGTAAATTTTGTAGGGTATTAAGAACGAATACATGCTTTATGAAAATCGAGATCTATGTACAGAAAATGTGTGGAGGATTCCGCTTATTTATTCACTCTAAAGTTGGAGTAGACAATGTGTTGTAAACCGGCACACTTCTGGGTTAAATTTGACACTCTCTAAAAGTGACCACACTTACATGCAAAACTTTTCTCGGAGGTAGACTAAAGTCTACATAAAACAGATCGTTCGTAAATGCAGTCTTTTTTAGCTGGGTTTGCAACTGGATAATCTTTTGGGATGAATGACATAGGTTCAAGAAACTGGTCCTTTTTTTATTTTGAGAAAAATGGGTATCCCATCAGTGTGTATTTTGGAATGTGAATTTACAAATAATGTCCATGTTGGAGGGAAGAATAACAAATTCAAAATTGTTGAGATATTCCAGTGTGATTTGATAACACTGAAGAGGACAAACTACTGTAAAGTTTCATCAACTGATATTTTATGAATAATAATGTCGTTTGATTTAATTCCTTAATTGTGAAGTCACACAAAAACGTTAATTTAAACGAGTTCATATCCCTGTTTGCCTTTTGTTGAGAAAAAAAGTAAAACGTTGAAAGTGATACTAACGTGGTTTTCAATCACTAGTTCGGACACGTACATGAGTAACAGTTGTCCAGAGTGCAATCAAGTTGAAATGTCCCAGTTTTAGAAGGATAAAGACAAATTAATAAATGTTAAGTTATAGGCCATGTGACTGGTGACGTCACACGTTGAAAATAAAAAGAGCTACAGAGCCCGGACTTCATGCAGGCACGATTTGTACACTCCTTACTGGAAGAAAACATCAAACTTGCTCTATGGCAATTGCACCTTACGATTCTTACCTTTTTTTTTGGGGGGGGGGGGTACGAAGAAAGGGGTACATCTCAGCCGCCGCGTTCTTCTTTGCAATTCTAGACATTTATGATACAAATTGAATTTTTTTTTAATCAGATCTTGCCTGCAAGGGATTCCCTGAAGTGTACAAGGTGACTCTTTTTTGTAAATAAGGTGGCATGGTCTGGGCCTTTAGGCTGCACCCATTTCAATCATATTTTTGTATTAAGACACTTTCCTAATCCTATTCTGCCACCTATTTTATTTTCTAAGGTTTTTTTTTTTTTTTTTTTAATTACTTCAAATCATATGTTGTTCTTTTATGAAACTTTCGATTCTATTTTCATGGAAGGCATGGGGATCTGTGTTAGAATAGCGGGAACCATGGGTTAGGATTCTTTGATTTTTATTTATTTTCTCTCTCGGTCTCTTGCCAAGTGACTTCACTTGTATTGTTGTGTTATTGTCGTAACTTATATACAAAAATAATAACTGTCTGTTTTATGAATTATTATAAATAATGAGAATTATAGATAGCACAATGGTGAAATTAAAAAAAAAATATTTTGAAAAAAATACTTGAAAACAAAAAGTCATATTTTCCTGTCTTGTGTGTTTTGATCTATTTTATTAAATTATTGTCGATTATTGTCAATCAGAATTTTAAGAAAGTTTAAATTGAAACCACACGGAACCAATAATATTTTGTTTTCTAATTTAGTTTGGTAACGTCACCATTTTTTAACAATGGCGTATGGGCTATTTTAATGAACTAGAAAAAAGGTTTAAATCATGCTCCAAATTGCCACATAGTCTGCCTTCTGAAAATATTTCCAGTAAAAAATCCCTCACATTTTTAAAAAGCACACAGGCTAATATTTTTTATTCTCATTCAATCATTTGAATTTTGTATAGCCATGGTTAGGGTTTACATTTTTTATTTATTGACTTTTTTTTAAATAAAGGATCTACTCCTAAAAAACAACAAAACTACCATGGAAAATGTTCTTAAAACTTATAGAGTAACTATAAAGTTATGCCATACGAGTAATATTTTTATGAATTAGTAATACTCTATTCGCAGAATTCTATTCATTGAAGTTAAATGCTGCCCTCAAGCGTCTGAAAGTATTGTTAATGGCGCTGCACTTGAACAACGTTTGACAAAATCGACACCAAATTCAGTATTGAGGTTTTCTACGAGTATGAAAATGCAGCTCAGTTCTTTGGTAGCAAAGACTATTAGGTGAATACTATACTTGGTAAGGAACCCATACTTCAGTAAAAAAAAAAGTTTTAATAAGTAAATTAACCTCGATAGCTCTTCTCCAGGTTGTGGGCACACATGGCATGGATGGCCATCACATGATAACTAATGGCATGCTGTACAAAACCATTATGCCGTAGTAAAGCCGTATGGACGGTGAAAAAGTACAGCATTATTGGGTGTTTGTTAACCCCAATTAGAAAAAGTGTGATTTTATGATTTTTATTTAATATTAATAAATAAGGTTTTGTTGGACATTAAAGTTTTCACTTATTTATTTTCAGTCAAGAAATTCATTCCTTATTCCTAATCATGGTAATAATGGATTTTTACTTCTTAACATCACCCCCCCCCCCCCCCACGTGCACCAAAATGCCAGCAAACATTCGTAATTCAGTCAACAAATGGTTAGAAGTAACTATTGAAAAAAAATTGCAGTATGAAATGATTTATAATATAGATGGCCGTCCGGGAAATGCACACTTGCTCAACAGAGAGAGTGGGTGGTTGGGGGGGGGGGGGGGGGGGCTGAACCAGCGAAGTCTGCGCATTAATCTTGTCTTCGTTCTGCCAACTGGTGGCTGGGACTCTGGTGTATTGGTAGTATTAGGCCAGTCAGTCTCCTCCTTGCCCTTGGCTTGATCAAACCAACCATCCCAGACTGCCCCTTTTTTTAAAAGTAATCTAGGACAGGGCCCATGCTATTGCTACAATGCTAGTTGCTACTGCTAGTGTAGTGGCAACAGAATGCCTTCCCTTGCAAAATGGCTTCGACTCCATTTTGTGGTCATCGCTTTAGAACATTGACCAAGAGTAACTGAATGCAAGCCTGTGAAAGGGTGTAAAACGATGGGCATCAGCCGGTGTCATAGGAGATTTTGTTCCCCAGTGTGTGTGTCTCCCACACAGTAAATTAACATGGGCTTAAGGAAGTTGAGTCAAAAGAAGGCACGATCAATATCACAGAGGAAATCTCTACACAATAGGCCAACACCAAAAGGTGGACAAAATCTCCGGGGGGGTTGGGGGGTACAGAGTCTCCTGCCACACCTACATTTGTACAGTACAAGGTGTCAGTGTAAATCCAGAAAATGAGAAGAAAAAAAAATAATAAAAAAGTACAGTCTACAGAGTGTCACTGTTAAATTGTTTTTATTGGAATAAAAGGGCTAAGAGAAGATTGATCTCATTTGTCTAATGGGTAATATCAATACTTTCATACTCAACATCTGGAATTAAAGGATACATTTATCAGTCTCAAAGTCAACATCTAACATACTTTTTTAAAATAAAGCCAGGAGAGACCTGTATTAAAAGGTCATGTCACACAGTGGCAATTTGTACAGATACATGTAACTTGGAAGCAACAAACTGCACTGCATGCAAAAGGAACACTTCAGTAGTTTTCCTACAACATAGGCCTACATTTTTCTTATTAGTTTCTTACTCTCCCTAAGACAATTATGTGGAAATTGACTCGTGAATGTTTATTCTTCACAGAGATTCTTCACAGAGATTGCCTAAAAGTGTTTGCCTGTAAAGAAGCCGTTTGCGAGTTAGATTTCACTAACGTCTGGTACAAAGACTTGCTTAGTCACAAGTTACTGCTTAAATTTGAATTCATCAGACTATAGAGACAGTTCCTATATAAATGGTTCTGGGCAAGCTTTTGTATAGCAACCTCCAGATGAGCAAACCCTGGTACCATTGTGTTCACATTCATTCATTTAGAATTGTGTACTGGGTGTTTGCTGTCTCTTCATCTACACAAAAGCTTGCCCCGCATCATAGCAACTGTCTCTTTTGTCTCTTTTGCCCCGTTAGACATGGCCCTTTTTATTAAAAAAAACACAAGACCCGCCTCGACGCTGAAAACCACTGGCCTCGGGCCTGCGGTCCAGTGTTAATTTTGAGCCCTAGTACATGTACATGTGCTCAACTGAGTGTCGTCCTTTACTCTTTAGTTTTAAAGCCAGTCTGAATCTTTAAGTTAATAATTAAAGGATATTTAAAGGGGGACTGTTGTCGTGATCATAGCACGCCTGTAGCTTCACATCAAGTTATGAATTCTTATCCAGTTACTGCAGGCGTGCACTGGTTGTCACATCACAATGTGTCCTTTGTGATGTAACAGCCAGTGCGTGTGTGATTGCAGTAACTGGTGAGAGTTCATAATGCCATGTACAGCCACAGGCCTGCCATAATTATGATGACAGTCCCCCTTTAAGTGACAATTATACATTACAGCAACAATGAGATAACAGGCCTGATACTTCACAGAGGCAATTGCCTCTGTTTCCCCTGGTCATTGCCTTGGTGCCCTTGACATGTTCCAATAGAAATCTACAATTTCCTCATGAATGCCCTTTATCACGAAGAAAATGCCTTGGTGCCCTTGTCCTTTCAAAAATGAAGCAATTAGGTCTGAGATTTAATTTAAGTGAAAATGGTCTAACTTTTAAGTGAAAACGTATGGGTGCAAAGCCTTTTGCTATCATATCAAGGTCAGTTGTGCATTAATTTCCTATTCTTGTTAAAGCAGGAGTCTATTTTATTTTATTTTGTATTAAAATAATAGAGCATACTAATCGTTTGAAATAATTCGTTTTACAAATTTCAAACTGCTTGTCAAGCTACATACAATTATATGTACCCATGTAGGGTTGGAATACAGGATGTCTAACTTGATGCACAGGGTCCAATATGTTTCTCTTCCAATGCTTGCCACATAATTTGTACTTAATACATTACAGGTAAAGCATGCTGTATTTCAAAAATAATATAATACAACATGCCTCCAGAAAGAAACAAAAACCTTTCCGGCTGCAGGTGAAGAAACTGATCCTTAGATTTCATGTCTTCCTCAGATGCACCTGTTGACCTGCCTGGCTACTGAAAGAAGATCTGATCTTCAAGTTTGCTGGTGCGCACAATCTACAGTCCTTGCAGGAACAGTCCCAATACAACAGCAATGGTAAAATTAATGAGATGCAAGATTTGTTGTCAATAAGCACATGAAAATTATAAACCATGTGCCTTTGTACACCCCAGTGGCATAGCTATGGGGCGGGGGGGTGACGTGCATCCCCATAAATTCTCATTGCCCCCCCCCCCCCATTAAAAAAAATTCTGATACATGTAATTCATTAAAAAACATGGACCCTGCCCCCCCCCCCAATGAAAAGCAATGCCCCCCTGTGCCCCCCATTGAAAAAATCCTGGCTATACCGCTGGTACATCCGTACCGTACTCTGTTGAAATCTGCCTGCTGGTGTGCACACACACAATGTTTTGCATACATTTTGTTAGGGACTGATGTCAAAGGTCACATAATTCAAATTAGGCAATCCAACTTGTGACTTCATTCCTAATGCAAATTTGTGCACACCGGCAGGCAGCAACGTAATGTTTTGGTTTTGCCGTGACATCAGAGGGCACATTGTATTTACATCTATGAGTTGCCCCTTCCCACCCCCATCAACAAAAAAAAAAAAACTACCTCTAGCTTAACAAGCAGGGTGAAAATAAATTTATTTTATGAGCATACTGTACATGTACAGTACATGTATGAGTGTGTACTAAAATCACTAGTAGCAAAACACAATCCTGTTCTTTCATGTTTTCTATTTTTTTTTTTTAAAGTAACCACCTCTTGATTAAAGGGGCTGTGTCGTCATGATCATAGCTGGCCTGTGGCTGTGCATGGAAAGATGAGCTCTCGCCCAGATACTGCAGACGTGCACACTTGCGGTTAAATCACCAAGGGTGCCGTCTTTGTCAAACTGTGATGAGACCGCCAGCGGACAGACTCGCGTAGTACCTGGGTTATTCCATTAACTACTATAATCATGATGACACAGTCCATTTATTTTTACCCATGTATACACCGATGTCTGTTAAGCACTGTATACTCAGTACTTTCCCGAGTCCTGTGGAAAAATATTCACAGGCATTTTCCTCCGGTGGGATTCAAACCCACGACCTCCGCCATTCTAGACCAGACGTCTGACCAACTAGACTACTGAGACTACCCAGTAGCTAGAGGCAGTTCGAATCCTGTTAGCAGCGGTGCATTTAAGTAAACACACAGGTCCATGGTGTTTTGTACATTTGAGAGGCCAAGCTGAGGGTGCCAATTGACCCCGAGGTGTACAAAACTCATGGACCCCATCACACAGCGTGCAACAATCATTTTGTTTTACCATGGTAATAGATTGCAGGAGAGAAAAACATCTTCCAACAATATAATGACAAATTTAAAAACTGGCACAGTTAAAAAACAGACAAACAGTGTAAATTTCAGTTTGCCTTACACCGGACAATTTGCCTTTTCCACAGGACTTGAAAGCACTGAGTATACAGTGCTTATCACACATCGGTGTAAGGCAAATTGAAATTTATATTCATTCCCCCGATGCAAATATTAACATCTATCTAACTGTTGCGGTACCTGCCGCTAATAATACTGGATTCGAACTGGCCCCTCGTCACCGGGCGTGCTCGGTGGTCGAGTGGTTAAGACATCTGCTCTAGTCATGCGGGAGTCGTGGGTTCGAATCCCACCCGAGTTGCCTGTGGATTTTTTTTCCACAGGACTCGAAAGCACTGAGTATACAGTGCTTATCACACATCGGTGCAAGGCAAATTGAAATTTATATTCATTCCCCCGATGCAAATATAAACATCTATCTAAGACAAACAGTGGCTAATGAATTGACAACAAATTTGTTTCACTCTTCCCTACAGCACATCGCACATCACAGAAACGAAATTCAATTTACCTAGTACAACCTCATACTCGGGGGCTGTTGATAGTACTGTACAAGGTGGTGGAAACAACCTACAGTGGGCACGATCAAGGTAATGTACCCCATGGGGTACGTCACTCATGTTCCCCTCCTGAGTGCGCACTTCATGTATGAGTGTCTTTGTGGTACTTCACGTGATTGGTTCTCCACCAATAAAAATCACAATCTATTACCAGGGTATAACAAACTACTATTTATCTTGTACCAAGATTATGGGTCCTACATCAAGCCTTAGTCCTACGTGTAAATTTATGTAATATTGCGGTATAAAATCTTGTTGCAATCTAGCATCGCACCATGCTCAGTTTGAAGTCCTATTTAGCACTGAACTGAACTAAATGTTTTACACATGGATGTGTGTACATGGGTAGTCATGTTACCATGTTATTTTACACAGTGTTGACCCTTTCTGGCTGATCTCCTAGAGGTGGGTAGCTCAGCTGTCTTGAGTCAGTGCAGGACCCCAGAGTTGAGCTGCTTTAGGAAGTTCAGAGGCACCTTCATGTAGAAAATGAACACAACCTGAATTTGTCTGTACCTTCTCACTGTCACAGCATCTTGCCTTCATGTACATGTAGTTGTCAAATGCCATGTGTGTGAGGTATTCAACTCCAGCCTGCACAAGATTCCAGGCTGCAGGATTCAGCTTGACTCACATCTGTTGCAGCATGGCTTACATGATAGTCCACTGTACTTACTGAGAAAACAAAGAAAGGAAAAATAACAATTTCATCAAATTTGACAATAGTTGTTGATACATTTATTGCAGTCTACATTGTACTTACTGAAGTCAGGTTCTCTCCCTAATCAAAAAGGAGCTACAATCTGTTCTTGGAACATTAAGTGTGTACACTGCTAAAAATGGTTTTCTTCAAATAAGAAAAAGAAAATCTTATTTCAAGAAAAATATTGATGTGTCACTCCCAAGAAAATGTTTCTTTTAAGATTTATGCGAGTGACACAAGAAAAGGTTTTCTGGAGATAAGATTTGTTCTTATTTCAAGAATACCATTTTTAGCAGTGTACAATTTTTCGGGCCATATCCTGCATGTCCTGTTGGTAAGTGTGCGTAATTCCACTGTAAGCCACACGCACTTCACACAAACTGGTTCCACTGATTACCAGAAGCCCAGAGGAGTTGCATTGAGTTTTTCCTTGATGATTTTAGGCTACATGTAGGACATTTTAATACGTTTAATTGGACTTGGCTTTCACATACGTTCTTCTCAGAATCAAAAGACTCTTTCCTAAGAAATGCTTTTGAACGACGAAATGAATGATTTGGGGTAACATTATTCACACAAAACATATGCCAGCTTTGGAAGTAGCGAAAACTTTGGGCGTGCAGCAGATACACACACGTTTGACGTAATAACTTCACCAACATGATAGGTGGTCAGACAGAGACTATTGGACTTGTTGACCAATCGCAGCCTTGCCAACGCCACGGAAAGTCTGAGAAAAGTCATACACGGTTAAAAATCCCAACAGAAAAGTAAACAAACCACTTCCATTGTAGCAAACCCAACTGCCAACTGTAGTAACTTTTGTTTCGTTTGAATTTTGTTTTGTATTTCTGGTGGTGTGAATTCCACAGCAGTCAGTGGTCCCTGTACAGTCGTGTAAAAGTGGTTTAACAGTGTTCCTGTCTGCATTGTTCTTTGGACTCAAGGCACTGCTCAAAAGGCCACGAAACTAAATCCATACCGTTCACTTAAAACCATGTAGGTGTGTGTATCTGATACTTGTGTGTGGCCGCATCCAAACCACCGCTGCGATCGTGGCATGAAAGTCACACCATGTGCTGTTGCTAGGCAACTGCTAAGATAGGCGGGGCTTAATGGATCGGTCTATTCCTGTACATTTGTACTTAACACATTGCAACATGGAATCATTGATGAACAGCAGCAGGTACTGAAGTCTAAAAATGTATCAATACACAACACGCATCGTAAGTTGCAAAATGTTAATCGTACTACATGTACATGTATGTAATTTTGTACTTCGTGCAGATCCTTAGCATGTCAATGTACACTGTACATGCAATGTGTGTACTATGGATTGCCTTTTTCCTGCAGTAACATTTGTTCTTCTTCATGTTCTTGTGGCAAAGCAATGGCATTACGTAATTATTGTTATTATTGTAATAGTTATTGAAGATCCAATAATGCATGCATTGCATGCATGCTATCATGGCTATTGACCTAAATTGCCCATTATGAGTGCGCACAACAATACTGGTGGGCAAAATGAGGGAATATCATGCCTTTTTGTGGGATACACACGCGCTTGTGCGTCTATCCAGTTCACAACTCTATGGCGTTTGCCCACCAATAATACGCATGCGTGAATGTAATTAGCATATTCATGGGAAAGGCAAATTGTGTTTAACAGACATGGTGTGTGTAGTATTGATACTAATGTACACATAGTCTTTATGCCCATTGTATACTGTGTATGCGTGCAGTACCTTCTGTGTTCTTTGATCAAGAGCAAACACAATGCCTTTTTCTTGTACTGTTAGTTTTAGCCGAGGAAATATTGTAACGTAGTGGTCCTCCCAAAAACATTAGACTTGAGCTGAAATGATGTGATACCTGCATACATGTACACTTACAGATGCACGTGACCCTTACACACATGTGTACATGCCTGATTGCTTCGTTCTTAAAAGAGCAAGGGCACCAAGACATTTTCTTCTTGATAAAGGGCACCTCTATGAGGAAATTGCCTCCGTGAAGTATGTGAGTTTAAATTATAGTACGTTCATGTGCATTTGTTTGCTTTTGTTTTTGATACAGATTCCAGCACACAGCCCAGCAACGATGTCTGAGAGGGAAACACAACCATCAACTTGGAGAGACCTCTCTCTCCCCAGGATGCTCTTGGATGTCACTTGAAGAAGAGGAAAGAGAAAGAAAGAAAGCAAATGTCATTTCTACAAGTATAATCTCAAAGAATCTGCCAACGATGAGCACCTTGTGAGATGCAACGCTGGAAGGAAGAGTGATGAGCACCTTGTGAGATGCAACGCTGGAAGGAAGAATGATGAGCACCTTGTGAGATGGAAGGAAGAGTGATGATCACCTTGTGAGATGCAATGCTGGAAGGAAGAGTGATGAGCACCTTGTGAGCTGCAACACTGGAAGGAAGAGTGATGAGCACCTTGTGAGATGCAACGCTGGAAGGAAGAGTGATGAGCACCTTGTGAGATGCAACGCTGGAAGGAAGAGTGATGAGCACCTTGTGAGATGGAAGGAAGAGTGATGAACACCTTGTGAGATGCAACGCTGGAAGGAAGAGTGATGAGCACCTTGTGAGATGCAACGCTGGAAGGAAGAGTGATGAGCACCTTGTGAGATGCAACGCTGGAAGGAAGAGTGATAAGCACCTTGTGAGATGGAAGGAAGAGTGATGAACACCTTGTGAGATGCAACGCTGGAAGGAAGAGTGATGAGCACCTTGTGAGATGCAACGCTGGAAGGAAGAGTGATGAGCACCTTGTGAGATGGAAGGAAGAGTGATGAGCACCCTGTGAGATGCAACGCTGGAAGGAAGACTTTGTCAAGACTTTGGACCTGATTCAGTCCATGTTTGTACATTCCATGTTTGGACATTCCTTGCCTTCATGATCAGCAGTCTCTGAGTAGACTCTGTTTTAACTTGTTTCCTTTTAGGGACAAGAACCATAATTGTATGTCAAACTGTATCACATTCTGTAGAACATTGACGAGAGCTGATGTCAAGACTGTTTTAGAATACCAAACTTAAACTTAATATGCCTTATGGTTTTAGGATAGCATATAGTAACACCCATGCTGTTCATGTAGAGTGTTCCCTCATCTACACTCACATTAGCAGTTGCCTTTTCAGGCCCTCGCTCTACATGCACTCCAGCACAGCTTAGCCACTGTCCAAACCGACATATTTAAAAACTACTATTAGAAGCAAATAGGCCTACATGTACATGTAGACAGCAAAACTGTCACCCAAGAGGTCATCATGGAGGTCTCGGTAAGGTCAGATTCACCGTGGTAGAACTGTGGTAGAACTGTACCCGAGTATACGATGTTCTCAAAATTTCTGAAAAGCATTAGGGCTATTCAACCTTGTCACTGAAATAGTTTCAACGGAAGAATTTTGGAAGAATTTAAATCATTCCTCTGTGATTTATAGCCCTTTCTCAAAGCCAGTATTTAACAATTGATAATCATTCCTGTTGGTATGTGCTTATGTGATGTGCATGCTTTGGGCCTCTTGAAAATCCAACCACTGGTCTAGTTTTGTTTGTAATTTAACCTCAACCTCCTTGTTTCAATTTTCAAAATGATTTCCGCAGGAAATGAAATTTGTAATGATGCAAAAGGCAAGTTCACAACTTTTATATTTTTATTTTTGCATGCGTCTTAACAGAAAAACCTGAAGTTGGCAGCATTCATGGTGAAATTATATCAAACTCATACCAACAGGATGTAAAACTTAAGTATTAGATCCATGTAGCCACCACCATAGTAACTGCCTAACACTGACCATTAGTTGGGTATCAACATTTTACTGCATGAGAAATTTCAGACTTTTTATATGAATTCAGATTTTTTTCTTCTGTCTGGTGAAAATTGTAACTGTTATTTTCTTGAGATTTAAAGGAATCCTGCTCTTTGATCTAGATTCTAGTGCTGAGGAGACTGGACCCAGAAGATTTTTACAATCTGTAGCATACACATGTAGAAGTTACCAAAAGGCGGAACTGCCATCATTTCAACATACCCCCTTAAACTTTGGATCTTATTTTCAGACCTTTTTGTCTGCATTGACACTCACACCAGATTTAACCTTGGCTCCTAAATTGCAAGAGCCACTTTCCATGCACATACACCAAAAGGAATTCATTTAAAAAAAATGGTGGATACTTGTTAAGTTTTTGTTTCAGAACTGAAAGTTTTTGTGCAAGATTTGTGGGGTAATTTTTAACTACAAGAGCGGTCATTGGCACATGGTGTGGGGCTTTGTGGGTTGCTTCACTAGACTTAACACAGTATCCTATTTATTATTTAGATAATTCTTTTAAAAGGTGCATCACCCAAGTCTTAGCATTACAAAAATAACAACATTTAGAGGCAATTTAGAAGTAAATAAATTTCAAAAGAGAAGCAGCTTTTTGTTTGTAAGTTTTAACTTAAATGGCCAAGAACCATGGAATACATGCACACAGTACGCACACAAATGTGAATGGTGATTTCAACACACAATCTCAATTGCTTCTGGAGTGGCCCTTTTAATTATGCATAATGGTGGAGTGCAAATCAAATATCAAAACCTTGTGTGTAAGAGGCCTGGAATTTCATCTTTAAGATGGCGAGGCCATTTTCATTTTGCAAAGGGCACTTCCAGTGGAAAATCTTGAAGTCTATGGGAAACTTTTGAAGGGCATCAAGGCCGAGACCACGGCAACAGAGGCCGTAATAAATTATGCAAGATTTGCAAACTTTCTATGATGAGTTAAAAGCACATTTGTACTGTGGACCCTTCATGTGAGTTACATGTAATGTCAGGTCCCAACAAAATTCTGTTTATTGTATCCACCTAGCTATCATTAATTTGTTCCTTCCACTATTCCAATGGGTATTCTAAACTTCCTTCATCCTAGGCAAATATTGGTTCTAATTTGAAGGCATATTTTTATCATGAAATCTGGGTGATGCATCTTTAAGGGATATTAAATGTAGCTGTAATTTAGTATTTGTACACAGTCTCTCACAAAAGGTTTTGTTTGCTAAGAATTTAACTATGCAACTCATTTACATTGATTTTAAAAAAAGGAAAAATTTAACTGAAATTCAACATCTGAACTGAACAAAATTTCAAAGACATGTTTGGTCTTCAAGATTTAGACCGAAATTGACTGATTGGCATGCCAACTTTTCAGCTGCTCCTCTTTTTTCTTTGTTTTCGTGCCACAGAAAACTGAAAAACACTGTAGACACAATTTTGTAAGCAAAACTTACACTCCTGTTTTATACATTCTAAACATTATTTCACTGACATAACAAAGATCCTTGAGTAATTCAATGAGTTAGGACAAATCTGGAAGCATCTTTTGAAAACAAGTTTTTGTGAGAGGCTGGTCATAAGGAGTACTATGTAAATTAATATTAAATGATTTCTAGTACATGTAGGTAAGGAGAGGGTAAGTTTTAAAAATGAATGCTGTTGGTACATATGTAGCTGGGTACAAGATTGGTCCTTATCAGAACAAAGAAGAATCAGACAGGAGCTCGACAGCTTCACCAAACTAACAAATAGAAACATCAACATATTTTTATTAAACCCAAAATGTACACAGATGGTTTCTTTTGCAAAGGGAACTCCCCTGTGTTGGATACTCAACAAATGAACATAACATTTCATGCAACTCACTCTGTTATATGCATTATGACAATTCAGTTCATCTTAAGAAGGCCTTTATTGTACACTTAAAAAAACTTGCATTATTTTGTAAAAACAAAAATTGTTAACATTTCTCTAAAATGGCGGTATTCTTTCATAACTGTGGTCCGCTGGCCAAATGCCAGTTAGAATACCCGAGTACCAGTCACAATGGTGTCCAAGTGATGCATCTAGCCAGTTCATTGCTTCCCATAGCTACTTGTACATGTACTTGTAAACCATTACCTGCACATTGTTCATTATTGGCTGCAAAATCAAGTTCAATACAAACGATTGTTTAAAGGAGATCTTAAGATAAAGGAACCAGTTGAAATCTTTGACTAGTGAAACATCCAGGGCAAAACCCTGGATGTAAAACCCTGGATGTAGTTCTTGTATAAGTACTAAACATAAAATCATGAATGACCATTTAAACTAGGTTAGAACTGTACATGTACTCAAAGACCAAATTTAGTCAAGTTTACCAATCTTGTACCCAGACCGTTTCCATTTTCCTGATCATTTTTCTTTTCACATTTTTGGATCTTCCTTTTACACTTTGACAATGCTGGTGATTTATCTATTTTTTTTTTGGTCACTGTTTGCAATCAAAATCCCTTTCAAATCTGTCATTAATGAGAACTTTAATTGCGTTTTACCAACAGCATTCTGAATGTATCCCCTCCCCTCTTTGGCACCCCGGTGCATGCAAGCCATCCTGGTGCGCACACGAGTGTTCCCCGCCCGCAGGTGTCGGCAGGCTGGTCGGTGAGTTGCCCTCTATCTGCATTTAACTGGCGTTTGGCTGTTTGTGGTGTGTCAACCTTCCCAATCCTGTGGTCTGGATGAATCAAGCACCCAAAGTTGGCTACAACATGGTAAGGATCTTTTGAACTATAATAACCAGTTTTCTTTCCACAGAGGAGGATGTATCTATCCACCACTCCAGGGATTGCTCATGGAGAGAAAGTCTTCAACCCTGCTTTGAAATTTCTCCCTGGAGATTTCAGGAGTTCATGTTGCATCATGGTCTTTCATCCATGAGAATGAATTATTACAAATATGGAACATTTTGTGAAGTATTTCTCCGAAGTTTGTAAATGCAATAGATTACAGTCACATTAACTCAGCGTGCCGTTCATGTGGTAAACAGTCTCATACAAACTTTGAAACTCTGCTAAATGTTGTGCATCAAATTCTAAATCAAGTGTCTTAGTTCTAAAAGAAATACTCAGAATTCATCATGGTATAAAAATCAAGAAGAGTAGGAACAAATAGTTATTTGTAACAACAGTATTTAGATTATGCAATTTAGCAAATATGAATTGTAAAATTCATTCAGATAAAAAATGTACAAAAAGGACATGTTTTCACAATAAAACTGCCAAATTGAGGACACTTTCATAAGCACAAACAGTGATAAACTATATTCAAGTATAGTTTCAGTTATGTAATATCATCAGTTATTTGTAAAATAGTTACAAAATCCTAAAGTATCTGACATAAAATGAAATCCCAACAATTCTTATTAATCTCATCTAAAAGTGCCTCGGAATATGAATATAAATTTTTAACAAAATCCAGTTTGAAAAAGTGCATGTTCAGAAATTAAACTCGTTTGAATTGTTTTCAATCAGACAGTAGCTGATAATACCTTTTTGAGCTCAAAGTAAAAATCTGACAAAAGTAAACTTTGATGAAATATAAATAAAACAATTACGTAGTTGGAAGTAGCTGCCATTTTTTCACATTTCACGTTTTTGTTGAAACTGAAAACAAGGCAAATAATCCACCACCTTATCATGTTTTTATGAAATATTTATAAACATTCAGTGTGTCTCAAATTAAAATCCTAAACGATTTGAGGCAATTCTAGATGTCAGTAAAGTTCTTAACATCAAAATGATGTTAAAATGACAATGAAATTTGAAAGTTAATTTGAATCTTCACAGTTGAGGACAAAGGTCCATTGTTTCTATATCCCGCATAATTTATAAAAGGTTCATAAATGATTCAAACCCAAAGAAGTTGAATCTTGAACTGACTTTCTTGTGCCAAAATCTTTCAGCCAATTGAAGCTTTGAGACGATTAGACAAATCAGCAAAATGATTTGTACGGTTCACTCCAAAGGAAGTAATCCAATCAGGCTTGTCTAATACCAAGACAACATGTGAATTCACCATTAAAGAAAAGTAGAATTTCAGAGGCACCAGTCTATTTTTGACCGAGCCTCATTTGGAGTCTCATTACATTGTGTATGAGAAAAACCAAGATGACAGATCTTTGAAAGGATCCGTATCTACTTAGCAGTGAAACTGTAATGATTTACTTGTAGCTCCCCAAATCAGTATTCAGTCTTAGGTGTTGCAGTCAATGAAAGGTAATTAGTTGAATACCAAGACCCTCTGAAACTGAGGACAGTTTTTTTCAAGATGCCAGTTTGTATTTGGATAACTCTGGCTAGACTGCAACACTGGGTCCCATACTGGGGGGGGGGAGGTAGCCAAACTCTTCAGATCTCTGTAGAGAGATGGCCTGGTGTGCAAAGGTAGAGCACCATACTATAACTAGGGCTGCACATGGGACGATGTGGTGGGTCCCTCAGTATTGACAGAAACTTTGGTGTTAGATACGGGGTCCCAGTCCTGTCAGATAGGTCCATGGTAACTTTAATTGAAGTTGGAATTCATGTGCTGTAACTATACATCCTCAATAATGTGTATTTAGGAGTAGTATGCATAACGGATAGTCTTCAATCAAAGGCAATACCAAGCATAGGGTTTTCAAATAATGGCAAACTTTATAACAACCAGGGAGTTGTTACAGTAGAACTGCATCAAACTATGAACTGAGTTCACCTTACATCAAGGCATTGACAAAAACAAATCTACAACCGTTCAATATTTTGATAAATATTGATTGAGCAGACGTCTGGTTTTTCGAGCAAAAGACTTTAACTGTTGATCTGACTCAGAGAATTAAGAGAAGAAAATAAACTGACAGTATGGGTTCTGTACACTTGTTGCTAAGGCACTGGGGTTACACACCCATTCATACTTGAAGGTACATGTAATGTATCAGTGGAGATGAAATACAAGAAAGTGTAGCGCTGAATAAGAATAAAAACTGCAATCAAACTGGCCAAACCTGGACCCATTTGGTACAGCCGTCAAAGATTACCATGTAAAGGATGCTTGGAGAGAGAGAGAGAGGCTAATTAATTGGCTTTCTTGTAATGCTGGTACATTGTTCTACATGTATCCCAAAATAGTCCAGCAACTTCTTGGTTGTGAATCTGGATGCATTTCATTGTGGGTTATTTGTTTGGCAAAATAGTACATGTACATCTACATGCACTATTTCAATTTCTTGTACTGATCTTCAAGCTATACATTTTGCTTCAGTGCTAAGAAGTCAATGCCTTGAATTGTTATCACACTTAGATGTCAGAAACTTGCCAAGTATCTGTCCAGGCCTGGGGTATGGTTTGAACAACCAGCAAAATAGATGGCAGAGCTTAAACCTAACAATTCTGGTGAAAGAAACTGCGGATGATTGCATTGATTTAGTCTTGTGGAGATTTTGTCTTTCAGAGGAAAGTGGAAATGTAAAATGAAATAAGTCTAAATGGTTCCACAAAAAACCCTTTTGACTAATTACCAACGAGTTGGTAATTAAACTAAACCAAAATCAGACCAATGTCAGTACCCCAGGCCTGATATTAAATATTCAAAACATCCACACAAACTTGGCATTTGAGTCCTGAAAGTTCTTCACCTTAGCTCAAATAAAGAAAAGAAAAGCAGCTTTCTTGCTGAGTGAAGGGATTTTGTTTCAAGTGGATGATGACAAAATGAATGTTTTAAATAAGGAAGTAGGCAAACCGAAAATAATCACAAACAAGATAAGGAAGTAATGCAATAGTTTTAACCAATTACCTCAGTTATGATGACAAGGTGAATGTGCCTTATCCCTGGTCATTGCAGCAACACTATTCTCAGAAACTGTCTCAGTTGCCTTCTATAGTTAGTCAGGGCTCTCAAGGGGCTCATCTCCAATACATAGCTTCACATTTCACCCTGGCTGGACAAAGAAAATGAGAGAATTATGCGATACATTTGAACCACTGGCTTTTGGACTATCACTGTATCCCTGCTCATTGCAGAAGAATTTCAACTCTGAAACTTTCTCAGTTTCCTGCAGAGATAAGTACACTGCTTGGAGTTTCTTTAAGACACATGATGAGGGGCTGAATAAACAACTATCTTGCCCCATTTACATGTAGCTTTCCTTTTATGTTCTTGAACACTGGAGAGAAACACATAGTACATGATACTGAAGTGTCTTATTGCTCAAGATAACCACAGCGTAAGATATGAACCTGAACTGAGCATCAGTGCAATATAGGTATACATGTTACTGCAGTATATTACCTAACCAATGACACTTGACTTGAGGTGAAGAACTTTCAGGACGTTGTGAAAACCCTGCTTGGTATTGACCAAACCTCGTTCCAGCTATTGGCCCATGATGGGCAAAGTAGACAACAACAATTGATGATTGTGCTGGTTCCCAAAGTACCATATACAGCAGTACATGCTGTATAATAGTGAAGTCAAAGCACCAGACTGTAATGAACACAGACATTACAAATGTCAATCAGGTCCTATTTTGGACTCCTTTTCTGTAGTATACAAAGTGCAGCTTGGAAAGACTTCCACCATATGATACAGCACACGCTGTGCAATGTTGAAGTCAAGGTGTCAGACTGTAATGTACTGTACATTTAATACACCTCAACTGGGTTCAAATTATGGTAAAGATCCATGCTAAACAGGCACCTTGGATAGACTTTAACAACGGATTACAGTACACGCTGTGCAATGTTGAAGTCAAGGTGTCAGACTGTAATGTACTTACACCTCAACTCCTTTCCTGTAGTACACCAAGGTAAAGATCCACACTGTGCAAGTTGAGATCAAGGTGTTGGACACCAAGGTAAACAGCCACCTTGGATAGACTTTATCAACAGACTACAGTACACGTTGTTCAACAGTCAAAGAGTAAGAGTCTAATGTACACAATTATTACAGAAGTGAACTAGCATCAAACATGGACTCTTTCCAAGGGGTAACCTGACTTCACTAAAATATCCAAGATCCTTGGATATTCTACCTTGAAAAACTTAGGTAGATGGATTGATTTGGGAACGAGGTTTGTATTGGCCTATCGTCTATTTGGTTTTGCCATGTTCCTGATTTAGACAAAGAGCATACGAAAAATACATGCGGTACAATGTATGGATGCAACTAAGGTGCATGTATCAGTGGTGTATGACAATACAGCTGTACAAAGTACACAGTAGTACAGTTGTGGGTATATTCCTGAGACAATGTGTACACACACACCTGTAAGGCATGTACATGTAGGTAGAGAAGAGTGTGTATCAATGAGTTGGACACTGTAGACTGTCTACACATAATGCAGTTCTAGCACATCAAGGAAAACCAATTCAAACTGCATGTAGGATCAGCCTACTAATCAGCATTTGTGTATCTGACACACTGTGTGTTAAATATACACCAATATTATTGGTACCCGCTTTCCATTGTCTTAGATCAGGTTGGTCATGTGACGTGACCTAGGAACACTAATTGGCAATTATATAAATGGCGATAGGTCAATATCCTTTGATTGAAGACTATCTCTAAGCTCCATGTATTAGAAGGCTGTATACACCATTGGTCTGAAAGTAAGGGACAAGTATTGGATCCAGATCCAGAGTATAGTATTTCAACTTGCTTTACAATCATCCCATAAGAATAAAATTGGTTATTGGGAAAGTGTTTTCCTTTGAATCTCCACTTTTAAAGATCAATCCCAGACGACTTCCATCAGAAAATTCTACTTACTGTTTCTGGGGGGAAAAACCCCAACACATTTATCATTGATAAATCTTTGAAATATTCTTGCACATTCTTTGAATGATATCAATTGTACTTGAGGAATAAGTTGATTGTCGATAGAATTTGGAAATGGGGTGTCAAGACTTGCTGTGAATTGAACAGCAGTGTGTTCAAACTACCCACAATACCTATATGAAGTAGTGTGTCCAAGTTCAATACAATGTGTCCATAAAGACACCCATTGGGATCTCACTGAATAATGTTGAATATCCAGTAAGATTCATGGTATTTTTTCCAGTGTTTTGAACAACATTGCTTCATCGACGCCTTGCACAGGTGCCATCACTGAGGTCAGGCATTGCAAACATGCATGTGTATACATGCCACTCAACTCTCAGCCAATGATAGGTCTTCCTTTGACCTCAATGAGGGCGCTGTTTGAGCTTGTGACGTCATGTGCAAGGAGTCTATAGACTGGACATCCCTTGAACCAATAAAATCATTTTGTGGATCAAACTTCATGCCCAATCCTTGAATACTTGCCAATGGTGTATACAGCCTCCATGCATACATTTGTGTTTTTGTTGAGTCCCTAATTTGTTACGTTTGGTAACCAAAATGGTCACGTTCAGTCATGGGAAGGTCAAGGTTGAACAATGACGATAGACTCAGTCTAGAATCTATGTATGTCATGTATGTAGGAAGAGGCTACTGATTGGAGAAAGCTCAATCATGAACCATGTTGATGGTGCTGCATAAAGTCATCCTAAACAACACTTCAGATTATAGTCAGTTATGACTCTCTATCAGGGATTCAAACTTCCATTTACCTAGTATGCACAATGATAGTGTCTAGGAAAAAAGACTGAAGCTTTTTCGTTTTTGGTCAGGTGTTTATTGCTCCAGCTGCAAGTGTTAACAGGGTTAGGTTAGAATACAAGAAAAACAGTTCATCATGGATTTATTTCAATAAGGATATTAGCTTAAATAGCAATAGTATGCACGCGTGTCATAGCTGTGTAGGGCTCTTCATTAATAATTCAAGAATTTAGAGAAAAAAGTGACAAATGATATCTGCTGGGGTTTTAGGAAATGAATTTTGATCCATTTTTATTTTATTTTACAAAGTAAACCTCCAATAAAGAAAGATGGCCGACTGGGCAGCTGTGAGCAAACAGTCAACATTTGCAATTAGTGCACAGAAAATGCCACTTCAAATACACAAAACTGTGTACTTATAAAATTCAATGGTTAAGCTTTTTAAATCAATATTAGATCTGAACAGAGACACAGATTTGGGTTTGAAATTAAATCTCTTAAAAAGATTGCCCATGTATGGACGGTTTCTCTCCACAACAGATGCTATAGTTTAGGAAAGTAAAGTCCAACTAGGACAGGTAGCCCAATTGTAGATTCCTGCTCTACACATATAGATGACTTAGTTTACAAAGGTGAAAGTCCAACTAGGACAGGTCGCCCAAGTGTAGATTCCTGCTCTACACATATAGATGATTTAGTTTACAAAGCAGAAAGTCCAACTAGGACAGGTAGCCCAAGTGTAACTCCTTCAATTCTTGTACACAGATACTGTAGTTCAGACTATGTGATAGTCCAACTGGGCTTTGTAGTATTAGAAAAATATTCAGCTCTACTTTGAAATAAATACAAAGAAAATTAATGTTTTGTCTAACCACAGAATAACAGCAGAATGAGCAAAGCAGGGATCAGGTAGAAAACTGAACATTGTACAAGGAAGTATTGCAGTCTTTATGGGAGATACTGAAATTGATAGACTCTGCATTGTAGTAGTTTTCATACCAATAGGCACATTGTTCTGATACATGTATTTTGTAGGAGGGGCATATTAGGTGTCTGTACATGTAGGTGGACCCTCTTCTTTACAGAGGTTACATTTTACCTGAACTACGTGTTACAATCAGTACATAAATCCTTCATCAGCAATTGGGAAATAAACGCACCGTCTCAAAGGTCAAAGTCAAAGACACAGTTGTCAAGTACAGGTTCAGTTGTATGCAATTAAACCAAACTACAGCAGGCTCTGGGAACAAACGCTTCAAGAATCAAAGAAATTAATGTTTGAAGATATGATACAGCATTGCCCCTTAGTGACATCTTATCCCTGCATTTGTGTATTAAGTACATTATATTTAGAGCTCATTTCCAGTGAGGCTATCAGGCTCATGATGAGCAAAGGACAAAAGGTCCCAGTGAAATATGGAAACAGTAGTTTTTAGCTGTTAAGACAGTTGAAAACTTGCACAGACTCAATTGCTGCAAACAGGGGTGGGTTTAGGTTTACGTAAGGGTCGGCTTTCTAAATGCAGGTTAATGCACAAACAATCTGCATACATTGTTTGCGTTAATCTTCTAGTAAACAACAATAGACACCATGAGATAAAACGTTCAATTATGATTGAGGGGGTAGTGACTTGATTCATCAGTAAGTTAGACAATCCCCAATGCTGTACCTTATCTTTGAAGTCAGAAAGAAACATTCTTTACCCCTAACTCTCTGGAGTGATTGACTAGGATCCTTCCTCACTCTAACAAAATCCAACACTACTTGATAACTCAATACCCAAACGGTTGGATTCTGATCTTATGGCAGTAGCCTCATCCCATGTAAAGCATAGTCAGTTTACTAGACCCAACTGAAAGAATCAAGCAAAACATGCTGTTGGATTTTGAAAGGTTTGGGATGTTTAGGTTTACATTGATTAGACTAGAAACAAAGAAAGGAAATCATTGCTTAATCCAATCAGCAGTAATAATAATTACATGTGTACATGTAATAGTAGACTTGAATTGTAACTCACATTCAACAATTCTTGTTGATCGCCGACTGTCCCTACATGAACAAAGGAAAACAAGTGCTTTGTCAATCCCAATTCTTAGAAGAATTTCCATTCAAACGTCAGAAGTAATTTGTACGTTTTCCGTCTTCGTGAAAGAAACGATGGTTAAAAATCTCATCAGCTTTGATTCTTTGGATCCTAATACAAACTCTGCTTGATGTAAGGAACCCATAGTTTGTAGGTTCCATTTATCATGTAGGAACTTCAGAGCGGATTTGGTTTAGTGTAGATTGTTCCCAGGGCCTGCTTTTAGGTTTGCATGTGAGCTTAGTGTATGGTTGTTGTGCATACACCATACTCCAATACACTTGAGGATGTATAGTAAAGTGTACAGTGCATGAATTCATAAAAAACTTCAATTAAACTTACCATGGACAAGATAGAGGCAGGACTGGCAAACCCTGTGTCGATAAAAGGCACCACAGTTTCCCTTGATACTGAGGGGCAGATTGAAAAGGGGCGGATCCAGGCCCAGGTAGGGGGTGTAAATTGGCCGGAGGTCCTGTAAATTGGAAAAAGGAAAAGTGGGGAGGGGCATTGTGAGTAGAAACAAGGAAATAGAAATTGGAATGGAAGTAATACATACAATCCAAGTAGATGTTGAAGTAGTCCAGATGTAGTGCTTCATACATTGTAGATGTTGAAAAGTATTTTGACAAATTCAGTGCACGTTGATTTCAGATCTATCAATTAACTTGGTAACTAAAATGTACGTTTACAGTATTACACAAAACAGTGTGATGCACAAAAAACCTATTTATGGAAACAAAATCAATTTTGAGGCATGTTGATTTCAGATCCATAAATTAACATGTTAACTGTACTTTTACACAAAACAGTGCGTTGCGTACAAAAAGCCTAGATTTATGGAAACAAAATCCCCCCAGATGGTATTCCTTCAAACCATTGAGAAAATAGGTCGCTTGCAAGTGATCTATTTCTCAATCTAAAAAGTGTTAAAACTAAAATGGCTAGATATGGTTGAAGTGAACATTCTATCCACCAGACAGAACTGAACAACCACATTCTGTTTATAATTACTGTTATCGGTAACTAGAGAACCCACAAACTGCTCTCTACAGATCACCATGGAAATTACAATCACCTATTGTATGGTAGGAAAACTTTGTACAACTAAGATTAAAAGGTTTGCCCCTCCCCTACATTGTGAAGAAACCTAGTGAAAATTGAACTGGGTGGGTGAAATTGACAGGACTCTCCGGCATAAACTGCCCCAGATAATAAATAGGGGGGAGATTCAACTGAAGCGTTGAATCTCCACTGGATCCGTGATAAAAATGCCACCACATCGTCAACAAATTGAGCCACAAACTGAGTATGGTGCTAAGTAATGGCACACCAGGAACACATCTACAGGCTACTCAAAAACAATGCAACGACACAACAAAATAAACACCAAGCAATGTAATCTATAACAAGTTGATGGCAACTTTAAAATGGTATCAAATAGACGGAACTGGAAACTCTGGTTTCATGAACTCTCCAAAACATACCTTCATTTGAAGTAACTTAACAACATTTACATTTGTTGGACTGAAAATGAAGTTATTTTCTCTTGGGCTAAATTTGCCTTGCATTCCCGTTTGCATTTCAATCAGTTAAGGAATTCACTAGTTTTTAACTTTTGAAGAAACGTTCTAGACACCATGAGTACATCTGGGATTGTGTATTTGTGGACATGTGCATTCCAAAAAGTCTTAATGCTAAATGTTGCCCCTCTCAAAATGATAAAGGATCCCTTGTGAAAAAAAACAACAGAAATACATGTTGTACAATGTACAGAGTACATCTACATGTATGTAGTGGTAAGCAATAGAACTTGCTTACAGCAAAATACATTGGGTGTGAAACTTACATTAGTGTCTTGCATTGTTTTTGAGTAGCGAGAAGAGTTTGGCATACTAAACATTGTACTGGACCTCACTTGGGGAGCTACAAGTTAAAATGCTCATTTTTTGAGCTCTTAAAAATGGTGAATTCAGCCCACTTCCAAAGTAAACGATAAAAATCGCAATTGGCACAGAAAGTACAAACATATACAAGTATGACAGAATGTGATTTCATTGATCAAATGAATCTAATAATTGCCTCAAATTACAACACAGATTTTGGTAGACATTACAATCAAAATGGTGAAGTGTTCCTTGAAGTCTAAACGGCAGCCTCTTCAGCTAAAGATACACCTCTAAAAATTTGTGGAAATGTTATCCAAAAAAATGAAAGATATTACTCTAATAGATCACAGATTTGCTTAAAAAAATGACTGAATTATGTAATTCCTGCATCGATTGATGGTATCCAAATAACTATTCACTTTGAGCTTAGAACAGCTACAAACATTGTACATCCATAGTTTTAAAAACACTCCTAAGCCATCCCAATTCTTGTCTTTAAGCCATTTGGATCGAACCGTTTGAACACAGCTTCCAAGTAACTTACGACAAATTGTTGCAAACATTCTCAAATGATTCCTAGTATTAACTGTTTGTGCTTATGAACACATACCTCAACATATATCAATGAAAACGAGCATTTTATTCATCAACCAATTAAATTAACCACCAACAATTATTTACCAAGTTGCAACAGAGATGATAAGGTTTTTAAACAAACAAAAGGTATTGATGCCTCTACTGTTCCAAACACTCTTAAATTAAATTATTTTAACCTGCAAGGTAAAAAAAATCATGACGCAAAAACTCAGAAAGTTTTAGAATACACACAGATGTACATTATATTTATGCACAACTTAAAGCAGAGATTTAATGAGTTATTTTATGAGACATTGCCGCAGTATCAGAGCAGCTGAAAGAAAAGTGACTTGTATATCGTAAGATTGTGTTGAACTGTTGGAGAAAGTTCACAAATATGTTCCCTATTTGTTCCAATTCATTTGATTTGATTTAAAGCCATGATGTAATTATGTAACTCCTTTAATAACCAGGTTGAGGGATTTCCGAGTAGGCGTTGAGGGCGCTCTCTCCATGAATAATCCCAGGAGTAGTGGATAGACTACATCTGACTCTATGGTTAAGTCAACTGATTATTAGAGTTCATTAGATCCTTCCCTGTTATAGTCAATAGAGGGCGCCTTGGCCACACAGACTTAGACTGGGGACAACTGAACACATTGCAGTAAGTCACTCAATGGTTGGGTGTTGATAGAGGGCGCTCACTGACTGGTCTGCTGACACCTGTGGGCGGGGAACACTCGTGTGCGCACCAGGGGGGGCTTGCATGCGCCGGGGTGCTTTTCTTTTGTTTGTTTCAAGTTCAAGGTCAAATTTAAATATGAATAGACAGTATTGCCCACCAATAGATATGAGAATAAATAACAATAGATATGAACACTTGTGTGTACTTTGTCTTTATCTCAGACATGAGTCCTCTACCACCCTCTAAGTTTGTACTGCCCTCTATCTATGTCCCTACCCTCCCCATATACAAAGTCCCTATGCCCCCCAGAATGCATCTGCTTTCTATTTCAATACAAGTTGCAGCACTGTTTTACATGTGGACTTAAAGGGAAGGTACATTTGTTTTCAAGGAGTTACTTTAAGTTTGTCTCTAGCAAATTTTACCATATCTTTCAAAGGGGGTTGTAAAACAACAGCTCTTTTTAGCACAAATATTTTGTTCAAACTGTTTTATTTTAGAGTATCAGTTTTTGAGATGTAATGCACACGTTTCGTATGTGACAAACAGTATTTTGTACAACTTTTTTTTGTGTTGCTAAAGTACGTTTTTCAACAACTTTTTTGTAGTTTTTCGACAAACAAAAGTCTCCTTGAAATTCAAAGATTTTTAACCGTGCCATTTTGGTTGGAATTTTCAATTCAAATAAACAACACAAGTTTTCATGTGTTACAAAAAGAAGTAATTTTGGCGGAAGTTTTTTTCCTTCAAAATGAGATGAGTTAACCTTTTTGGTCGGAGTTGGATATTGGAAATCTAGTTTCTAGAGTACCTTCCCTTTCACTCACCATCCACATTACAAGAAGTGTTTACGACCTTTATCACGCCATCTTTTAAATCTATCTTGGGCAAAGCAACTGATTTGTATAAGTCATTTAATGATCAATCGATGCTGAACTTGTTCTGTTCCTTGCTCAGTTGATCTGATTTGGCATTGTTTCATCATCTGTCTGTGTACACACACAGCAGATTGACACTGTTCCATAGTGCCTTGTAACTGAAACAAGTAACTGTCTTACTGACGCTTCATTGCTCTTAAAAAACAAAACAACTTTTATTTGTTTGTTTTTTGATGATCTGATGTTGAACCTTCAGACATTGCTCAGATCTGCTCTGGCATATTTTCATCATTTGTGTACATTGTACATACAGTTTATACTGCTTAATGCCTTGCAAACTAAAAAAAATAAAACTGCCTTCAAAAAATTAACGATGTTGCTTTGCCCGTAAAAAAAACCTAATGAACTTTAGGATCTGCTGATCTGATGAACTTTCTGTTACTTTGCTCAGTTGATCTGATATTTGGCATTGTTTTATTATCTGTGTACACACAGATTGAAATGCTCAATGACGTCATGTAACTAAAACATTAGATTCGCCTTTATTAGAAAGGCAGTAAATGTAAATGCAACTGGCAATGCATTACACAGAAGTGGCGAGTATTAGATTGGCCACAGAAGCAAGTTGTAATTTGAAAGCAATGTCACTGTTTGTACAGCAACAGCAAAATGGCCAGTTTTTGTTTGTCCAACCTTGGTTTGTTCAACTGAATTTACGATTAAAAACAAGATGGCTTCGGCGTGATAAAGGTCTGTGCTGCAACAAGATTGAAATAGAAAGCAGATGCTTCCCAACACATAACAGACAACAAAATAAACACATAGACACCAATAGACTCATTTTATTATTTCATAAACACTATGTACACTGGCACATCATATTCCTTATTACTAAAGGTACACACATCACCATTGGTTCCTCAATGATTTTATAACTGACTAGTTAATTATTTAAAAGATTCATTCCTAATATATTCAAGTCTTGGTACCAGACTGAGCTGTATGAAGTCTGTTGTGAAGATACAGTTTCGTATGCAACACAAATAACGCTTTTAAAATTTAGTTTGGGTTTGGGATTTTTCTCTCACAAAATTGTTCCCAATGGGAAGTGTGTGTGTACCTTGAATTGATAAAACTCATATATTTAGAACAACAAAGTTCTCAGCTCATTTAGCCCAATGGCTTGATACGAGACAGAAGGGGAGCGTATTTGATAAGTTTAGAGCATATTGCAGTCAATGGAGATTTGCAGTTAAATCTGAGTAAAGTTGATTCAGTAGCATCTTAACATTTGAATTAGATGTATCTTGAGAATAATATCCTACACTCTTTAGGATATAGAGTAATTGCTTGCAGTGCTTTATGACAGCTGTTTGTAGGCAATTAGCTAAGCACATGTCCTGGTTAAGGCTTGATTCTGGCTCAATAGTCCAGTCTTGGGATGCACCATGATTTAGGTCATACACTCTGCACAGCTGAAGTGCTTTGTCAGCGATTCTTGCACAATTGTAGTGCTCTGGAGTCAAACGCTATCTGTAGTTATTTGTAGGTGGGATGCACACACAAATTGAAGCTCTCTGCTTGTGATTTATACACAAGTTGTTATGCTCTCTGGAGATTCATATGCAGCAGTACACTGCTGGTGAATTATACACATCACTAATGATTCAAGAATAAACTGCAGTGCTCTGCTTGAGATTGACCAACTCTTATTATTTAGTCACTCCTTTACCAAGCTGCATCTCTTCACATCGTTCATTTTTACCAGTTTGTAATAGTTAGATTAAAAGTTTAAATATGATGTGCCAGTGTACATTTCCATAATATACAAATTCTTACATTAAATTCAACTCATCCAATTCAAGATTCAATCACGATAACTAATATTCATAGAACATAATAGATAAAATAAACACATCTGAAATCCCTTAAAAAAACGTTTATTTACAGCCAAAGCACAGCATCCTTTTTTCAAATTGAAGTATCACTGTTATCAACGATGAGGTGGTGAACCAACAGTGTCAAACATCATGTCTTGAAGAGAAAGTGTTGTTGAAGTTCAATGAAAAAACTTAAAGCAGAAGGTACTGCTATGATGACAGGATAAGTTAGCACCAACTGATTTGTTGGAATAATGAGCCAACATGAATATCAAACTTTGATACTTTCTAATGTTTGTCGTACAAATGCTTTTTTCGACCCTTCAAAATTCAATATTTTAATCTTCACGCTGCGGAGTGTTTTTGTCAAAAAAATCCTCAATCTTTCTTTGAAAACAACTTAGTGAGTGAGGAGACTTGCAACACCTATGGAGTGGTGTGACCAAAAAGTTGAGTGCACCAGATTCAAGTTCTGGCGTTGTCAGAATGTGGTTTCGGTTCTCGGTCATGTTACTTGTGTCTTTGAGCAAAACACTTGACCATGAATTGCTTTGTCCTACAGATGGGACGTTGTGTGTTGTGCAATGCACATAAAAGAACCCAGTAGGCCAACACTTATCACTTAGAGTAGGTAATTGCCCTGGTGTTCCTGGCATGGTTGGCAGCAGATTGTGCCACATCACCTTGTAAACGATTACAAGCATTGTTCTCATAAATCAAACTTAGCTCTTCATCTCTATTGTTCAACTAATCAGGGCTTTAAGATGCCTTTCTAGTGTGAGAAAACACTATGTAAGAATTGTGTATTACTATTTTGTGGAAATAATTGGATGCTGTGCTTTGACTTTATAACCAGGCACATGGACAAAAATGTTTGAAGCCTTCTTTCATCAAATTACCAAATTCCTGATAATTATAAGTTAAAAAGGAGGAATAAGGATTGTGGTTGTAATGATGCCTTTTGCATCACTATACACCTATCCTACTGCATTCAAAGAAAACCATTCTGCATATAATTTCTGTTTGGCCAGAACAGAAATTACAAAAAAGATTGTTAAGTCAAACTTTGAGTCAACTCCAGCTTGATTCAAACTCTGCTAGCAGGTAAAGGCTTCTACCATGTGCCTGGTTTTTAACTTGATGTTTCTACTACAATGAATTTTCTCAACCATCATAACGTACACTATGAAAGATTCCTGTTGCCTTGTTGTGATTTAGTGTAGACTAGAGGAGGCTGTTTTGCAGACCTCACTGAAGATCCAGACAAGTGAGATGAGACATCCATCCATCCACAGCTGATTCATCTCCTCTACACCAAAAGCTCACTGCAAACAAAATATAATGAATGCATCAGATTTTCAAGTTGATGAAGTTTTGAAAGACAGGGTACAGGATTAAGGCGCGACTTTTGTTTGGTTCAACATTTGCTTTCATTCATAGCTGAAAACTATGCTCTCAACTTAAATTTGCTCATTTTAAAAACTTAAGTTAATGTAGCAAGTTTAACATGTATTACAGTTATTATTGAGCAATTAGCAGGATTTTGCCAGATTTCAGTTTTTTCAATGCACCATATGAAAATAGAAGATTCAGTTCCTTACAAATGAAACTTGAGGTGTTTTTTTCACAGTTGAGTTCATTATCATTACTTCCAAATTGTTATCTCAGCAATCAGAAAATAATGAGGTTAACTTTAGTACGTGTTTATTCAGTATCTTGGTTCTGTGTGAATATCTAACATCCTGTACCCTGCCTTGGCCGAATCGAATCCGTTTTACAAAATTTCCATAGCAATAAACGATATTTCCATAACAAATTTACTGACTTTACATTTTTAAATAACACAAGCATATATTGACCAGATAATCAGGATAATTCTAATAAGTGACCCAGTTGAGTCAGTTCATTATGGTTGTGATCTTCTAATTCACCCTACCTGAGGTACCAGGAGATAATGAACTGGAAAGAGGATGGACAGTATTGTCTTGACAACAAATGTGCTCAACTAAGATCTATTTCCATTGATGTAAATTTTGGTAATCCAAATATTATGGAGTTTAAAGTTCCCTCATGGCCATCAAATTAGCGCATCTTTTTTTCTTTAACTTCCTTGAAAATTGAGAAGAGGAGAAGTTTTGATTGAAGAGAGCAAGGATACAGGGTGGAAAAGTGATTCATGAAGAGATTAGAAATCCAATCCATGCACATGACCATGTCTTAAAGAGGATGGGCCATGGTGATTGATGTTGACATTATTGTTTAGTTTTCTGCTTTCTATAATTATTGCATCGGACAAACTTCTCTTTTGTGACATTAAATTGACAAAACAAGTTATATTTGGAGGGAGCTTTTACTCCTTTAACTAGCCCGCCGCCTAAATTTATCAAAATTCCGGAAATGAGGGCAGCAAACAAATCATGACATCACTAGAAGTACTGAATCCCCGGATGGTCTGCACACTGCAATGCTTCAATGAGTAACAACAAACAGCCGTTTGACAAAGGAGCACTTCCTGCAACATCACTTTTTTTTTTTTGAATTTCTGGCGACAACTTTCAGACACCGACTGCTGTTGTTCTGATTTTGGCTCGAGGCGGGGGTGAAAAGAGGCTCGGAAACTGCCTTAGTAAAACAAATAACCACGCATTCTATAATTCTGTCACCGTTTTTTCGTGGTAGATATAGGTGTATTTAGGGATGTAAAACTTTTTTTAAAGAGAGACTTCTAGCGTGGCCCATCTCTTTAAAGGTAGTGGACTTAGAGATAAATGGCAAGATGTACCACCAACGTAAATGAACAACAGAAGTTCAACTCAGTTCAAATGTACCTGGTTTCTGTGATCCATGCTTTATCCAAAGATGAAAGCTCTTCAATATTTAGTGAACATCACATTGAGTGCGTGTTTATTTCAATGTGATTTTTTAAATCCCTTATGTCCTAAGTGGTATGCACATTAATGCTCCAAGGTCCTTGAGAAGTGGCAAAGCTTTACTTGAAGAGAGCGAGGGAGAGAGGAAAAGCAAGAGGCTCAGGAAGGAATTGGAAATCCAAGTGGATTATCATATCAGCCCTGGTCCTTGGAGATGAAAAGCAACAATGTACAACCAAACTAACTGTTCCATGATTCATGTAATGCTCAAAGCTCTCATCAATAACAATCACATGAGTGAACATGTTCTCTTCCAAACACCTTACTTGTTGTTTCTAATTTGACATGTCATCGTGGGTACACACACAATAAGGTCAAAGGTCCTAAAGTTTGACAAGAGGAAAGTATTAAGAGGAAAAAAAACCCAAATACTTGGGAAGGGCAACCCATGATTTGTTTGAGATATTACAGTAGGTTATTAGCCTCATTATTAAAGGTGAAGAGAAAATAACATCAAAGTGAGTCAAGAAATAAACAAGTTTTTAAACCACACCAGTGCCAAAATAGAAACCTTGTTACTAACTAACTTTTGGTAAATTAATCAACTGATGAAGGGGAAAAAAGGTTTAAATAAATAAAAAACAGTGTATAGTTTGTGTTTAGCTTTTATGATCTGAATTCTTGAACAAATTCATTTCTACATTGGCCAAACTAAATGAATAGACTTTTAGTTCTGTCAAGAATAGGACAATAAACAGCAGGATGGATTTTAGCTTATTTTTTTTTGATGAAGTAGAAGCAAGTTATTTTTTTAACAGACCAGGGTTAATTCTGGGCAAACACAATAAATCCTAATGGATTACTTTTAACTCTAAACAAAAATATCATTCATTTTTACACTTTGCGTTAGGCCTATACCATTATTATTCAGTCTACCTGTAAATCCAAAGACAAGAACCTAAATATTCATTTAAAAGGAGTGTACCCTTGATTTGGGATGTCAATATCCATTATTGATCTTACTCATATTTTTCAGTCATGTTTTTGTGAAGAAATTTTTTAAAAAATACCACATAAAACAAATCTTATGATTGCGACTAAAATGTGGTAAATCTACTTTTTAAATGGCTTCCTTTTGCTTTGAAATGGGTTGTATTTATTTTGTACACTTGCACCTTCCTCTTAAATGGAAAACAAATGAAAACTTTTGGTCAGATTTTCAGATGTTAAAACTTTTATGGAAATTAAGAGCACATCTTTACATAAACTTAACAGCTTTCCCAGTCACATGCATTAGTAAATATCACAATAGTTACATGTAGTTGAAATGGATGGATGGAATGAAATACTGTCTTGGATGTGATGCTCTGCATTAGTTCTTTGTCATTCCACTCTACTGATAACAGTTTAGTTGATGTTGTTGAATGTGATTCCATTCCTTGAAATCATTAACTGCAGTCGTTTATTTTGAAGGGTCTCCTGAGCGTATTGATAACAGTTCTGTTGATGTTGTTGAATGTGATTCCATTCCTTGAAATCATTAACTGCAGTCGTTTATTTTGAAGGGTCTCCTGAGCGTATTGATAACAGTTCAGTTGATGTTGTTGAATGTGATTCCATTCCTTGAAATCATCAAACTGCAGTCATTTATTTTGAAGGGTCTCCTGAGTGTATTGATAACAGTTCAGTTGATGTTGTTGAATGCGATTCCATTCCTTGAAATCATCAAACTGCAGTCGTTTATTTTGAAGGGTCTCCTGAGCGTATTGATAACAGTTCTGTTGATGGTGTTGAATGTGATTTCATTCCTTGAAATCATCAACCTTCAGTCATTTATTTTGAAGGGTCTCCTGAGCGTATTGATAACAGTTCAGTTGATGTTGTTGAATGTGATTGCATTCCTTGAAATCATCAAATTGCAGTCATTTATTTTGAAGGGTCTCCTGAGCGTATTGATCACAGCTTAGTTGATGTTGTTGAATGTGATTCCATTCCTTGAAATCATCAAACTGCAGTCATTTATTTTGAAGGGTCTCCTGAGCGTATTGATCACAGCTTAGTTGATGTTGTTGAATGTGATTCCATTCCTTGAAATCATTAACTGCAGTCGTTTATTTTGAAGGGTCTCCTGAGCGTATTGATAACAGTTCAGTTGATGTTGTTGAATGTGATTCCATTCCTTGAAATCATCAAACTGCAGTCATTTATTATGAAGGGTCTCCTGAGCGTATTGATAACAGTTTAGTTGATGTTGTTGAATGTGATTCCATTCCTTGAAATCATCAAACTGCAGTCATTTATTTTGAAGGGTCTCCTGAGCGTATTGATCACAGCTTAGTTGATGTTGTTGAATGTGATTGCATTCCTTGAAATCATTAACTGCAGTCGTTTATTTTGAAGGGTCTCCTGAGCGTATTGATAACAGTTCAGTTGATGTTGTTGAATGTGATTCCATTCCTTGAAATCATCAAACTGCAGTCATTTATTTTGAAGGGTCTCCTGAGCGTATTGATCACAGCTTAATTGATGTTGTTGAATGTGATTCCATTCCTTGAAATCATTAACTGCAGTCGTTTATTTTGAAGGGTCTCCACAGGTTATATCACTTTCCTTCCATAAGTGTCTGTGCATTGTGGGCAGGGCAGGACTGATGAACAGGTTGTAAGGATCTTGATGCCATCAATACCCTATTAGCAATGGATACATACATCCTCCATTGGTTTAAAGCATCTTGTAATGACATCTCCTGCACTGGGTTCTGGGTGTGAGCTTGACCTCATTACTGTAACACTGTATATTGGCATGTCTTTTCTGGAATTGTCGGTCTCTTCCTTTAGTGAATGCAATAATAGCTGTCTCAATTTATGGGGTAGTTACATCAGATGGCGGTACTTTATTCTAGTTCTTCATGTGTCTGCACGTCTGCACATTGTTGTAAATGTTTACCTGCCATTTGAAGGATAGTGTGTCATTACATCATTCCAAAAGTCCAAAGTTTTCACTGCTGAGGTTTTCGTTACCGCAAGCAACCCTTAACCCCGGGTATAGGGCCCAACCAGGTAGAACCACTGAGGGAAAGTGGACCTGTAACATCGCGTGGGCAGGTTTGTCAGATCCTGAAGTAGCTCCTGCTACCCGCTACCCTTACAAAGTCCCTAAAGTAATATGTGACTAGGATAGCACTAAAAATTACTACAGAATCAGCTGTGGGTTAACTACACATTCATACATATAAGCCTAGTTATTTTTATGGAATAGAAAAAACGGGCGATTAAATTTAGCGATATTACAACAGTTCCTTTTTCATCTTTGTATTTTTAACAACTGAAAAGAGAGGTAGAACATTAACCACACAGCTGCTTGTAAGAAAATTCATTTACAAAATGAAATAATTTAGGAATATAATATTTTGCAATAAGAAAGTTACCTTTAAGGGGAGAACTTTTTGATAATTTTGAATATTTTTCTGAGAACTCAATGAGATATAAATGCAAGTACTTCAAATCAGAAATTAGTACAGGTAGTTACTATTTTTAGAAACAACATTTCTCTTGTTTTGTAAATGAACCTTTTCTTATAACTTTTAAACTTTGATTCATTAATATTATTTTTGCATTTCATGGCATGTGCAGTACAGTGAAAACAATTCAACAGACAAATTACTATTACTTTATCCACATTGTTCATGGATTTATTTTGTTCCTGCTCCCCTCCCCCACCCCCACCCCACTTACAAAACCCCCAGGATGTTGTGTGCAACAAGTCTTCAGTTGCAGATGAAGGCCAATTCTGACAGATATTTATTTTTGTGACTTTGGATGGAGAGAAGTGATCATGGTTATGGTGAATGTCACTCTGCTCAGGCACCCTTTCATGTAGATTACAGCAGTCAAGATTTGAACTCACTATTCTGATGACCATCGCCACAAGAATCCAAGTCCACTGACCATCCCTAATATCTCCTTTATGTTACTAGTTGCAGTCAAGAGTCAAAGTTATTACTCTGATGACCAGTTACTGACTACAACAGTTATCTCCTTTTTGATGTTGACTATCTGCAGTCAGAGGTCAAACCCACTATTCTCATGACCGTCATCACAAGAATCCAAGCCCAGTTACTGACCAATTTTTAATAATTATCTCCTTTTTGATGTTGACTATCTGCAGTCAAGAGTCAAACCCACTATTCTCACGACCATCATCACAAGAATCCAAGTCCATCCACTGACCACTTTAAGTTATCTCCTTTTTGATGTTGACTATCTGCAGTAAGGAGTCGAACCCACTATTCTCATGACCATCGCCACAAGAATCCAAGTTCACTTACTGACCACTCCTAATAATCCTCTTTTAGTCTTACTGTGTTTTTTGTTCCTTTATTTTTTGGACCATTTCAAGCCCTGATTCCATTGCCTAAAAAGTTCATTTTATAGCATGTCATTTTTGAATGTTGATGCATCACACATTAATCAATAATTGAATAAATACCTTTGAAGGGTCAATTTCTCATCATAGTTTGTGTAAACTACGACTTAGATCGAGAAGTACATTGAAGATTGTTGAGCTGCTTATAATTGCTGTCTTAATTATGTGTAGTACACATCTACAAGTATTTCAACTCATGACAAACAATGATTTATCTGGCTCTTTGAAAAACCACTGCATTTTATAACTGCAGTAGTGGTCACTTAAACCAAGCCCCATCTGATCAAATTCAAGGTTGAAGGAAACTTTAGGTTATGTTTAATCCCATTCTACAGAATATTTTGTTTTTCCACAATACTGAACATGCCATGAAGAAGTCTTTAGCAGAAAACTTACACTTTTGGTTAGGATATCATAATATAAATAATAACTGAGATCAAGATTTATGCATTTGGCAATCATGAATAAAGTTGACTATTCTGCTTATCCTAAACATTGAAGTTGACTCCAACTCCAACTTTTAGAATAATTCACTTGATTGCAATGATCTGATGTGTACCATTTGAACATGTCTATGACAATTACATCAATAGAGAAGCAATGACAGTAGCATATTGTATCAAAATGGACACTTCTACCTATATGGAGTCCTATTTTAACAATGTATTAAAGAATTTAAAGACTTAACTCTTTCACTACAGAATATATGTACAGCTGTGACGGAGTTGTTTAATATTTTGTTTATTTCGAGCAGCTGGCAGCCGCTCTCTGGCGTATGAAGTAATTCACCGAGTTGCTGTAAGCGGCGCGCCGTAGTGAAAGACTTAAGTTTACCAAAAGTGAAGTTTCCATTCAGGTAATATTCAGAATGTCATCATATAATACCATTTGTGCTTTAAATGCAGTTTGATGAAAAATGTTATGAATAAATAAATACATGGATCCTTCTCAGGTGGAGAATGAGGAAAGTGCAGCCCAATCAACACAGAAAACTAAATATGTACTAGTAATTTTCACTGTACAAGTAAAATGTATTAATTTGGTCAATTCAGACAAAGTTCATATTAACTTTCTCTCTCTAAATGTAAAAGTGTTAACATTTTACTTTCTCACCCAAATGGTGTTATTTTGGCTCTTTTGAAAGTGAAACTCACTGTGCATCATTCTTTTTTAGTGAAATTGGAGCAAACTTTACCATGATTCAAGTTGAAAATACACTAAAAAAGAGTTGTCCGCCATCCGGCTCTTTGGAAGTGTGGTTTGGCGGACAAAACAAGTGGTTTTTCACGCTTTTACTACATTGTGTTCGGCTTTTTTCTGAAGTCAACAGTTTGTTTATTTCGGTCTAGAAGAGAAGTAGTTGATTTGTTTATATGTTGACATTCAAAAATATACATTTATCAACATTTAAGTTCTGACTCCAAATCATTTAAAGTAACACAGTGAATAGAAAGACTAATAAACAGCATTCCCAAATTACAAAAAGTATACTTAAAATGTTTTGCTTGCTTTAAACACATGATTTATTTTGTGTTTTTTCAACTATTAACTCATTACAGCAGGTTTCAGACTCATTATTCTGATGATCATCACCACAAGAATCCAAGTCCATTCTGACTTCAGAGTTTTGGTTCAAAATTATTTGAATAGGACAGGTCTTTGTCCCATCCACCCTTCCCTCTTAAAAAGTCAATGACTGTTTATGAACTGATACGAGACAAGATTTGGTAATACTGATCTCCTTCAAATTTAAGAGCCATTAAAAACAAAGGAGTGAGAAAGTAACTTAAAAAATATTTAGTAAATATCTGGCTTCTTTCTTTTTACAGTACTCTCTCAAAGTTTTCGATTGAAATTTACTCTATTAGATTGAAACTAGGGACAAACTTCAAAAGATTTGTCCCTGGCCTCAATCGAAAAGAGTGAGTTTCAATCTAACTATTTAAGAGAGTAAAGAAGCCACGTAAACCATGTTAACCAGCAATAAAATTACTAAAGTTAAAAGGGATGGTAAAAAGTTAGAGTGTGCTCATTCATCGGCTGAATGAAGGTGCTCATTCAAACCCTCTATTTACGAGGAAAAGTATTCAAACAAAAAATAAAGCCAACCTGTAAAAAGGTCAAATGAAATTAGTGATTTGACCCTTGCCAAAAAAATAAACGAGGATCACTTTAAAACAAAATGTTCTTGTCTTTTTGATGATCTCTATAACTTTACCAAGCCTTTAACGTAACTCCTCATAAATTTCAAATAATCAATACAGGAACAGTCAGACTGAATAATAACTTGATTAGACAACAAAATTACACCACGAGAGTGTAATAATTAAGTATATTTATTATAAAAAAGAAAAACAATTCTTGGAAACAACAGTTTCTGTTTGCATGGAAATAAACTTGTGCTCAATCTTGTAAATTCTGTGAGCAAATTGATCTCATCCTTGTCTGGAATCCATAACAGAACTTAAAATCTTCACTGACATTACTTAAAATGCTGCGACAAATCCAGGGATATTAATTTGAAATTGTGGGTGAAATAGGATAAAAGTAGGGTTTTTACAAATTGTCAACAAATTGTCAACAATGTGTCAATAACGTGTCAACCTTCTGTAGATAAATTCTGAAGATTTTTTTCTCTCAGGTGATTCTTTGTTTCTTTTTTAATATAGCATTCATCATATCTTTGAAATTGTGGAAGCAAGTGTATGATGAAGAAAGTATGGTTTTCACTCATATTTTCTCAGACGTCTTAAAGTTTTTCGGGATAAATTTTGAAGACGAAGAATTTTTTTCGTGGCCTACAGGAATTTGTTGCTATAGTTCCTAGCTTGACACACATCTTAAAGATTTCATTTGGCCAATGAAAAAGTCAATTGATCAGAAAATCAGAGGAGATTATTCATAATCATAGTGATACATCTTTGAATTATGAATCATAATCAAGATATATTGCAACTATTATTTGGTTGGGCACAGAGAATTACAGGTGCTGATGTGGATTTTCAATGCACGGTATCTTCTCAACATTCTAAAAGATTTATCAGAAAGTATAGAAACAAAAATGCTGTTGGAGGTGGTATGCACAGTAGTGCCTCACTATTCTAACAGAATTACAAGAAAGAAAGTACAGAAACAAAGGACCTATTGGAGGTTGAATGAAGAGTAGTGCCTCATCATTCTAACAGATTTACAAGAAAGAAAGTATAGAAACAAAGGAGCTGTTGGAGGTTGAATGAAGAGTAGTGCCTCAACATTTTAACAGATTTACAAGAAAGAAAGTATAGAAACAAAGGAGCTATTGGAGGTTGAATGAAAAGTAGTGCCTCAACATTCTAACAGATTTACAAGAAAGAAAGTATAGAAACAAAGGACCTATTGGAGGTTGAATGAAGAGTAGTGCCTCAACATTCTAACAGATTTACAAGAAAGAAAGTATAGAAACAAAGGAGCTATTGGAGGTTGAATGAAGAGTAGTGCCTCACCATTCTAACAGATTTACAAGAAAAAAAGTATAGAAACAAAGGAGCTATTGGAGGTTGAATGAAGAGTAGTGCCTCAACATTCTAACAGATTTACAAGAAAGAAAGTATAGAAACAAAGGAGCTGTTGGAGGTTGAATGAAGAGTAGTGCCTCAACATTCTAACAGATTTACAAGAAAGAAAGTATAGAAACAAAGGAGCTGTTGGAGGTTGAATGAAGAGTAGTGCCTCAACATTCTAACAGATTTACAAGAAAAAAAGTATAAAAACAAAGGAGCTATTGGAGGCTGAATGAAGAGTAGTGCCTCAACATTCTAATAATATCAGAGGGACTAGCACTGTCACAGCCATGATAGCAGCTATAGTCAATAATACATATCATGATGAGTAAATTACATGTATTTTGGCAAGGGAAGTGACAGAATTGTGTTCATACCAAAAACACGATACAAACAGGCAGTTCCTGACAAGTTGGTGTCTGTTCATCTGTTAATTCTATTGTTTTTTTTTTTTTACGGGAATGGCGAAGGAAAACTTGAGTGCCTCACAAGTAAGACATTTTCAGTATGCACAGTCCAAATGTGATCGTATTTAGGGGCGAACCCCTTCTCTTTGCGATAAGTGTCACTGGGTTCTTTTACGTGCATTACACAACACACGGGACCAACGGCTTTACGTCCCATCCGAAGGACGAAGCAATAATGGTTAAGTGTCTTGCTTAAGGACACAAGTGTCACGACCGGGACTCGAACCCACACTCTGCTGATCAGAGACACCAGAGCTTGAGTTCGGTGTTCTTATCCGCTCGGCCACGACACGCCACAGAATTCTTACTAGAATTATTAAATTTATTTCAGATAACAAGGTTGAGGTGGGGCTATGAGTTCAAGCAAGATCAAGACAACCCACCAAGATGGAAAGAGGTTGGTGGCGTAAAGACTAAAGGACAACATCAGTTGATGCATGCCACTAAACCTAGCATAGAAAACTAACTCTTTTGGAAGTCAGTGGCCTTAGAAATGCCACAGACTGAGAATTCCAACTGAGAATTTAAGAGAGGATTGGACCAAGAAGACCAAGGTGTAATACTTCTTGCAAGGTAGAATTAATTAATGAAAGAGAGAGTATATAGGAGAGTGTATCAAGACCCAAAAACCAATAAGAGAATCACATATTTATTTACATCAGTCTGGAGAAGTACATGGCTCATAATTGCCTGGAAATACTGTTGTTGACCAATATAAATCATTTTTATTTTGGTTGGAAAACTAATTGTGAGCACAAAAGATCAATCCATCTTCTATCCAAGTGGTATCTCAAGGCACAAATCTCACACTAAGTTAAAACTGCCTAAATTTATAATAGTCTAATCATGCCACACACACACAAATGTGATTTAAAAAGGCATTATTTTCTAATGAGCTGGAATTGTGGAGGACTAGATCAAGGCACTGACTTTTGCACATGCATCCTTGTTGTGTTCTAAATAACTAACCTCAACTTGGGTCACCTATATAGAGACTGTAATGATTGACGTTTAGGTTACATTTTCCTACGCACAATTATTGTTGAATGCAGTTGTAGCAAGTCAACTTGTAATTCAAGATACAATTGGACTGGACCTCATGGACATAAAACATTAAATATTATGTGAAGTAAGTACAGCGAGGATTTGCATTTATCAGGGATGAGAGTGGATGAAAATGAAAAATCCACGAACACCGGTGGAGGTTTTGGTGGCTACCAACCACGCCATAAGCCAAATCAATGGCAGCACTCTGTGCTAAAATGTAGATGGGGCAAGCACCTTGGTGTAGTCAAAATACAGTACAAGTACCGTGTTTGGGCTTTACAAGGGCTGGATGTAAATGACATTTATTTTATTTTGTTTAATTTTTTTGTAGTAAACAAATTCCACATTTATTTTGTAAAATCTAGAAAATCAAGAGGAATCTCATCCCTGATTTATGTGTCTCAAGAATAGATCAACTATTTACCTTGAACTGAACTGAGTGAAATTCCATCAATATAATTTGTTTATCCACTTTACACTACATATTAAACTCACCCCTTACTGAGATGGTAGAAAACTGGCTGCAATGTATAAACGGGTTATTTGACAAAACTGTACTCAAAAATTTGACACATTTCCTTCACCTCGTTCAAAGAGGGAACAAAATAATCAGTTAGTATTAGTGCAGCACACTGTATGCTGATATTTTATCAGATATAACTTAACTGTTATACATGACAGGGAAGGAAAAAATGTCTTGTGGATGCTCTGGTTTTGAAACTGTCATCTCTAAAGTTCACGTATCATTTCAGGGTTAAACTGTTCTTTGTGTTGGATATGACAACTTTGAGTAACTAGCTGTTAAATATCTTTGAAGTTTTGACAACTCCTTATTTCATAAAAAAACACCACAATCGTAAACATTCGTTAGGGTGAGTTGAACTTGTATAATTAACCTTTACAGAATATGGAAATCTTTCATTTGAAAATCCTTATGAAACTAATGAATGTTGTAGCCTTACTTTATCATCAGCTTAACTGGCACTTTCAGTTTTACTTAGGAATTTGTTTTTCACTTTACATACATGTTTTTCACAGATCAGTGTTAAAAACAAATACTTATTAAAATGTTAACTCACCTGTTGAGATTCATATTGAAGATTGACGTCACAGCAGGAAGGTCTTTGATGACATCATACAAGTCTGAATGTCTTCTTGATGAAAGGTCAGATACATCTTTATGACTACAAGTCATTTACATCAAAATCACAGCAGTGTTGATCATCAGTTGTTCATCAGACCCAACAAGCCAGGCCAGCGTGACGTCAATGGGTGGTAAATTTGCTCTCTCTCTCTCATTAGCTCAAATGACTCACTGTAGTCAAAATAAAATGGACAGATATAACAATTATTTGATAGAAAAAAAAAAAGAATAAGCTACTTATGGGCTAAAAAGTAACAAAACAAAAGTACTGCCACTATTCACTAAATACTAAATGACTGTTTGCATTTAGTATTATTGTTATTAGTATTATTATTAATTTTTTTATGAATTCTTGATTTTGCACATGGGAGTATTATGACTTTGCTAGCCCTCCTTTTTGTAATTGTCCAACTGCTGTATCCGGCGCTTTTTTGGCCTGGTCTGTTTTTTCCGTTTTCACAAAGTGACAAGTGTGTTCATAAAAAAGGTTGAAAGATTCAAAAAATATTTACAGCTGTGTGTGACTGAGAAAGTCAGCTTTAATTTTTTAGGTAAAATTTTACAGACAGAAATAGTAAGCAGTCTTCGAAACAGCAGTTTGAAAAACATGGAGTCAAATGTTTCATTCCTAAACATTACTGGGCAAGAGGGCGCCATTATTTTTGCACTTAGCCAATCAGATCATGCGTTGGTGATTGTGTGCCACGAATAAAAACAAAAAGAAAGCACAGGAGTGGCAAACTTTAGAGCAATTTTTTTAATTTATCATGGAATATAAATAAGTAATACATCAATATGTGAAAACATTGCCCACAAGCAATCATGTGGTCACACGATTTAAAAACATGTTGGCTATTATACAGGCTCTATCAAGGTCACTGGTAAAGCATGGGGATCGCGAAAAATGTTGTTTATTAATATTAGTCTGAAAGCTTACTGATTATGAAGTGCATACCATTACCAATCTTCCATAGAAATATTTCTGTCTGAAATACTGTCAAAGTCAAGCAGAATTTGAAGACCCCGATTTAAATTTTGGTGGTAACAATCAAAATCAAGGACAATGTGTTTAGGCCTACATGCTGAAAAGTGAGCATGGCTTTTCATTTTCTTTTCCTGACTCAGACGACGAATTGAGCCCAAATTTTCACTTTTTTTTTTCACATGTCTATATAGACCTTTATCATGGTGCAGCCATCTTGATTTTCTCCCATCCAAACCAATGTAACCAAACCGAGGCTAGAAGGGCAAATAGTCTGGTTCCTTTGTGTACAATGAATATTAGCATATATTACTGTTATCATATACAGGGAACATGACCAAGATGGTTGCAGCATGATAAAGGTCTATTGAATCACACAAAGTAAGAACACTGAACTATCAGCTTTACCAATCTGTTTTTGTACCTTAAACTGTATTTTCTAATGAATGTTAATCGACATTGATAGATAGAGGGGTGCAGACCCAGTTCACCTGTGGAGATGTTAATGGATCATAGAGGTGAAAATGCTTGTAGTTCAGCCTCTAGTTATTCCATATACAAAATATTACAATAGAGTGTTAGAGTAAAAAGGCATTAAAGTATCACTGCAGTCAACATAGGCAGCCAAGAGGTCAAACATCTTCAACAAAATCTAAAAGGTGAGGGCAATTCTGCGTTTAGCTTTGAAGTAACAAAGAGAAAGAACAAAACTTCTTCATAATTATATTACATTAAAAAAAAAGCTAAAATAAAAAAGTATCCTTTTAATAGTTCTTGTATTAAATCTCACCTGTATGGACATTGAGATCTGTGAATGAAGTCATCATTATATCTTGTAAGAGGTTGCAATCTTTTGCCTGAAACAAGCTCTGTCCATCTTTGTAAAACCTCACTGAACTCAATGAGGGTCTTCTATTCCCGCAATCATTTTTATCTGACAAAGAGAAAGAAAACAATATAACCCTTTTGATACTTATACATTTCTGTATAATCATCATAATAGACCCAGAAACAACTCAAAATACGTCACCAAAATATGTCACCAAGTGGAGGGAGAGGACGCAAACACAATTCAACTGCTGTTACATAAATATTTTATCATTGTGAGTATGTGTAACCTTTAGGACATACACGCCAAGATATTATGTACATAAAACAGTAGTTGCATTGTGTTTGCACCCCTCTCGCCCCCCGGTGACGTATTTTGAGTAGGCATTGTGGGTATTAAAAATGACCGTGATGCAATAGAGTTGTTTGTGCAAATTGATAACAATTATTAGCAAAAACCTTTTAAAACTGAAAGGTTAGTAATAGTAACTTAAACATCCAACACAATGGTGCACGAGAAATGACATGGAATGAGGTTCGATGTGGCTAAATCCGATGTCAAAAATCATTCGCCACACTAGTGGGGCTATGGTTAACTGTAGCTTTTAAAATAATTGTAGCTTAGTTGGTTGTTTCATGACCTGTGAATGAAACAAAGTGAAACCGAAAAATGTCTCTTCACCTCCTCCCCAACAGGCTCCTCCCCTTTGAGATACACGAAAACTGAAATAAAAAATCGTAGTTTCCATGGAATAATTCTATGTAGTCCCACAAATAGGGTTCGGACTCGAATTAGGACCCACATTCCCGCGATGCAGAGGTGCAGAAGTGGAGACGTGCATACTTAACTTGCGTCGGCGTTTTTTAAATTTTAGTAAGCAAGTGAAGAACAATGAAAATGTTGTCCGAATCCACTGTCCAAAAGGAAAATTGCTCTCTCCAAAATTCTCATTCATTTTTATGGCTTTACTTTGACTGAAATAACAAGTAAACCAAACATTTATCAAAAACTGTGAAGTTTATCGTACATTTATTCTGGATAACTTACAAAAATTAAGATTTTTATGAGAGTAGTCTTACCTGCAAAACAGCAGTCAGCGGTCGCCATCTTGGGATGCATACCCACGCGCGAAAAACACACGTGTGTAATTGTTGCTTTCGTATGCAAATTACCGGTGGCCCTTTTCGAAACCAAAGCCGCGCTCTTGGGCTACCGGCTCAGCCTTCGTCAGTCATTTTTGAAAACGTGAGCAATTCACGGGAATTTAAACAGGAGGAGGCCGGACCGTAAGGCCGGAGCCAACTTGCTGAAGTCCGTGATTTTGAAAAGGACATTTCGGTATTATTTTCGGGGTGTGGAAGGTTTCCTTCAATTACCTCTGAAAAAAGAAGAAAAAAAAACCAAAAACAAAAAACACTCTCATAGCCCAATATGTATTTGTATTTTTTGCTTACTAATCGTAATCATACAAGTATCTCTCCAGGAAATTCTGTATCACAAATTAGGCTTACATTGACCCCATCCGTTTTCATCCCTCCACCCCCCCCCCCTGTTTTGACCAGGGCCCAACTTCGTAGCAAAATAAATTTGCTAAAAAAAATTTCTGCTAAGCAAAAATAAGCAGGATATCAGTGTCACAGATTGTACATGGTATTTTGGCAGGTAACCTTTCTGGTAAGCATAATTTTGTTGTGCTTAGCTACTTTTTGTGCTTAAGCAGCTCTATGAACATGGAACCTGATACTACCGACCAATCTCAGTTGACGTGTTCTTCTGCACACGGCACTCTCGGGCAAAATGTCCTTTCGGCCAAAAGTAATGATTTTCTTATTATTTGAAAAATACAAAGGACTGGCTTCGTTCGTTTTTCAAGAAAAGTCTTTTAAACAAAACTTTTTCAGCGTGCCTCTCTTTTCATTTCTTGATTTTGTTTTCACCCCTTCACCTCTTCCTGGGTGTGTGTGTGTGTGTGTGTGTCCGGTGCAGATTCAACACCAGGCGTTTTCGTTTAGAGGCGGCAAAAAAAAAGTTACTTTCTGCGCTGCAGGCGGCACAGTGTGTGAAGTTCCAGGCTTAATTATGTGCATGATTAATTAACTCACTGGTAATATTCGACAGCCATCATCACTACACTGTGCTGTGACCAGCCCCTGAAAATGACGGCTAGAGTCGTTGGTTCTTTATCACCGAAAAGGAGAGCAATATACCGTTTTACCGCGTAAGTTTAGGAAGTCGTTTAGCCAATTTTTTAACCCCCAAAACTACTGTACTGGTTCACGAACGGTTACGTCCGCCACAGAAAAAAAAGTGAAATGTCGCCATCTAGAGTTAGAAAAATATATAATTTAAAATGGCGGCGCCGTGTTGTGAGAACAACGTGTCCACGGTCTTCATTGAGGTTCGTAAACAAATTCGTGCCGTGCAGGTTGTGTTGCAGATACAAAACTCGTATGAGGAAGACGAACATCGGTAAGGAAAGCTGTAGGATCGTATTTACATGGAGACATTTACATGGTTTAACATTTTGTGTAGCTTAGTTTTAAAACATATGGTTGGTAGTTTTCGTCTGCTCAGTCATGTCAGTGCCACTCAATGGCACTGGCGTTGCGTTTGGCTTTGGATTGTTTACAATATCAATGTGATACGATGTAGCTCACTGCCTTGCATAGTTGCGATAATCGTAACCCTCCATCCTCCCGACGGTCGGAGACCGGAGGGTTACGACACAAGACTGATATTATCGACGTTATGGGCAGTTTTGACCAGTTTTTGCCAGACTCGTGATCAGATTCGTCCTTTTTTCCCACTTTCCAAAATCATGACAGACATTCTAAACACATGGAGTTGATCTTTATTGTATGACAACGTCATCTGGAACCCTTAAAACAACATCATGAAAATATTTGGCAGAAAAAACGACAAAAACTTACTAAAAGACTGACCGTATATATCCATAATCCATAGCGGGGCCAACTAGTGATTTTGAACGTCGCATTTGCTTGACTACAACCAATCAGCGTGACCCAACCAAACACGCATCCTGACGAGCCATGGCTGTCGTGAGCGTATCAGCCATTCCAGCTTGCAATGGATTATGGATTATGGATATATTCGGTCAGTCTTTTGGTAAGTTTTTGTCGTTTTTTCTGCCAAATATTTTCATGATGTTGTTTTAAGGGTTCCAGATGACGTTGTCATACAATAAAGATCAACTCCATGTGTTTAGAATGTCTGTCATGATTTTGGAAAGTGGAAAAAAAGGACGAATCTGATCACGAGTCTGGCAAAAACTGGTCAAAACTGCCCATAACGTCGATAATATCAGTCTTGTGTCGTAACCCTCCGGTCTTCGACCGTCGGGAGGATGGAGGGTTACGATTATCGCAACTATGCCTTGCAATGGTAGTTGTATCATGGTTGTAATAAGTCGGTGTACTTCCTCCTTGACCTTGCTTAAACCATGTAAACTGTCAGTACAGTAGTTTTATTGTTCACTGCCGAATCTAGCCCCACTAGTGTGGCAAGGATTTTTGACATCGGTTGAATCCTTAGCCACACGTCCAAGCCTATCTTTTGTGCAGCCCGTCCCCCAATCCGCCGCACCGAAACCTAACGGGTGCGGCGCTGGATTTTAACCAACTAAATGTGTCCACGTACCTCTTAGCTTCCCTCCGGTACTTTGGCTGTTGAAGTTACTAACCTTATTAAGGGCAAATAATCATTTGAATTTTGCTCAAAATTACTCTACACACAAATAGACATCGGCTAGCGATCGGGGCCATTTTGATTACCCCGTTATTCTCTAGTCCTTGACCGTAAAGGGGTACAATCATCGCAACACCAGCTTAAAGTGTAATAATAGTATTTAATATCTCAGAGTTTTTAAAAGTATTATTACTATTAGTTTTGGTTCATAGAACAATGCGTTTTCTAATTTTGTTGGTCATCTTCTCTACACAGGTATCTTCAGGCCTACGGGTCACGGTGCTGGTTGCTTTTACGGTTCCTTGGTTTCATTATAATAAATGACACACTGTACTTCATTGTTGTTTTTGCTACACAGCCAAAATGAGCCTTTGGTCACACCAAATAGATTCCAAGTTGAAGTTCTTCCCCACTCCCTGAAAATAAACTTCCTGTCAGATGAACGATGTGATGTCTTCCAGCTGAATGGAATCAAACTTCTTCCTAAAACCTGCAATGGACTTCACTGGGTAAGTTTGATACACGTGTATTGTCTTGTTGTGTGTAAGTTATAACCGTGGAGGAAGGAAGACTAACTGGTCATGTGCCTCATGATCTGTACTGTACCTACCTACCTGTACACAGGCCTAATACTCTTCATGGAGGCAACAGAGGTAAACCTCTGGTCATTGCCTTGGTGCCCTTGAAGTGTTTTAGTACAAACTTACAATTTCCTTAGAAATTTCAAGAAAGAAGCAAGCAGGCCTCTGCATTATGTACCACGTACTTCTACTTCATTACTCGACAGGATCCTCAAGTTAGGATGTATTGTAAATACCATGGAGCAATCATAGTTCAGGCCTTGAACTTCGCTCTTGAAAGGGCACAGCAATTTCCTTCTGGTAAGGGGCACTTCTATGAGGAAAATGTCAACTTGTATTGGAACTTTGCAAAGGGCACCACAACAAAAGCACAGGGCACCACGGTAATTGCTGTGGGTGCCGTGGGTAAATTCGAGACCTGAGAGTTAAGTGTCTTGCTCAAGGACACAAGTGCCAGGACCGAGACTCGAACCCACATTGTGATGACTCAGCCACCAGAACTTGAATTCGGTGCGCTTTACCGCTCTGCCACAATACGGCCATGTATACGGCATGTAAATACACCAGTCATTTTTTTTAAAATGCTAGCCTATAGGGTTCAAAGAAGTGCAAATTGCAAATTTACCCCTGACTGAGGGTGTACATGTACATAACAAATCTTCAAATCAGATAACGATGAACACCGTGTTATTAATTGCATGAATTAAAGTGGCATCAAAATACAGTGTAGATCACAACAAAGGCACACAAATAGTTCACAACAAGGCAAAATTGTTGAACGTACGAGTATTTTGTTTGTATTTTAATTTCCAACACTTTTTTTGTGTTGAGCGTGCAAAGTACATTTTAAATATTTTTCACAACTCAATAGGCCCATTGCATAAAAAAAAAACATGTTTGATGTCATAAGCTCAAACAGCGCCCTCACTGAGGTCAAAGGAAGAGCTATCATTGGCTGAGAGTTGTGCGTGACTCGTATGACACGTGTGTGTTTCCATTGTTTGACCTCAAGCAGTGACAGGTACAGTGTATGTGCACATGTATTTATGCCACTTGCCAGACTAGGTTTACCATGATCATGGTGTTTGTTCCAAAATCTTACCCTGAAGGAAAACAATGAGCATTGTACCCTCCTTTTGACCAGGTACCTCAAGAGGGTCTCCACATGAGGTTGCAGGTGGCAGATGAAGGTCAGTCTGAGGACATCAGGGAGGTTTCCGAAGCCAGAGAGAAAGACGAATGTGAATTCTTAAGCCAGGCTTCCTGTATTCTGACATGTGGGATGTGCAGAGCCAAGATTGCATTGAATCAGTGGTGAGTGTTAATCAACAGTACTTCCAGCAGGCCTCGATCAATCCCCTGTCTGATAGCTCGGGACACGTTGAAATTTTGTCGGGCAACCTAGATGTCTGAATGGTCTGCTCGATCGGGCAAGTGCTTTTTTGAAATACTATTGAGTTATATTACTTACTAAATAAAAGTTTTACCGTTTAATTCCACTAGTGATTTCCCACAAAAGTGTTCAAAGCATTAATACAATCTACGTTAAGCTTAAGGTTATAAAAATTCACCCCAAAAATGTCGAGCATATCGTGGTCGTGCCATCTTAACTGCACTGGTTTCATGTACATACGCATTGTCTGTCTGCACACCATGGAGGGGAGCCAAGGAAACAATCAATCTTGTACTCGTGGTTCGCTTGGCCCCACCATCGGTAAGGGGTGGATTGAGTGAAACTACTGGCAAAGGTACCTTCTAAAGCCGCACTCAGCATAGCAACACCCTTAGCAACACATGCCCTGGTCTAAATATAGGCCGATATTATGTCTACGTGCACGTGCAAGCAGGCATTGTTATTACACAGGTAATTGACATTTTGAAAACTCAGTGTACAAGTGTAGTACTTATTCAGCTGGGGTTCTTTTCGTTGTCAGAATTTAGTAAAATATTCCACGTAAAAGTGCACTGCAGATTTGTGAATATCGTGCAGTGGATCGTCGCTATTTTTGATACATCGCACCGCTGGTGTACAGCCACTTTTATGTAAACCCATTGAGGAAAAAAACATTGCTGGTTAGGCAATTAAGTGTCCACTTTTATCAGCGCACCGGTTCTGTGTGAGTGCGTGCATGACGGAGTTTACTTGTGCAAAATTTAAATTTTTACATTTATTTGTTCAACGATAGTTAGCGTATTCTGCCAATTAACAGATAAAAATACATAAGTCAAGGTTTGGCAATATTGCCACTTAATTTGCTGATATAAGTTCCTCAAAATTCATGCCTCAATTGTTTTTTTTTGTCTGGCAAGATCGGGCAAGCCATGCGACCAAAGCTTGCCCGATCGGGCAATTAAGAAAAAAAAGGAGGAGCCTGCTTCATGTATAAAAAGAAATCATTTATTCATCAGCTGAAGTTTTTCAAGGAAACTTTGGGAGATGGTTCATTAGATATTCAGTGTTTAGACTGTATTACGCATACAGTACACATGTACAGTGTACATTGTACACATCTTACACATCCTAAGCAATGGTCAGTATTTGAATTGAGCACAGCATCGAGTTGTATAAAAGAACTAGAACCATGCAACATGGCCCGACAAGAAGCAGTTTTTACTATTGAGAAAATAGCGTTGACCAATCATATTACACTGGTCACTCATCAGTTTACACAGCAAACATTTCTTTAGTGGACATTCGTATGCAATTGACCAATAGGGATTTTCGCCCATGGTGGGTCAGCGGAGTTCTGTGCGTGACACAGTGAGTGCTCCTTCTATTTCTTACAATGTAGCACAGCCAGTAGTGCTTTCACATTTGTAATCATTCCATTAAATCGCAGTATTGCAAAGTTAGTAAGATCTACTGTTTAATTTTTTTTCTTTTCTTGTAGCACGTTTGACAGAGTTCTCCCTCTTCCCTCCGAGAACTGGAGAGAGCTGTCTGAAAACTGGTGTTGCCATGGCAACAAAGAGACGGGGCGGTTTGCAAACCAGTCACTGTTGCCAACGGAATCGGACTGCCTGGTGGGTGCTCTCTACCTTCTATTGCATCCCAGCATGCTTTGCAAAGAGGCTTTTCTACTAAGGCGACCGAAGACTACAGATGCTCCTGTCACACGAAAGGTTAGTTTTTTTTGTTTATATTAAACAGGCAGGCGTGTATCTTCTCAGCTGATCAGTCGTTTTTCTCTATACTTGGATGTGGCATTTATATTCTCACATTGGTTGATTGTATTGACCTGTAACCAGCACCCAGGTTTACAATGTGATTACATGTCATTTCTTTTCTCCTGTAGACGATCAGAGCATATGATCGTAACGCCAAGTTGTTACACTACCGATTCTTTCAGAGAGATTCATGGACATGGTGTTAACCACAAACCTTACTAGATTGTATATCGGCTATGTAAAGTTTCAAATCCCCCCCCCCCCCCCAAGAAAAATCTACAAAAGACCAAAAATACAGTCCTTATTCCCACTTTACGCATAATGACGTCATAAGCTATGGGGACTCTTTGGTTAAGCTCTTTGGTTAAGGGGGGCAGAGGGGTTGATTTGCCCAAAATGTTACACTAGATAAAACACGAGTACTAATTTCTAAGAAAAAGTCTTTAATTTTCTCGCTTTGCCCAAATTTTTTCACCATTTGCCCCAATTTTTTTTGGGGGAGGAGCAACTCCTTCAACCCCCCGGCTCGTACACCGATGAATGACGATTGACTTACATGTCCAAAATACATTTGGTTTATTCTCCACTTTTGGCTGACCTCTTACATCAATGACACATGCGGCTACTCTCTGCCAAGCTCAGTATTTTAGGAGTCAAATTGCACCTAGAAATAATGGTAAGCGTGTAAATGCTGCATGGCCTCAAATGTGCACCTCGATGTACAAACACGGGGCATGGACTGCGGAAAAAGTGTAACAAAATTGACATGATGATGACGTCAGGTGAATTGGGTAAATAAAGGAGGCGTGAGGTTTAAGTTTATGTTTTCTTGATAAATGAGGGCACTATTTTGTTGGACCACAAGATTTAGTGCACGCCATTTACATGTACATGTACATGTACTTAGCCCCATATTATCTGGGAAAATAAAGCACAATGGAAAGGTTATCAGCCACTTCATAATTGTATTCAACCAAAAAAAGAACCACTTTGTGGTAAAATCAAACAATTTGTTAGTTGCTAATCTTTCAGGAGACAATTTCATGGCTCTGCCTGTGCAAATTCTACACTTAAGGTCAACATTCCTTGCTTACAACGTTAGCGTCAAATTGTTGTATTAGCTGTGTAGCGAAAAATATTTTTAATATCGCTTCTGAAACTTCAAGCCAGGTATTTTTTTTTAAGGTGAAATATAGGATTGGTAAAGCTGATTACAGTGTTCTTACGTATGTACATGAAAAAACAAACCCAAAATTTGGGCTCAATCCCTAGTCTGAGTCAGGAGAAAAGAGTGAAAAACCGTGCACACTTTTCAGCATGTAAACACATTGTCCTTAATTTTGATTGTTACAACCGAACTTAAAACCGGGGTCTTCAAATTCTATTTTCTCAACTTTGACAGTACTTCAGACTGAAACGTTTCTATGGAAGATTTGTAGTGTTGTGAACTTCACAATCAGTAAGCTTGGAGACTGATACTATATACTTTTTTTATGAATATCAATCCTGTATTCTACCTTTAAGTAAAGGGCACTGTATTGAGGGAAATTTAAAACTCTACTGGCACATTTCAATCGGCACAATAGTCTTGATTGGCGATGCTAGTTTTTGTATTAGTCACTGATAGAGGGTGCAACATCGACTAGCTCAGAGGGACTGGGCAAGTCTACGAATCTGTATCAAACTAGCATCTTGGCAAGTTTGGCACAGCTGCCTGCCTTTTGCCAGGCAGATCAAAACGAGGCTCATTTGCATAATTTGTATTCAGGCATTCACCAACAGAGTTTATGTATCAGATGTGTATGGTACCTGGACGTATGTAATGTTAACGTTCAAGAAACTTTCCACCATTCTGAAGGGGAGACAGAACAGTCTAGGCCGCCGTCTGCCCATCATTGTGTGTGTGTGTGTGTGTGTGTGTGTGTGTCTCGTTCTATGAATATTCAAATCACAATGCCAAAAGCATCAAGACGTTCCCTTTGATCCAGATGGTTGTTTGATTTAGATATCTCTTCTCCAGTAATTCGTGTTGTGAAATGGGCAATCAAGGTCTGTAATCAAATTATGAATGCCCACATGGAAGCAAAGACTACTTCCTGATCTGTGAAATAAGGTTATGTTTATATGAATATGACAAACATGGATTTTTCTGCTCCCATAAGCACTGAAATGAGATCCAGATTGAAAAGTGAAACCTGGCAGATTGATCCAGACTGCAATCAACAGGCGTGTGATTTCTCAGGATTTTTCCTGATTTCAGGATTTTCTCAAAATCTCCTTGAGCATTCAAATTTTCTTGAAAAAAGTAAAGCAATCACCAATGGGAGAAAGTAATAGTCCATGCTGTGTCCAAACCTGTAGTTTTGTATTTCAGTGATGCGCATAGTCTGTAAACCTCCGGAATCGTAATATTTGGGAGGTTCCAGGTCTAGATTAAGGGGGAACCCAGCCCTGCAAGCCATGTTTCAGGAATTTTCACAATTGGCAAATCTTAACCCTGAACATGCTGAATCAACTATCTAGGCAAACAGTAAGCCTACTCTTTCAAGTGCTACTCCTAGACATTAAATAAATGCGCAAAAACCTTTTTGTTAAGCCATAATTCCATTTCAACTTTTAGCAGCACTACCAATTTTGTATGTGTTCTTATCTAGGTGAAAATATCCTGTATGCATTGTGTTCTGGCTTAAACTTATGGTTTTGTCTTGACCCATCTCTTCCAGGAGTCTTCATGGTCTCTTCTATGCAGGCGATGTCGCTCTTCCCTTGGAGAAGGTTTAACAAAAGGTATGACATGATGGGAGTGGCTATTTATTTCACAATCCTTTTAGTGACAAACTAATTAGGGACTCAGATATGAGGTATTTCAGGCCTTGATCTTAACCGAGGCCACCGAGGCCATTGGCCTCAAGCCCTGTCGAGTTGGCCAGCATGCCCTTCAGAAAAATTGCACTGTCACCACCAACTTGGCTATCATTCCCTTGTACAATTTCTCTGATTTGGCCAGCAAAGGCCTGCCCCCCTGTTTCTTGAGATTGAGGCCTGGTATTTTTGTAATGACTTAACATCTGATTGAGATTCTTTTGTAGAATGACTCAGACTTGGTATATATATGTGACTTTGTTTCAAAGCAAAGTGTCATATTCTATAAAGAATATGACAGGCTAAATCGTTTGTTGAGAGAGGACTTGTGCATAAAAATTCTTTGCAAAAGTTTGAAACTATCTGGTAATAAGTTTCTTTAATAAGAACACGTTGCCATGCGAGTTAAAGTGGGATCACTTAACTGTGAGTGTGACTGCAAGCATTTTTGCCCATTTGTACAAGTACTTGTTTGAATCTTCAGTAAACCTTTCGTAACAGTAGGGCTGGATGTAGAGGCATAGCAAGTGATGCTGGATAAATGTAATTATCAGCCATCTGCGAGTTAGATTTGAATAATGTCTGGCACAACGACTTGCTTAGTCACAAGTTTCTGCTTAAATTTGAATTCCTTGGACTAGAGACATTTGCCATGGATATGGGATGTCGGCTATCACACCCCAACAATCCAGAAATTATATACTAGACATTATTCAAAACCATCCAAAGAACAAGACACTTTGACCAAGAAGACACAAGTATTTATAATGAGATTTGTGTGTTGGGGAGTACAAATAAAAAAAAGTTTTATAGAAATTCTTTTATGTACATTAAATGTACATGCACATTTATGAAAACTTGATAGTAAACATACATGTGTAGGGGGGGTATTGACGCGATGATGTGTTTCGTACATGTAAAAATGGAGGAGTGGTGGCCTTAGCTTTTGATCCAAACCGGCCCTTCGTGAGAGGCATAGACAATGTACAAACATTAATTCAAGTCCATTTATGGAAGAAAAAAAATGTCCAAGGCAAATCCATGCACGGTAATTCTGTTGAGTACAAAGGAAAGATGCAAAAGTTGTTATTGGCCTCACGTTTCGACCCTAGCAGAGTCTTTCTCAACGGCGAAATGACAAGACAACACACACATACAAGTATACTGGAGTAACAGAAGCAGTCAAGTAGAAAGAAGTGAAAAGAGAGAGATGCAGAAAGCAGTCAGAAAATGCAAGGGATGAACAATGTAAAACGAGACAGGGTGGGGGGGGGGATGGGAGGTTGCTGAGAGAAGAGGCTGGTTTAACCAAAATAGGTGGGAACACAACAGACAAGATCAAAGGTGGGAAAAATATTTAATTAATGAACGAGGGAGATTTAAAAGGGGGACATCTGTGAAAAAAGGAGAAGGCAAAGATAAAAAGTAGTTAATCATTTCCTGCTTGGAGTGAAAAGGAAACTTAAATGATGCATACATTATATATTTATAACAGTATGCACACTGACCTTCATGAGCACAGACTAGAAAGGTCCAAAAATCATTCTTTTTTAGAGCAAATTGTTTTTCATAAAAAGTAATCAAGAACTATGATCTACAATACTAAACTGACCATTGATAATGAGTTCAGTCTTTGTAGTGTAATGTGTATTGGTAGCCTGACAGCAGTTTTGACCACAATCTGCGTGCATGAAACTTTCCTCCTGAGTGAGCACGTATTGGCGTTGGTTTATTAATGAAACTGGTAAAGTGTTTAGTGCAGGATGGATGAGTGGTCTTGCAATGCAAATATAGCTCCCGTCTGCCTCCGATGAACAATATTTACCCTTTACCGAATCGCGCTCAGTAATCAGTTTTTCTGCCAAATATTTGCCAGCACTCATGTGTACCTCTGCATGGTGCAGTACCTGATTAGGCCAGGTACTTCAGGACACTTTTTTCTTCTTAAAGGGCACCTCTTCAAAGAAGTTTTAAAGGGACACGTTGCCTTTAAATCTCTTAACATTTTGCCGTTTGGAATTGCTCCTTGTTCCCTTTTAAGAGTTGTTCATGCAATAAAATACCTACAGTCTGTTGAATTTAGTGAGTAGTGATTGGAAAAACGTATTGCCTCTGGAAGTACAACCAGCGGAACCACACTGTACGTAAGGTCATTTTGTGGAGTCAAAAATTTGGTTCTACAAAATGGCAATAATAATAATAATAACAATACGCAGTTTTATATAGCGCTTTATCACACCCTATGGGCGTCGCAGAGCGCTCAATATTTTTTTCCTGCGAGGTATGATGAGTTATGTTTTTGAAGTATGAGACCTGTTCCTTTACATAGCACCATGTAATGGTTCACAATGTGCTGTGGCACAATGTGCTGTGGCGCAATCTGCAGCCGATCAAACCAGGAACACCGGGGCGAACCCCTTCTCTTTGCGATAAGTGTCACTGGGTTCTTTTACGTGCATTACACAACACACGGGACCAACGGCTTTCAACCCATCTGAAGGACGCAGTAATAATGGTTAAGTGCATAAAATGCTAAAAAGAAAAGAGGGACCAAAGCTGTTGTCAAGGAAAACAAAATTCCCTACATGTACAGTATATATATAAGGAATAGAGAAGCGTAAATTGAGAATTAACTGACAAGCATAAGAGTTATTTGACAGGCTCATCAATTGATCAAGAACATGTTTATTTATGTACATGCCTTGAGCACATTATGGTTTAATGTTTAACTACTGGCCAGTAGTTATCGGATATCAATATTAGAAAAAAGCAATCATTTTATTATATGATAGGAACAGCAATTAAAAGAAGTACACTGTTGCGCTGACAGTGACAACTGAGTGATGATGAACAAGTTTAAAACTAGATAATAATTATTAATTGTGTTTTACCCAAACGCCTTTGTGTGTTATGCACTGTACATGTTATACTCAGTACTTTTCCGAGTAGTTAAAAAAAAAAAATCCACGAGTATTATTACTCGGGTGGGGTTTGAACCCACGACCTTTTGTCTTTTCGGAGCAGTTGTCTTACCATTAGACTATGGTTAATGCCTTACCCGAGGAGTGACAACATAAAGTATTATGATCAACCAGCTTAGGATTCGAACCCACATTCCCACACCACTGTATGCAAGGCATATTTACGCAACTCTTCAGTAACATAATGCATGTAAATGTACCATACAGTTATACATGATGACAAATTTTATTTTTTTGAGAAGCTGACATTGGCCCTCAAGATCTTTTATTATTTTTTCACATATTGTACTTTGAAATGATTACCATGCTCTGAGTAACACACTGTGTGCCGTTATTGATGTTCAGTGAACAGCGTCAGCACGCAAGCTACCTTAATTGTCCCTACTGTTACACGCAATTGCCTTTCAATTTATGTAATAAAAAGACTTTGAGAAAGACTCTGCTAAGATCGAAATGTGAGGCCATCATCGTTTTTTGCATTTATACCATAGGTCATTTTGGTTGGTAGTTTTGAGAAGACATTTGAACTGATTTTCAGTCTGGGCAGTTTTAATGTGGTGCGGTGGAGAGTTCCAGAGTACAGGTTATGAGTGCGAGAAAGAACGATATCTGTATGTCTTGGCACGAGGAACTGGCATTTGGGTTGTGATAAAAAGGCAGATCTCAGAGCTAAGAGTGCGAGAGAGCTGATGGGCTTACATGTAAATGAGTTCTTGAAGATACTGGGATGTAGAGGCGTCAAGGGACTTGCATGTAAGAAGGAGAGTCTTGTACGATTACTTTTGTGGACTGTGACTCTATTTGAGAATTGAAATTTAATTAATTTGTAATGCGTGTGTACTGCCAAATTGTGGCTGAAATGTCTTTACAGACTGTCAAGTGTGGAGTGTTGTGACTGAGCGATCAAGCGCACTGGACTCAAGCTCTGATGTTTCTGATCAGAAGAATGTGGGTTCGAGTCCCGGTCTTGACGCTTGTATCCTTAAGCAACAAGCAATACACTTAACCATTACTGCTTTGTGCTTTCCTGGTCCTGGTCTACAATAGTCGAGTGTAATGTGTTTCAGTATGTATTAAAACCATCCTGTAAAAATTGTCTTCTCATTTCGCTGTTTCATTTGCTAGAAAACGGTAAAAATGCATTCAGCCTTTTTTGCTATGCATTCTTAGGCAGAGTTTTAGTCTCATGAGACCAACAAAATTATTTGTTGATTTTAATTCTCATTCATTATTCAAAAACGATAATACTCCCAGGCAGAAATATTTCAAGGAAAGTTTTGTACCATCATTATATTTTCACCATATGTAAGGTATAATGTAAATCTGTGAACATTCATGTTTTTCTTTCTTACCAATGTTGTGCTGGGGCTTTAGAGGGCATAGAGACAGTTTCTGTGCTCGACTTTAATAAAGCCTGGTGAGCTAAGTGTTTTATTTACTGTCTGCTGTCATTCTTAACTTCAGAGGAGTTGAGATGATTCTAAGATTACGAATGTAGCTTGCCCAGCGGTTTGAACAGGTGTAACAAAGACCAAGCTCTGTAGGCATTTGGCTGGGTCCTTACAGGGGCTATAAAATATGTGAAAACTGTTTTTTCCTCTCTCATGAGATAGGGCACAGTCCAGATTGCATGGACTTGATTGTCCACCCACATTAAATCAGCCGGTCATTGGCTCTTGACCATTGTCCACGTACAACAAGGCAAAAGCAAATTACTATCGATCTCCTTGCCAGCTATCCATTTCAGACGTTAATTACTCCCAAGTCTAATCAATCCAATTAGCAGGGGTATGCTTGTCAAGTACCAAAGATAAACAATCAATAAGGCGGATGCTCTACACACCTTTCAAGAGTTTATGCCATTGATCACAGCATGATCCTAAAAGTTACAGCGTGTCTGTCTTGGTCAGATTCCATGCATTCGCACTTGATGTTCTCATGACATCAAGTGGGCCCGACTATTTTCCCCCCATCCAGCCTCTATTGAGTTTCATTGATTTGAGTGGGAGAAAAAACGAAGACAGGTGGACCATTCTAAAAAGTCCGCTGGATAGCTTACATACGTATAGCTTCAAGTACCACTTATCCTTCGAAATGTTTCCTGCCAAGCGCTTTCAGCTACTCAGAGAATAGCAAACTGTCCAATGTGCAGCAACATACACTTGTCATCTTGTGGATATCTACTCACTTTAATTTTTGGAGTATGTGGAAGGCATTTGGCAGAAGTCAATTAGTCGACCCTTAAACTTGACCCATAAGTTATCCTTGGTCTGTACAACACTGTGAATAACCGTAGCCATCCAGTCAAAATAAAAATAAAATGTTTTTTGAAAACTGGAAAAGTAAATTCATTCAAATGTACACAGTGTAAAATAGTTGGGTTGGTGTTATTGTTTCGCACACACGTATATGACAGGAACCACAGTAAATGGTGCCGCCTATCTACCGTCACATTAGCAGTTCTTCCAATAGTCATAACTTTTACTTAAATACTTGAAACTACCCAAAAATGTTTCAACATATGAAGGGACATGCATGCTTACACTGAAAATAATTTGAGTTGAATAGGATTACTAATTTTCTAATTACTCTCAAATTTCATTCACAAAATGAATGGAAAATGCAGGTAGATTTGTTCGTCCAATTTTGATGAAATTTTGAGGGTGATTTTTAAAATAAACACTCAAAAAACATCAAATGAGTCAACTCAAATTATTTTCAGTATGAGCCTTCATGCCCTTTCACATGCTGAAACACTTTTGGCTGGTTTCAGGTGCTTACAAAAACGTTGCAACCATTGGAAGAACTGCTAACGTGACAGATGCAAAGTGGCCCATTTTACTTTGTTCCATGTCATTCTGACCATCACAACAAAAACACCTCGTAGAGAATTTGTTCTAGTTGTTTTTCTGAAAGGGAGTAAGTGGAACATTGGCCTTTGAAATTTGTTATGTAGCCTAATTGAATCAGTCTCGTCATTATATTAAATACAGATCTGGAAATGAGGAGCGTTTTCCAAATTAACCTTGCTCAAATTTACTTCTTGTCCGTTCTAATCCTGTTTTCCATCCCTCTTCTGTTAATTTTGACAACTACTAAATTCATCTCGTACAGAGTGGGTCTTAAAGAACGGAAGGACTAAGTGAAGTCAATGCCAGATGATTGGCCTAATGACATTTGGTAGATTTTATTTACTTCATGGAGAGCATGGTTTACTTTGAGCATTCACCAAGCATTCCATGTGAATCTTTATTTATACAACCCAAATGCACATCATACATTGTAACTTAGCAAATTAAAAACTAACTGAAGCTAAGGAAACAGAATTCCTAATGCACAGGTATATGTATGCAGTATGTTCAAATGTTACATTTAGATATGTAGACTCCTCTTGAAAAGTATAGTATTCAGAAAAGTAACTTCTTCAAGCTTGCAAAAGTTAGGAATGTAAAGACTTGCTTAAATTTAAGTCATCATTTTCACACAAGAGGTTTGCAGTGGCATTTGTCTTGTAAACTTGGAGTGAAATGAGTATTTATTTGTACATTAGTGTACATTTCGCTACCACATGTATGTATTTACAATTGGAGACTTTTGAGGACGCTAGATGGCAGCAGACTTCCCAGGTATATTCAGGGCTCAAAATTGACACTGGACCACAGGCCCAAAACCAATGTTTGTAGCATAGGGCCAGTAAACGTGCAACCTGACAAGTTCAGCAGTCTTTTGTTTTTGAATAACAATACCTCAATTCATCTTTTAATATTATGTTCAAACGTTGACTTTGAATCCAATAAATATTTTTCAGTATTGTGAAAGATGTACCCATAAGACAAATGAGATAAATCTTCTATTAGTGCTCTATTAAATCAAAACAGTTTAACTAGTTGCCACCGAAAATCTTCCATTTTTTTTCCGTCCAGCCTGACAGGATTCTTTTGTTGGAATTGCCGGAATCATTTTCTTTGAGAGTACGGCTTGCACAAAGAAACCCTGACTTGACAAAGCCGAAAGAACAAAGATTCTGTTTATTGCACCATGCATTTTGTTTTCTGGACCTAGAAAATGTCAAATTCACGCAGCGTAAATTGCAAAACATCAGCCGTTACCTACGGCTTAGGAGTGGTACTAAACACGGAACTATGGCTTGATTGCTGGCTCACTGTGACGTAAAATTGAGCAGAAATACAATGAATAAACAATGGTGGAAGACTCGCGATATCTCTTCTTGTAACAAAAGGACAAAGGTCTGGAATCGATGATTACACAAAAACCACCTCTCAATGGCCAGAAAACGGCGAAGTATTCAATACCATTCTTTGTCTTTATGTGGGTTAAACAAAGCATTAGACGGCGTGCGTGTGGTCTGTGCATGCAAAGCAGTGGAATGTCCAGGCGACCTTTGCTTCAGTGTTCTGATTTTACACATTGGCGTCTGTATACGGCTTCCATTTCCAGGCAGGGGAAACGTTTGCATGTTAACAGGTCATCCATTGCCAACTCGTCATTTGTGACGCTGTGTAGATAATTTCTTTTCGTCTCACTTTGATTCTGGTCTTGTAACAAATGTTCTGGTCCAGCAAAAATTTTGAGCCACCAGCCCTGCAATCTTGTGGATTTTTTTCCCAAACTGGAAACTGATGCCGGTTGTTCTTAGAAATGTGCGCATGCTCATAACTCTGTAAATAATGACAATTTACCTGGTAAGTCTGCTGCCACCTAGCGTTCCAAAGTCCACCTTTGGGATCTATAGACGAATTGTACTGCAGGCTTCGATCTTAAGAAAAACGGGGGCAGGCCTTTGTTGGTCAAATCAGAGAAATTGTACAAGGGCATGCTGGCCAAGTTGGTAGTGACAGTGTAATTCTTCTGAAGGGCATGCTGTCCAACTCGACAGGGCATGAGGCCAATGGCCTCGGTGGCCTTGGTTAAGATCAATGCCTGGTAGTGGTGCATTTATCAAAGTTTTCATTTATGCCTGACGCAAAGATTTACAGTGTTTGATTTGGTGAGCTCCTTTTTTATCACGATGATTGTACTATGTTCTTTGATATGCATTTGAGTCAGGACCTAAGGCATTACCTCCCATCTAAAGGACGAATCAATAATAATCTTAAGTTTTAAAGTGTCTTGCTTAGGAACACAAGTGCTCTTTGGGGAACTTAACCCCACTCTGATAACACTAATTCTGAAGTCAAGCGATAGACTAGGTCTCCCAGCCAGGCCACTCCAAGTTATGGAAAATGATGTGCTTTATGGACATAAGTGCTACGAGCAGTCAGGCCCCGGGCCAATTTCATAGAACTGCTTATATTTTTAAATACAAAGTTGGACCCTGGATTTAGACTTGCATTCTACAAATAAAAGAACTTGAAACTAGCGCTCAACTACGAAATGTTTTGAGAATCTTACCCTTTAAAGGGTGTACAAAAAATTGGTAATGGTCGAAGACCGGTATCCACAATTCATGTTACCCAACATAAATATATACATGAAACAACAAACCTTTTGAAAGTTGAAGCTCAATCAGTCAACAGAGTCACAAGAAAATAGTGTGGGAAAAAAATTATATATTTCACTGTTTTCAAACACTGGGTTTTGAACTCGTGTGATCAAAACAAATTGATTTATTCATTTCCCAAAGTATTTCAAACCAAAACTTATTTCAAGGGATGTTTTCCAACATGACCATCTTTATACCAAAGTTTAGTATGGTGCAAATCTGTGAACATTTATATTTTCAGTCTTAAGTAAGATTTGAAACTTTGCATGGTGGGAAAACAATCTAGTAAGTTTTTGCAGTGACACCATGTGATTATCTCTACAACTCTCAAGAGTTGTTAAACCATCGGTTGATTTCAGAACCACACCAACTCATTAGAGATAATTACATGATGTCACCCCATAAACTGACTAGATTTTCAATCTTAACCAATATTGTACGCACCCTTTAAACCAACTGGCCTATTGAAACAAACAACTCACAATCGTTATGAAAACAAACTCCCCGTCCTTTGAAAAAAACTATTGGAACACCAGTCAGGACACAACTCATATTCATACACTAGACGACATTAGTATACAATGACTAACGCAAATTGAGTAAGCATTGATTAAGCCATATGGTTACCGCACTATTACTAATTGCTTTTGGGTTGAGGAATCAATATTCAGTACACTCATTGGTAAAACTACTACACATTGTATACACTAACTCTTCAACATGCGTCATCAAGTTACTTGTAAGGCTAAGTACATGTACATGTAAATCGCAGCCCTTTTTTTCTGCCCTCAGTCTCTGTAGTACGTTTGTATGTAGACAGAATGGGCTTCCCTGATTGAGACTAAGTCTGTGATCTGAGACAAAGGCAGAGGTTAAGACCAAGACCTAAGAAGGCCAAGTTGAAAACAAAGATCTGAAGGGCCTAGGACTGCGACCGACGCAGACCTGAAGGTCCTGCAGGTCAAGACCAAAACCAGAATGCTATAGACCATTGAGCAGATTGGACAAAGAGCATGAGTGCTTTGACAATTATTCATTGATTTCTTTATAATGTATTATTCTTACATGTAAATTTGCGAGCGAGTTTCAGTGTCAAGAAAATTGATAATACCCGTTTAAAGACCCTGAAAGTATGGTATGGTAGTTTTTCTCAGGAATGATTGACTTATAAATCAAGATGTCTTGGCATGAAGAGAAACTATGACCATTTCCGTGTACATGTAAAACCCCCCTACAAACTGGCTCCAATGGTTACCAGAAGCCCATAGGACATGAGTTTGTATTTGAAGATTTATGCAAGAGAGTTTAATAGGTCAACTTGGCTTTTATAGGCAGAAAATGTATTGTCTTCAACTAAAAGTTTTTTTTTTCACAAGAAAATGCTTTTTAAGGTTGAAATTGGTGATTGTTTGTAAAATTACACACATAACGTATGCCAATTTTGGAACCGGAAGTGTCGAAAACTTTGGGTGTGCAGGGGATACGCACGCGTGTGATGCAACGATTTACCAAGAGGATTTATAATGGTTTGTTTTTCTTGATGTAGGTGCTGATAGTATACAAGTGGGCCAAGAGTGGCAGACTATCCACAGTGTCAAGTTATTCAAACATAGTCTACATATACAATCATGTGATGAACAGCTTAACCTCAGGAATTGCTTTAGGTAAGGGTTGTTTGTCAGTGCTGGTTGATGAGGAAGTGTTTCTCCTGCCCTCTTTAACATCAGGAGGTCCACCTTGTCTCTGAAATTGTCCGCCAACCCTCGTGGCTACACCTGTATTTTGGTACGGACAGTTATTCATTCTGTACATGTTAATGTCGTTCTAATGTTCAAACCGTACCATAAACAAGCCTCCAAGTATATCACAGACATGCTCAAAAATGAGATCTCAATCATCTACGTCTTGTTCCCTTTTCGTTGAGTGAAGAACCAACTGCTCTACTTCTGCAGATAGATCAATCTCTGTATATGGCTCCAAGATGGGGACTTAACTTCCTGCATACATGTATGTCAGAGATTCCAGTTCGTTGAACACATTCAACATACTCCTTAAAGTGGTTGTGTCGTCGTGATTTAGCAGTGAATGGGATAACCCAGTTACTACGCATGCGTGCTTGCCGGTAGTCACATCACAGGTTGATAAAGACGGCACCCTTTGTGATTTGACCTCAAGCGTGCGCGTGTGCAGTATCTGAGTGAGAGTTTATTTTTCCATGCACAGCCACAGGCCTGCTATAATCATGACGACGCAGCCCCTTTAAAGCCCATCTGTTCCAGCAAGCTTGCTTACCATTCATTTTGTGCCTCGTCGCCTAAGAGCAAACTTTTGATTAGAAATTACTTTTGATTGATTGATTGATCATGGAAGGAACCTTAACATTTCTTGTACATACATGTAAATGTTTGTCATAACAAACAAATCACGTTCATTTTTATTTCATTTCCAAATCAAAGTCAATGTGTACAGACTATTCCGAGAAAAATGGAAATGAAAAACAAAAAATAGTATGTCCAAAAGATGCTTACTCTAAATTGAATCCCCCAAAGAAAACCAGCTCCCCTGAAATGTGTCTGCTTCCACCTACATGTACATTAAACATGTAGCATTGCCAAAGGTGATCAAACAAAAATCGTACACACTTTTCAGCATGTAAACACATTGTCCTTAATTTTGATTGTTACAACTGCAATCAGCTGTTCCATATTTTTAGATATTCTGAATACAGTTTTGAAAGCATTTCAGAGGGAAATACTTTACAGAAAAATTGGTTCTAGTATTAAACTCATAAACAGTAAGCTTTCTGACTAGAACTAAACAAGAATGTTTTTTATCCTTACCAATCCTGTATAATAGCGCCTTTAACAATACTGGGTTCTTTTAAATGTGCATTACACAACACACAGGACCTACATCTTTACACCCCATCCGAAGTACAAAACAATTATTGTTAAGTGTCATGACCAGAACCAGAACCCACACACTGACAACACCAGAACTTGAGTTCGGTGGACCAGACTACTTGGCCTCCACATTCCACGAAATTTCAAGAGCGTTTTCAAGAAACCACTGAGTAATGCTTTTCGGGGATTCTGTGCATATTTGAATTGAGTCTTTGGGGACAGTTTCTCACACATCTGAACATGTCAGACTTTAAGATTTCTCAGGACGACCAGTCCTGGTATCACAGGCCTAGAATTTCATGAAAAAAAATTGGGAATCCAGATGGATTCTCGTCGGGGATGTTTGTGAAAACCCAAAGAATCCAGCATCTAATTTATGTTAACTTACCGTATGTTATAATTCCTGTTATATTGATTTGGCATAAATGCAGGGTTTCCCTAACTTTTTTTTTAACTCGCCAGTAAAACCTGTTGGCATGATTTTAACTGGTCCGCCGGGTTTTTGACTGGTCCGTCAAATTTTATTAAAAATTTCATACAATACTCTGAAAGTTTTGATCTTCACTACTTCAATTCAGTGAATTATGCAAAGTCAAACTAACTGCATCCAAACCATACTTTATTTTGTTGGATCATATTTTATGTATGTGAGCTTCTAGATTAAAAACCATCCTTTTTTTTTTTTTAATACAAATCAAGGAAGGCTACCTTAAATGTGCATTTTAAAAAGGTTACTCACAGAGACTTACTGTGGAATCCTCATCGTCTGTCGATTTTAACACAAACTGCAAACGCAGAATCCCCACAGCATCTGTAGAACAAGGCAAAAGAGAAAGAAAAAAGAACAATCTGCAGAGATCTGAAATCCTTCAACTGCAGATGAACTGTCTTGGCCATGACTTGTTTTTCAAATAAACACACATTTACAGAAATAGACATGAACTGTGCATTGAAGTTTTTTTCTTTCTTTTTCTTATTTGATATGTGTGCAGTGAATGGATAATAAACAGGTGACTTCCTCTGCATAGAATGCCGTTGGGCAAGGCCACCTTTCTGCAGTAAAAGACAGTTCCATTATAATGCATACAGTATCAAAGTGTCAATGGGAGCATGTAGTTTTAAAGGGCACCTAGGCCTAGGGCAAGACATGGGTACGAAATGGCCAAGACATGGATAAGAAAAGGCCAAAACATGATGGTCTCGGCTGTAACTTTCAATTCAGTTAAATTTATTTATTCATCATGTGAAAAGGCAGGCAATTTGTTTTTCATTGTACAACGGGAAAAACCATATAAACAATCTAGCGGCCTTTTCACACTATGCTCTAGTCATTTTCTGATATGCAAACCTTACCAGATAGTATCTCTATATTGCACCATTTCAAGTCCTACTTACATAAAAAAAAATTATATATAAAGATTATACAAGTTACACAACATTGATTACACTACAAGTAAAAAGAGCTCAATAAAAAGGCAAATAAAGTTAAAATAAACTTTTAATTTCATTTAGGTTTTATTGAGGACAAACAGGCCAAGGACTAAAACTATTTGGTTTACAATGATACAATTTATGTTCATTACTTTGGTAATTAAATAATATTAGTAAAAAGAAAAAAAAAGATAAGTCAAATCAAGAGTTAATCAAGGTTAATAGAAATATTAGGTTTACAATAGAACATAGAATTATGCAAAAGATGAAATAAAATAAAAAGGGAATTGCCGGAATCTTTTTTCCTTAAGGGTACCGCTAGCACAAAGAAAGCCTGACTTGACGATGCCAAGAGAGCCAAGAGAACAAAGATGCTCTTTATTGGATCGTCCGTTTTGTTTTCTCAACCGAGAAAATGGCAAATTCACACACAGTGAATTGCAAAACATCGGCCATTACCTAGGAGTAGTTCTAAACACAGAACCATGGCTCAATTGCCGGCTTACTCTGACTTAACCTCTGTTGAGCTGAAATACAATGAAAGAACCATGGTGGAAGCCTCTCGATGCCTCGTAATCCTCTTCTTGGAACAAAAGGACAAAGATCTGTAATTGGGGATTACACAAAAAAACACCTCTAAATAGCCAGAAAATGCCAATATATTCAAGACCTTTTTTTGTCCTTTGTGTGGTGAAATGAAGCATTAGACAGTGTGTATGTGGTCTGTACACACTCTGTAGTTGAATGACTGGGCGACCTTTGTTACAGTGGTCCAAAATTACATAATGGCGTCTGAACACGGTTCCGTTTCCAGGCAGGGGAAACATTTGCATGTATTCAGGTCATCCAGCACCAACTGGTTTTAAGGGAGACCTCCGGTGACAACTACTGCACTAACTACTGTACTGTATCAAACATGTATGTAAAAAAGTCCATTACTGCATGGACATGCATGTTTGAACTGTTTTTAATGTAAGAATGCAATGAGGCTTAAGGGCTTCAAAGTGCAATTTGGGGATTATGAGCTGCAGCAGGAATAAAACATTCAGACATCCAAATGTCTGGTTTCTTGAACATCAAGGAAACCCAGTCCTGATCCCTGTCAGCTTTGCCCTTGAGACAGTTTGTCAGGCTGCTCTAAATCATGTTCTTATTGAAGTGACACATTGTAGCAGAGCTTTTCATCTGTGACATTTTGACTTCTGTTTTAATGGGAAATGTGTCATGGAACAACATTTCTGTCGCGCCTTTCATCTTTAAAAAAGTACTTTACTGAATTGAAAACCAAAGAGGTATAATCTGAAATATCTGCTCATTAGCTGTACAAGACCTAGTATATTGTGCACTGGCTAATCCAGACGGGGTAACATCTTAAACACTAGAACATTTAAAGGGAACCTATACCCTAAATAAAAAACAATGTCCAGCAGTTCCTTTGTTACTCAAGTTTTATGTACTGCAGTTACCAGGTTTTAGGAAAGATTTTTTTTGAAATTTTTTGTTGAAATTATTTCTTAGTTTGTATTATGGGGAGAAGTTGACATCCTACACGACTTACAATACATGTAGTGTGAGGTAGTTGAACACAAAAGCACTGTTTAATTTGCAAGTACGATTCCTTCTGTGGAAAATGAGTCTTGGTTTGATTGAGTCTATCTCTGTGGCGTGTGAGGGGGAAATGTGAGGGTTGGAAACATTGCTTTTTGAGTACTTTGGGAATTTTGATTACTGAATTATCGGTTACTATCGTCTGTCTTCCTTGCAAATAACCTCTCTCTTGGTTGTGCACTGTATTTGGAATCACCTGTTTTGACTATCGTCATGTGCCCAGAGGAAGGACGTAACAAAAGTGTGATCGGCAAAAGGTCATGGGCGATTTCTGCCAAAAAATTGTGTTTCAAGAAAACTGAGTGTGAAAATTTGGTCGTTTTTCTGCTATTTGTAAGTCGTTCAGGAAAGTTAAATTCCTTATAGGTGTGGAAAAAACATGTCTTGTGTGTGATTCTAGCACCAAATATACAACAGTTAGGCTATGCCCTACATTTTTGTTCAAAAGAGCCATGTTATTGCTTGTGACCTTCTGCTGGGGCTAAACGTTGTAATGTTGTGTGCCCCGGAAAAAGGTTGTACAGCCTTACGACCTTCTTCTGGGCACACGGCGTTATATCAACAAATAAAGTCATGAAAGCCAGACCCAACCAAGCTCTGCATGATTTCAGGCCTATACAGTACACATGGTACATGCCAATATTATCAGAGTAGGAGGACAAGTTTGATTTTGTTGTCATGCTGTAGAGTTAACCTGACAGGTTCACAAAGGCTTCATTGTCAAAACTCTGACAGGTTCATTAACGCTTGAGTCGTTTATAATTCCCTAGTTCCAGTTTCCTATTGTCAAAACTACTACAGGTTAGTTAAGAACGCAATCTTTTCATTATTCCTTGTTCCAGTTGCTACAACACAGAAACCTACCTCGCCCAGCACTTAACCTCTTTGAGTCGGATTCATGCCACGTTCAAATTCATCATTGAGACCGAGACTAGCCGGCAGCAGTGTCTACTGGTGAGTTGAACTTTACAGATATATCGGTTAAAGTGAAATGTGTGCAATGTACGTAGAGGGCTCAATTTAGTCACTACCTCAGCCTGAAAACACTACGTTGTCGTCAAGAAAGCTGGGGGCTAGTCCTTGTTTCTTAAGGTAGCCCTGTGGGCTAATCAAAATGAGCTACTGTGCCTGCCACACTAATGGACACATATGAACCTTCAAGTTCAAGATAACTTTGGGGCTGTGACTGGGAGGGTGCACAAAAAAAAATATTTTCCCTTTTGTTTTGTTTTTGTATATTCCTTAGTTTAAACTGATTGTGCTTACCAAACAGTGAACAAAAAATTCTGACTAATAGGAAATTACAGGGTCGTCTTCAAGACATCATGTTTGTAACTAGGACAGACATTTTGTGTTGGGATCGACTAGAAAGTGGATAGAAAAAGTAATTAATGACTTGATTTACTCAAAAGTTTCCTCATTGACGCCCATAGCCCCCTTTTAATGGCTATCAGTCAAACCAAATTGGATTTTCAGGGTTACAAGACAGTATGAATGTCAGCTTGTAACATGGATAGACGTTTTGTTACGAACATAATATCTTCAAGATAATCCTCTTTACTTACTTGAATACTCAGACAGTTGTTTTGGCTTTTTCTGGAAACATTCAAAATAGGGATTTTATTATAAAAGGACTACATCTTTATGTAACACTTCACAGTAAACCACTTTCTCAAAACCAGACAGATTTTTTTTAAATATTTTTTTTCACTCCCATTCTTGAAAGAAATGTCACACAAAATGGGTCCATTAGTGTGGACAGACCTAAATATATACACCTTTGAAAGTATGATTTTTAAAGGTGCTGCGATCTGAGAGGCTAATCAAAAGTGACTCAGGCTAGTCAAACCCTCAGCTGACTAACCCAAAAGACGAGTCAAGTGAAAAAGTTAGTGCAAGGCCTGGTGTTCATGCAGTGCTCAAATTTTGGGGGGGGGGAACATCCACAAAATTGCAGGGCTTATAGCTTAACATGTTCACTGAAGCAGATGTTATTTTACAAGACCAGAATCAAAGTGAGTTTAACAAGCACTGAGACAAGATCTACATTGTGTCTCCATTTGTATTATATGTAAGTTTCCTTTGATACTTGAAAGAATTGAAAGATAAATCAAATTCGTAGTCAACATTTTACACAAAGATATTACACAATTGAGGAGGTATTATTACTCAAATGAAAATCACAAAACCACCAGTCTTGTCTGCTCGTGAGTTTACTGGCTCGATGCTGAAATCACTGCCCTTGGGCCTGCAGTCCCGCGTTAACTGCAAGCCCTGACCCCCAAAAAACATAAAGCCTGAAAAAAAAAAGACAATAAATAAATCATTTTGCAACTTTTGTGAAACAGAAACACACTGAACACACTTATTGGCAAGAAATTTGTGATGTATGAAGCTAAGAATAGAAGCTTAGTGTGATTTTTTCCCTGCCGTACAACAATGTACATGTACAAATGTATAGTGTATCAGTATTAATACAGTAGTTTTTATTATCCCTAGTGCACGGATTAGGGCCTATACCATAAAGTCCTTGAAAGTTGTTGGAAGTATCCAACTTCAGTTTGAAGTGGTATTCACTATCAAAAGAAGGGAGCAGCCTAACAACAGAAGCATTTTTTTGCAAGTTTTGTCCCATCATAAAAGTTTACCAATTTCACCCCGTAGATCTGTTCCCATCAACTACAGTGTACATGTACCTCTTCCTCAACTGGTGTACATTTGTACATTGGTACCGTGGGACAATGAACTATGTGTACATGAATGTACATGAATCTTTTTTTGGTCTGTCCAAAGTTTGGTGAGAGTTACAAATCTCCATTTCCAGGTTCACATCATAAGAGAGTGAGACATCAATCCAAGCTTTATTTGGCATGTTAGAGGATACAACAGTAGACAAGTCTGTCATTGTACAATGTACGACTGCTCAAATTGGTTTGAAGAAACCTACGTGTTATGCATTACAATGGGCATTACTGACGAGCAAATTCATCATCATTAAGAATCTATGGACTACTTGTACTTACATGTATTCTAAAAGCACTGTGAATTTTGTATATACTTTACAATATGACCACTCACTTGTCATTACAATTGCAGACCATCCGACCACAATCAAGTGATTCATAAACCCTAACCAGTAAACATCTTACACAGTGGTCATAGTTGTGATCGTTACCTAATCAAATTAATTTGAGTAAGCCTGTTTATTTTATTCATGATGGATACACCAAATGACTCGGTTCGGACTAAAACAGTGCAAAAAGTGTTTTTCTTGCTTTTAAAACATGAACGATTTAACATTTGCTTCCAATGTACACAGAGTAGATTATGTGGATTGTCTGGGAGAATGTGTTCAGATTTTGTGATGAGAGTAGTTTACCACCCCACAACAATAAAAATAAAAACATTTAAAACAGTGCTTGGCAGGCAGTTGGATATCAATTTGAAACGCCTTTTGTCTCAAAGCTTAACTCATGTCACCTTGGTTACAAACAGAGTGATCTTGTGCAGGCAAAAACTCTACTGGTCATAATAAGAATAATAATAGTAATAATAATAATAATAATAATAATAATAATAATAATAATAATAATGATAATAATAATAAGATTTGCTGCAGAAGGCAGCACTTTTGGGAACAGCTAGGACTCGCGAAAGACCCTCGAGATCTAAGGCTATGGGACGTAGCCCAACTCGAGGAGTTACCGGCACAGAGGAAAATGAGATCTTTCTTTTGCATGCTGTGATATCATGAAATAATAATAATAATAATAACAATAATAGCAGCATTAAGTATAGTGCCTTTTCCAGTGATAACAAAGCGCTTACAAGAAAAACAAATGAAAAACAACGAAAAAACAAATTCACAGAAAAAGTGAGTTTTAATGCATGAGGTATTGAGTTCCAGAGTTTAGGAGCAGTACATGAGAAATCATTTGATAAATCATAATTACCACATAAAATAACGAATAGTAAAAAAAAAAAGGATAAAAAAAAGCTGAACAAGTTTCTAGAAATGACCCTCAAAAGGTGATAACAATCCGAATGTGCAATCTTCATAAATTTTAAGATTTGATGTTTTTAACCATTGAGATGTATAGAAATTCTGCCTAAAGGCTCTGTGGCTGTTTTGTGAGCATGAGATGTCACAGGTAATGCTGTCTAGCCTTGGAGGCTTAGTTGCACAAACCTCTGAAACATTTCTAGACCTGGAAAGTTTCATTTTGTTAAAAAACATGTTGTGATTTCAACTTTTTTCGTCTCCTCCATTTTCCATAATGTACAAGAAGTATTAACAATCCAATAAATTATATGAATACACCAACTTAATAGAACTTTACTTCAAAGGTGCAGGCCTATCACATACATGTACAAAAATGCACTGTTCAGTGCTGTTGAATGTTTATCAATCGATTATAATCTTCCATGATTCAACATTCCCATACAATGTTAACATCGACAAAATGTAAACATTCACGAAGTGAAATGCACCAAAAAACAAACATTCAAAATGGCTAATTCATTTTGTTGTTAGGTGTGATGTTTGGAATCAAATGAAACATCTGTACAAACTTTGCTTTTGATCTCGTTGGTATTATCCTGTTGGATATTCAACAAACCAATCGATAAACCAATCTTTGATCAGCCTTTGACGCTGAGTATGAAGCCACATCTGGCAAAGGGTTTAGACATGTCTTGAATTTGTTAGGTACCTTTTTAACTACACTGTAGGCCTGTGTGCATGCATGCATGTAGCAGGGCTGCGTCAAAGGCAATGTGAACATTGTGTATCATACATTACAGTATTACAGTATAAATGTAAACTGAAATTTATCAAAACTTGCGCCAGGAGTTACAAAATCTGTTTTCCTTCACCTGGTTGAGAAAGACATGCCAATGAAAACTAATAACTTTATCAAACCAGTCTTTTACTCTTCCTGGTAACAATGACCTACTTCGACCAGCCCAGACATGTCATAGAGTGCCAGTCATTGAAATTGGTGCAAAAATATGTAGTCATCTTTTGCCTTGACAGTCGTCATCGTCAAGATCATGTGCAAATGTAGGTCGGATATCAACATGAGCAAGGAGGAGTGAAGGGTAGTGTCACCCTCATAACCTAATAATGCAAACCAACACCAGTACACACACACACACACACACATCATTACTCCATCATTACTAGTTTAATTGGGCTCGTTTTTTAAATCTCAAGCCTTCTGTTTTTTTTTGGTTTATTTTAGAATGATGCCTCAGCTTACAGAAGGAACACAGATGAGAAAAGAAACACACAATGTAAACTAAACCCCATGAAAGTGGGACAGGAGAAAACCTCCTTCCCCCCCAAAAAAAAAAAAAAAAAAAACTAAAACAAAACAAAGCACTAACAACATCAACAATAACAATAATAACAGCAAAAACTACAACAACAACCACCCAAAACTAAAAACCCGAAACACAAACAAACATATATATAATGCAGAATTTTCAATGTCCATGTTCAAAGCATGATATGTCTGCATTTCGAATTAAGCTACAAGTATTTATTCTAACATTTTTCCCTCATGAATTAAGCTACAAGTATTTATTCTAACATTTTTCCCTCATGAATTAAGCTACAAGTATTTATTCTAACATTTTTCCCTCATGAGTTAATGTATTACAAAAGTACAGTCTTGGGCCTTCAGATCTGACATAGCAACACTGAGTGCAGTGGGGTGACTCTTCATGAGTTTAATCCCAAGATTCCCCTGAAAGACTCGATAGCGATCGAATGTTTTCCTTTCAGATTAAAAAGCTAACCCTAGGAAGTTTTTCCAAATCTAAAATTTCAACTCATATCTGAGGGGCAGCAATGTTGGTTTCGAATACTGACACAAATGTGGTTCTGCTCTCTCCCCAATTGGGATACCTAGCCACATCATCCTCTCGCAGCTCTCTCTTTTTCATTTTCATCACAAGTGTGGAACGGGTTATTGCCACTCCAAAAGAGAACTGCACCTAGCAAGACCAGTTTTACATCTCCCCCTAGGCTGACTGAATATTTGACTTCTTTTTGTTTAGGTGTCGGTTGTAAGTTGAACTACATACCCAATAAGTACTGTATATGGCATGCTCTGTTTAGTATCTTTATTTGTGAGGTGTTTATGTCATGTATGTGCACACATGTACTGGTACCTGGGCCCAATTTCATAGAGCTGTTTAAGCAGAAAATATTGCTTAACAAGTTTCTGCTAAGCACATATAAGCAGGATACCAGTCACAGATTGTATGTATATATAAGCAGGATACCAGTCACAGATTGTATGTATATATTATGACATGGTATTTTGGATGGTAGCCTTATTCTGGTTAGCTTAACTTCATTGTGCTTAGCTCCATGTACTGTTTGTGCTTAAGCAGCAATATGAAATCGGGCTGTGGTTAGTACTGACAGATTATATGTTGAGAAATTTATACCTGTAAACATTACATACTTAAAACTATTGAATTGAAATGACAGTATCACCAACTACATGTATTGTAAGTGTATCCCTTTAAATTGATGGCACATTTGATATCTTCCTACTATGATGTCCACACTGAAAATAAAACTTGATCCTGTAACATCACTGAGCAAATAGTAGTGGCCTTACGTGTCGACCTAGGGGGATTTATCTGTAAAAATAAGGTAAGGGAGCCACGGTAACTGATACTTAGAAGCTATGGATAGGCTTATCTGCTCTTCTTGAAAGTAGGGCATTCAGATGCAGTCATTTTGAATGACCATGGCATTTTTATTTCAAGGGCCACTGGTGCCAGGACCAGTGCAGTAGTGAGGTCATGTCTACCTCTGTTGCGTCCCCGGCCAGTGTAGAAAAAGAACTGTGCCAAACCAGTGGATAACATGGCATTATGATGAACATGTTTTTTCCTTAATTTCATAAATTAATGGGGAATTTAGATGTACTGTGACGATACTCTATGGATATTAAAAAAATACATAATTTATAGTGAATATGCACATAACCTTGTAAAATCGCTTGCTGATTTTGCAGATTCAACTACATTTTTGTAAAACTGTAGATTAGAATTGTACTCTCTTCTAAAATCCTAACATTTTCTTTTGGCCAACTTTTTTTATTGACATGTGCAATGTTTGACTATTAATATTTTACCAGAAAATACAGTAATAATCATTTAGTATTATGAAGCACAATCCACCACAGCACTTAAATAAACTCTCGGTAATTAATTTTCATTCTTTAATGGGAAAACAATCAAATGTGTGGTTTTTTTTACTTGGCCAATTTCAGCCCCAAATTTCAAGTTTTTGGCCTTGAAACCTCATGTAGTTAGCCTTGAACTTAAGTGCAATGGTTTAATCAAGCATTTTGTTTTCCCTACACTTCAATCCAAGATGAGGTTCCATTTTACTCTTGGGTGGAGAGAAGCAATTTATGTCAATTTTGATTGTAATACATGTACGTTGACACTGTGTTCTCAGGCAAAGCTGCAGGTGAATGACTTTACTTTCAGAACACTGCTCTGATACACTTACATGCCCAGCCTATGCTAAAGCTTCAATAAAACGTTTCCCAAGTCGTATGCACTTTATAATGGTAACGTTGTTTTTCTTTAATTTGATATCAACATCAAGAAGTAACAGTAGTCTGTGTACAGTGCCCGTCACACACAATAAGCAACCGCTGGTTATGCGTACGATAGCAACAAGCTCATCCAATAAACAGATGTTTTTAAGATTCATTATAAAAATTCCTTCATTTCATTTCATCAAAATACCATCAGATCCGACACAAGTCCGATGCTATCGCATTAGACATTGGGGTTGACATTAACGGGAGTCGGGCAGATGTGATAAATTGTGTTAGCAGAAATTGACAAAACGTTTCCCAGTCGGCTGAGCAATCATCATCACCTGAACTTATGCAAATTGATCCTGGCACACAATATGGTCAATTCAAAATACCAGGGGGAAGGAAAAAAAATCAAACTGGAGGGAAAAAATATGTTTAGTGGGAAAACAGCTGAGTATGCTATTAAAAGTGCATTGGATTTAATCTGTATTTGATGATTTACAGTGAAAGGGATACAAGAACCAATTGATTCTGTAGGCACACGGTACAGGTCTTGCCTTCTTTTAACACTGATGGAGAGATTTCAGCTCAAAATTGATAGTGAAAGCCAAAGGTGGGAAAGGTCATAAACACATAGTACAAAGTACATGTTTGTATTACGCAGCCACATGTGATGTGTTTCCAAGTGTATTATGTAAAAGTTGCTCATGAATTACAGGTCTGCATGTTTACATGTAATGTACCCAAACACACAAGTGGAGATTTGAACTTAATATCTTTCATAAAGGATGTCTGTTTAACAACCGCCCGTGTGATTTCCGCAACACAATGAAATACTTCAATAAGCAATTGGCTTGTTGCAAAAACACACATTATTCATTCTAAGTTGGAATTGCTCTATTTCCACCAGCCATTACGCCTCAGGGCTGATATCCTCCCCTCTTCATCATCCCATCCTCCCAGTCGCCAACCATGCTCCCCAACTACCCAGTAGGAGAATCACTTAATGCACTTCGTCTCAAAACAAACGACACAGAGTGGCTGGGGCATTTAGTGCGATATCTCCCACCTGCCTAAATATTACGAGTTGACGACTGATGGATTTATACCCGTGGAACCATAAAAAAAGGAGTACGGGGCGTGTATGTGGCATTTTGCCCCATGATTGATCTAAAAGTTGGGCCTTGTTTGACATGATGTAAGTCAATATGGTTGTAGAGATGCAGGCGTTTACGTTCGGTGGATCTTGTTTCTTATTGATGAGTGATATCACTAACGAGGGACCAAGAGGCTTTTTTGTGCAGTGTTTGTCTTGATACAACCATAATATGACTCTTTCATTCAGCCAAACATGCCTTCCCCCCCCCTTTCCATCTGCATTTAGGGACCCATGTTTTTACAAAGAGCAGATATCTTGTTTACGCGTGTGATGTGGGTATATGTAAGGCATAGATGTAATCATTAATTCTTGATGAAGCAATGTCACACTAGTGATAGATCTTCATTAAAGGTAATCAATCTTTCGTTTTTGTTTTCCTGCATTCAAACAGAGGCACAATGTACATCACAAGACTAATCCCTGATTGATTTTTCCAACGGGCAGCTTAAACCATATTTTGTTGTTTTCACTAAAACGGGTTCATCACCTAAAATCAAGCAAATACAAAATTAAAAAAAATATGTATGAAAATAATAATAATGAAATAAATCACAGGTTGCTTGGATGGTGTGTTTAGTGAAAACTAGAGAATGGATATGAATTTACTCTCCCCCCCAAAAAACAACAACGAAATAATGATGTACAAGTAGTATCCATTTAAAGTTTTGAGGTGCTCTTAAATTTGTTTGGTTACTGTTTTACATTGACTTGCATCCTATCATTTTCAGCAATTATGCGTTGTAAGCAGAACACTATTGAAAGTACACTCACATGGCATGCAGTTATAGGTCAACTATCACAACAACATGTATATTTTTACCTATCCCTTTTCAGCGTTTCAATTTAGAACAGGGGTAGTTTGTTATCTGATGCCTCGGTGCCACTCATGGGGGATACATTTACTTTGAGTAAATGAACAATCCCAACGCTTAACCAAATACTTGCTCATGAAACGGTTGATGCGTTCGGGCAGCAACGCTAGAATCAAGGGATGGCTGACCGATAAAATCAAGCTACCGTTGGACTATACACTTTGTATTTGGATAGGAGTTCAAGTCCTATTGATCGCGGAAAAAAAAAAAAAAAAAACGACAGAAAAATACTAAAATCTTGCGGATACTCCAAGTTCTGTTTGACATTGCCTTGCCCTCAAAATGCCTCCCTCTCCCTGCACTTTCCTCTAGGCCAGCATATTTAGTGGTCAACTTGGCAAGGCTGAGGATCTGAAGTGCTGGAATTATTAACCATTTGACACCGGATGATGTGAATACATGCAATCGTTTCCCCTGCCTGGAAATGGAAGCCGTGTAAAAATGCCATTATGTAATTTTGGACCACCGTAACAAAGGTCTCCCGATCATTCAACTGCGGAGCGCGCACAGACCAGACACATGCCACTTTGTTTCACCCAAGGACAAAAAAGTCTTGAAAATATTGGCATTTTGTGGCCATTAAGAGGTGATTTTTGTGTAATCCCCAATTATAGACCTTTGTCCTTTTGTTCCAAGAAGGGGATTACGAGGCATCGAGAGGCTTCCACCATTGTTCATTCATTGTATTTCGGCTCAATGGAGGTAAGTCAGAGTGAGCCGGCAATCGAGCCATGGTACCGTGTTTAGTTCCACTCCTATGCCGTAGGTAACGGCCAATGTTTTGCAATTCACGGTGTGTGAATCTGACATTTTCTCGGCCGAGAAACAAAACAGACGATCCAACAAAGAGAATCTTTCTTCTCCTGGCATTTTCAAGGATTCAGGGTTTCTTTGTGCCAGTGGTACCCTAAAAAAACACAAGATTCCGGCAATTCTGCCAAAAGAATCCTGCTAGTGGGACAGGAAAAAAAAAAAAACAGAATCCCGGCGGCAACTGGTTAATTAGGCCAATTAAAAAGATGTACTTCACCTTTAGACAAGATACAATACAAATAGGTATATCGTGTATATGAGGCCTTTTTAAACTATCAGCGTTTGATCTGTGTCGAATCAGCTTGTGGGTTATACATGTAACGTTCGACCCATGTATTGTGCGATTGTTTCGCACTGCCAGGGTCCTCCATGGATCCGAGTGGAAAACTCCCATACAGCATTGCACCACGATGTGTCTGCTGCATGCTGGATGGCCCCACACACTCAACACCAATTGGGAAATGAGCATCGGTGTGTTCACACTCCGGCTTTTGACACGTGTTGAAATTTTCGGTACAGATCAAGAGCTCTCAACCCACCTCCCGACCAGGGTAGGTTTGAACGCGGATCAAGCGCTCTACACGGGTCAACGCCGGATTGAAAAGTTGTAGTGTGAAAAGTTCAATCAAACTTACACGGATCGGACCCGTGTCCAACGGGGAGATTTTTGGTAGTATGAAAAGGCTTGTAATGTACCTGTGTATGCAGTTGGGAGGCGCACCTCCATGACCTGACTCATTTATTTCAAGAATACAGTTTGGCAGCAAATACTTGCCGTAAAGAAAACATAAATGTCCTGTGTTTAAATGTTATGCTACTTGGGTTGAAATAAGTGTACCCACTCTGAAGCTATGTCATCTCTTCTAGACTTGATCTATGCAGCTGAGGTTTCTTACATACATGTATACTTCTTAATCTGTCAGTTGTGGCCGTGACACCAATTAGATTCACCACAGTCTAACCCTGTGCTGCTAATAGCTGATTGATCTTCTTGGTAATAATACAAGCGAGCCTCTTACCGCCCCCTACATGTTTTTAATTACATTATGCGCTCAGCAGATTCAGCCAACTGTAACACTGTACCCTTACGTCTCAGTTGATTGTTTTGATTAATTATTACCTTAATCACGTTCTTTGATTTATGATAATTAAGAGTCACTCCCTCATCAATGAACAATATGGTAACCTTTTATTCGGAGCTTGTACGAAGCATCTGCTTGCATCTCAACAGAGTAATATAACACTGGTTTTGGAAGAAAGAATTCATTTTACTTCAATAAGTTTTCAATAAACAGTGGGGAAAACAAATCTGTGAAAAAAATCTTCCAGACAAGTGGTCATGTTTTCATGAAAACAGTGAAGAAATTATTGTATAATAAGTGATAATAACTCATAAACTAGTAAACTTCTGGGTGGGGGTCTATTGAAGATGAGCAGAGTATACTATTTGAAACGTCCAGACCACACCGGCTCTTTTCAGAGCCACCACTCCTCCCAAAAGAGAATTATTCATAGTTGTACCCGCAAGTTTATTAGTTGTAGTCACTTATTATCTGTCACACAATGCAAAGTTACTTCCTCTTAATTTAAGTAGTCCCACATTCTTTCCTTTAAATGAAGATCTCCATTCTTACTCTACTAGACAACAAAACCTTATTCATTTACCCGGTTCTTGTAGAGTGGATGTTGTATCTGCTAGTTATAGATATATTTTGCCTAAAATTTTTAATTCTCTACCCCTGAATATTAAAAACTTTGTTAATTTTTCTAGAATTGCCTTTGTGAAACATCTCAAGGAATTTTATTTGTCTAAATATGCGAATTTTGAGTGTACGAAACTTAATTGTTTTTCATGTCTTCAAACAGCGAGGCAGTAATTGGTGTGTAGAGATTTATTATCATCAGATTGTGCTCAAGGTGTACTTTTCCAGACCTATAGTTTTTACTTTTTTATTGAAATATTGTGTGACCATACGGTGATTGTTGACAGCAGTTTTGGGTGCACCGATTATAGAAGGCTAGTCCTTCTCTGGATGTCACCCCCATTCATACTTTAATTGTGTACTAGTTATTCAAGGTTATGTTTTTTTTAACTTGTATTGCACCATGTTTGGGTTTTACCAAACGGTGTTTATGTATGTACATGTGTGAATGGAAATAAACAAACAAACAAACAAACAAACAAGCTTCAAATATCACTTAAATGGTTTTATGGTTTTTTTTCAGGGATTTTTTGCATTATACCATACTTATTGTGACCAATCTTTTTAATAAAAAGCCAGGTCAATAACACTAACTAAAAGGGACACATTGCCTTTAAAGCTTTTAAAATGTTGCTGTTTGGACTTGCCCCTTGATCCTTTTTAATAGTTGTTTGTGCAATAAAACACCCACAGTGTGTTGTAAGTAGTGTGTAGTGTTAAAAAAAAACATGATTTGCCTCTGGAAATACATCCAGTGGAACCACACTCTAAATAGAAACATACGATCCACCACTGTGGTGTCAACAATTTGGTTCTTCAAAAAGGCAGACCCTGTTCTGTCACAAAATTAAACAAAAATCACACAATTTCAAGGGATATTTATGCCAATTATCATATTCTACTTTTAAAATATCTATCCAACCATATTCATTTTGTAAAGACAAGAAACATTTTAGCCAAAAAGTGCCCTATCCGAAAGCAATGTGTTCCTTTTAAAGTGACACCAATTCAAAAGCAAACATTTATGACAAGATGGTTAGCAGGAATACCACATTTTAAATCAAGCTTTCTGATTAAAATCAGTAATTCATTTGAGTGGTTTTTTTTCGTTTTCTCTTTTTTCTATTAATTGAAATAACCAACCCCACTATCACAGATTTCATTTGTTTGTTTCCAACCCGATTGTGACTCTTACAGCTATGGTTACTGAGTACAGACACCCTGTTACTTACCAGCGATGCTCTCCCACTCGGCCGGCTCGGCAGCCATTTCCATGGTGATCAATATCTTCCATGCTGCAGTCCATCACTTACAGCAGGCAGGGACAAGTGTTGCTGCACCCCTCAGCAAATAGTCAAGATGCACAACATGAACACTCATAAGATTGTCAAGGTACTCTACCAGACGTTATGGGATGAAGAGTGGAAAAGGTACAAGTATGATCAGATATTTAGTTAAGTAAAAGTCAGGCCTGTGATTCATTATCAGTGCTCTTCCTGGTTTCAAGATTTTACATTGATCTCCATGTACCTTCAAAAGGTTAAGCTGCATTACAGATAAGAAAGACATAGCCCTTGTTATTATTACTATATATTTCTGGTAATGAAACCAATGATGCCTCATAAGTGAACTTAATCACTGTAGCTCTCAAGCCTGAGGAAACCTGTAAATAAGGGTGCATTTATAAGATTCCATTTATAGTGATGTAGAGAATCTGTAAACCTCTAAAATGTAATCGTGTAGACACAGGTTAGTCATGGTGGTTTTTACAAAATGTACCTCCGCGGCTATGCCCACATGCGCACATGACGTGACAATAGGGCATCAGCCGCGCATATGTACCAATCAGCATGGAGGATTCACAGTGCGTGTGCGTCTACGCGAGCGTGCGGCGGCCACAGCTGTGGTGGTGTAAACCACCATGGACGAGCTTCTCGGAATAGTGTGTGCTCAGAGAGCTTCATCTCCAGACCAAGAGGAAACCGATGCCCATTTCTTAGGACTTGTCACATTTGTACAATCACACAAGGTTTTGCTTTTAATGTAGCATAGCATCTCACAGTGTACTGAAGCTCTTGACATGGTATTCCCTCAGGCCTAATGCTTCCGAGGCAATGGAGGCAAATTGCCTCCAAGCCCTCTATGCCCCAAGTCATTGCCTTGGTGCTCCTTCAAATGTGCCGGTACAAATGTCCAATACCCTTTCAGAGGTTTGCCTTTATCAAAGGAAAAAATGCCCTGCCCAGCGTAGCAAGAACAAACTGTCAGACAGGAGCCCTGTACATGTGAAACAAAACCAAATAATACAAGATAACTAAAAGGAACTAGTTGGGTAATGTACTCGTATGTAAGCAAGGTTTGAGAAACGGTTTAAAGACAATGTAAGACTTTTGATGTGGTTTGGCTTAGTATTCCTCCCAGAGTTTAAACCTGTAGACATGGTCATTGTACATTAGGCCTATTAGTTATCACACAAGCACGAGTGGAATATGAAAAAGTATAGCGCTTCTGCGTCCCATATCCAACGAGGCGGCTGGCCGAGTTGGATATGGGGTGCAGACTGGCTATATTTTCCATACTCTACGAGCGCACTTGTGATAAGGAATTTATCTTCAAATGCCCCACTTCTGAATTTGCAGTGAATTTACAATAAATGCTGAAGATGGGAGTTAAAACAGCGCGTATAAAAACAGGGCGTTAGAGAACGGGGTGTGATATTGGCATGATGGGCCGTACAATATGACTATGTATCGCACTCTTGTTGCTATGGATCGACTAATCAGAATGGAGGATTTAAGTTTGCTTGAAGATAAAATTCTAAATGTACACACATGAGTATATAGACGTATCATATTATGTAGTCCGATCTTTAATGACAACGAATGATACAGGCACAATGACCCCCCATGTAGGCAATCATGATCATGGCGGGTGTCACTTTACAGTTCAAATTTGAGAAGATCCTGACGATGCTGGAATTCATGTGTGTAATTGCGGACAAGTTTTAGAATGACACTTGCCCCCTGCTGTTAAAGCTAATGGAAGTTGTTCTTCAAGTGTTGGACTTCGCTGTGAGATTTCAGCCGCGTAAAAATGCATGTAGTAATTATAATGGAATGGATATATAGCCTGGTGAGGAAAATGGGCAGGGACCACTTTCAAGATAAATAGGCGGTGTTCCATTAGTGGTTAAGGTAAAAAGGAGATGATTAAAACCAACATCCCACTGTTTTCAATTACTGGACATTCAATAGAGGTTTAGACTTAACCAATGGCATGAATGAGGATTTACATTTGTACACTGTAAATGTACAATGTGTATTAAGTAATGGTTTATTGACCAAAGAAATTTTGAGAGAGGGATTATTATCAAACAATAGATGTACTTCTACATACACAGTACCCCTTCTGCTAAGTTCTACCAGTAAAGTACCCCTTCTGTTGACTTCTACATGATCAGTACCCTCTTCTTTTGACTTCTACAGTACATGTACGTGTTTAGTACCCTCTTCTGTCATGTCTGTTGACTTCTGTATACTGTACCCATTCTGTTGTCTTCTACATATACAGTACACCTTCTGCTATTAAGTTCTACCTATAAAGTACCCCTTCTGTTGACTTAAAAGTACTCTTCTGTTGACTTCTACATAGTATGTACCCCTTGTGTTGTTTTTGAAAATCTTAATCAGATGTACTTCTTAATGCAAAGCCAAATCATAAAGATATTGGTGTGGAGGTGATACAAAATGCATGTTCATGTAATTGGTAAAGAACAATTAATCCTTGTAGTTAAAGGCAGCATAAGACTGGTTGGATTTTTTCAGAAAAAGAAACCATTGACCATTGATGATAACTGGAATGCCCACTTGGTATAATGTTGGCACTGAGACACACTTGTAACTCATCCTGAGAAAAGTCCCCCCCCCCCCCCCAGTTTGATTTCAGTGAAGCGGTGAGAAAGAATGTGCTTGAGATTGCTTTATTCAAGACGTGACAATATTTCTATGACATTTTCCATGCATGCAACCTTTCAGCTGACCAGCTGAATTCCTCTATTTTTTTTTTAATAACAAAAACAGTGCCTTAGAAGATTGAAAAACACTGAACAAAGTTTTCTGTGCTTGAACATTTCCTCTTTCTTATTGCACATACACAGAATATTGCATGTCTGTTTCTCACAGTTCATGGAAAATGATGTGCCGTCCGATTACAGACAAAGTGCAGGATTAGTCATTTTAGGGGGGGGGGGGGAAATAAGTAGTTTCACTGAGGATTCTTACAGATCATAAAGTTCCTATAAGTGCCAAATCCAGTGGAGGAACATTCTGCATGAAAGACTGTCCAAGTATAAAAAAAAAATATCGTTTGAAGACCTCCAGAATCACTGTTGCTTACTTTGATTGTCTCAATTGTAAATGGGTGTATGAACATGCACAAAATCCCAGACGAAAAGGAAAATATGTTTGTGTTGCTAACTTTAATAATGTGGCCAGTAAATTTGATGAAATTGTCATAGGTTGGTCGTACGGTGTGTTCTTTCAAAAGTGAAAAGATGGGATTAATTGAATTCCTCCACAAATGATGTACATTTACTTTCTCTTTGAGCAAAACACATAAGTCATTGCACATGCCTGGTACTTCACAAAGGCAATGGAGGCAATCGCCTCAATACCCGCCAGCCATTGCCTTGGTGCCCTTCGCAATGTTCCTTCGGAACTTCAAATTTCTGTCATTGAGGTGCCCTTCACTGGGAATAAACTTCCTTGCCCATACAACAGCGAAGGATCGAGCCTGTACTCGTTTACCAAACTGTCACCATTCATTTCGTAAGTGCTCACCTTAAATTTGGTGAAATTAAAATACTAACAGGCCACAATTCCCACTGGTGTAATTCAATTCCAAATATAATATATTTAATTATTATTGTATCAACAAGAAAATAATCAGTAATTGTATCGAATACCATAACGATCCGAAAAAGGAAATAGATACATATGTAAACAAGGTTTGACCTTTTTGTTGCCACTGAAATGTAATTTGTGAGGTGGTCAGGTTACATATAAGTAGGTTGCCCAAGGCAACAACATGATTATTTGGGATCAGATGGATAACTTGTTTGAATTAAATACATGTGTCCGAAGGTGCCGTCAACTGTAAACAAATAAATGTAGCAAAAGAAATATTCTTTTCCAATAACCGATGTCATTAATCACTAAGTTTTTGTTCCATTGGACTTGTAATAGTCTGACTATTGCTCTCTCAATGTGAGAGATTGCTGTAGTTTATCATTGGTGACTTGATCTCCGGAAGTTTTGGATGTGTGGTGTATTCCAGTTCACTTGAGGCCGTTATCACCCGTGTGTTAAATCTTGGATTCCCCAAGGGTTACTGCATAGTGCGCATTTTAGGAAATGCGTATGTGGTAAATCGCGCACCTTATCTTTACTGATAGTTTGACACACCCAAATGGTCTTGTGTGTGGTATTGATGTTAATAATAATGATGAACATTTATGAAGTGCCTGTCTCCACCAGAGATGGGTGCTCATGGCACTGATTCTCAATGTTTTTTATGAAAGGTATACATAGTTATCAATATGAGACTTATTTCATGTAGCACCTTGTAAAGTTTTACAATGTGACTGTATTGCGATCTGCAGCCAACCATGCCAGAAGACAGTGGGGGCAAACCCCTTCTCTTAACAATAAGTGTACTGGGGTCTTATTTACATTCATTACACAGGACTTATGGCTTTACGGCCCATCCAAGGGACAAAGCAGTAACGATTAAAGTGTCTTACTTAAAGGACACAAGTGTCAAGACCTGGACTTGAACCTACACTCTGCTGATCAGAAACACCAGAGCTTGAGTTAGGTGCGTTCGACCACTCGGCCATGATGCGCGAGTCAAGTCAGCGCATACACTGCTAATGTTCCTGTTCATTGAGCCTCAAATATTCCTAAAACCATCTCAACTCGATCCTTAGGCATAGGCTTATGAGCTGGGGGGTCAGGGGGGCATTTTGCCCCCCTGACCCCCACCACCCCCAAGTTCGGGCAAAACAGTGGAGAAAATTTGGGCAAAGCCAGAAGAAAACAATTTGAAAAGACTTTCTATTAGAAATCGGTAGTTGTGTATTTTATCTATGCAAAGTTTCAGGGATAATTAACCCCTCTGCCCCCTACCATTAACCAAAGTGTCCCCATACGCCTATGTCCTTAGGGTTATGCTGCACCAACAACTTGAATGGTTTCACAGGGTTGCTTAATTGTCTCATCGATAATCTCTACACTCACAGTTACTCCGGGATGGTGAAAAGCAATTAGTAAGTTACATGTAAGTGTGTCGCTCAGGGGGCACAACTGCCTTGAGTGTTTCTAAAAACCATTTCAACTCCATAGGAGTATGCAGCACTGGCAACAAACAAGTTGCACGGGTTGCATATCATTCCCACACAACAATCAAGGCAGAGATTGCACCTTGGCTGTGTGTACTGTATAATGTTATGATTCTCTGGTCAAGCTGTTTGCAAACCGTTGGTTTGAATCCCTGCCTTCCTCTGGCTCGTGGGGGGGGGGGGGGGGCATTTATACATATGTTTGACGAGACACTCCACCACATTTGCTTTGTCTTTGGGACAGGGAATTTTAAAGCAAGTACTTGAACCAAGGTAGGGCACCTCCATGGACTATGTAAAAGTACCTATAGGGCTGAAGAGTTATGTAGGTGTTTCTGGTTTACTTGGCAAGCAGTTGCTCTTGGGCATCATTGAAAAACAGTGCACCACTCATGAATGCTGTATCGATAACTTATTTATTGTCCTCCCCTACAAGTAAGTGAGTTGAGAGAAGTGGATATTCTCTATGGACAAGCTTCCATTTAGAGTTGTCTGTCGACATGTACATGCAGTTCCTTCGAGCGTATGATAATACATTTTGAGCCTACCCTTGAGTTTAGAATGTTCGTATCAACATCGCCATCATACACAGACGCATCATCCTCTCCACCATAAAAACATTTTAGTAAGACATTTATTAAAGCAGTCTTCAAGGATGCTTTTACTTCTAAATTGTTTTCTGCTGACCCTTGGAATGCATTTAAACAGTGGATATTTTAAGACTAAGACATTGCATGTAGCAGGCATGTACGTGTGACATACAGTATATGACTTTTTCGATACTTTCATCTATTTGGCAATTGTTTGGCTTTTTTGTTCAGAAAAAAGTGCCTTATGTACTGTATTAGTGGTTACTTGTTCATGATGAAAGGAGAGAAGGTTCAACAAAATTGTTTGTTTCAGAACATAGATCGGATTTGAAACTTTGCACGGTGGAGAAACAATCTAGTAAGGTTTGTAGTAACACCATGTACATGAGTAGGATTTGAAACTTTGCATGGGGATATACAATCTAGTAAGGTTTGCAGTAACACCGTGTACATGAGTATGATTTGAAACTTTGCATGGTGGAGATACAATCTAGTAAGGTTTGCAGTAACACCATGTACATGAGTAGGATTTGAAACTTTGCATGGTGGAGATACAATCTAGTAAGGTTTGCGGTAACTCTGTGTTCATGAGTAGGATTTGATACTTTGCATGGTAGATATACAACCTGCAGTTGTATTGTTTGCAGGAGCACCATGTCCATGAAAAATAAAAAATATAAACAGTGATGTAAGAGCCACCACAACTCATGGGAGCCTTTTCACATACAAAATAGTAGTTTTCAGCATGTACATTGTACCAGTACAGTCAGTTTTTCTGATGAAGAGTCTATTCATTTCAACAAGGTAGCACTTTCACAAGTCAGTCGTGTCAGCTGTCTGAACAGAAATTGTAGGCACACCATTAGAGTCCAGCATAATCCAATGACGTTTTGTTTCTGCCTGTAATCTGCTCGCTGAACATTAATCAGATTAGTTTGTTCAAAGTGACCTCCTTCTGGAAATCAGAGAGATCAACAAACTTTACAAGTCAAGATTCTTGACAGTAAACTGTGCGTCTGTACAAATTACAATGGATATGTATGCCCGTGCATTATGACAGTACATAAATGAATCCAGACAACCCATTGTTAAGTGTGTCCCTGGTGGTGTCATGTATGCATAACTAGAAAGTATGGTTATTAATGCCAGAGAATTATACTTGTAGTATGAACAGGGAATTGCCACTGTTGATTTTCAGAGTTACAGTGACACATTTCTGTGACACCTCAGACTTACCGTACTTCAGAAGATTTGCTCAATCCTTAGATTATGCACTTTCTTTTCATCAACAAAGTGCAGGCCTGATTGCTTCATTCCTAAAAGGTCAAGGGCAACAAGGCATTTTCTTCTTGATGAGAAAATTGTAAATTTCTTTTGGAACATTACAAGGGCACCAAGGCAATGACCAGGGGCAACGGAGGCATTTGCCTCCATTGCCTCTTTGAAGTATCAGCCCTGAAAGAGTTTGCAAACATTACTTCCTAAATAAGAATCTCCATTCTTTTCATTTACGTTTCTTTTTGGTAATGTTTCACAGTGTGTACCAACAGTGGAGCAAAGATCTATCTATACAAACGGTACCCTTGCCCAAGACTACCTGTTTGGAGTTAATGATGCTATTGGCGAAGAGCAACCAGCACACGCCCGCCTCATTAAGACAGATGAATGGCTTTAAGGTAAGAGTCTCTTAATCCTTTGTGTTTCTTATTATACATATAAGTCCGAAGTTCTCAATACATGTATCTTGAGTTTCCGTGGGTGTTATTTATTGTCAAATTTTCAAAAGTGACCTGCACTGGTGTCCTGAAACCTGTCCAGAAAACAATGTTTAAGATTTGGGAGGAAAGCCTTCCTTGCGAAAAAAACACATGTTGTTACCTTGCCCAAGGTAGGATGTGAACTATGGTTCATGGAGGTGAAAGACAGGGGAAAGTACCACTGCAGTGGTACTTGTACCAACCTGATGGAAAGAAAAGAGAGTGCCTCTTTCCAAAAGTCATAACACGCATTTCTTATAATTATAGTGCTTTATTACACCCGCAGGCTCTTGTGTTTTTTACTACAAGGTATATATGCAGCTGTGTTTGAAATACAAGACCCATTCATTTGTATAGCACCATGTAACGTTTTACAAGATGCTGTGGCGCAATCTGCAGCCAAACCAAACCAGAAAACACCGGGGCAAACCCCTTCACTTAACGATAAGTGTGCTGAGTTCTTTTACGTGGTTACACAACACACAAGACCTACAGCTTTACGTCCCATCCTAAGAAACTCATCAAACAGTGTTGGTGTGTATGGAGCTCTGGAAGTGACATCAGACTTGTTGAGATCCCATGATAATTTTCTCGGGAGGACGGGATCTTGAATGGAAATTATGTGATTCCCAAGACAATTTTTAATGAAGCCTTATTTCGACTTTCTTAGATCATTTGTAACAGGATGACAACATCTTAAAACAAGTATTGGATTTCATCATCCTAAGATAACGTATATCAGAAAGTCAAAATCTTGCTGATAGGTTGCCCTCATCTCTAGATATTTATCTTGGAGGGATGATGACATGTTTTTCTTTCGGATGTCGACATCCCTAGAACTAATTTATCCTGAGATGACAACATGTGAAGCTGTATGACGTCGTCATTATAGGATAACTATCCCATGGTCTCAACAAGTCCTTTGGATGGCACTTCCAGAGCTCCGTAGGTTCTTGCTAGCGCTTTTAGTCTCATTATGTTCCATTGCGGTATTGACTCCTAAAGAAGGTTGGTACAGTTGTGAAGGCGTTTTTAACCCTCACGGATAAGCACTTGTGCAATTCTTTCAAAGGCTCTACATTTGATTAGCAAATCAAGTTTATTTGTAAACCCCACAAATGGCGCGTTGACAGCCGAAATAGGGTAACACTGCAAAATAAGAGCAGGGTTTCATTAGAAACCTTTTCGGCACAACTGTTGCAGCTGTGATGAGAAATCAACAAAATCAAAATCCAAACCCAACGACTGATCCATGTGACATGGACAACGGAGCCCGTGGATTGTTATCCCTAGTAGGACGGTGTTTAGTACGGTGTTTGATGTCAAATCTTGAAGTCCACCTCATGAAGTTGCCAATAGTCATCAAACAGACGTCGGGTGAGACGGTCCTGCTTTTGCACTATAAGGCAGCGGGTTTCTGCGCCTCTCCGTGACTATCTTGCATTCCAGACACTGCAATTACCGATCCTTATCAGACATCTTTAGTCTGATGTAGATAGCTGTGTGGCCGAAGCCTTCATCGAGGAAGTTATTAGAAAGCGTTACAATGTCCGCCCTGAAAGCCCCCATGGTATGGCTAGTAACACCTGCGGACTGTCCGTTGGCGCGAAAACACATTTATCTTCGCACGATTTATATCGGCTGCTACATGGGGGTTCTTCCTATCAAAAAAACGCTTGTCTCTTTCAACTACACGGCTGGTACTGCTCTGGTGAAAGTCCGAATCTAAAAGTTGTCATTTTAAACCCACGAGGTCCATGACTTTGTAATCACTGGTGGTCGCCGGAACCAATGTTACATCATTATTGTTGAAACTTTTTTTTTTACAAAATTGCGTAAGATTCAATCACTTGTAAACTCAGAAACTTTGTACGGTTAAATTACAACCCAACGAGCTTTGTGGTAGTACCGGGTACCACAGGGACATCTCCAAAAAGTTGCCGTACCTTTAGAAAATAGCATGTAACAACTTAACCCCTTTTGTCTGAGAGTCAGGAGCTTTTCCATATCATCTGAACTATAGATTGTGTGGAACTTCCCGCGGGAGAACTTACACAAAAGCCGAATGGCCAAGTCAAATTAAGTGACATTAAAAACACATAGATCACGTTATGTATGCTGTTATATGGAATGCCCGAGGTTTGCTTGTTATTTTCTAATAGTATACAAGATGCAATCGACTATAGCATTGGTGAATTCAAGTCAGAAAAATGAATGTAAAGTTCGTTGAAAGTGAGGAGATGCCAGTAACCGTTATCAATTGGTGCCACGCCGTGAAGATGACTTTAAAATCACAGCATGATACAATATCGTACGAAGCTCCACCACAGTACATCTGCACCCTAAATTGCACAGAGTTCGTCACAAATACTTGCAGTAAACATTTTAAATGCAATGTCTGCGAGTGCCTCCAAAGTTTGCAGCGGGGAAGTTACAACTTTGGATATCAGCCATGGTTTGAATACAAATTCGGTTGGACAGATTTAAGAAATAGGGTGGTTAAAACACGCAGAAGAGAATAAATGACGGACAGAGGAGGAGGGTGCCCTAATTCAAAACATGGTATCTAAGACACCCATCAATCTGCATAGATATCAAAATGCACTGATCAATGTATGCGTACATCCCCTTTAAGTATAGTATTATTTAAGTATAAGGCATTCAGGCGCGGTTAATTAGAGTAGGTATCTCGTTCCAAGACACATCGGTTATCAGGATGTTTTCATACAAGGAATCTTCGCTCCGTCTACCGATACTTGTTTGGACTGGCCGGCAGCCTGGCAGGTCCCCCCTACAGAGGCGCCTAACCCACCCTTCTCGCGTTCCCATTCTTCAAACGCTATCTCGCCCTTAGTGCTGGTTGCAAGTGCGTCATGAGGGGGGAAAAAACACACAAGTTGCTAACTTGGCCCTAAGTTGGTAAAGTCACGCACAGCGCCTTACCTAATAAGGATATCAAGGATGTCACTTTGAGTCCCATTTTTTGAATGTACCAAATTGTGTGTTTTGCTGAACTAGCATTTTCCGGCTTTGTGGAAAGTGTGCCATTGCGTGTAAATGAAGTAATCAGTCAGGTTAAGAAATGCATCCTACTTGAGCTCATCTTGGTTCACGTAATACTTATTCCATATAAGACTATTTATATTTTTCTGTGCAAAATATTAATACTATACCGTAAATATTTTACCCCGAGATTGATGGGAGGTATTTGCATCAATTTGTGTTCTACGACAGTACTTAGTATCAAAAGCAAGTAATGCCCAACTGTATATACATGTATATCCCGGCATCAGTCACTGTGAGAAATGCGGATTATAGAATGTAAAATAAATCTTAGATGCTGTTGGTTTTGTTTCTTCAAGGACGTGAATTTTCTGAGACGTAGGAAACTCACGAACGGCGCTGCTATAATCCGGGGGTGATACGAGGGATTTCGTGTCTTGCACAACATGACTTCAAGGTTGTCGACACCCAGTGTTACTGGTTGATTTGCGATGGTTGTCATTCTGTCATTTCATGTGATGTTGATGTGAATTGACAAATTCAATATTGCAAGACTTTATTTGCCGTATGATTGTAATTTGTTTGGTGATGCATCTCTATACATTGTTTTATGACATGCATCTCCATAACATCGGCGCAGAGGGACGCCTTGTACAAGATTGTTTCATGCTCCCTTCCGGGTATGACTGTCACCTATTGTGGTTTAACTTGTGCATGCTGGTTATCTCTTTTGGTAATTGCACGAAGATATTTGCTGGATCAGAGAAATGTGATGATGATAGTATTTACTGTACATGATAAGTACTCATAAAAAAGGACGACGTAACGAAAGTGTGACCGGCAAAAGGTCGTAAGCAAGTGCTTGTTTTTCAAGAAAACTGAGTGTGAAAGTTTAGTTTTTTTCTGCTATTTGTAAGTAGTTCAGGAAAGTTAAAATTCTGCATAGGAATGGAAAAACATTTCTTGTGTGTAATTCTAGCAACATCCTTATGCAACAGTTATGCCCTATACTTTTTTGTTTTAAAAAGAGCCATGTTGTTGCTTGTGACCTTCTGCTGGGGCAAAACTTTGTAAGTTTTGTGCCCGGAAAAAAGGTCGTACAACCTTACGACCTTCTTCTTGGCACACCACTATTTATTATTATTTTTTTAAATTTACCACTTTTACTTTTTTTGTAAGTGCCCCTTAAAAGTCAAGAAGTGTCGGCAGTCCAATTTTGAACTATCTTTTGAACGTTACCGTAGCCGTACCAGGACGTATTACGGTTCACAGTGCTCCCTACATGGCCACCGTCTTTGCATTGGCGCCCAAAGATTGTTCTCACAAAGACAAATTGATTTGTACAGCCCTGGTGCATTTTTAGAATGACAGTCTTGGGGCAATACAACCTTTTTATTATAATCTATTTTCTCTCTTTTGTCAGATTTGCGATGATAAAAAAAATTGTTTCACTTTCGTTTCCAGGTTGGATATTTGCGACTCTGACCGAGATTTTCCCGGTTTAGCGCTCGAGTTCATCCGATGGTAGGTCTTGCCCGTCAGTGCACTGCATCACGTTGTCAATAACTATTTTTCTTTCTTTTCATTTTCGAAGTGAAATGTCATAGATGCTTAAGTTGAAAACCTTCAGTGTATAATTGTGAAGTAGTAGAGTTACCGCAGCAGTCATATTTCTCTATTAGGAGCAGTTCTGCTTTTATAAGTCTAGCATGAGACCTGTCGTAGAAAACAGAATGGAGAAATGAAGAAATTTATTCGGTCCCAATCGGTAAACACGTTGCAGTGACTTCGGGCAACACAGAAACAAACACTCCGTTTACACATTCTTTTTAATAGGCTTAATATCTCTATTCGATTTTATCTAAACACGCTAAAAGGAAATTTAAACATGAATATTCCCGCCACGCGACCCATGAAACATCATTGATAGGCCTATCTATATGAATAGATAGTGTTATAGATTAGCCTGTAAAATCAGAGGAAATGTTGTCTGGTTGACGTACACAAGGAATGAGGACAGCGCCCGTTGACATTATTTTGGTATGGGGCCTACGGCAAACTGCGTTGTACGGAGCTCCTCCGGTGTCATACCATCTATCAAGATACTGTGATTTATCTCGCCAAGACGACTTAACTGAAACGAAGAAGTTGACTTATGCCATTTAAGTTTCAGTAAGTCGTCTTGTTTTAGTTATATATATTTTATGGGTAGGTGATATGGCACTGTTGGAGCTCCGTACTATTATCCAGCCATGTTATCATGTGTACACTGCAAAAACCTGGGTGTAAAGTTGATTCTCTTTGCACCTTTAGGCCTATGTGATAACACCATAGAGCTATCATAGCTCTGTGGACAACACCGACATGGTGTTAAGTTATCCCCGTTGCTTTTATGTTGGCTAAAACTAACACCATGTCGGTGTTGTCACATTATAGATGCCAGGAGAATCAATTTAACACCCCGGTTTTTGGAGTGTATTTCTCACTATCTCAAGATGGGTCAGGCTGTTTCTTGCCAATTAATTATTTTCACTTAATGAGCGGCAAGTCAAAATTTTCATTCTCAACAATTTTTCCGCAGTGATAAGTTGCAGTGTTGATGACCAGCGAACATTTGTTTAGATTCAACATGCGCAGCTTTAAACTGCGTACTGAAAGCTGATAACTGAAAGTTGATAATTGTTGATAATTGTGCACTGACAGCAAGATTATTGTCTCATTATGGACCCGCATGCTTTTCGACCTTTGACCTTATGGGCGCATAACCAAATATGTGACGTCTTTGATAAGTCACATAATAACCTTTTAAAAAAGTCTTCCATGAAGACCTCTCCCTTTATCTTCCAAACCAGTCGATACTGGCATTGAACGATCTTTCCGACTGGGGCATTACGTGCGTGTAGTTACGCCTTTATACCACCGGTAGTGCATCGCTGTAACCGAGTTGACAATCTTCTAAGAAGATCAAATCTAGTCTTATTTTAAATAAACTAAGTACCATGTTGAATATTTTAGGCCTACTTAAAATTCCCTTTGCCGGAAACCGTAACAGTTTGGTCGGGAGGGTATCAATAAAAATCTGTGTTCTTAATGTGTTTATTGGACCATGACAAACATCTTGTGGAGAAATTAATAGATGAATAGAAGTTTCTTGAAGAGCAACAGGAAAAACAGATCGGCTTTAATGAAGAAAATGCAAAGACAAGAACGTGAACTTCACATTGATGATCTCTCGTGAATAGCTTACCCGGCCTGGAACGGAGACCATGCTCGAACATTTATCATAATGTTGCACGATTGCAAATAGCGCAATCTCGATTCTTGATACAAAGGGATTCTATTATTCAACCTGCACTCGACGGAGCTCTGGAAGTGCCATATGACTTGTTTAGATCAGGATGTCGACACCGTGATGGGAGAATGTCGACATCCAGAAAAAAATATATCAAGATGTCGTCATCCTGAGATAAATTATCTCGTATAAAGACGATTTGTTTTCTTCTTTTCGTCAACCTGAGATAGGTCATCTCGGGAAGTCGATAACCCTCTTTCAAGTGCTTTAGTTTGAGAAGTCACCTTTTATTTGCTCGTAAGATGTCGTCATTCTGAGATGAATAACTCAGGATATCAACAAGTCGGATGGCACTTCCATGACTCCATAGTACCCTTCTGAGACTACATTACTCATATCTCCCTGAGTATTTTCCATGAGGCCAGGAAAAAACCTCTGGCGGGTTTGTATAGTCGCTGCTTTTCTTGTTGAAGTTTAAGGCCATTTGTCTGAGCCATATGATACATTTACTTGTAGTTACTTGTTCAATTTTATGTTGGGTGCTTGTTTTTTGTTTTTGTCTCATGTAATGTGTGGATATGCTGAAATATATACTGCAAAAAGTGGGTGTTAAATTGATTCTGTTTGTATTTATATATGACAACACCGACATGGTGTTAGTTATCCCCGTTGCTTTATCATTGGTAATATAAACACCATGTCGGTGTTGTCACATATAGATACCAAGAGAATCAATTTAACACCCCAGTTTTTGCAGTGTACTAGAAACAACAATTAAGTTGAAGAATTAAAATAGTTCAACATTTCCTTCGAAACAATCGGGTGCAAGGTTTAGTTATTTCTTTTCAGTCTGTCTATTTTCCCCCTTTATTTTATACTAAACATTTAAATGAACGTTATCTTATAGAGGTGTTTTTGTTCGAATTTCCTCACCATCAGTAAGCATATATGACGTATACAAACTGTAACCACAAGCAACTGTACTGCTTTCCTCGACAAACATTAGCTCTTGTTTGCATGTATGTTAAAACAGAAATTTTAATGAATGTAACACGCAGTATACGAGGGGGAAACGACTTAAATTATTACGAAGCGTATACAAAAAAGTAAAGATCGACGAATGGATTGAGATATGTTTCGTACACTTGCAACCTCTCATGATGTACCCTATTGTATATTACGGACTCGTGTTGTGTTGCTGTTGTGGTTCGTATATTCAAGCAATTACTTCACATTGTTGGGACGGACTGATGTGAAGTAAATTCTGATAACTAATTTGTTAAGTTTGACGTCAAATTATTTCTTGGGATGACACTTCCCTCAATTACCTTTTCACAGAAAAAAAAACATCCTCCATTTTGTTCAGCACATCTGCGTGAATGGGAGAGAGGAGTTGTTTGTCTGGGGTTTCTGCTTGTCACGGTTGAGCTGGGTTCGACGTTCATTCTTACACCGGGTATACACACAAGACCAATGTGATGAATGACAGTGATAGCATTCGGCTAATTTAATATAGTAAATGACTAATGATATCACACAGCACATTTTAATCAGTCCGGTATAGCTATAAACGTCTTCTGTCCAGACTGCCCATGATGAATCTCTTCTGCCCCCTCATCTGTCTTGTTAAGACAAGAGACAGAGACTCCCCCCTTTTCTCTTCAAGAAATTTTAATCATGGTAGAGATTATCAAGGAGAAGTGCGGTATTTGTCCTCAAACGAAGACGTTCATTCAAACTGTCTTCTTTCAAAAAGATACTACTCAAATAACCTGTAATAAATTCTTTGAGAATTAGGCAGAAGCATTGTCAAGGCAAAAGTATTACAATAGAAAAAAAAACAATCAAATAAACTACAGAGAAAAACAAATAACCCCATACTGCTGGTTTTTAATTGTTTTCTTACGTGTATGGGCTTTGTAATCAGAATTTAAGGACTGATACATCTCTTTCGATAAACACTACTTATAAGTAAACCTTTGAAAATTCCTTGAGAAATAAACAGTAACATTGTCAAGGCAAAACTATCACAACAGAAAACAACAACAAACAATCAAATACAGAGAAAAACAAACGACGTCATACAACTGGTTTGTAATTGTTTTGTGTGGCTTTGTGTACAGATTTTAAGGAAAGATACATCTCTTGAGAATTAGGCAGTAACGTTGTCAAGGCAAAACTATCACAAGTGCTGCGTCGCCTCAAATGCGCACTACGCTGTATAATTACACACGGAGAAATTGTCTTCCAATGACGCAACCAAGATTATTATGATGATGACGTCAGGTGAATTTGGGTCAATAAAGGTTTGTACATACCTTGCGCACGTGACGTCACCAACCCCTTGCAATCATGTTTGTGATCACCAGCTTGTAGTTCAGTAGCTCGCAACTGTTGTAACTATCCGTTGCGCTACACAAGATGCGGTATGGACCTTGTGCATTGACGTCATCACGCCGCCATCTTAGAGGCAAAGCGATGACGAAACAATGGAAAACGCGCAGAATGAACGCGCGGCGCGCAAGATCAGCCAATTAGCTATCTTCTATCCTCTAGCTGAGGGCGCCCTACTTAAATGACGTCATGTGCATAAGGTCTATTGAGCCAACTACTGCAATTATCTTCTGCGTTACGGTAAATAATGTGCGAAACGTTGCTGTGCGTCAATCTGAAACACATGTTGCTAAGTTTTGTGCAATTTTACCACATACAATCTTTTTAAACTCAGCTTACGAAAATCTGCATTATGAAAGTAAGTAGCTTGGTATGGAAATTTATCAAGTGACGTAATGTTTTTCAGTTTTCGGGAACGATTACAAAATTCCCGCTCGAATCTGTTAAATGTTTACAATATTAATAAACATGAACCTCGTGGACTTTTCTTATGGAGAGGAGATCACCCAAATGGCAAGGTTGAAAGCACGTGTGTGATCTGTGACAAAGTTGCACAAGATCTATAGCCATCAAGTACTACAATGTTCACGTAAAAAAAAAAACAATCCCTTGGCCGACTCCATTGATTCCGTGAACGACTTTTGAAATCAGCGCGACCGCATTCTGTCAAAGAGCTCCTAAACGATATCTAAATGTTGTAATGATTTAGCTCCAGTATGACGTGTCACGTCCCAATATCTAGGGGAGGGAGCTCAGTGTACTTCCGGAAACGTCTATCCCAAGCAAGCCAACCGCAGTCGACTGATTGCTCTCCGTCTTTAAAGGGGTGTTGGGTGTTCACTGAGCACTCTACAAACTTCTCAAAACTATCCCCGAATAATGTAAAGTGAGCCAAAGTAAATTGACATGCATAAAATGAATCCTAGAGCAGTTATATATGGAAATGAAAGAAATTGTAACAATCCCACACCAGATAAATACAATGCCCCCACCACAAAAAAAATAAATAATAATAATAATAATATAATGATAATAATAATAAACAAATAAACAAAAATAAAACAAAAATGACAAATAGATAAATGATAAGCATAAAACATACAAAATACAAATAAAAAAAATTAAATAAAATACAAAAATTAAAAAAATAAAATTAATAATGAAAATAGTAAAATAAATAAATAATTAAACTAAATAAAAATAAAAATAAATACGTTATAATAATACACAAAATAGAACGAGTAAAATGATTGTAATGAGAATAATACGATTCATTAAAACAAATGAAAAGATAAAATACATTAATTAATATAACAAAACAAGCGTGCACATTTTTAGCGGAACATCTGACTTCCTTTTTCTTCACTTTAAGTGCCATAGAAAACTGAAAAACACTAAAAAAAAATTGCCTGTTTGATTTTTTCCTTGCTTTTTAAATTTAAAACTTGCATCCCTGATCAAATGAATATAACGTAAAATATTGCCCACAGGAACGAAATGTGGTAAATGTTATAATACGACGAAAAGTCAGTCTGCCTCAGTCTTAAGTCTTCTTTTGGAAGCCTGACTACCCGAAGTTCAAATTGAAATAAAATCGTGAGTAGTAAAACGCTTCGCCTTAAAACGTGTTTCAACGTAACCGTAAGAAATCATTGGCTCGGTTGAGAAACATATTTTAAAGGTAGAATGCAGGATTGGCATTTATCGATTTGCTTTGTTATTAGTGTCAGTCTGAAATCTTACTGATTATAAAGTTCATACCAGTACGAATCTTCCATAGAAATATTTCTGTCTGAAATACTGTCGAGAAAATAGAATTTTGAAGACCCCGCCGTTAATTCTAATTTCCGTTATAACAATCGAAATTCAGGTCAATGTGTTTACAGGGTGAAAAGTGTGCACGGCTTTTCACTATTTCCTCCTGACTCAGACAACGGATTGAGCGCAAATTTTCACAGGTTTGTTTTGTTCATGTATATATTGAATCACACAAAGTAAGAACACTGCACTACCAGCTTTACCAATTCTGTGGTTTACCTTTAAAGTAGAAAAAAGTTTATGGTTTAGGCTGCTGATACTCTTTCGCACTAGTGGATGGGGAAAATAATGCATGGATACCATTGAAATGGATACTCAGACGAAAGTCAATCTATGCCAATATCATACTAAAAGCATCGTGACAATGTGCTTCGAATGAAATAAGTCAGTCAGCGACACGATACTGCATCGGTCAGAGCTCCTTATTTTCATATTGTCAAATAAATCTCAATCTCAAAAAAATGCATGAGGAACATTCGTGCTGGTAATTTTCCTCATATCCCTTTTTTTTTTTAAACTTAATACAGATTTGGTACTGTACTTTGCAAACCGCATTTTTATAGTAAGTTATTATTTAACACGGGGGCTTTGTAATGAACAACATGTACTTGTGAAAGGCAATTGTACATTCTATTTGGTTCAATATCCCCTATATGCAAGGGTCGTGGATTAAGACATTGCGATATCCGTTGCTGTACATGTATATTGCTCATTATACGTATTGGGCTTTCTTCACACGGGCAACCTGGTTACATTACATCTTAGAATGCAGGTCGTTGGTTCGATTCCCTCCGGGAGTCTGTTCCCCGATTGCAGTCTATTTTACCATTTCCCCATGATCTATATTATGATGTTTTATACAACAATCCAACAACAAAACGAAACAAACCTGAACAACCTATTCAAATGAAAGTCATAGACTTTAATGTACCCCTGTTGTATGTTTTCCAAAGCACTCTTATTTGACGATTATTCGTAATGGCCTCCCACGGCCTCATGAGGGCAGCCATCTTTCAACTTCCCGGGAACTATGACGTCATTCCATCTCGGCCTTAACCAAACACAATTGAACTTGGTTCGCATCATACGCTGAAAATGACGAACTTACCCCTAATGGATGCACCAATTAGTACAACCATGGGTATAGTACAAGCACTTGCCCCTTAGGTTGGAGAATGCATTAAATTTCTGTAGTTCATGAACTGCCGCTAATGCAGGCGGCAACCATTCTGTACAAATCGAAGAACCCTCACAAATATTTGTGCCGGCATTTTGCGGGATAAAAAGCTTATTTTTAACCTGGGCACGTATTTTTTCGTTGACTTGTCTTCGTATGCGACTTTGTCTTTGTATGCGATAAACTCGTGTGCTTTAAAAGTTGGCTGTGATAATAATGTGCAGTTTTGTCTGAATGGCTTTCGTTTAAATGATTTCAGATTTGTGATTTGCAGACACATCGCTTTACTGCTCGTGCCACGGTGTTCAGGATAGGGATTTTTCATGATATTCCCCACCATTTCTAGAGGGGGAAAAGAGCCGTCGTGAGTGGGCCACCACTACTCCTGGTGCCAGACTGATTGTTGCGTGTTTGTGATCGATTGTCTCTAATACCTACACATTTACGCGTTATAGACCGCATGGCCTCCAGCCTCGAGTCTAGTCATTGACTCATTGCACTAATGGGGTATTAAAGTACAACCTTTAGTAGAGATTGTTCCTGCAAGCGCAACACTTAGTGTCCTTTAGCGGGCAGGATTTCTGGTAAATTGTACAAATATTGACTGTAGGTGCAAGTAAAGGAACATCAATCTAAGCTGTAATCGAATTCCCGCGTGCCTGCGTCTTTTATTGACTACCCATGAGGCTGCTTCAAGTGATGTACAGACCCATTTTGATTCAATAATTTGCCACAGGTACCAAAAGGCCTACGATGTGGATGGTATAGATGTCCACTTGTATGGGCTGTTGCTAAAAGCCAGTCATTTCGTGCATGACGTCAGACTTGTCACGAGTGCCCATTTTTTGTGGATTCCTAATTCGTTCAATATATTCAACGTTTATGATAATGTTTTTGTTACAGACACTTTATTATAGCCCAGTTCACCTATAACCCGTTTCTAGAACTCTACAGCCCATGCTTGTGAATGATTGATTTATTTAGTAACAGAGTTGTAATGAGCTTGGTGTCGCTTAGTGGTGGATAGATGGTGTCTTTGCCATTTGGAAGGCCGGTAACATAAAACCATAGAGAAACTCACTCGATAATCGGCTGCCAAACTAAAGTTAAAGCTACATGCATTATAACAGTATTACATGCAATGGTAAACTGGTGGTATGGAGCAACTCAACCTCTCCCCGAAGGCTCACAGAAATACCTGTTTAGAGGTCAGTGTTAGTCACCATGCCTTTATCTAAATCAATAGACCTCTTAAGCTCCATAGGCGTATGTGCCGGGGCGGGGGGAAGTTGCACGTCAAATTCGGGCAAAACAGAAAGAAAGAGGACAGAGAGACAAAAAGAAATACTTTTTAATAGAAGTTTGTACTTTTGCTTTTATTTGTGTACAATTTTAGGGAAATTGACCCCTCTGCCCCCTTAATCCAAAGATTCTCCATATGCATGGACCTCTTGCACTGACGTCACACGCGGCTACTGTTTGTCCCAGCATGGCCTGTCCACCGTCTGCCATTTTTGGAGACAAAAATCTGCGTAAAGACAGTATGGTGAGCATAGTATAAAATGTAAAAGTGCCCACTACGCAGTAAGGCCGTGTCCGAATTGGCAGCTGTGGCTACGTCCGGAGCTGCTGCTTTCGGACACGGCATAACACACAGGGAACCCGACTCCCAAAGTGGTGCAATCATGCAGGATTTGTGGTGATGGCGTTAGGTGAATTGGGTCTATAGCCAAACCGAGGCTGAACGGGAAAACAGTCTGGCCCCTTGGTGAGTAATAAGAACCAGGGTCAATAAACTGTTGCATAATATGCATGAAACGTTACTTTATATATTACTGTTCGCATGAGCAACGTTTGTAAGCTCTATTATGCATAATGACCGTACGAGGCTCTACAGCAAACTCATGTACATTGTATCTATTACCGGTACTTCTACGCACGAGGTTCGTAGAAAAGCAATTATTTTCTCTAATTCGAAATAAGCGTTTGCAATTAACGAAGGCCAGTGTGTGTCACTGAGAAAAAAAACCGAGTCATAGCATGTTGATTTGAAATTCATGGCCGATACTCGATCGAAGGCCTATCTCTTTAATCAACCCCAACAAAGCGTCAGGTAATACTGTGCATTGATGGGGCGTCAAGTTTCCTATTTAAGTCTTAAAACAATGGATGCCGCATTCCTTTGAAATGACGCCAGTCATTATACAGAAACAACAAATGCTTAGTATTCCCCGTTCATTTTTACAGATGACACTGATTGTCACATGCATTACTTCTTCATCATGGATGTTTACATCAAAGTATTCTCACGATTGGTCATTTGAATGCTGCTGCATTTAATTGGATGAATCACAACCGGCACCTAGCATTCTGAGATGATATCTCCCCTAATTAAAGAAAATAAACAAACTAACGCCCCAACAAACCAACCAACACAACATTAAGACGGTTGCATATTTTTCAAACATCAAAGATGATGATTGTTTTGATATTTTGTAAATCACTGTAGCCATTAAAGATATGATATAGAATTGGTATGGATTCAGTGGCGAAGAGTTTGTGCAAAAAATGACCCAGAGTAAGGCGCATTGATTCCAACGCACTCATTGAGGTGACCAGACTAATTTGGGCTGTTTGCAAGGGCAACCTCGGTCTCTTTCAAAACATTGTTTTTTTTGTGTTTTTTTTTTTTTTTATTAGAATGAAAAAGCCGGATCAAAGTACTTTGTTCTTGATGTCAGGAACGAAAAGATGCTTGTGGCTACCAGACTGTGATTACGTAGCAACTCTTCCGCGGAAACGCGGATTTCCGCGTTTTTGAAAAAAAAAATCCGCCGTTCATGAAAATCCGCGTTTAAAAAATAAATCCCGCTGAATTAAAAATTACTTTAAAAAATACAACTACCACGCGAGTTAGAAAAACACATACAAGTCATGTACGTGATATCGACGGATAAAGTCTGGCTCCGCGGTAGTTTACATGTGCAAAGGCATTACACAGTCTAGACACAGACACATTGCTCCTTGTACAGCATACATTCTTCAGAACATGTGCAGAGACTGGTTCCAGAGTTTTTCTCTTAATGCTTCACGTGTTGGGATGCGGCGGGAAACAGACGCCTTGAGACTACTATTTTCTGCAAAAAAGCATGCATCGTGCTGTGATGAAACATACTGTGTCAACTTGAAATAAAAAGGAAAGAAAATATAATCATTGGTCGCAATGTGAGGCATAGATCTGAAGAAAACTGTCGATAAAAAGGCACAAAGAACACAATGGATAGAGATGGAATTGGTTGGAAAAGCAGGTTGGCGAAATTCCTGTTGCTGAAGTTCAAAACTTGACTGGCCAGTTTTGATTGGCAATGCGTGTTTGCTGTGTAAATTTAAGCATTGTCATTCTAATTGTAGTTACAATCATTGCTTGAATTAATATCAACAAACAATGGATCAGAAACAAAAATAAAATTCTTGGACGTTTGCGGCCTCCATAGCGGGCACATTAAACCATGGTTAAACATCATATTGGCAGTTTGCATTTAGAAATGCGCACTGAAAATATTGGTTTGTCGAAAATTTTCCTTTTTTTTTTTTTTTTTTTTTTTTTTTTTTGGGGGGGGGGTTTAATGAGTTGCATGTCTGTACATAGAATTTTCACTTTCTAATCAACCATAAATGATGGCGATATGACTATATATATCAGGGGCGTGCTTTGGCGACCTCGACAAAAAACAAGTTTCTGACGTCAAATTCGCAGACCAGAACAATTTTTGAGAGCTACACAAAAACGGGTCGGTAACCAGGAACAGTTTGTGACGTGGGTACATTTCTTAGAAATTAATGTTTCCCAAAATGTAAAGCCTTCTTATTGTTTTCAAGTAATGGAACTTAGTTTTTGTAATTTTATCAACATTGTTGGATTGGTATGCTTTAATATTTTTCATATTTTAAAGAATTCTGTCTACACTTTTTGTATGTTTGTGGAATCAGACATCTTGAAACCAAGCCTAACCGAGCCAACAACTCGGTTACGGTTTGGTCGGAACAGCTGCGTCACTGTGGTTGAACGGAACACGCAAAAACGCTAAACCAATGACCGAAGCTCAAACTTGTTTCTGGTCGAGGTCGCCAAAACACGCCCCAGTATTGACGCAATTTGCCTGACGTCATCATCACATCAATCTTGGTGGCGCCATTTTGGAAGTCAATGTCACTGTTTGCTAAACAGCGTAGTGCGCGTTGTAGGCGACGCGGCGTTTTACACGTATACCTACGGTATTGACTTCCAAAATGGTGAGGGCGGGGCACAGTCGCCGCGTGTGACATGCGTGCAAGGTGTCAATAGCAAGAATATTGTGCCGAGAAATACTTGCGGCTAAAATGTTACGATGTGCCTGAAAATTTTTGATTAAGTCTCAATCCGAAAGATCGGTGATTATAAAGTTTATGTCAGTAATCTTCTGGTGGAATATTTCTGGCTGAAATACTGTCAAAGTCCTAAAAAAAATAGCATTTTTGTAAGCATAGACACCACAAACCACATTGCTTATTTCGATCGGTAACGTCGAAATAAGCCTGATATTGAACCCGCACTAAATAGTGACAATATCAAGTAATAAACCACAAGAGAAAACTGACTGGGTGAAGTTTAATTGAAGTTTGGGGGTGAACAAAGAACTGGACCATCTATCTAGCCCCAATGTTACAGACCGCAAATATTAGGGCGAGATAGCTCAGTTTGTATCTCCAGTTATCCCTGAGGTCGCTGGTTCAGGTCACATTCTAGTCACAAAAAAGTGACAAAACATGAACCTTTTTTTCTCTCCTTCTCACTCTTTTAAACGTGACGCCTAAAATTGATGCCATTTCCACAAGTTGGTATCCTGGTGTATTTATAGAAAACTAGAGAATGGAATTTAAGTTATTTTTTTTCCACATAACAACGAACTTTCCCTTTAAAAGGACTGACGTAAGCAGTTCAGTGTACAGCCATCTTCTCTGCAATGTTTCTATGCAAATGTACCCCCTATAACGAAGCTGGTGTAACAAAATAGCCTGATCCTTTACACGTAGTAAACGGCGCTTTGTATAATTTAGTATGAAGGGAAAGCATCAGGTCATAAGTGACTCTTGATGCCATCACATTTTCAATAGTTAACGCGCCAGTTACTATAGAACGTGTATGCAGTGGGAACCATCCATCAATGATGCGGCTGGAGTGTTGTCTCGCCTCCCCCCCCCCCCCCCCCCCCCCCCCCCCAGCACAATATACATCTCTGATTAAAATTAAAGAAGTATAGGATCTTTTGCTCGGTGAGCGTGTGCTTACCACGCGAACGAAATAGTATAGTCGAGCAGCTTCTGAAACAGTCACCATAGCACGAACAGCGACTCCCGGAAACTCGAATCGATGCCAGTGTCTTGGCCTACAAATTGAGGGGGCCGGTACGGCTAATAAAGATGACGGGCTCTATCGTCTCATCGTCAATTCATTAAGGGAGTATAATACTTCCGGAGATTGGAAATTAAGCGTGCGCTCGGTTGCTGCTGGATCGGCGGGACGCAGTTGGACTTTCAGCCCCGTGTTTGTCTCGCCTGTGTTGGGGAGGGGAGTCGCACCGGTGTCATGGTGATATCACACGGCCGTCGGCATTCGCTATTCACGCCTTAGCCGTCATTTTTAGCAGGCATCTGGGGAATCGACCGTCAGCACATTTTCTACTCGAAGAATCGGAAAGTTAAGGTAATTTATTCAACGAATGTTCACATCAGACGTTAGTATTCACGGCTTTACATGCCGGAATTGAGTGGTCGAAAATGTTTGCACGGCGACAATCTGAAGATAATAGCTTTAGTCTAGTCACCGTACACACATTGCGCCGTGGTACAAAGCTACTACGGTTTAGAACTACCCTGGATTAGGCGCCTAACGCGGTATATAACTCGTTTCATCTTATTTTTGTGCGTGAGTTGACTATTATATAGGCCTATAAAATGAATGTTCCCCACGTTTGAAGGAGCTATGTCTGGTACAGAACATTTTAGAAGCGAAACAATTCTAAATGTTATTATAATTATTATTCAATGTTGGGGTGAATGTAGAAAAATTGAGTGGAGTGGGATTTGAACCAGCGACCCCCGAATTAATGCACAGGCGCTCTATCAACCGAGCTGCTGTCCAGCCCCAATGTTGCCGGTCTCCCTATTTTGTCAACCTTTGTCCATGGGTGCCAGTCAGAAGCCATTGTTACTATTGTAAAATAATTATGTAGCATCTGTTTTATATTTTTAACTGTCGGGAAACAAATGAAATTTCATTTATTGAAAAGGCTTAGCCGGGCTTACAGATTCAACCGTCATTAAGATATTCATCTTGACATTTAGAAAAGGTAAACCTTGGATAATCAAAATGGTTTGACCTCTCCTTGAAAAATGAGTGCGTAATTATTGAATTAAGAAATTTTCTGCAATTCGATTGACACATAAGTAAGAGTTAAGACAATACCCAGGGGAAGAAATGGTTGAACCGGTTATTAGTCAGTCAGCCCCCAAAATGGTCAGCCTTTTACCCATGCTTGCTCCTCAACAGGCATTCCTGTTTTGTGGGTCACACGGAGTCATTTCACCCATGTTGCAGTTTTCAGATCCATAGGTTGGAGTTACTGTACTTATTTGGTCAGATTCACCCATTATTTAGTCATTCCGACCTCCTTCGGATTATAGGTCAAAATAAACCCTCGAACAATAACCCTGTTCCCGAGTTATCCAATTTAACCTTACCTATTTCTGATGTAGTCAGTTTTCTTTGTAAAAAAAGAGTTACCGGTACTGATAATGTATAGTCGAAGGGTCGTTTCACTTCCTAGTAATTTCATCAAGCCAGTCCCAACCTTGTTATGGAATTATGAAACACAGAGACCCGTTCTTGATGCAATATTGAACTTGTAGAAGCAGCGCCTGCTGAGCGACAGTTCCATTTTACTCAAGTATTATAAGACACGGAGCTCAGGGCACTTTACATTATTAGTATGACTAACGGGGATGCACTCGTATAGAACCATCGACGGTCCATGCAGAATGTGCAGCCTAGCTATGTAATTGTGTAATGAATTTCGAACAGAACCCTTTTCTGTCGCGCAGCCATGTTGTTTTTCTTCCGGCGCACCGACACTCGTTGGAGCATAGGCCGTGTCCGAGTTATTGACGGCTTTGTCAGTGGCTAAACGGCCAAGATCGCTGGAAAAGGTTCTTCAACGTAGTCGCTGCAGCCAACGGCCACGGCTGTATAGCCGAAGTCGCTTGATTCGGACATGACCGTAGTTTAAGTACGTTGGGATGAGATCGTAACATCCAAAACAGCAGGTCAAGTCTGCGTTGCTTGACATTATCTGTTCGCCAAGACACCAACCAATAACACAAGCGCCATATATTATAGTTGATCCATATCTGAATTGGGATTGTGGTGGGGGGGGGGGGGGGTGGTATTTCCCGTTCAACGATGGCGCAGATGTAATAAAATAACCTTTGTTGATTTGGCGGTCCCCCCCCCCCACCCCACGGCGGCGCCCGGGGAAAGTGCCACTCCTAGCTATACGACACTGGTTATAACTCGTCAATTTTGTATTATTAGTACCAGTATCTCTCTGCAGAATCAAGGTCATTTTGGACGCAGTATTCGGTTCAGACTGACTCTCACCTTGAGTGACTCACTTACAGTATATTACCCGAGAGTGTTCAGAGCTTGACTCCACCACCTTTGCTTGACATATCCGGTTTGAATCTCATCTTTATGTCTCCCTTTAGTTATTAAATTGTAATGTAAACAAGAAAATGGACTGAAAGTCTTGATAGGATCTCTATATTTTGTGGATAAAACTTATATTACAAGTGCCTCCTGTTCTTGGAAGCTGACGTGATGGAACCTTATAAAAGCCGAGAGTCTTTACCCATGTGTGAACCAAAGACGCTTAATTAAACTGAACCGGTCCCGACGGGAAAAAAAACGATCAAATACCCCCAGAGTCCGGTATTAAAGTGTGCCAGTGCCTTCTTAATGGCGTTGCTGACTCATCATATAACAAAAATACAATGTCCGTTTATTTGTTTTGTATATTTTTTTATTATTTTTTTTTTAAAATTGTCATGGTATAAAAACCACACTGCCCAAAACTGGGGTGTTAATTCGATTTTCTTGGTATCTATATATGACAACACCAACATGGTATTAATTTTACCAATGATAAAACAGTGGGGATAACTAACACCATGTCGGTGTTGTCACATTATAGATACCGAGAGAATCAATTTAACACCCCCGTTTTTGCAGTGCATGGAGGGAATTCGTTCCCTTGGTATAACGCTTGGATGCTGTCATTAATTGTAGCATATATTTGATATCTGCCCTTTTCAGAAACGGGGGCAACTTTCCAGTAATTACTACCGATGTCGTTGATGGTTCGAACCGTATGCTAATGACGGTCCCGTTGCCTGTAACGTTTTACATGTATGTTGTACACTCTAAAAACTCCCCGGGTCAGAATTGACTCGGATTCAAGGCCCAGTGAGGATCAGTATGTGACCCGGAATCCGTGTCAAAATGACTGAAACAGAATCCAAGGCAAATTCCCATTTTTAACTCGGATTCTGTTTCTGGGTCAGTCTGACCCGGAAATGGGTCAGGCCCCGGGTATCTGGAATCCAGGTTGATATACTGATCCGCGAGGTTTTTTTTATACCATAACTATTCGAACTTGAATACTAACTAACAAATGCAATTTTAAATTCTCCATCAAACGGGCCCTCTCTTTAACTGTGCCTTTCGACTGCCTGTGTACATACCCTAGGCCTGATATTTCACGGAGGCAACAGAGGCAATTGCCTCCGTTGCCCCTGGTCATTGCCTTGGTGCTCTTGAAATGTACAAATTTACAATTTTCTCAAAGAGGTGCCCTTTATCAAGAAGAAAAATGCCTTGGTGCCCTTTCCCGAACGAAGCAATCAGGCCTGATACCCTCGTATCTCAGCATTCCACATCCGTATGTCCTCAAATAATTAGGATGATCGACAGTAGTGGCAAAAAAGAAAAAAAATTAATCAAAAACCCAAAATGACCCTGTGAATCGCGTAATACACCGGATACGTTCGTCGTTAATTATCGTAACTTCATTGCATGCCCTACCCAGAACATAATAAGCCTTTAAACAGTCATAAGTCTAGTGCCAATATGAGCACGTAATTGGGCTGTCATCTGGGGCAAATCGCAAATATCAACTTCGGGGAAACACGGACGGTACCATCGATCAATAAAGTCAACATTTATTCTTTTGGGGAGTTGATGTTTGAATACAGAATGTAGGTGCGGGTGATTCTTATTAAGGCTAATGATCCAACATGACAATTCAATTCACCGCTAACCCATCTAACAAAATCAGCCATGTAAAACCTTAAGCAAGGTTTACTGGTACGGAGTTAATTATTTGTACTAGACCTACATCATAGGATACCTACAATCAAGTAACTCAAAAACAGTGCAGGAGGAGGATGTGGATCCTGCACAACATGCCGCTGCACCTTTTATGATGTACTTTTTATAATCACTTTATTAGCAAACTTTTAATGATTTTCATTTTACAAAAGAATGGCCATGTTTATTTGCCTTCCAGCCTCGGTTTGGTTACACGAATTTGAACGGGAGAAAACCTAAAGACAGTTGCACAAGGTCTGTTTCAGGCTTGTGAATGTTATGATGTTAACCGACTTCAAGATTTCTTTTCTCTCTCTTAAAGGGACCACATTGCCTTTGGATTGGGCGCATTTGGGCTATAAAAGCGCTTGTTACGAAACTAATATGGTTGGAAAGATATGTTACAGGTGGAATATAATGATTCACATAAATATTCCATGAAATTGTGTAGTTTTTGTAGAACCAAATTTTTGACTCAACAAAATGGCGGACCGTATGTTTCTATGTATACGTGTGGTTCCACTGGTTGTATTTCCAGAGGCAAATGTATGGCTATTTTTTAATCACTATGCACTTTTTTATTGCATGAACAGCTCTTAAAAAGAATAAGGAGCAAAAGTTTAAGAGTTTTGAAGGCAACGAGTCCCTTTAAATGGAGGGCCGCATCTTGGTTCATATTTGATTTACACAGCAACGTTGAAGGCAACGTTTTTGACTGTTTACGTTTCATCAATGTTTCTCCCCCGCGCAAAACTCGTACATCATCGTCTTGACTGTTGACCGTATACCTCCGCTAGTTTGGGGCCGGCTCTATTCTGAGTAAAGCCTGCAGCTTCGACAACAACTAAGTTTGGCGCTAGAATTAGATGCACTCTCTGAAAGCATAGATGAAGCAATTAGAACTGCATCTAAAGGTTTGGCTGGCACAGCCGTATATACTGGACGACCTGAAGATAGATCTAGGGTGATCTGATCAAGAATGATGGAGAATGGATGTTGGATGTTGATGATGGATGATGTGGGTACACGATTCTGATCAGGTTAACATGGGATGGTCCTCACTTATGTTCTGACATTTCACACACACACATGGAGGTCTTGACTATACAACAGCTTGTAGTTTCTTTGTAAACCGCCAGGCCTATGGTGTGGCAAAAATTTTTCCCGATTTCAGGATTGTTTTTCTTCATAGTTTATCCTTTGCCGTCATAGATTTCCTTATGCCTTCATAGATTACCCTTTGCCTTCACATATTTCCCTCTGCACATACACATATATCCCTCTGCCTTCATAGATTTACCTCTGCCTTTCATATGTTTTCTTTTGCCTTCCTAGATTTCTTTCTGCCTTCATAGACTTCCCTCTGCCTTGTTCATAGATTTTCCTCTGCCTTCATAGACTTCCCTATATGCCTTCGTAGATTTCCCTCTGCTCTCATAGATTTCCCCTTGGCGTCATAGATTTCCCTCTGCCTTTCATATGTTTCCCCTGCCTTCATATATTTCTTTTTGCCTTCATAGATTTCCTTCTGCCTTGTTCATAGATTTCCTCTGCCTTCCCTCTGCCTTCATAGATTTCTCTCTGCCTTCAAAGACAGATTTCCTTCTGCCTTAGATTTCCCTCTGCCTTCAAAGATTTCCATCTGCCTTCTTATATTTCCCTCTGCCAGAACAACGTGCAAATGTTGCTGTACCTTTTTGTGGCCACATTTTGCAAGATTTTGACTCACTTGGTGAAAACATTTGTTTTTGTTATTGTGTCTGGGAACCAGACTATTTAGTACGAGGTTTACTTGCTCGTTATCTCTCACAGAACTGAAGTTTCATGGTACATCACACACCATTTATTTGTGCATCAGTCTCTCTCTCTGATTCTGGGTCAAAATGGCCTAAAACCTCCTATCTCAAATACCCGAATTTATGGTCAGTTTGTTAATATTGGCCTACACTTTAGTCATCGAAGTAAAATCAAACTGCCCGCAGGTTATATATTATACATGACCGCAAATTATTTGGGATTTTGTCCCAGCGAATGGAATAAGGAGACAGAGAGAGAGAGGGAGAGAGAAAAAAAAGAAAGAGGAAATTGCGGTTTTCAAGAGGTGTTTTTCTCAATGTGGAGAACCTAATTAGAATTTGATTAAAAGACACACGTTCAAGTTAAACTCTGTCTGTTATAGGCCCTCTTAGAAACCACAGCTTGGGCTTAGGCTCCGGCTTAGGCTCCGGCTTAGGCTCCGGCTTAGGCTCCGGCTAAGGCTCCGGCTTGGGCTCCGGCTTGCACTGTCTGCATAAACACTTTTTTTTTGGTGACAAGGGTTGACAGGAACAAATCCATTAAACGAATAATAGCCAAGAATGAGTTATCTTGATTAATTGTTTGCTAAATGCTTTTATAAAATGGATATATAGGCCTATTGAACTAGCGTGACTATAGCTAGTGTTTAAATTACTGCAGAAAACGACCCGTAATACTGTTATTTATACATAGTTTTATCCTGTCCGGATTGAACGAGAATATAATTGTTATGTAATTGCACAGTAAATACCTTTTTGTTTTCGATTTGTACGAATTCACTTCACGTGGGAGACCAGTTACACTGACCATATTTTCCTCTTGTATAATATTAATGTATCGGAACTGAGGCTGGTGTGAAAAAAAGGTCTGGCCAATTTTCTGCAGGCCTATACCTTACAATCAACGTTCATGAACACACGCACTCCGTGGGTTGGAGATTACTGCCTCGTCTGTCACCTGGCCTCCCCCCTTGCTGCCCCTGTACAACCTTCCCTGCTCCCCAACCTCACGCTTCAAAACCTCACAGGCTACACAAACCTGATTCCCAGGTGAAACCCAACCACTTATCCACTAGCAAAGCAATCAACGCGTAATCAGTGGCACGTGCTATCAACGTGGCCTCTCACACTGCGCTCCCACGTTCCTGCGGAATTAACTTTGGCGGGAGCTGGGGGAAGCCTCGCACCTCATGACCAAGTAAGTGAGTAAACCAGGTACTTCCCTCGTTTTAGCGCTGTTTACTGGTTGATCGAGCAGCGCATCTGCACATTTTTGCCGCTCCCGTCACCTCGACCACAAGCTTTTCAACGAATCACATGTAGCCTTGTTCTTATGGGCCTATACGATCATTTAAGCGACGGATTTACTGCCGCATCAACGTTTTGAAACGACCTACCGTTTTATCGCTAAACAGGTCGCCACTATATTCACAGAATATTATGAGGCCCCTGTTAAGTGAAGCGTGTGAAATCGCTGTTTGGACATGGAGGTCGCCAGCGTACAGCACTCCGCATGAGAAATAATTACCGTTGCACGAGTGCTATTGTTTCTGCACTACTAATAATTAATATTTCCTTCGTCAGACACTATAGGTTTTCATAACCAGCACAGTGATATTTCTCCGGGAAATGTTAAACGCACTGCGTTGTCTCATATCCGACACAGTTCACGTATCAATCGCACCGAACCGACACTGAAATCTGTTCTACATTATACACAACCAGACAACGTGTTGCATTATGTGTAAAACAATCCTACTAAAAAACAGTCGAGCTCCTGACAACTAGAGGACAGCCATTCCCTCTAAAATGCAGAGCTGCATTTTAACCAGATATCGCTTATGCCTATAATGAGGTTCGCAAGAGGTAATTTCGTGGGAGCCAGTTTCAATGTGTTGCGACGAAGTCACCCGTTAACTACGAACACCTAAAATATTGAAACGCCATCAGAACAGCGGACAGGACACTTGAACACCCCCATACCGATCTGATGAACAATTTCCTATCTCATTCTACAGAAGCCGTACCTGGAATGGAGAGAGGTGAGGTTGAAATAAATGCTGCTTAGGCTCATCAAGGAAATCGAGACTTCTTTTTACCTGTACTACGATAGATCTCTTTGCTGTAGGGACATTTCCAGGTCGTCTGGCTGCTTGGAGAAAGGTAAGATCTTAAAGGAATATTCACATTCTTTAAAATCATGAAAGATCCATCTACACTTTACCGAAAGCACAATCAGTGCAGGCATTATAAATGAAATGATTAGATCGTGCCGTTGTGCGAAATCTTAGAAAGTGCATGCACATTATAATAATGAAACTCTTAATGATTTCGCCAATAATGACATTTTGTCATGCACGGCAACTTCTTTTCGCCGTATACAACAAAACGATATGATTATACATTATAATGTCATTAGGTTTCGGTTTTCATTGAAAAGGGTTGAACTTAATCCGAACACAATTGTGCCGTCTCTTCATTAGTAGCGTCCCGGGTATACCATAAACATGAAATGCGGCGAGACCGTAAATAAAACGCCAGGAAGAATATGCAGGGATGAACTTTTATACTTGGAAGCTGGAACCCTGAAGATTTTACCTTGTAGGTATTAATAATATTATTAATAACAATAATATTAATAACTCATTTATTGTGAGCAACTTACCGTTTAAACGTACTCAAATGCGCGTTATATACAAGTAAAATACAATCGTTGTTAGCAAATTAAAAAAAAAGACAAATTTAAAAATAACACTGTTACAAAAAAAACAATGAAATTACCCAGTAGCGAACTTGACGAAACACACAGCAGGGGAACTGGATATGATACAATGACACCGACATTAACATTAACTCTTTTGGGCAATTAGGAGTAAACGGTGAATTTGCTATGTTTTCTGAATACATTTTGACAAAATAAAAAACGACAAGTTCGCCTGTATCGAAATCGAACCGTATAAATTCAATGAATTTATTCAAAATGTACCTTTCATGGATAGCGACGAAAGCCTTGTAAGTCCCAGCTCAACATTGGTATTAAAGATGAAAAGCATTATAACCGTTCACAGATAATGATGGTAGAAAACTATCCTTGAAATATTTCTGCCTGAAGTGTTATCGTTTTTAAATATTAAATGGAATAAGATCCAAAAATAATTTTCGTCTCAGTGAGACGAAAGCTCTGCCTATGGGAATGCGTACAAAAAAAATGCTTAGTGCGTTGTTAACCGTTTTCTCGCAAACGAAACAACGAAATGAGCTGACATTTTCACAAGTTGGTTTTATTACAAATATCTTGATTTGTGCAAAGAATGGAAGCATTTACAGTCAGTTTACCAAAGTTGAGCCGGGGCTTTCATTTTGCGGCAATCGAAATAAAAAGCAGTAGTGATTTGTGAGCTCTTATTTGTCAGGAGGAATGGTACTGGTGTCAACTTTGTAATCAGTGAGCTTTCAGATTTGAAACTGATTTATTTTGTTTATAATTACCAATTATGTACTTTGCAAGAGCACAGCTTCAACCATTGCTTTGTACACTCAGTATCTTATCACATAGTTACGGATTGATCATAGTTAATTAATTATACTTTAACTCTTTGCAACATCTTCTCATCCCTTCACTGTATCCGTTCCAAAGGCCAATACTGTGAGATATTCAAATAGCCTTTTCCCCCGTACTAGTGCAGTTTGAAACTCCCGACCTGTATCTTGTGTTTCCACCATCTTGCAACCCCTAATTCTAGAAAGTGTTAAATCAACACGTAAAGGGTTTTGTCAGTGACAACACTTTTATCAAGTTAGATTCAACTGATACCAGTGTCAAACTAGCCTTTCAGAAGCCGAGATTTAACTTTTAATAGTGTAAATTCCTCTCTTCAATTGAGTTACATTTAACTCTTTCAAAGTGTTGTCACTGACCGAACACCTTTGTTTTTTTTAGAGTGGAATATTAAACTGGAATATTCCAGTTTCAAAGGAATGTGAACAGGTATACCTTCTCTTTCTTGAAATTGTCTTGATTTGTTAGTCGTATACCTTCACCTTGAGTGGCCATTTGGCCTTGTGTTGGGCGATTAAAAGAAGAAAAAACAAAGAAACAAAGAAACAAACAAAGAAACAAACAAACAAAGAAACAAACAAACAAACAAACAAACAAACAAACAAACAAACAAACAAACAAACAAACAAACAAACAAACAAACAAACAAACAAACAAACAAACAAACAAACAAACAACCCAACAAACAAACAAACAAACAAACAAACAAACAAACAAACAAACAAACAAACAAACAAACAAACAAACAAACAAACAAACAAACAAACAAACAAACAAACAAACAAACAAGCAAGCAAGCAAACAAACAACCGAACAAACAAACAAACAAACAAACAAACAAACAAACAAACAAACAAACAGAAACACGCACACAACATAAAGGAAACAGGGAATTATTGGATTTTCAACATCACTTGTAATATAGCCTTTTGAAAGGTTTGCATTAAAGGCACTGTAAATAGTACATTTTGCTGTATAAGATAGCCTTTTAAAAAAAAAAGAAAAAACAACATGAACAACAACAACACCAAAAAGAATTCTTTGCACTGAGGGATCATGGTTTGCGATATGAAGAACTACATGTGAAAATGAATTGCATTTTACCTCTTCAGGCCATGAGAAATGCCAGAATCAATTCCAAGTAGTATTACCTGTGGTTTATAGTGACTTAAACAAAATGACCTTGTGTTATTTTGTTGTGTACTGTAATAAACGGCTATGTATGTGTAAAGTCAACATATTGGTTGATGATGACATTATTGCTGCAGCCATGCCTGTCTCTTTCTAATTAGGGAATAACAGTGCGAGGACCCGGTCCTCACTGCTTGGTAATGACCTTGGGTGGTGGCTGGCCGCTGTTAACGACCAAGCCGGAGGCGCGGTCGTTAACAGCGGCCAGCCACCACCCAAGGTCATTACCAAGCAGTGAGGACCGGGTCCTCGCACTGTTATTCCCATTAATAAATACCTTTTTAACGAAATAAACGGCTAAAATCGTCCATTTTGTAACTTTTCTTTCTCGGCGATACTTTCTTGTTTTGTTAGCCGGTCTTTATATCGCCGTTAATACACCCCCACGTGATCACGTTTTGACCAATCAGAATCCACAAACTGTCCTAGGTATTTATTAATAAAGTTTAAAACACAGCAGTGTTTGTTCAAGAAACGTCTGCTACTGGTCACGTGACCTTTTTTCGGAGGGGCGAAGCTTATAGCATTTTTGGTCAATGAGTTGCAATTATCTTGCCCGTAATTAATGTAAAAAATTATATGTATAATGTTTCTAAAAGACTTGTGATAATAACGCCTACCTGTATTGTGTGTCTACTGATGTTGTGCTGCAGTTAACAGAGCATGTGATATCGTTTTTCCTGATACTAAAGGTTGAAACGAGCGCGCACCACAAAAAGTCGCGAAGTCACAACGTGTCTGTAATGGCGCACCGTGCGGATCTTCAGGTCAACGTGCTTTAGATTGCACCGGCCGTTTGTTGAACGTTATTTATGTTCGGCATTTCATAATTATATCAAACAGATTATTACAGAATGTCATACGTGTGTCTTAATGTTTGTCAATATTAGAAACCACAGGTTCAAGAGCGAAAACCAACCATCGAACTGCCCTGATCAATAAAGGGTTTCTGAACGATAACTATTTTTTTCTTCTATTTGGCCTGAATATAGTATGGTACAGCGTGAATACTATAACCCGTATGTATCGCGTATTTTTTCCCCTAATAATCATAATTGTTTTTACCTTAGTCCAGCTCAATCCAAAGGCTTTTCGGAATATAAAATGACAGATTCGCATATGTTTTACTTCCAATGATATTATGGGCTCTGCCGGTACGTAATTGTAAACTCAACCATTTTCAGAGATTGGTTAAAGTTATGTTAGGTATCGTGATTAGAAGTTGTAACTAGTTAACCGGTATACGAACTTTATATTGGGTCCACTTTAAACAGTTACTTCCTTAGCTGGAATTGATTGCTTAATGACTTTATTTGCTAAGCAAAACTAAACGTGGGACCAGTCAAAGGCAGTATATACACCACACGGCAACTTGACTGGTAACCTTATTTTGCTAACAGATTTAGAATCTCTGTGAAATTGTGTGGGTTGTTTCTCGTCGCAGGATTTTTGCTGAGGATTCATTTGGTAATGAGTTCACTCCAATCTTTTTTCTCAGATTCGTCATTAAAAAGAATGTCTCATTCGATTTATTTATTATTTCGTACTTTGTCTTGATCTATTTGAAATATTATTTTTCACAAGGGATAAAATCCCACCAGAGGAGGGAGTGGACCACGGTCCTCATTCCAAGATACGCGCCTATATATGTACACCACGGGTCTGACAAAGTGGCAATACGCACATATGGCAATCTACTAATACAGCGTCATAGCTGTATTCAATTCAGTTGGTATCGGTGTTCAAACGGCCTTCGTGCACCACGTGCATTTGATGAGTAATGTGAGTTAATTAGCCCGCCTGATGAAGCACTTCTGTAACGTTTTACACTCGAACTTTCATTTTCAAGGACACACATTAAACAGCCGACCTGTGAAAAATTCATAACATTTTGCGGTGACGTTTAAGGCAAAATAACCCTAAACCCAAAACGGTTTCTGTTTCGTCCATGGGTTTGTGCTTATTCATAATGGGCTTAATTCGATTGCATCTATTGAAATAAGTAACGACCAAATGCTTTTTCATCAGCTTTGACGGTATTTCACTAGACGAGTATTGGTACACTCTAAAAGCTCCCGGGTAAGAATTGACCCGGATTCCCGTTTCTGGGTCAGGCTGATCCGGAAAATGTGGGGTTTTTTTAATGGATTTTGACTCACTTTGACACAATTTCGGGTCAGTTTAACACAGAAATGGATCAACCCCCGGACTCGAAATCCGGGTCAATTCTGACCCGGGAGTTGTTAGTGTGTACTGGTAGATGAACTTTATACAATTATATTCTTATCTTTCAGAGTGAAACTATATTTTTCCCCCTTATAATTTACAATCCTGTCTTTTGTCAGTAAAAACACAACCACTAATTTTCATGAACTATACAATCGGAAGCATATAAATAACTGGAAAAGCTCTTTGTTTGGTCATTCTTTTACACATTTGCCATGTTTTGTTTAGTCCATCGTTTTTCTATTCATTTCTGAACAGTCTGGTATATTTTTAGGTTTTATTGGACAATAAGGGAAAATGTTAATTAAAAACTAAAAATAAACTATTGTTTGGATCTCGACATTATCTTAAGTCCATCAGCCATGTGTAAACAATTTTGCGTGCTACAAGCGTTTTGTGCATTTTCCGTGGCATATGCGAAGATTGTTTTTATGTTTTTCGTATTTAAACAGCGTCATCTATCAATGTTCGGTGAGGACAACAAATCTTCCGGCGAAAATCGGGCCTTGCAACTCTGACCCATTTCACCTGACGTCATCATCACAATCATCTTGGTTGCGCCATTTTGGTGGTCAATGTCACTGAGTTATTCAGTGAAGAGCGCATTTTAGGAGAGGCGGCGTTTACACGTAAAAGCTATTGACCACCAAAATGGTGAGCGTGGCACAGTCGGCGCATGTGACGTGCGTGCAAGGGGTCAATATGCGCAGCCTGTGTTCCTTAATATTTTAATCATACTGTAATGTACTTTTGAAAATTACTATATAGGCCTACAAATCATTTTTGAGTAATTCTGTTGTTTTAGTTGCTTGATTTCAAAAACATGTTATTTAGTACAAAACGGGGGGGGGGGTAAAATACCGTAAAGTGACCTAAATGACTTGGACTCCATTCCAAAGATCTTCCGAGACCAAACCGAATCCATGAACCAATAAAATATTTCATATTGACCATGCAACCTTTGTTTACGAAAAGTGTAACCTTGTACATTCCAGGGCCTTTCTGGCAGGCAAGATACTACACTGGTCGTAATGGGAAATGTTACGTTCTGTGTCATAATTTCCACATACATTCAAGAGTTAGAAAAGTAACAGCGGAACAAGTTTTGAGGCGTGCCCCCCTTTCTTTGTAACAAAAGTTGATACAAATCAGACAGTGCAATCTCCATAAAAAATACATTTAGTGTTATATTTCGTTGGGCTGTGCATAAATCGTGCCTGCGGAAAGTCTGTGCCTTTTTTGTAAACATGAGGTCACATGTCACATGGTCTATTGAATCTGCAGTAAACTTGCATAACAATGAAATACATGAAGCTGTGCAAGCTCGCTACCACAACAGCCGTTAACTGTCAGATACATCTGATTCTGTACGTTTAACAAGTTCTACAATAGACGTTTCTGATTGATTGCACACAAAAATATACAGCACCGATACCATTATAATTATTATAATAAAAACGAGTAAATTATATCCACACTGCACATTGCCTATCTGGGCATAATATTGTTATACTGCTCTGAGAAATTCTGGTGGCTACACCTTGTAAACTCATGTTCATATTACCAGCGTCATTTATACTCGTTTATTACTACAAGCGAAATGCAAATAGACTGCTGTGTGTATCGTCTGTGATGACATGAATAATGCAAAAAGTATTGGAAGTATAAGTCCATATTGCCTGTATTTTGTAAGATACATGTGGACATAAGAACAATACGGTGTAGTTGGGTGTACGTGAATATTAATACTAGTGTTGCCAACTGTTTGTATTCAACGCATTGAAACACCTGTGTCTGTTTTAAAATGGTATCCAATGTAATGCCAGCATGTCAGTACCGTGTGTTGGGCAAACAGCACACTGAACTACGGTTTGGTAAGGCCCTTGAAAAAAATGGTCAGGATTTTTACAACAAACTCTTGTTGAACCATTATCTTACCGAATAAACACATGAAAAACCAGCTGCTTTTCGCTTAAAAGATGAAATATCATACGTAAAATAATAGCTCATAACGTGACGTCATGTCTGTTGATATGGCGCCCTCTTTTTGGAAGAAAAGGTGAAATCATGAGTAACTTTAGTTTTTTCAATTCGTGTCGGACTTCATGCACCCAGACCTCAATGTAAATCTAGAGACGCAAAAATTATTTGTTATATTAATGTACGTCAATTGTTTGTTTGTTTGTTTGTTTGTTTTGTTTGTTTGTTTGTTTGTTGGGTTGTTTGTTGGGTTGTTTGTTTTTTCTTGTTGGGTTGCTTGTTTGTTTGTTGGGTTGATTGTTTGTTGGGTGGTTTGTTAGTAGGTTGATGGGTTGTTTGTTTGTTTCTTTGTTTCTATTTGAAGAAAAAATTAATCACTGTGCTCTAGATTGAAAAAAAAACCTGAACAAAAATACAGAACAACAAACCTGTGAAGATTCCATCATGTTCAGTTGACACGCTTTAGGTAAAACAATAAACAGCGTTTACTGATGTCTATGTTGGATGATACAGGTTCATACAGGGTTTATTTTGATTGTGGCAATTGAAAAAAGCAAAGGTGATTTATGGGCTTTCAAATGCTATTATTTTGCTTGACAGTAATCTACAGATGTACATGCAGACTAAAATGTTTTTCTCAGAATTGGTGCTGTTATTTTATTTAATTTTTTGTTACCGATCTTGTACTTTGTGACAGACGTTGCGTTCTATGTTTAGGATTAATTGAACAATGTAAAGGTTTTTTCCTCAAAGATTGAATAATATCATAACTTTGCAGTTAGTTTTACCGACGTCAAAGATTTTAATTCTAATCCGACACCTATCCTGAACATAATGTGTTTGAACAACTCACGTCGTCAAGCACCAAACTGACGGAAAGTTGACGTTGAATAAAAGAAATCCACAAGGTTATTATTTTTAGGCAACGCGTCTATGTGTCTAGTATGCTACTTGCCTCGCAGGACGGGAAGTAGTGTTATCGGTGTCTCTGATACACCGACAACCTGCGGATAAAGTGCCCCGGGAATCGAAGCTTTCAACGGTAGCCATGCTCGGGGTATCCGTCGGAGAAACGAAAATAGTTGCAAAAAAAAGAGAAGAAGAAGAAAAAGGAGAAGGCTATCCGTAAACCTGGAGGGCTGCCAGGTGTTTGGACGTTGCATGTGTAAATATCACTTAGTTTCTGCAAACGTTTGCGACCAGGACTGATATCCCCTGAGTCATGGACATCAAAATCCACCGTGATTAGGTGACACGTTACAAGGGGGAAAGTTGAATGAACGCGCCTGATAAGCTTAAAAATCTGCTATCTTGGGTAGATAAGCCGGCGAGTCGGAGCCAATATTCTACACTATTACTTTTGAATCGAGTGCATTAATGGCTTTGAAAGGTTTGGGGGTATCCTACCATGCATTGCTTCACTCTGATCCATGTTGTCAGATTTTCACTAACGCTCAGCACTACTGTGCAGTCATTCAATTAAGAGTAAACAACGAACACTCTAACGGGTGTAATGTTGTATTGGGGATTAAGATCAACTGAGTTAATGTTCCTGACCTATACACTGGAAGGGTCGGAATTAAACCGGATTCCGGGTCCCACAGCATGCCTGACCATTTGTGGGTCAGGCTGACCCGGAAATTCGTACACAAAAAAGTGTTTTGACACAGAATCTGAGTCAGTTTGACTCAGTTTCCGGCTCATACTCACCCAGAATCCTGGTCAATAGACCTTTATCATACTGCAGCCATCTTGTTTGACTCCCATTCAAATCAATGTAACCAGACAGAGGCTGGAAGGGCAAACACAGTCATGTTCCTTTTTGAACAACGAACATCAGCATCCATTACTGTTATTGGATGCAGGGCACATGACCAAGATGGTGGCAGCATGATAAAGGTCTATTCTGACCCGGAGGTTTTTTTTATAGTGTATTGCTCACCAAACATGATAAGTCATTTCTTTTCCGTGTTCACGCAACGCCTGTTATATAAACAGTGTGTTAATTTGTTCTCGTGGGGAAAAAAACCCACTTGGATCCTGAAGTTACCAGATCGTGTCATTGAAACAATACCTATTTATTGTTGATGTAGTTTCTGTACGAACCATCACCTGGGAACCGATGTTCTGCCAAGCAAAGATGAAATCGTCTCCACTTTTCATAGAGAATTAACCTAATCTAACCCTCTCGCTTACAGGTAGAATACAGGATTGGTGTTCATAAAAAAAAATTGCATTAGTATCAGTCTGTATACTGTGTATAAAGCTCATACCAGTACCAATCTTCCATACAAATATTTCTGTCTGAAATACTTTCAGAGCCGAGATTTTTTTTTTTAAAGACTCCGATTTTAATAGGCCGATTGCGCGACAATGTTAACATGCGGTCACGTGACCCCCTATCGGGTATGACGTCATACAGCGGGTGAAAAAAATACGTGTAAAGAGATAGGCCGTGACACAGAGTGAGTTCGAAAACAGTCGATTATACTTTCGTTAAGCGATGAATTAGTTAATCAGCCCCTTTATTTAAAGTAGTATGGTGTGGCATTAATTTAAATCACATCTCTGTTTCATAATTTACCAGAATTCTTCTGAAAAGAGGTTTTTTTAAGCCATGCACTACCGGTGTCGGACGACTATTATGTAGCCACCCATCTGTTATTTTGTTTGTAATGTTGGCCTAAATCACTGTAAAAAAAGGATAAACAACGTTGGAAAAGTGAGCATTAATACCTAGCCTTGCAGAATTTCAAATAGGCAAAGGAATCACACAGTTTTGGAAAGCAATTTCGTTGGAGGATTTTAGCTTCAAATTTTTTTAATTTTTGTGTTGAAAAGTGTGTGGTGATCGCGGTCGTCTGGCTTAACGTTCCGTCTGTACACATTGTGCACATTTATACGGTACTTTTACAATTTTCAAGACTTGCTGGAACTGTCCTTACTGGCTTTATTCAGCCACTTGAAGGTCTTTGGTACAAACTCTGGAATATGTTTCACAGACTTCGAGCAAAAAAAGCCTCGATCGAATGAACTAAATGCATTAATCATCGTGTACCGTACCACCCTTTCCTATGGAGGATTACGTGTGTGTTTACATTTTTAACCCAACAGTGGTCACGTGACGTAGGTCGCGCAATCGGTCTATAACGATTGTAACAATCGAAATTTAAGGACAATGTGTTTATATGCTGAAAAGTGTGTACGGTTTTTGCACTATTTTCGCCTGGCTCAGACAGCGGATTGAGCCCACATTTTCTGCACTGTCAGCTTTACTCCTATATTTTACCTTGAAAGTATTACCAAAAGTAGTGTGATTCAAACTTGAACAAGTAAATGTTACAAGTAAATTTCCACTACGAGCCCATTGTTACTAATCATTTCATTACGATACTACAACAATATTATTATTATTATATCTTTCTGGTAATGAAACCAAGGGACCCTCAAAAGTGACTTGCACTGTGCCCCGTAGGCCTGAAGATACCTGTGTAGAGAAGATGTTGAAGAATACAAAAAAGAACAATAAATTCATAACTTCAGATGGTCAAATCGTTTTAAGTTTGTTGTTCAGAGACGAGAAAAAACAAACAGCTAATATAATAATAACAGCAATAATGGTAATAAAAAAATGATAATAACAATAATAAATTATAAAATATTATTAGTGGTCTTTGGAACAACTCTGCGTCAGTATTTTTCCGAAACGTGAACCCAAGTTTTCGAAAATAAAGCCTTAGTTACAAATACTACAAGGCAAATCTTGGTTTAAGTATAGCATGTCAACTGTCACTGATTGAACCGTTTTGTAGCCTCTCTTCCAGCCGTCACTTCATCGATTTTCCGCGCGGAATATGCCTGTACACGGGACAGAGTCAAGGGAAAGGACGCTGGTGTGACATGGTGTGGCGAACTTATTGCTCACGGGCGCCCGCCGCCGGGTAAAATCGCCTCTCAAACACTACCCAGTCCCTATTATATCGATGTGTCCATCGCACAGGTAAATCAATCACAGATTACACACGGCGCTCTCTCCCTGACGGCTCTGTACAGAAAGACAGAAGAGACAATCTTATAATTTGATTTTCAAGCAATTTAATTAACGAACGGTAAACTTCAATCGACAACGTTGCGGTTTTACATGTGTATAGAGAAGATGTTGATCCTGTATTCTACATGTACTAGGGAATCGGTTGATGACAATCAATGCTGAGATTATTAATTTCGATTTTTATCAGCCAAATTGTTCATTAAAACTAATTGGACATTAAGGTACATATCAAGTACGAACATATATGCAGGCTTTACTCAGGCTGAGCAAAGTGTGAAGTCACAAAACAAATCACTATGGTTAATACTGACAACTCATCTTAAGATGGATCTTTAGTGCTTCGTGAAATCGAGCCGTGTATTCATCGTTCTTTAAACACACAACCTCCTCGAATCATATTATAGGACAATTGACCCAATTCACTTGACGTCATCACACGATCAATCTTGCTTGCGCCACTTTGGGAGTCAGATTGCCCGTGTGCTAGGCCGTGTCCGAATAGGCGGCTATACGGCTACGGCTACGACTGGATTGCCGAGTCGTCATGTGCTGAAGTATGGAACGTCCTTAGCAACACCCTTAGCAACAGTCGCAGCCGTAGACGTAGCCGCTTATTCGGAAACGACCTTACTGTATAGACCTTTATCATGGTGCAGCCATCTTGTGTTTTCTCCCATTCAAATCAATGTAACCAAACCGAGGCTGGAAGGGCAAATAGTCAGGTTCCTTTTGGAACAGCTAACATCAGCATCCATTACCGTTATTGGATACAGGGCACATGACCAAGATGGTGGCAGCATGATAAAGGTCTATTGACCAGTGCACTTACACGTGCCTATCCTGTCCGCCATTTTGGGAGTCAAGAATGTAAATGAAGGACCAACCTCGCCAGCATGGGCAGTGCGCCGTATCGATACCTCTCGTCTCTCGTCTCTCGTCTCGTTTTGATCGAGCCAACCTCGGTACCCCAAAATGGCACACCGAGATCAAATACCCCCGGGAACGAAGTTGACGACGGACTTGTTTCCCATAATGGCTGGCGGAAATGGTCGACGCGCATAGTGCGGACGTGCGTTCCGCGTCGTGCAAAGGGTCGATAGTGGGCGTATATGAGGCGACGTGAGTGCAGTTTGACGGGCACAATATCTGCAGACCGTTAGCCTTTTTGATACTCAATGGTACACACTATAGGAGTGTACTGTTTGGTTTAGGTGCGGTATACAGAAAAAAAAATACCCATACCAAAAAGTGTCATAGTATTGTGTCCACCATATCTCAAAATGGATAATGGGCAGAGTGTTGCCGCGTGTGACGTCAGTGCAAGTGGTCAATACTGCAGAATTGCGACATATCGTGTCTCGTACCATACAATTAGTCTACCTGTTACACATTGCAGTTTTGCGATGCATTCATCAATGCTAATGGTAGAGGGTTGCCATAAAAACTCATCGTGTGCCCTGAAGAAGGTCGAAACGAAAGTGTGACCGGCAAAAGGTCGTAAGCAACAATAGACCTTACGCACTGACGTCATCACGCCGCCATCTTAGAGGTGAAACGATGACGCAACAATAGAAAACGCACATGTATGTACGCGCGGCGCAGAGGATGATCCAATTAGCAACCTTCTTTTGACCTCTAGTTGAGGGCGCCCTACTCAAATGACGTCATATGCATAAGGTCTATTGTCCAACCTTGTGTTTTTTCTGCCATGTATATAACTCATTGCAGGAAGGTTAAATTCTGCATGGGAATGGAAATACATGTCTCGGGAGCAATTCTAGCAACAATTATAAGACAGTCGTGCCCTACTTTTTCTTCAAAAGAGCCATTTTATTGCTTTTGACTTTCTGCTGGGGCAAACAGTTAAATTTTGTGTGCCCGGAAAAAAGGTTACAGTGCTAAGACTGTCTACCGGGCACAACGACAAAAAAAAAGTTGACTAACTTATACACGCAACAATGAACAGTCAAGCATCATCAAGCACACAACGTTATGTTTTTTCCTTTATAAGGACTATGCTTTTGTCATCTACAACGCATTTTATAGCATATGAAAACCTCATTATTAGTACTAATGCTGGTAGTCCAAGCCATCAGGAGTTGACGGGTTGCTTGTTGTCCTTGTGTAAGATAATAGAGGTATTTTAGGTGTGTTTTTCATAAATGTCTCGATGGAAGCAGAAAAAAAGTACAAACAGCTTGTTTTTCTGTCATCCATAAACGCACAGATAAATATTTCTGGTGCACAGTAGAAACGAGGTTTGAAATATTGTTGAAAACACAGCGCTATAGTTGCGAAGCAAATTGCCAGTTTACCTTAATAACATGCTCTTTGTGTGGGTTTAAAAAGCAGTGTTTGTTTAGCGTTACAGTTAAAACTCATATTGAAAGGAAAATTACACATTAGAATCTGAATTAATAACTAAAAATGGTTACCTTGCAGACGTTTAATAGCAACGACTGTTACATGGACGAGATTTTTTTTTTACCTCCATTTAAGCCTTGTCTATGTCTACCTGGTGGAAAAGAAATGGCCGTTGTTTTCTATGTAGGAAGAAATCATGCTCTTTGATGTACTGCTCTCTAGCGGTGAAGATTCTGTTCCCAAAAAGGTCCTTGAAATAATGTTGCACTCGGGGGGGGGGGGGTGCCTGCTAAAACTGTACCTGATAAAATGCAGATGGTTCATTCTATAAGTAAGGGAGCAAGTGCATAATTGTTTGAACATCTTTGTGTTTAACTTTTTTTTAGTGACGCTTTCTAGAATGGTGGAATACATGATAAGTTCAATTTCAAATCATGCCATAACACCGCCACAAGGAGACCAAATTGGTGCCCGGTGTTACCCGTGAAACATTAATTTGTGACATAAATCAGCATGTTTTCATTGAACGTATTCAAATTAAATGGTTTCATAAGTGTAACATAGGGCCTATAGTATAATTATAATATATTTTATGAAAACCAGATATACTGGATGAAGGCATAAACATTTTATGGCACGAATGAGTCATGGTTTTGCGTGTATAACTAGGACGCCAGACTTCAGATGTCTTATTTTGTGGAATAGTCTGGTGAATTTGAATGGCAATGTCTGACTTTTACAAAATAATAAATGCTACACCCCTTGATTTGTCTCGCCTGAAATATTTTATCTCTTGACTTTAAAAAGCTGCGCTACGACGAATTGACTCAAATCAAAGTCAGTAGATGCTGTCTCCTAATAGTGTTAATACTTCCTATACGTTGATTGAAGTCCCAATGTGGTTATTCCCTGGTCATCAGTCACACTTAAACCCTTCGTGGAGCTCTCTTGACTGTCTGTGGTGGGGGCGTCCAGTCTCACTCATTATGGAGACTGAAGGCCGTGTCCGAATGAAGCGACTGTTGCCGTTGGCTGCAACCCAACATTGAAGAACAAGGCTTTTCAGTTATCTGTACAGAGCCCTGGGAGTGATATGCTAAAAAATGTTAGTTTTTTTATTTTTGTTTTATAGTTTCTTGCGAAAACAATTTTCAACAAATTCGCTTTTTTCTTAAAAACATTTTCCAAAATTCGTTTTCTCGCCAAAATACATTTGAAAGGGACAATGCCTCATTTGGAAAAGTTATTTTGGCGAGAAAACGAGATTTTGGAAACCATCTTGGCAAAAAAACGAGATTTAAAAAAATTATTTTAGCGAGAAAACGAAAATGTCACTTCCCGGGCTCCGTCTGGCCTTAGCCACTGCCGACTCTATTTAATTTGGACACGATTTGGACACAAAATTGAATTGAGTCAAAATTTAATAGAGCATGTTATTTCACGACGAATACCATTAGTAAATCTCGTTTTGACCTCGTAGATGGCTATTAAAATGTTGTTTTTGAAACGATTATCCTGGCCAACCAGCTTTCATGAAAATGTGTACGACGGCCATACCCACTGCTGGTGCCCAGAAGTAAGCTTTATATTACAACGTCATTTCGCCCGCATTTTGTCTATGTGTCTCAACTCACCCAGATAAAATTGATCAGCCAGCGCGCGGAGTTTATTTATTGTACTCCACAAATAAAAAAAAAATCATATTTGTTCAAATTAATTACTCACTCCGTTATTATTCGTTGATGGATTTTTTTGTTCGATATCTCATGTGAAAGTTAATAACTTTGGTCCTACAAAAACAGCAATTCAACGTTTGGATTCATTTTTCAAGGTAAAATGGGCTTTAGCAAGTATCATATGTCTTTTAAAATGATTAAAACTTGAGCAAAAATCTGGAAAGTGAAGGCTCACCTTTGGCATAATGATTGTTTCGCGTCAAGTTTCTCCCAGGAAGACGAGAATTATTTGTTACATTATTGTTTTACACATCTCCTTTATGTACTGAAGTAAAAGAGCCAACTCACACGCGATATAAAATGCTGGTAGACTCGTGCACGGATTAAACTTGCAAAAAAAGTTGACGATTTTCATTTCATTAGAGCCGGCTTAAATGTTTGGCAGTATATTGTGTTTGCAAAACAGTTCATAATAGGCTACAAGGTTATAATCTCCTTCAGTTACTTAAAGTTGCTATCGCGTTGAGTAACCGCTAAGGAGTATTGAAGTTTGATCTTTGACCTGCATTGAAGGCAAAGCTGGTGCCCCGCGTCCGATTTTAACTATAGACCTTACTGTTGCAACGTCACAGCTGCGTGTTTTGCCAACCATGGTTAGCAAAAGTACGGGCGGTCTTCACTGCAAAAAATACAACAGTTTATCATTTGACAACATAAATGCTGTCAAATTAATGCCCATGTTAAATGATAACTACAATTTAATGTCCCAAAAACAAAAAGTAAACTTATACTTCGTAAAAAAGGCACGTTTTTGCCAAGCTAGTTTATACATTTTGTGATACTCAATGCCTCCCACACAAAATTATCAATGTTAAAAGAACGGTCTTACAATAAGGAGAACAAACCGCGTAGGAAATATATTTTGCTTAGAATTGAGATTCTAAACCACATTACATTTTAGCCCGTTTTACATGGCGCAGGTTTCTAGATTTGTTGAGTGAAATAATTATAACATGTCTTTACTTCCCATTCGATACTTTATGTATTCCCGATGCTGCAGCAGCAGCAGCATTAACAACAACAACAACAACAACTACAACAACAACAACAACAACAACTACAACAACAACAACAACAACAACAACAACAACAACATCGACAACGACAACGACAACGACAACGACACTGATAACGACAACGACAAGGACAACAACGACAACGACAACGATAACGACAACGACAAGGACAACAACGATGACAACGACAACGACAACAACAACGACAACGACAACAACAACAACACCAACAACAACAACAGCAGCAGCAGCAGCAGCAGCAGCAGCAAAACAGCAGCAAAACAGCAGCACTGTGCGTTTAACAACATCTGGTAATGCAACAACATTAACAATACCATTGGAAAAGCAAATTGCATCAACATCAACAAGAACGAGCATAATAATACGCAGAGGACAAAACCACACAGTACAACTGGTACTGACACCAACCAAAACAAGCTAAAATCAGCAGTGACAACATGTCTAATATTGTGAAAAACGAATGTGACAGTGCCGGTCGTCTTGTCTTTCAATGAAGCAGGAGTTTATACCGAAATTGAACGTCATTACAAAACATCAACGTTATAGGATATAAGGACCAAAATAAAATAGTTTTATTTGCAAAAAACTGTTAATGTCCTCACGTTTCGACCCACACATACAACGACAGTTCTTGGTCAGACGATTTGTATGTCACACGACGTAAACCAACATAAATCAAATTGGGCTACTTCGTGACTAGACCCAAGGGGACAAACATTTAACAAAATAATAATAATAATAATAACGACAATATAAATAAATAAATAAGTGGATTGGTTTTTAAACGATGCCAGTCAAAAGCCATCGATTACACCAACAATACAATAATATGGGTGCTAGCTGCTCTTTTATAGACAGTTGTATATATTGTGTGTTTGGTATATTTGTTGTATCAATTTGAATCGTGTACAATTTCCGTTGCTTTATGATGCATCGGCATGAGAACTAGGTCAACTTACTACCCCGCTACTAATAACTACAGCATGGGGAACCTCGACCAAGTTGATAATCATAATATGCAGGTCTAGTATATTCAGAAGTCCCACATCAAATTTCATTTTGGATGCATCCATGATTGGTACTCTATTGGTCATTAGATTTTGAAATAGTGCATTCTTCCAAGGCGTCTAGAATTCAAGACAACTTTTTTCAAGACAAAAACTTGCAGATGGAGATAATGATTTCGTTCTGAAAGGATCTAATGTTTTCGACAACGCAACGAACTGTAAGTCACGTGAAATTGACTTGGGGGACGAGTTGACTTTTAGTGAATTACAAAACGGCAGACTTTCAAACTAAAACTGAGAACATTGTTTGATTTGTTTAAGATCCTATCATTACAAAAACCAGACCATGCCTATTAAAATCGGCATAGTCCTGTTCGATTAAACTCATACAAGAAAATGGTCTGTGCACAAGAATTGTGTGAATGTTGACATGTCTCTACAGTGTACAAGTGCACGCCATGTTCGATTTGTATAATCTGAAACAATTTCAATAGTTCAGTGAAGTTCCCTGTTTTGACAAACTGTTAGAAATGCAAAAATGTTGATTTCCGAACCTCTATGGAGTCAATTAACCTTGACGACAGTTCCCTTTTACCGCTGCTTTGATAAAGAAATCAGGTTTCATGAATAGTTTGCTCTGGTCTTACATGCCTGAGAAGCCCATAAAACCACCATTAAGGCACTCTAACCACCAGTAAATTCACATCATTTTTGTGTTTACCATTTCGTTTATATTCCATCATCTACACCTCATTGGTTTTCAATACAGAAGTGCTACAAGGTTACACTAAGCTTTCAAATGAGTAGTTTGCTTGTGTAAAAATACATAAAAATGTAGATAAACTTGGCGCCGCGTGATTATGACCGTTTTCGAAATCACAGCTTGGGCTAAGGCTCCGTCAGTAATTTTGAAAATGTACACTTTAGCTACGGGACTTCAAACAGGCGGACGATCCCGAAGCCGGAGCCCATGCTTAAGTGGCGGTTTCGAAAATGCCCTATGCCTAAATAATAATGTGCCATGGGAAAACAGGAACAACCCGCCTTTGTAAAAAAAAAACTCGACGTTTCGATCAATATGAACTGATTGTCATCGTCAGGAGACAGAAGCATCATTAGAATGGAATCCTAATGTATTTCCCCCATTTTAGTGAATCAAAGTAATTACATTGGGGACGTTCCGTCAAATGTTTAAAAAAAAAATGAATTTTATTTAATCTACTTTACTTTTCTGCTTAACGGACAACTCGATCTTCTGCGCCCGTGCACAAAACTTGTATAGAAAGGTTAGAAAAACAATATGGTGATATTTTTTTTAAAATTATGTTTTACTGATCCCTGCTTCCTTGCTCATTCTCTTGATTCATTAATTATGTAATTAAAACAAAACAGGAAGGATGTGCTTGCAAAGGGAATTAAAGGCTTGCATAAATTAACAATAATGAGTTTCAACTAATGCGGATGAGGGCGTCTGAATTGGTCGCTGTGTATCCTCGCATTGCAGCCACAACTTAAAAAAATAATTTCATATACACTGTTACTTTATTCAATGGAGTATACATTCACTATAAAAAAATGTCTGGAACATCTCGTACAAACTCAGTATGATCTATGGCATCTGTGCAAATCTTTGCGCTATTATCTCACTCAGACACATTTATTTATCCAGCGCGATAGTCTAGCCCCGCCGAGGCAGCCCGGCGAGTTTTAGCCCGGAGTAATGTACATCACAGGCTACATTAACCCTGTGTTAACCACCCCCATTTCTCCTGGCGGATGTTTTCATAGAAAACCTCCCCAGCACAAAAGCTTCTTAATTCAGGGGCGGCCCACATCGTCGATAAGATGAGGAAGCGGACGATCGGTTTTACCTCTTAGCTAGGGAAAAGATAATAAATCCTTCCAGGGAACTTCTGTATGATAGAAACGGCCGGAGCGAGCGACCCGTCCACGGTTACCCCGTGAAGAGTATCGAATCCCCGGGCCCCATTACCAGATGCAGACACGGCCCTTTGCTGAGGTTATAATATGGGGATGAAATGCCCTGTTATGCTGGTGGCGCCAAAGCATGTTCTATACACAGCAGAACTTTCTGCAAAAATAACATTTTGAGAATTGATAAGAGTTCTACTTGCAGATACGATCAAAACAAATTGCAAATCACGGTCACAAATTTATATTTCCGATTATTATGACATTAGTGGGAAATGGTGGCCTACATCAGCGTTATAGAAAGTCGAAAGAGAATCCTGACGACTCCTTGACCAAGATTCGACGAAGGTAGTCAGGCACTGAGGTGGGCTTTTCAAATTTGGGTATAGTCGGGAAGGGGCTACTGGACGCGGGAAGGGGTTTGGGTGGTTGGGGTGATCTTCCACTCACCGAGAATCGTGGGTCAGATTTTACTCAGATTCCGGTCCCAAGGTGGCCTGACCCATTTTGGGGGGTCAGGCTGACCGGGAAACTTGTTTAAAAATGAGATTTTAACTGGGATTCTGCGTCAGTTTTACCCATTATCTGGGTCGTTTTGACACAGACTCCGGGCCATACTGACCCAGAAATGGGTCGGGCCGCATGGGACCTAGAATCCGGGTCAATTCTGACTCGAGAGTTTGTATAAGTGTGCGAAGTTTACATTCCCTTTAAATAAAGGTAAACCATTCCAAGAAATGCCCGGAATTCATATTATGAAACCTTAATCAGGCATGATCTTCCACGGAAAAAAAAAATCCACTCTAAAAAGATCCCTGTGTCAGATTTTACTCGGACTCCGGGCCCAGGGTGACCTGACCCATTTTGGGGTCAGGCTGACCCGGAAACTTGCTTAAAAATTGGATTTAAACTGGGATTCTGCGTCAGTTTTTCCAATTTCTTTGTCATTTTGAGTAAGATTCCGGGTCATACTGACCCAGAAATGGGTCGGGCCGCATGGGACCTGGAATCCGGGTCAATTCTGACTCGAGAGTTTGTATAAGTGTGCAAAGTCTACATTCCCTTTAATGGTAAAACAATTCCAAGAAAAAACCATGAAGGGGGGGAGCCGTCCGTCCTTCACAAACTCTTTTATCCGCAAGATATATGATTTTGTTTTGTTGTTGGAGATCTTGACAAGACTTGATTCTCGGTTGCAATGGATCTTTGCTTAATGGACCAGACCTGCGGGGAGATTGCCGTGTATGCCCCCGGGGTGATTCAGACGAAATGCGATATGATTGATTGAGTGCCCCACTCAACCTAAAGACATTTGTTCCTCTATAATTTTGGCGTTTGCCAGCCGAAAAACACATATATTACTAGTAACGTTTTTAATCAAAGAGCTTATTTTGATACCTGTGCCAACTGCCTGAGCTTACGGTACAGTGAGTTCCCCGTTCATAATAACCTCCCGTTCATTTGAATAAGTAGCTCATTCACCCAGTAAGTTCCCTGTTTTTAATAACCTCCCGTTCACTTGAATAAGTAACTAGCTCATTTGTCCAATACGTTCCCTGATTATGATGACGTCTCGTTCATTTGAATAACTAACTAGCTCCTTTATCCTACCGTATCGAAAGCAGCCACGGGATATTTCCTTATTCATGTGTGAAAAGTGAATGATGATTAGTCAGCCTAAAGACAACTATTTACTTGTTCATGAGTAGGATGATTGATGATTATGCAATGTATATAATGCATCCTAACAAACAGATGGTTGAATTTTAAACACACAATGATGTTTATTTTAATTCTCGTGTTTAGATTTGCTTATTTTAAAGATGTGTTTTCCATGTCGGCTAATCCAAAACGGTAAATCTCGAAGCATATGATTTGCAAGGATGCAGATGTTCAGTCTTATCCGTTGTATTTAGGAAATCGGTTTTTTTTAACCGTCTACTGCCATTGATGGTTAAAACTCGGGATTTGGCTAGGTGTGCGCAGACGCCAAAAAACACAATGCCTTACAAAATGCCATGCCATAAGCCCGCGTAATAAAACCCCCATGCACCCCAAATTGTTTCACCACAACAAGGTATTTTGCAATCACTATTCAGTACATAATTTTATAAAAAGGACACTTGCAATTCCTTCCATTTTTTTTTTGAATGTAGGTTTGTTTTTAATTGTGTTCATTATAACGCGGCCAACCGGTCGTCAAACCTTTACCGACTTCACTATTCTCGGTCTTGCGCGTCCGATCTTCCCAACTGCCCTCGCGGGAAAATACATCAGCTCTAACGAAACAGCTTATCATATTGAGGCTGACTGGTCATTACACACTAATTGGGGAAGCACTGGGGTTTGGCAAACTCGACCTGCCTCATATTTAATATACAAATGATACGACTATAGATTACATCACACTGTTCACAAACGAAGTATTTACACTCGCACGGTCAGAAAACGGCAAGCACAAAGTGTGCACTGGTCTAGGCTACGGAATGAAATTCATGCATTTTGTGAAGATGCCAGTGTCCATTTACGTAATTAATAAGTTATTTTTTTATATGGAGACAAGGGGTGTATTTTGAAAGTTTATTCAGACATGATTTCAGCTGTGACACTAAATAAACAATGGGCAATGGTAGAGCTTATACTTTGTTCGCTTTTGTTACCGAATATTGTGACAACTTCGTATTGGTAGATCGCTTTACAGCTTGCCGGTCTCCCAAAATAAAACATTTCAGAGTTGATAATGACCAAAAACACAGCGTTCACGTCTCTGTAATCGTTGCGTAATTAGATGTGATAGATTCCATTGCTTATCCTTAATTACATCACCAATTAATTCTGCCGTTTGCAGTTAATGCCCATTTGATATACTTCTTGTGCCCCCGGGATATATACCATCGTAGGGCTTAAGAATTCCTGAAATGCGATTGTGTTTACTCAGTTTAGTTTATATTGGCACCGGTAGACACGATGTTTCGCATTATAATTTTGCAATCCATAAATATTAAATTTTTGTTGACTTCTCGAAACATTATTAGATGAATTTGTGCAGGTTTGTTATTTTGTCAAATTTATTTTGTATAAGATTTGAAAATCAGAGGGTTTGCAATTATTATGTTAATCCAAACACCGATGTTTTACCATCATTTTCTTTGTAGACCTATGTACATCTATTCCGTTATGGTTGGGTATCCAGACAGCAAAAAAAAAAACATTCAAAGGAAGTAACGCAGTGAGTTGAAAACTTTTTTGAGATAAATCACTGGAGTTTAACTGCATAAAGATCCAAAACACAAGATCAGTTTTGCAAAAAATCAAATGCCTTATCCTGTCTTTTAATTGGTTTAAATTCCTGCTGGATAATGTTTGACTTGGTACACCTGTGCCCAGTTTCAATGGATGCCATCTTAGGAATGTTCACTTTCATTTCTAGCAGTGTTTTGCCAGGCCTTCGTCATTCCCCAGCAGTTGTATTTTTAAAATAGAAATTTAGAAACGCACACAGATACTCCGAGGCGAGCGAAAAGTGCGACGAACTATACTGCTGTCCCCCTAACTTGTACGCGATGATGAGTAGATTAGGGTTAGGGCGGGGGCTAATGAACAGAATTAAAACTTAATGAAACGTAGATTATCGGCGGGAAGGACATTCCGATCTTCCGGCACCTTTAAAAAAAAATGTCAGAGATAACATGGCGAGATTGTCTTCAAACTGGCGGTAGTTTTTTTTATCATATTTATTTGTTCTTTGCTTGCAGCCACAGGCGGTGTCGATGCATTATCTTTGTAAAAACAACATTTACCCATCTATATTCATTTTCGTGGTCCGTGTGCTCAGCTCAATGCTCTATTACTTTGGATATTTCGTCATACAGTTTTATCAGGCGGCGTTTTTGTGTCACCGGATACTCAAAACAGCGTTAAAGAGAAGTTAAAACAGCAACTGGCTGCTCACTTTAAAAAATAAAAATATCAAGAACATTGAAATAGATCAAAATTATAAAGACATTTGTTTTAAATGAAAACCAAACAAGAAATAACATAATAAACGAAAACTGAGGGACAGAAATGTCCCGGATGGCGGGATCACATCCAATCTCGGACGGGGATTCATAAGTCGGGCCTATTACAACTGATAATGTAGTAACCAATGGATAATGTATCACCAACTGATAATATCAAAAATTGGTTGGCGATACATTAACCGTCGGTTACTAACATGGGGTCAATTCATAAAGGGAAAATCTTTCTTAACAACATTTCAGTAATTTAAGCACCCGGGAAAAAATCCCCCCCCAAAAAAAAAAAAATAATAATAATAATAATAATAAATAAAAAATTTAAAAAATAAAATAATAATACAAATAAAAATAAACATGGACAGATTTGCTTTTGTTCTCATTAATTTGGTTTTCTTACATTCACTGTAAAACCTATTGAACAAATAATTTAAAGTGTTAGTTTTTATTAATTTTACTGACGCACTTGAGAAGCCCTCGTCATAGTGCTGGTACTATACAACACAAATAACCCGTCAGATAATGTTTTCACTGGAATTTCACATTTGTTAGTCTTTACACAGCATAAATTCTAACCCATTTCCCCGCTCCAGTTGCTGTCTGGCTCGCCCCTGTCGCTCCCGAAGCTGTGTTTGAACTTAGACTTGGCGGCCGCTTCCCGTAAATGCCGTCCTTGACGGCGCACACTTTGAAAAATGCGTCTTTGCCTCTCGAAATTGGCCATCTGAAGAGTTTGTACAGATTCTTCACGCTCACTAGTACACGTTTACTCTCGTATATTTCTGTAAACATCAGTCGACGAGTACACTCCAATGCCAATTTACTCTGGACTGCACCGTAATTGAAATTATCTATGTCCCCCCGAACACTGCGTTCGATTGCACTCCAATGGTACAAACGGGACCGATCTGTGAGTCAAATTACAATGGTGCCTTGTTGATGTTTTGACGGTTGCGTTACGCTCCAGGTAGGTTGAAAGTCACTCACTTTTCACATCAGTGTGCCAAGCCAAACAGGCTTCATTGAGAAGAAAAGGAAAACATACGAAATGTATTATTGTAAAAGAACAATAATGTTGATCACTGACGTCGATCAGACGTAGTCGCTCAGAGAGTTGGTTGCATAGGTGACGTCAGTCGAAGTTTCAGACTGTTTTTAATATAAAGATTGATGTTAATTTTTGCATCGGGAATAAAGAATATTATGGCGGGGGTCGTGGGTTCGAATCCTACCCGAGGAAAAATGATTGTGGATTTTTTTTTTCACACAGAGCCTCGGAAAGTACTGAGTTTACAGTGCTTAACACACATCGGTGTATGGATAAAACATTACAAATATTACTGTTTAATATAATTAACATCCACATCGACCAATAAAACCCCACAGGCAAATCCAGTGACTTTCAATATTTATTTGATTTAAACATGATTTTGTATTTTTTGTATGATCACGAGTCTGATAGTTCTCCATATTTTCAACTTGTTGTGATCGTATTTTTTTTTTATTATTATTATTTTTTTTTTTTGGCTATGAATAATTCCCTTGGGTCGAAAACAAAATAGTTTTCAGACAGTATACTTACGCACTGCTATATATAAATATTACTACAATCGTTGAAACTACACATAGCCTACACGCCTAACTTACGGGTAAATCTTTGATAATTTGTTCATTTGCATTTTCAAGAGTGTAGATCTGAGCTGCTACTGACTAGAATTATGGGGTTACGTAAACATAATTTCAAGCGAACCACGGCTAAATCTTTATGTGTGTTTGGTTCAGTAAATTAAGAAGGGTACAACGTCCGCTCTTTAGTAAATTAAAATACAACTACTTTTCAGATCGCCGGAGCTTATGAATGATTCAGCCGTTAGTGATGCATTTCTAAGCAGGAAGATTGGGCTTTAAACAAGTAGGAATTATTTTTTTTTTTTGAAGGGGGGTTAAGATGGTGCTTTCGTTCTTGTTCTTCTGATCCGATTATTAGGGTGTGTATATACGTAATCAAGCGATGCTAACTGCATAATATCTTAAACCTATCAGGTCTTTTGAGAGGGCAGGGCAAAAAAGGGTGCTTCCTTTAGAAGATCTTAAAGTCTGTGGGCACTTTAAAAGGGGCACCGAGGCCAAGACCAGGGCATCAGATGCCACGGCCTCCGTGGCCAGTGCTTCATTCCAGGCCTACTGGGTGTGTTTGGAGGAGGGTAGATGAACGTAGGAAACTGCTTGATTTGAAATAATTACACAAAATTTATGCTAAATCTTTAAATAGACTTTCAACTTATTAAAACAATTAAAGGGAAGTAGAAATGGTTTTTCCCTTATTCCCAAAACCCAATACGCCATATATACCCTATTTTTAAAAGAATGGTTACATTTTGTTTAACGTACATTTTTCAAAGAAATTGTTTGAATGAACAATTTCGACAACTGGATGACTGTTGTCCCTTATGTGAAGGATATTGGATTGGGAAGTATTCTGCTCTTTACTTTCCCACAAAACTTAGGGTTAATCACTGGAGCTTCCACATGTTAAAAATGCCAGCGCACTTCAAAAACATTGGTGTTAAATTGATTAAACATCAGTTATCCCCACTGCTTTGTAGTTGGTAAAATTAACGCCATGTCAGTGTTGTCACATAATTATACCAAAAGAATCACTTGAAAACCCCAGTTTTTCAGTGTACATCAATCAAGGTTCTCATGCATTTATAAACAAATGTCATCAGTTGATCTCAGGTCCGACATCCTCCCCAGCGGACTGATATTTCCGAGAGTTCATGAAACCTAGTTTGTAATTTAGCCTTTTTCCATAAACATTTCCTCGTACTCTAGCGTGCAGCTGTGTGACTACAACCGACATTGTATCCGAAGATTTAGTCTACTTCTCTTCCATCACTGTTGTCTGAAGCCCCTATCGTTGTCAAGTGTTATTATCCGAAGACAGTGCTTTTCTCTTCAATCGGATTTAAAGATTTTTCCCTTCCACAATCCTTTAACCTCATAGTTTCCCCACGTACACAGAGCGGTCATAATTGCGATGTAACAGAGCGAGTGCCGTGTGGCGTTGGGATATAGCTCTGTTAGGGATATACCATGCCGAAAAGAAAGGGGAAAAAAACATAATAAAAATCCCCCGGGTTTTTGTGTATTCATCCCCGCAGTTGCCCATCACATGCATTATGGATGCAGTCATGTCAGCCATTTGAGCTTTATTATCACGTGCCTGAGGAGTAACTTATCATGACGTCACCCATGACCGGGCGTCTCTGTAAACGTGGTTGAGATAAAGGATAGCCACCGACGGCCGGCCGGTCCAGTTTAGTCGAGTCAGTTCGCGGGAGATGTGTTACTAATAACAGTGCTTAGAAACCAGACAGAGTCAGAGATGCATTCACGAGTATCATATGATATGTGTATTTCTCTTTCAGATCGCATTTTTTCAGATCCACTCAATGACGTAGCCCATCAACCGTGGAGATAAAAAAATTCCGTCGTACGGCTCTTCCAGTGAGGTGGGGAGCTGAGTGTGATCGCAAAACCATTGGGCCAGCCTCTTGTTCAGAATATAGTTGACCTGAACAAGAGGGACACGGTCGAGCCCGCCAGAGCTGTGGAATAATTTGATCTTTTTTTGTGTGGATCTAATCGCCAACGGAGAGGCCTTGCTGTTCTCTCACCCAGGTAGAACTGTCAACCACACCGGGGCCGTCTTACCGGATTTTACACACACACGCGACCTCGAAGAGGGACCCTGTATAACGTCTGAGAAACCCTGTGACAAATTTCTGAAAACAAAATGGGGAGAATTTTTATCACAATGGACTACCGACAGGCACTATTCCTGTTCGTTTTGGTGATTACCTTCCAATCTACACACAGCCTTCCAGACAATATCCGAATTGGTAAGTCAACTCATTTTGTCCGTCCTGTATTTGTGTATGTTTTATTCTAAATACTGCATTCCTTATGTTTATTTTAAACGGAATAATAACACAATACGGCACAACCTTTACAAAAAAATACATAGCACTTGTGAAATGGATAGGCGTATAGTTTTTTTTTTTTATAACCCATGTACATCTCTGCGGCGGGACGGCAATATCTTACAGGATGAGACAAATTGTCTTTTTAGAAAGGCGTCATGACCGGACTCAAGAATGATTGCAACAGCAATCTCAATCACTTCCAATAAAGCCCTCTCTTTCATCATCCTTTGCGCTCTCGTGCAATCCATCTGCCTACGGGACATGCCGTAAAGCTAAACTGGGAGGGGATGGGGGATGGGGGTGCGAGCAAGGACGAAAGACGCTTATTTTTTTCACGAAGTAGTCTTTGGATTACTTTACTAATATATTGGGTCGTTTAACTTTGAAGCCCTCAACATTGATAAGAAAGAAAAACATAAATGTTCACAGATTTACATATACCTTACGTGGTATAAAGATAATGATGGTAGAAAACTTACCTTGAAATGTGTCTGCCTGAAGTGTCGTCGTGTTTTAATAATGAAAGAAATAAAATTGAAAAAGGTAATTTTCGTCTCGTGAGACCCAAACTCTGGCAAAGAATGTGTACAAAAATTATCAATGCATTTTTACCGTTTTCTCGCAAATAAAACAACGAAAGGGGCTGAAATATTTACAGGTTGGTTTTACTACACTGTAGTTATTGAATTGTGCAAAGAAGCATTTACAGACATTTTACCAATGTTGACCAATTAAAAAGTCACGTTTTTGAATTTAAAAGCTAATAAACTTATAAACATATGCAATCATCTTAGGAGGTTTTATTATCATCTGCGTGGCGGTATTACATTTAGAAATCTGCGTCTAAAATTCCTTTTGAATTTTGCGTCTAAAATTCCTATTGGAATTTATTCATTTGGTAGCCAGACAATTTAAATAAACGTCAATTGTATTTTTCAATTGCACGAACGAAAGATGGAAGAAAAGATTACCGTGTGTAGACGACATGTGAACTGTTTTTTTTTTTTTGTTTTTTTTTTTTTTTTTTTTGCTCTGAAGTTATCAGAGATGATTTATAATAGAGCATGGTTACTGTAAACGTGTGGTTTGGATTGAAAGTACTCCACCGGAAGTCGATGAGCAGGCCTTCCATTTTGTAAGGCACATGAAACGTTGTTAAGATTCTTGAGGTGTTAAACAAATACATACCGTATTTACTTGGACGATTGAGCTCTAAAAAGAAAAGAAGAAAAAAATCGCAGGAAAGTATTCTTCTTGTTTCAAGATCGATGGTGTTGAGTAGAGTTTTGATTTATGAAGGAAACAGCCGCTAGAATTGTACTTTAAATATGAAAACAGCTGAGTGGATGATTGGGTTGAGCCTTCAGAAATGTCTGATACTGGTAACATAATTGTTGGCGTCAGGAGAGAAATGTGGTATCATCATCGATGAGAGTTGGACACGAAAACCAGCCCCGTGAGATAGCTCAAATCGTGGGGGAGGCGTATGGGTGCTGCAAGTGGGCCGGACGGACAGTCAGATTCGTTTTTAAGATATCATTCTATCTGAAAGTTGTTCAATACATGCCTGGCTTTGCTATACAGTGATTGAGTTGAATACAGTGAACAGATCGTAGACATGAACTGCATGTGATACACGGTATACACTTGAGAGTAATGACCATTGCCAATTATTGAACGGCAAAATAAACTGGTTTAACCGAAGTGACCGTTGCATGTACGAACGGTCTACAGTTTCTTGCGTGGAGTAGGTCTACAAGCTTGAACTCGATGATTTACAACATTCACTGGTAATAAATTTCCTTTAACTGTGCAAATATCGCTAAACTTGATGTCATCAGCCGTAATTTAAACGGCATTGCACTTGCGTGTAGACACGACCTCTGGGGCCGTGTGTATAACAAACACAGTCGTAGTATGAACCACATTGGTGATATATTGTTGTGTCTGGTTGTCATTGTTGCCGTTGTTTTCGTGTTTTTGGGGGAGCGACACGCAACCATTTTCTTTCTTTCTTTGGAAATGAATGACCATGTCCGGCAGCGCTGGTGTGTTTTAATTAACTTTCCAGTCGTGTATTTAGACCTCTCAAATTGATGCCACTCCTTTTACTTTATATACTTGCATTAAATAGTGTTTTTCTCATCTCGTTTATCACTTGAATCATTTGTAATTTCCATTAAAAAAAAATACGAAAGAAAGGGGGAATGTTAATGGGAAGCATGAATTGAAAGGAGGCCACAATGCACAATTAGTAATGACGGAAAACATTTTATCCGAAGTGTCATATTTTTTTTTCCTGCACAAAATTGTTAATGGTCTCACGTTTCGACCCAAGCGGAGCCTTCCTGAAAGGCCTTTGAGAAAGACTCTGCTAGGGTCAAAACGTGAGACCATTAACAATTTTGTGAAGGAAAAAAGTACAATAAATACATAAACGAACCAATTAGTAGAAATACACAGTCACGGTAATCGTACGGTAAACAACACCCCCCAAAAACAAACAAACAAACAAACAAACAAACAACCCAACAAACAAACAAACAAACATACAAACATACAAACATACAAATACAAAAACAAACAAACAAACAAACAAACAACAACAGCAACCAAAAAACAACAAACAAACAAACAAACAACATCAACAAACAAACAAACAATATAAAGGGCAAAAATTGAAGAAAACTAAAAATGGTATATGATGTTTTCGTTGATAACTTCACAGATGTTACTGTCCATTGCATAAGTACAATGAAACACGTTTAAGAATCTTGTTTTATTCGTCTCGTATAGAAGCTTTTTAAACGTCGGTGTATTTATTCAAAACATCAGGACAAAACAATTTAGTATTGTATTGTCATTGAACATTTGACATCAGATAGACCAACAGCAAAAAAAAACTCTGCTATTTCGCTACACAATCGAGATCAGTCCACTTTTCTCACCACAAGCTGTCATTTTGCCCTGCGGGGTATTTGATGTCCATGTTAGACAGTCATTGTAGGCCGATCCCTCCGTTACACCGGTACAAAAACGTATATCGATCCCGAGATCGTTCCGTGTTAAGACGACTAAAGTAGGCTTATTGTCGAGGGGATTATCTTATATTTACCTTTTAGAGTAAATTTGAGAAGGGATGGAATAGTTAACAGTTTACGACGTGTTAAATGTAAAATTTGAAAATAATCTAAACAGCATTCGCCATGATTTGTGCACAATTTAACACAGTGACACGACTCCAAAGACGACCGTCATTTCTTGTCATTGCTCGTGTCGCTGCACTCTGTGCCCCACGCGAAGAGAGACGGCGTTGTATTGACCGATTGCTGTTGCTTACCAAGTTCAGTTGAGTAATGAGTTGTACAGATTGTTGTGGAGTTAAATCTAATTAGCGCAATTTGTCTGCTCGGTGATTGTTTGCGGTGATAATCAATGGGGTAGTTTAATGGATGATGTGAATCTCTTTGTTTGCTGAAGAGTACAGTCTCCATAAGAACAAATATTTCAAGACACACGCCGTCAAAATAGCAAGTAACAATAACATAAGTTATAACCATAAATGTTTCGTGTAGCCTCTTTCAATTTTGTATAAACTTCCGTTTAAAAAGCCTCGTCAAATATAGTTTATATATCAAACGAATTCGTTTACAATATCATAATTCAACCCCAAAGCTGTCTTCGTGCTGTTCGAAGCCATATATGCGAAGTAATATCAAGACTATGTCATTATTTTGTTTTAGAGGTTGTCTTTTAAATAATGTATGAGCAAATTCAACCAATTCCTATGGTTTTCAACCTTTGAACTTTTCGTTGTTGTAATTTTGGAAGTAACACCAATGTTCGGAGAAAACATCAATGGATTAGGTTTCCATGTGGGTTTCATAGCTCTGGCAAATTGAGAGAGAGAAAAAGGGAACAATATGAGCGTAAAGGATGGTATACCTGATGCAATGACGTCATTAAGCCGCCATCTTAGAGGAAAACCATTGATTAAGCAAAGGAAACGCACAGATTTGTACGCGCAGCGTACAGGATTGGCCAATGAACAACCTCCTGTTGACCTCTAGGCGAGGTCGACCTACTCAAATGACGTCATATGCATAAGGTCCAATTTTCGTAAAATGTTGCAGTTTTTCGGGCGTGAACATTTTCTCCGGACAATTATTGGTAGGCCTATCAATTTTATAAGAGGTACAGATTGTAAATCGTTCCAAACTTCTGTATGCCCTACTAGCACCCATGCCACCATTAAGGTAATGTTTTATGGGTTGACATTTCAATTATTATGACATTATATTTTGTAATATTAGTAGTCGTCGCGATCACTGAGAGTGATGCTTTTTTTTCTGCAGTGCACCGTACATCTCTGAACACGTACTTCTCTGCTCCAGGAATATTCTCAGATGCCTCGCTCTCTGACAGCGGACTGCGCTGAATTATTTATTCATGGGACGTTTGTGAAAGAATTGGCGTCACGTTGAACTAACACTTCCGCAGAGGCTAGCACGCAATACACAAACTTAAGACAGAAATGTCATCATTCTTATGTCATATTTAAGTGTAAGACAGGCTTATATAATGATGTGGTCAATATGAGCTGAGTAAGGGTTCGGGAATTTGCCGCGCACCGTACTCTACAATTTTTTTTACGGCTGGTCTCATAGCGAGTCTGCCGGCCATGCATATAAATACCCCGTAACTGTGAACAACGCTGTATGCATGTACGGAAATTACCATTCAATTTTGGGGTGACAAAAACCTATTTATCAATATCTTTGTTCAATAAAATAACCATTGTCTGATATTTAGTAATCAATCGCTTTTTCTTTCCTGGCATCAAGAATACATTTGGGGGTGCAGCTCTTTGAAAAACTAACCAGGTTGCCCCCTGCAAACAAACAAAATTAGTCTGGTTACTTGAATGAGTGTGTCTACCCTGAAAAATATTTGTGTCACACGCGAACGTTGTCGCGTATGCACACTTCACCACTGCCCTGTTGGTAAGTGTGACGTAATTCGACTGTAGGTCACGCCCACTTCACACAAACTGGCGCCGTCGATTGACAGTGCCAGAAGACTATCATTTCTGAACTTGTCTATCAAATGTGTCTTGCAAAGACTGAAGTTCTTATCAGAAATATCGGTTTCTTTCATAAGAAATGTCTTCGATCGAAGGAATGCGTGTTTTTCGGTACAGTAACATAGTAACGTATGCCCGCTTTGGAACCGGAAGTAGCAAAAACGTTGACCGTGCAGCAGATTCGTACGCATGTGACGTAATGACTTACCAATAGGATTGACCCACTTACACGCATGTCACACGAGGCGACTGTGCCACGTGACCATTTTGGAAGTCAATAGACTGTGTAAGTCTCGCACGTATTTGAACATAAGGGTCCGTTAAAGCGCGTGATTTTGTTTCCTTTACATGTTACAGCAATGTGTGTGGGACCAAAATGGTCCCAAAAATATTTGAATACGCGCGAGACTTACACAGGCTATAGGTATACGCGTATACGCCACATTGCCTAAAATGTACATACACTGTATAACACACAGTAATATTGACTTCTTGAAAATTGCGCAACCAAGATTTTTGTGATGATGACGTCAGGTGAATTGGGTCAATTCAGTAAATAAGACTAAATAAGATTAAATCTCGTGAGTAAAATGCCGAAAAATCAAGCGTTATCACTTTGAAAAGACCATTCTATAGCCGATATAAATTTTAAGACTGTATTATTTTTGTATAAAGCTATGAATACACTGTTTTTAGTTGCAGTGTTTTATACCTGCAGGTTAAACTTACACAAACATGCCTGTCTGAATGTCTAGAGTTTGTATTCAAAACAAATATAGCCTGTGCTGTTCGACCTTTTTTTATTGATCTTTTTTTTATATTGTTACATCAGTCGCTCCATCACGTTGGGCTATGGAAATGTTAGACCATGAATAAACATCCATTCACTGCTCACTCTAGTCTTCAAGTTTTCTGGGACAATCATATTTTTTTTAAAACTACAACAACAGTTTGGACAATTTATTGAATGAGAAATGTGAAGTCACATAAATTATGAATTTTGAGAAACCGCTAAACCGTTTCATCATTCAAACCTTTGTTATTTATCTAATACATTTTGTGCATGCTCATAACAATTTCGTCGTATGCCCGGTAAAAGGGCGATAGGCCTTACGCCCTTTTACCGGGCACATAAAGTAGTTTGTCCCAGTAAAAAAAAGGACGTAAGCAACAAAATGGCTCCTGACATGAAAAATATATAATTTTTGTTAATTTTTGTTTTTTGTTTTTAGCTAGAATTACCCTGAAGACATGTTTCCCCATTCCCCATTAACCTTTCTAGAGTGACTTTTGCATGGCAACAAATTTACCAAACTTTCCCGCTCATAATTCTTGAAACACAAATTTTAACATAACTTGCTTACGTCTTTTTACCGAGAATTTTCCCTTACGTCCTTTATACTGGGCACACGACGATTTTGTCTTTTAATTGGCTGTGATCATGCACGTAGGCCAATGGAGATCGATCAAAGTAATCAATGTTCAATAATCAATGTCCAATAATAGATAGCACCATTTCAAGCATACTGCACTTCACATCAACTTGTAACGGAACAGTTTAAAACACACGAAACAGTAGCTACAGCATCAACCTGATAGTTACCAATATTAAAGCTCATTAATTTTCTGTCAATTACAGAACAAAATAATGATAATTGCCGTATTGAGGGCAGCGTTCAAACGGGCACCTGGGAAATTTCCAAAAGTCGCCTGCAGGCGATCTTTAGGGATTCAAATGTTTCAAAATACTTTTTTTCTGAACTCTGATCAAAGAGGGGCAAAACGGACGAAATCATTTCGCGAATGCTTACTACCACTACCATCTGTATATTAAGAAGTAGGCTTTCGGTTAAAGATTACACATTTTCTGATCGGTGTCTCAACAAGAGTATGACCCTACCTTTAAATTTGGCATGAGTTATCCACTTTTGATAACCGTGGGTAAAACATTATCATCTACATTCCATGCATCAGCTGTATCATGGACCACTCCCTGGAGCTGTCCAGGACCCTATTTCAAATCGCGGCTGAAAGCCCCAGCTCACCATTGGTAATAAGAAAAACATAAATGTTCACAGATCTACATATACCTTACATGGTATAAAGATAATGATGGTAGAAATTTTCCTTGAAATATGTCTGCCTGAAGTGGTGTCGTTTTTTAAAATAATAAACGAGAACTCTGAATATAGGAATGCGTAACAAAACAATGAAATGAGCTGACATTTTCACAGGTTTTTTTTTTTTTTTACAAATATCTTGATTTGTGCAAAGAAATGAAGCATTTATAGTCAGTTTACCAATGTCAGTTTACAAAATGTTAAACGACAAAATGTTCCACTTTCCAGATTACTGTTACCAGCCAGAGTACAATGTCGCATGATTGTGCAGAAAATGGAATAACAAGGCATTTACACGGTATTTTTGTTTAACGTGGTATGTTGTGGTTGCATACTAAATAACTTATGTATATTTCCTTCTAAGAAATGTCCAATCATTTTGAGTTTAAAGTCACAATTAAAAACTACTGGCAAGGTGCAGGACTACATCAGTTGTATTTTGGTAACAACATTATTACATGGCCATACAGTCTACGCCATCGCAAAAGTTCAAAATACTTTCCGGAGTTTGTTTTGACAACATCCCGTTAATGCGTCGGTTATATTATTCGGTTCAGTCATGCAAATCGTCCGATTTGGTGGGGGGGGGGGGGAGAAAAAAGCCCCAAACAAACAAAAAATGTGCATGCATAATTAATGGTGTGTTACTGTTGAACATCTGCAAAATCTTGCAGTAGATTTGATTGATTTATTGATGCGTCCGACATTAGACCACTATTGTTCGCGCCAGGCATTCCTGTTTAACTTTGATCAAAGGCGACTTTTAAATCCGAAGACATCGTTGATATTTAACAAGCATTTCTGATTAACCCCCACAAATTCACGTAGCGATGTCACGTATTGACCGCCATGCCCAACTGGGAAAAAAGTATTTGACTGAGCCATTTGTTCTTAGAGAACGAGTCCACCATTTCAAAGGTGCCCTCGACTTTCTGACATGAAATGCATGCAACTGTAAACTGATGAACATGTGTAGTCTTTAACTGAACACATTTTACGCAAAATCAATAAACCCTTACAGCTCAAGTCAGCAACACGGGACAGTGTCCGTGTAGGTGTTGAACAGACAATGTCTATTGGATTTTATGGTCGTTTAACTAGCATCATGGGTTACCGGGGGGTACCACTTCAAACGCCGATGTGGCATTAAGAACATTAATAGAACTCATGACGAGGCTGTCTTTTATACCTTCTGATGCTTATAAAACTTGAAACACAAATCATAACTGTTCACATAACGTGCTGCATTCATTTAGGACTGCATAAGTTCAATTTGCTAAGGGGTCTGGTCAATCGGGCTGTGGGTATCTCCGAGGAGAGAGATAAAGAGCTGATTGCTAATGGCGCCGGGTCTCATGGGCGAAAGGGGTGAGGGGAGATAAATCCAGCAAGACACCGCTGACCCGCAGACCTGGAGGCTAAATAAGATCCATTAACGGGTTGTCAGTATGTCATGATGTGGTATCTGGTATGATCGTGTCTTATCCATAAAGATACCGCACAGAAAACATCCAATTGAATCCACAGCAAAAAAATATTACACATCGTTGAGTATTTTAAAAATAGCCTGTAAGTTGGGGGAAATGGCTTTAGCAATACAGCTAACTTTAAAGGGACACATTGCCTTCAAATCTCTTCATGAAATGTTGCCGTTTGGAATTGCCCCTTATCCTTTCTAAGAGTTGTCCATGCAATATAAACACCTACAGTGTGTTGTAATTTGTGAGTAGTGATTCAAAAAAACATATATTTTCCTCTCGGAAATTCAACCAGCAGAACCACACTCTACATAGAAACATATGGTCCTCCATTTTGGGGAGTCAAAATTGTGGTTCTGCAAAATGGCGGACCTTGTTATGTCACGAAATCAAACAAAAAATCACACAACTTCAGGAGGATATTTATGTGAATCATTATATTCTACTTTTAACATATCTTTGCATACCGTGTTCATTTTATAACAAACGCTTTTTATAGCCCAAAGGCGCCCAATCGAAGGCAACGTGTCCCTTTAACCCTGTTTTAAAATAAGTGGCCAGTGAATCGAAAGTAAATCCATTTGTATCAATTTGTATGTTTGTTAATTACTGTTTTTAAAGTTCATTTACTGATAATTTTAGTAGCATTGTGTAAACGGTTTCCTATAAGGGAAAAATATACACATTTTTTCCTTTATTTAGTGCTTCATATGCCTACCACTGTAATAAGGAAAAAAAATACCAAGTAAATTTACGGTGATTTAACCGGCTGCATTGGTTCCGAAACATAACCGTACAATTTCCGCGCAAGGCATTTGTGTCTGGAATTCGACTGTAAATATTACACGTCAGTATTAACCAGTGTTGATTTGAATGTCGACTAACGGCAACGATCGAACAGGAAAAAAGTGGGTTCCCCCCTTTTTTTATATTTGAGACATCACATTTGAATATCAGTAGAGTGTATGTGAAGTATAGCCGTGACATGAAGCTTGATTGTTTAAATGGCCACCAACTATGAATACAAAATAGAAACAGACATGATCCCCAAACAGCACTAAAAGTACACTATATACCCACGGGGAGGTTTGTCTTTCTTTCTCGTACATTTCTAAACAGTCTCATTACTACAGTGCGACATTGAGATTTGATTATCCATGGTTTGTATTATGCATGAAGCCACTAAGACACTCTACATGATTTGACTGTAAGTGTTAGTCTCTGAAGATAATTAGTGCATTTAAGTTTTCCAGGGGAACATATTTTTTGTCAAAAGGTAATTATGTATGGTTTTGCATTGGTGCCTACCCCCAGACGATATACCTATGTTAAAGCCCAAGATCAACATTGGTAAACTGACTGTAAAAGCTTCCTTTCTTTGCACAAATCAAGATATTTGTAATAAAACCAACCTGTGAAAATGTCAGCTCATCTCGTTGTTTCGTTTGTGAGAAAACGGTAAAAATGCATTCCGCAGTTTTGTAAGCATTCCTATTGGCAGAGGTTTCGTCTCAGTGAGACAAAAACTAATTTAGGATCTTATTGTATTTATTATTTAAAAACGATAACACTTCAGGTAGAAATATTTCAAGGAAAGTTTTCTACCAGCATTATCTTCATACCATGGAAAGGTACATGTAAATCTGTGAACATTTATGTTTTTCTTCTTACCAGTGTTGAGCTGGGGCTTTAAGATCCTGCTTGGTTGTGCTCCTCAGTATGCCCGTGAGCAATATCTCCCTCAAGCAAACAGGTCGAGTTTTCAGATCCTACGGTCTGAGGGGCAGAACCAAGAACTAGAACTGTGGCCAGCGCGCCTTTGTCAAGGCCGCTACCTGCCATTTGGAATTAGCTTTCTGCCTCACTCCGTCAAACCACATCTTTGGACAGCTTCTAGGGGGACCTGACATCCCATTTGCTTCGCTAGTTTCTACAATTTAAGACTCGAGCAAGAACGTTTGTATTCACACTGCTTGTTTTGGGCGGGCTTCTTGATCTGGTTTTCGGATAAGCCCGCCATGTATGTCTATATTATTAATATCATTAAAGATTGTGGGAAATGTCTCGCCATTCTTATCCAAGATATCTATTCGGGGTTTATTTTCGGCAATTTTAAATATGATAGTATAGGGTTAATATACGAAGACAAATGTCTGGGCATACTATTTCAAAGTGAGTTTTATCTGTGGAATAAGTACTAGTCAATGATTCCATAACATTAGGCGTACATAATTCATGCGCCGCTTGGATGGAGGTCATCACGTCCTTTTTGTTTGACCAATATAAACTGCCCTTTTGCGGACAAGTGGTCTTCATAGATTCGTCACTCACGTTTTATAAAATTGTCAAAAAATGTTTTTACTTCTTTACCCATAGAAGCTTTCTCGTCTTTTTGACATGTGGCCTACATTGCATGTACTTGTGTCTTTTAATGGACAGATTAGAATGACGTGGTCAGGGAATGCTGACCGGACTCAGGACAGCGTGCTGTGATTAGTACCATGTCCTATAAACCCACGGTGGGCTCTCTCATCCAGCCGCTCATTTGGCATGCAAGGAGCGTTGGCAGTGAGGCCTCTTGCAAATGAGTCGGCGACTCCCCGATGCCCAATTTGAATTACGGCGGATAATCTTACACAATCGCTCCTCCTGGAGTATGTATTATCATACGTAATTGCAGCCGGAGTTAGTTTCGGTTGTTCTTCTTCATGAAGATACCAGGGGGTGCAGTATCCTATACCCAACTACCTTTACATTATACAGACTCGGCAGCTATAGCTTCTGCTGACCGTAATAATGTCTGTGTTTATTATACGTACTTGGGGGACTGATGGAATATTATCTTAGGTGGGGCGAGGCTGCTGGGTTTTTTGAATAACATTATTTGTCACGATACTTTTCATTAGCCGTGTGACCTTGCGCAATACTAGACATTACGTAGAAACTGATGTATCATGCCGTATTGCACACCCTTTTTAATGACATGTTTTACATTTTAGTAAGGCCTACTTGTCCGTCTCCATTCACAATATTTCACAGAGCTTTAGACTTGGGAATAACGGTAGGGAAATCCGATTTGGATAAGTCGAACTCACTTATATAGCCCTAGATGTATTGTGTAAGGCTGTATCTGAATTTGGGCTGTATCTGCGGCTGTCACTCTAAAAACTCCCGGGTCATAATTGACCCGAATTACGGGTCCCAGGGGGGCCTGACTCTTTTATGAGTCAGGCTGACCCGGGAGGTGGTAACAAAGTTGGACTTTGACTCGGATTCTGCCTCAGTTTGACGCAGTTACGGGTCAGTTTGACACTGATTTCGGTGTCATACTGACCCGGAAATGGGTCAGGCCCACTGCGAACCGGAATCCGGGTCAATTGTGACCCGGGAGTTTTTAGAGAGTGGATCACAACGTTGACATGCGTTGAGGCTTAGAGTTCGCTTTAGCAACAGCCGCAGCCGCAACTTGTTTGTTTGCTTGTTTTTTTTTGCTTGGTTGTTTGTTGTGTTGTTTGTTTGTTTGTTGGGTTGTTGGGTTGTTTGTTTATGTTTGTTTGTTTCCATTCACACATGCATGTGTTGGGTGAAACCCAATCATAATTATTATCAATACATGGCAATGAAGATGAAACACAGTACAACAATTCAGTATAAATGGCAGTGTCCTCATGAGAGGGAATGGCCATCTGGTAGTAGGAGCAGCCAGACCTGCTGTCAACAGTTACATAAAAACATGAAGTTATTCATGGAAACAATAGTACACAATAGTCCAGTGAAATTAAATCAGGAGCACATTAAATCAAATAGTGATGATAGAATGGTTTTCTGCATAAATTAAACCAGACTCATCTATTATAATCTGTGCCAGCAAACACTTCTTGGTAACAATTGATTTGCTGGGAAATCCACAGCTGAACTATATGCAAAGACCATTACGTGTTTTTTTTTCCTTTGGAGGAGTTGGGGATGGGCGTATATTTGTTTTATTCTTTATTGATTTCACAACAACATTTTTTTCAGACTGTCGCATTGTTTATTGGCAATTTATTTTCCAGGACATTTCCAGGGATAATCCCATTGTTGACAGGAGGAGAGTCAATTTATCGAGACACAACCTCGAAAGGCTTAGAGGGGAAACACATCACTGGGTTTTTTGAAGAGTAAATTAACTTTCATCCGCTTGATTTCTCTGAGGACATCGTAAAACGAACCTTTAAAAGTTGATCCAAAGTCGGTGGCCACGTTATTGTGAAAATAACCGTTCATATTTTGTCAGGATTTATTAATCATTGGGATTCAAGACTGGAACTTATCAGTTTTGATTTCTGTAATTTATATTATTTTGAATAGGTCCGGCAAATATACTCACCGGATCGGCGTTCGTTAGTGACGACACGAAGACAAGGTTCTCGCTGCGCGTGCACACGGGTCATGCTTGTTGTTTGCGTCCGTTTTCAGTCACATTGCATAAAATGACATTTAACGTAGGCGAAGGACTTAATTCAGTGTCATTTAGTCGGAAGAGTCGGTTTCGTATTCGGAAAGAGAATTCCGAATTGGGCAGAACGCCGTGTATAAGATGATAGAGCACCACTGTTTTGATTTCTTTGCGCGAGATTTGCAATCGCATTGTACAAAAATGGCGACACGCATAATCACACAAGATCCACAAAATGTCTGATTTGTCGAACATTTCTCGTAAAATGAAGTAAAGTTATTTCAAGATGTGTTGAGATTCACGTGCGAAAAGTTTGCAAAATTGCGATGGCATTGTACAAAAATGGCGACACGCAAATATAATAAGAGCCACGAAATGTCAAATTTTTCAAACAACATTTCTCGTAAAATGAAGTAAGGTTTTTTTTTCTAGCTGTGTTGAGATTCATATGCGAAAAGTTTGCAAAACCAAAATACATCGCCTATACTCAAGGTATACCGTGATTTGACCTGCACCAGCCTTTATGTGATATAGTCTACAATTGTGCTGTTAGTGTAAACAAACAGATCAATCAAAAATAAACGCTTAATTACTTAAACAGCTGATGATAAATAATTATGTGTGTGTGTGTTTCACTTAGTACAGACTCCTTTCCTTATTAAACTTGTCAGCATTTATTTGGAAAGGTAATAAATAGTGTCTGCAATTGTTCCATTCAAAAACCTACAGGGACATCCTCGTTGACTTTAATTTGTACTGTAGAGTTCTTGTTAAATGCCAAGGATTCCATGACATGTATCTTCGTTTTTATCTGTCCCGTGCATGGTTAACTCATAATACAAATATTGAGGGAAGAAAAGAGTGGCGACGAGGTCTTACTCGGCCGTTTAAAACCGTCAGTTTCGCGGCCCGTGTGAAGGCGAAGGCCTCTATCGCACGGCCGCGACACCGTAAGTTTTAATTTAAACATCCGATTAAGACCGAGTCATAAGTGCCCTTTAAGATATAAAATTATGTAGAGCAAAATCAGAGAACGACACGGCAGACCTAACTTGCTTTGCAATGATTTTGTGCTGTACGTTGCGTTGAGGATCCCATCTTTGCACTGTGGGTCTGTTTTGCGGCTCTTCATCACACGTTTTCTGGTGTTAGAGTATCAAGGCAGGAAACCAGACTAAACTAACAGGTCTTGCACAGCTCATGCCGCGTCTTTATCAGTCGTTTAATACCAGGTAAACGCGGTCATGTGACCACCTTTTAAACCAATAGGAATGCCTAAACTGCCTTGGGTATTTAGGAATGTCCTTTTAAGATTGATAGACAGTTGAAGCGAATACATTGTGGTGCGTTACTGTGATTGCATTAGATTGAAACCGTCAAGGTGAGCCGTCATCATCTTCCTGATTACAACTAATTCTTAAATCGAGCTTCAGTCTTAAAGTTGCATCTCTGTATTGGAGTCTGAGCATTTGCTTGTTTGTTTGCCAATTATTTTCTGGCTGTGCCCTTTGCTAGCTTTGCTGTCTGTTTTTGTCTTTGGCATATTTCCCTCTATATTTGACTTGTATTAGAGTATGGGTTTTTGCGGTGGTGTTGTTTATTTTAGTTTATTTTATTTGTGTATAAATATTTGTCCTCTATTTTTTACTTGGATTTGAGAGTGGCTTTTCCGAATAGGGCCGTGTGCTGGAATCTCTTTGTACTTTTTACTTCTATGGCTTGTCTGTTTAATTTTTTGTATTTGTATATATCTATTTTTGTATATATGTACATATTTATTTCTTCAATATTTCAGTTTTTGTTTTTATTCTCATACACCTTGCTTATTGAGTTGTTTTATTTTTAACTGTTCTCCATGTCAAATGTTTTTCGTAGTTTAATAATCTGTTTTTGGTTTTTGACTTTTCTTAATTGCTCTGTATTTTACATTTTACATGTTACTGTTTGTGTACAGGACCCTCAAGGATAGCAGGTTTTTTTGACTGACAAGGCTAAATCAAACTACAAATAAATAAATAAATAGCTTTTTTCCTTTTTTGTGTTATCTTTTTGCAAGTCCTCAAGTATTTATGCCACGACATGACTAGCTTGCCCGCACGCTTGCACCCCGACAAGTAAGCCCCATTCTCAGCGCAAACCATCTCGCATGAGCGAGCCACAAGGAGGCGAGATGATGGGACGCAATTATCCATTTTCTCCCACCAGTCCTCTTAACAATCCCCTGGAGTCTTAACGTATCAACAAGAACATGATGGAGCTCCTTATGCCTATCATCATACATAAGTCATACAGCCTGAATGTACGTCTGGCGGAGCTCATGCTTCGGATAAACTCTGCCAAGGATGAAAATCAAGATGTTAGTCGTCACTTGCAAAGTGCTTGCCTGCGTTGCATTCATATCTTGTTTGATTGATCCATAACTTAGGGACAATCTGTGTACATGTACTCACTGGATGCCTTGGGAAGTAACTATATTGCACATGCGTTTATAAGGGACCATCGGTGAGGTTAACATAAACGTCTTCGGTTTGGTTTTTTTCTACAAAAAGCCAAACAGGCTTTCGCAAAACAAACCTCACCAAAGTCCAAACAGTGTGAGAGCAAGTACTCGGTTGGCACCTTTGACGGGCGTGGTTTGTGTGTGTGCTGGGGGTGCCCCTGTATGTTTGTGAAGGCACAAACGTAACCGCTTGTACCCAAAAAACATTTGCCTGAATTGAAAATAACAACAGTTATGGATTCTCTGCAATTATGAATGTTGATGCTTTGTCCCGGAAAATGTGGGTTAAAAACAACTGAATAGACAGTCGAACAATAGGAGCAGTGCTATATACCCGTGGGGGAATTTCTAAATAAAATGAAAAAAACAGGCAGTGACGTTAATTTGGTTGGTGTGGAGAGATGTGTGTGGACCAGGAGCTGTACCCGTTGAAACCGGTGACTTTAGCCAAAGGGGTGCGGGTGTTTGACAGCGCGAGGACTTCCTCCCTTCACTTTCAAGAGAACAAAGGGAGTACAAACATGGGTGTGTTGGTTGGGGGGGGGGTGGGCATTGACACGAAGAAATAGTTTGTGGAAAGATTCTTTATTTCCATGCTCTTTGTCGAGGATCCACCAATGCTTCCTGACGAAAGTTAATCTGTTTTTTTTTTTTTTTTTTTTATTATTGGGGAATGTTTATATTGCAGACTCATATTGGAAGAGTAATTTGAAAGCTATTTGCTTACTTAACAAATATGTTTTGTATCAAATCTGGATGCGTTTCACGTCAAACGGTTTATCTCCCCAATGACGGAATACATTCTTACACGATGCATATCTGATAGACAGTGATAAAACTCCCATTCAGAAAAAAACAAACAAAGTTTGTAATTAAGCAAAACATTGTAACCAGTGAATAATTTACGGACGGTTTCATGCACGACCTTTAAGGTGACAGTTGACCTGTTAATTGATCAACAATTTCGTCTGCATCTGCAAGACAAAAATATAATGAGTCAGTTTTACCAACAGGGGGGTATTGAAAGCACAAAGTGCGCGTTAGTGAAATTTCTTCCGCGCGGAATGGAAATTCCATCCGTGTTCATCGCTTAATAGAATGTGACTGCAGATATGCGCAACAGCTGCTCCTTAAAGCGAATCAATGGAGATGTTTGGTTAGCTAAGCAAACTGTCCGCATGAGTATTTGAAAATCAGTGGCGTAGACAGGGGGAGAGGGCAACTGCCCCCCCCCCCTCCATGGAACATCTTTTCCCTGCTTTCACCCCCTCCCCTGTCAGCCTCTGGACACCGTAACATTTTCTACACTCGGGCAATTTTAACTGAAAATGCCCCCTGTACAAATATCTGTGTGCCCCGTGCCCCCCCCCCCCCCCACTTTGACGCTACGCCACTCTTGAAATCTCCACCGTTTATTCATCAAGTCCATTTACTAACCACTGACGCATTTCATTTTACATTTCAACACAGCGGTCAGACAGAAACGAAAGGTCTATTACTTGTAACGTCACATTTTTACATTTCTAACACGTCGTGTCGCATTGAGGAGCACAGGGTCTGTCCAAAAAAAAAAAAAAAAAAAAAAGCGTGGGTTGGTTTTTCAATAAAGAAAATCCGTCTACGAGTTTCATGACCTGCCTTGTTTATAGCAGCACTTAGACCCATTATCGCCATGCAAACACAAGAAGAGACAATTCCCCCCAAAACCCAAGAGATTGCAGGGGGAAAAAAAGTTTTCTTTAGTTTGGGACTAAAAATACAATCCACATTTCATGTTTCCCTCGGAGGTGGGAGTCGACAAAGATCAAAATATGCACCGTGCCGCCCCCCCCCCCCCCAACCTGGCCTCAATTTCACTTACCGTGCTTACCGTGGAATTCTGCATTTACGCCCTGCGAGCACGGCCTGCAAGAGTATAACGCGCTTCACAGTGCGCCGTATAAGCACAGAAATCTTCGGTAAGCGACGCCATGAACTTGGGGCCTTGATCCCGTCTTGTATTCCTTTCTCTTAAAAGTAAGCGTACGTGGTATCGTATACCTTTAAAAGGAATTGAATAAACATTTTATGCACCGGAAGTGAACAAGAGGGAAACTGAAGAGAATTTCCCCCACAACTCGGCTGCGCATCATTTGCATTCAGCCCTTGGTGTGTCCATGAGATTCCTGCTGTACTGTCCAACCATCTTCGGCTCGTATTAAAGCGTTGGGTTTCGACGGCTGCACTTGACCTTTAAGTTCGCCACTTTTGCTCTTGTGTGATTTATCCATCTCCGTCTCGGTTTGATTGTTGTTTTCTTGGGAGAGAAACTCGGACGTCCCGTACAGAGGGGATGAAGTGGAAAACTGATTGACACAAACTAGAACAACCGTCATGCCGTCGACAGATTTGTTCTTTGGGGCTGAAATGAACTGGGAAGACGCTCGATTTTTTTTTTAAGGATAAAACTCGATGTACTTCAAAGCTCATGGCCAAGCCGTTTTCCTGAAAGTATATTTGCAAGTTTCTTGGCTGAGCAATCACGATAATTTAAACAACATGCTAATTCAATTTAGCAGGTAACTTATCGCTATCGTAAATGTTTGTGCTGACCAGCTTTTTAAAAACATCTTTAGGCGTGCTGTTACCAGCCTTGATCGAAGCTTCAATAAGTGTTTCATTCAAAGAAGCTGGGTGTGTACTGGTAGTCTTTCATTTTTGTTATCCCGCTCTTTTCTGTGTCTAAAATAAATCTTTAGATGTCAGTGTACATATTTAAAGTATGTCGACCCATGGACCTACTTTGGCTGTCTGATTGTATGCCAAACCAAAATATGAGAACGATGTACCATATGCAGTTTAAAAGTAACTACGGTATTGAGCATACGTATAAAGTTTGATTAAAAGAGAAAAAAAATAGAGAGAGGGGGGCCAACAATTGTGCATCGATGAGGAGGGAATGTACGTACGGTTAAGCTAGATTGTTATTAATCATCTTCTTTTTGATTTCAATTAGGTTGTGGTTCTTGTATTGGATTTTGAAATTACCAATTATCTTCTGCAATATGACCCATAAAGTGAACATATCCTTTAAGATTAATGCCCAGATGACTCTTACGGTATCACAGATACAACCGAGATGATGAAGAGGAAACCATGATATGCACGTAGGCCTACATGTCGAGGCCGTTACCCCAGTTTCACAAGCCCAGTGGCCGCCAGCCGTCCCTAGCTTGTAATTACAAATGGTCGGGGTATACTTCTTCGCTTATTTATAAATTCCCTTCTCTGTTCCCGTGCTTCATCATTATTCAACCATCACTTTACTATCAACAGCCATGCACTGCATTTGCTAACGGATGCGATCTCCAATCGAAATTGACTTTCCCATGTGGACGCTTTTAACCCTTCATTGCGTTGTGTTGCACGCTGGAGAATGTTTAAGTTGCATCACAAATGCCTGTGGGTCATGTTGTTAATGTTGTTGTTGTTGTTGTTGTTGTTGTTGTTGTTGTAATTGTTGTTGTTGTTGTTGTTGTTGTTTTGTTCTTGTTGTCGTGTTGCTGCTGCTGCTGTTGCTTTTGCTGTTGGTGCTGCTGCTGTTGCTGTTGTTTTTGCTGCTGTTGCTGCTGCTGTTGTTGTTGCTGCTGCTGCTGTTGCTGTTGTTGCTGCTGCTGCTGCTGTTGATGCTGCTGCTACTGCTGCTGTTGCTGTTGTTGCTGCTGCTGCTGTTGATGTTGCTGTTGCTGCTGTTGTTGCTGTTGCTGCTGCTGTTGTTGTTGCTGTTGCTGTTGCTGTTGCTGCTGCTGCTGCTGCTGCTGTTGCTGTTGATGTTGCTGTTGATGTTGTTGTTGCTGCTGTTGTTGCTGTTGCTGCTGATGTTGCTGCTGTTGCTGCTGTTGCTGCTGTTGCTGCTGTTGCTGTTGCTGTTGCTGTTGTTGTTGTTGCTGTTGCTGTTGCTGTTGCTGTTGCTGTTGCTGTTGCTGTTGCTGTTGCTGTTGTCGTCGTCGTTGTTGTGTTATTTTTGTAAATGTTGGTGGTGCTGTTTTGTTTTGTTTTTTATTCGGGAGCGGGGTGCCATTTCTACCAGCTGTTTCTAAGTTTTTATAATTTATCCGTATTGAGTACGAAGCAGATATGCCTTGTCAGTTTACGAAAACAGGAGAAACTAAAATAAAAATCCATTAAAAAGACAAAGAAGAGCAAAATAATGCTATTCACAGGATAACTTTTTTTTCAAATACAGTTGTGCAATTATGTTCCTCCGGAGGACGAAAAACAAAATTCATTGGTGACATTGAGCTTTGTTAGTGAAATGCTTGCACATAACCCACTGGGAAGATAGTTTCCATATTTTTTCAACGTGATCGAACAAATTTGAAACTTGAATCTTGAAGATCTGTTTGCTTGTATGCAGAATACAGTTGTCTAACATTCGTTGGTGCTATGCTTCTCAAATTCAGATGGAAAATTCACGTAGGTTTGATAAAAACATATCATGTAATCTGACACTGACCTGTAGGTCATTTTCTATGATTAGACAAACCTGCGATTGTTTAAGGGTACGAGGTTGAGACAAATTGTAAAAGGGACACCCTAATTCACAAAATGGAATGGACCACCTTCATTTTAGCCTGCCAGGTTTCCTGTATACGTAGCTACGGTTATGAGTGCATTTTTTCTCTAACACGAAGGCACCAGACTATTTTCCTTGCCATACCGGTACTCAAATTGTATAGGCAAGTCTGATGTGTATTTAAAAAAAAAAAAAAGGGAATGAACGTTGCGCCCCATAAAGATCTTAATTATCATAAACATAATTATCATCGTTAATTTACCCTTGTATCATGGTGATCACTGTGAAATATTTATTTTGCGTTGGTCTGCAGTCTAACCGATGGAGTTAGGACCACTGATCTAACTGAGTCATAACGTACAGCGTGGACGTGGAGATACAAATGTATTTAAATTGCTTTTTTCTTCACAATTGACATCATTTCTCTTCATAAAGATGCATAGCAGGATGCAAAATACCTCCATGGGGGTAAATAGTGATTTGTCATGGATTTGTGGAGATACCGAGGTTTGAGTCTGTCTGTATAAGCCTGTAAAACTCATAACTCGCTAATAAACAAGCTGTCCTCGCCAGAGATGGGAAGAATGACAGTTGTTTAGAAAGACGGCTGACTCGTAGATTGATGGTATCGACACTGGCTGGAGAGTTTGACTCGTTAGGAGTCAATTAGGGAAAACTGCCCACCCGGTAATTACCAGCCGCCGGTGGAGAGAGTGTTCAGATCACCTCGTCCCTGAGTCTGGAATGCGCTGCTCGCGTGCCGATAGTCTCCCTGGCCCCGCCCCCGTATCCCTCACACCTGGGGTCGAGCGACTGAGTTCGCTTGGTGTCAGTAAACTGGCGCGTGCCATGTTGGATGGTCCCCTCCGGGCTGTGGTTAGCCTCCCATTGGGTATCGCTGGTCTTTACTTTGCTTGGCAATCATTTGTTCTAATCAGAGGTTGATATTCGCTCAGGGTTCCAGCCACAGAAATAGCCTCACCTTCGGGTTATACAAGCCGTCATAAAACGTTTGTGTGTAATAGTTGTATCAGGAGAGAGAGAGAGAGAGAGAGAGAGTAAAGAGAGGATTTTCCCGATTTTGTGTGTGCTAAATGTTCGGTTGATAATAAGATACCAAAACGAGAGCAGGGTTGATACCATATGGATGTATTGTAAATTCCCAAACTCACTGTCTACAAGAACTACGAACAAGGTTGAGAACTTTGGACTGGTTTTGTCTACTCACGGACAAATTCATAAAAGAAAACGCGTTATTAAAATCTCTTCCGGGAATAAGTTGTGGTCTGGGGTTTCTAAAAGAGAGACGGTCGTCACCCGTAAACTGCCAATAAGTCAAGGTGCCTTTCGTCTTGCTTCACGGCAAACAGTGCTAAATGAAGAGGTCCAGGTGTCCCGTGCGTAAGTGACCGGACCCATGGCCTTCGCTAATCAAAGCCGAACGGAGACGCTGTGTTTGTCCGTAGGCTTTGACCCTCACCTGTGCACATCTCTCCACAGACCACAGCTGCAGGCTCACTGTTGCACATTACATCCCCACAAAAATACTGCAACACTTTCCTTTATTATTCCAGGAACAATTTTCCTGTTTGGAATTCCGAGGCAGGCCACTTAGCCCTGCCAAGATCATTCTTCTGTGTTTACAATTCGGCAAGAATATGTGAGATTGGCGCCAATGGTTGAAGACTTGCGTACGGTGAAGTTAATTAATGTGTGTATAGGAGTGGAAAGCGCTGAGACACAAATTAAAACGACGGCGAGGGATAATGTGTTTTTGTAATCTTATTATTTCCAGAGTTGCAAAACAAATATTTCAACTTGTCTTCTACAGGTCGTCCCGGAAATAACGGACTGTTGATTTTGCATTATTAACAAAACTCCAAATCTAGTGAGAACACATTCCTGTTAACACACTTAAAAACAAAACAGAAAAGTGAATGATTAATCACTAGATTTAGTTAAAGACTGTAGTCTATGGGTCTACCAGTTGAGTTTGTAAAATGGTAGCAATAAACCACAAGGGAAACTGACTGGGTAAATTTTTTTTAAATAAATTTTTGGGTGAACAAATAAAAATTGACTGGGGCGGGATTTGAACCTGCGACCACCGGTACGTCGAACCGGTGATCGCAGGTTCAAATCCCGCTCCAGTCAATTTTTCTTTGTTCACCCAATAATTGATTTAAAATGGAAGCAGTATGACCCTGTCAGCTTTCCATATTTAACTAGCCTATTGCCTTCATCATGTGATATATCCTAAAGCATAATCCCGACATAAAGACGGAACCTGTAGCCCACTTAGCCCATAGTTTGGTCTGCTCATTCTGACTGCATTGACTCTCGACGTCTTCCATCTTAATTATGCGATGTCAATTCTGTTGCCTTGATAAAGTAGGCTTCGCTTTGTAATGGATACCTGGGACGCCACTGCCAGAGGGCGCACTCAGCCGTAAAAAAATCACTCCTGACTCCCCGGTCAAGAATCGAAACGGCCGACAACACTTCATCAACAAGGCTCGTCTTTGGCACTCAAGTCACATCCAATTCGAAATATACATAAAAAGCATGGGGCTTTCTTTGACGGTCTATATATATCTTGTTGTCCTAACAAACCTTCCTCCCTCTGGGGAGAAAATCTTACAAAGCCAAGCCAGGAAATTGACCGTCCGGTGGAAAGCAAGTTGAAGCAGGACATGACACCCCCATTGGCTGCGTCGAATCGAATTCCGCGGTATGTGTGAACTGTCGGTGGGCAAAAGCGATCAATTGTACCGTTTACCACTGATTGAAAAACACACCTCAGCACGGGATGAAGTTTCCATATCGACCCGGTCACCTTGTCAGAGAACCCTGTCCAGTTCCACCCCGCTCCCCCCACGACACGGCTTGCCATCATTTCGTTCGTTTAAAGTGGATGCTGAGATGTCTGTAGATTGATTCCATTCGAATCAGAAGATGTGTAGCGAACCATGAACTGATAATGTAAAAGATCCATCTAAAACGACAATCGAGATTGATATGCTCGGTTGCCTGATAGATAAAAATCGGAATTAGTCATGTACTGATGGGATCGCAAATCTTGTTCCTTTGCCGTATGTTATAAAAGTCAATGCATCACAGTGACACGCATTGGTTGCGTGCGCATGGCAGGATTTTTGTTACTTATACGGTCCCAAACATGACATTCAATTAGTAATTTAACAAAAATACACTCGTTTTTTAAATTTACATTTTCACTGATTCAGTAATAATGCTGAAACAAGAAGGAGCTTAAAGTATTACCCATAATAATAATAAACATAGATTTGTATAGCGCAGCTTTTATATTCATGAAGGCAGTCAATGCGGTGGTATACTTTGACACATAAACAATAAGTAAGATTGTATGAGGGAGTCTTCATTTCTGTGAATATGTTCAAAATGGTGTTTGAATTAAGGACAATTGCAAAGGATGTCCAGAAATATGAAAAGGCCACGCATGATTGTTGAGATGAGCTGGGCTGATGCTGTGGAGGATGGAATGATCTTACGAAACCCAAAAGGGCTTATGTGAAAAAGAGGTAATGACAACCGTAATGTACGTCATTATACGTGCAAATGCCTCCCGATGTTTTTACCCAAAGAGGTTATAATGAAATGCAGCCCCATGCACTCACACGTAATGTGAAGCAGGAATGGAATTTGGATATACAGGGCCTGTTCAGTAATAAAACCCTTATTTTAATACACATTTGATATGTTCCATCGTCTTCTAGGTGACACGCACGCTAAATTGCATAAGTATGTTGTCCATCAAAAAGTCAGAATGGACCTGAAATTAGATTTATACATTTTAACAGCCCCACTGTCTGTGAACGTAGTGGGGAATCGGATGGTTCTACAGTCACCCACGGCGGAACTGCGACAGCCCTCTCGAAGACTCAATGAGACGAATCACCCGGAATCGGTAAAATGAGTACCGAAGTCATTCGGCCGACTGATGGACCCAATTCTCTCTAAGGGTCCGTGTCTATCAGAACCATTTTGAGCCCTGCGATTGTATCCCTGCCAGTGTTGACTATACCTGCTGAGTGTGATATCAGTTCAGTTCCGCAGATAACCTAATTTTGATTCAATATTCACCATCTGTCCGTTCCATACTATTTTGGGGACTTTGGTGAGGAGAATGAATTGAGACATAATGGAGTTTGATGAAGTTATTACGCTGAGCTGAGTGCTCTTAAAGCCTGAATGCAGCCTTTTTGTCATAGGTTAGTGTAATATTTAGGCTCTGCATGGTGGAGACAAACTCTAGTTCAATCATACGGGTACAGCATTGCTATGATCTCCTTTGGAAGAGGTGGCTCTGGAAGGGGTCACAGATGGATCTGGAAAGGGTCACAGATGGATCTGGAAAGGGTCACAGAGGTGGCTCGGGAAAGAGTTACAGAGGTGGCTCGGGAAAGGGTCACAGAGGTGACTCGGGAAAGGGTCACAGAGGTGGCTCAGGAAAGGGTCACTGAAGTGGATCTGGAAAGGGTCACAGAGGTGGCTTTGGAAAAGGTCACAGAGGTGGATCTGGAAAGGGTCACAGAAGTGGATCTAGAAAGGGTCACGGAGATGGCTCGGGAAAGGGTGACAGAGTTGGCTCTGGAAAGGGTCACAGAGTTGGCTCTGGAAAGGGTCACAGAGTTGGCTCTGGAAAGGGTCACAGAGGTGGCTCTGGAAAGGGTCACAGGGGAGACTCTGGAAAGGATCACAGAAGTGGATCTAGAAAGGGTCACGGAGATGGCTCTGGAAAGGGTAACAGAGTTGGCTCTGGAAAGGGTCACAGGGGAGGCTCTGTATAGGGTCACAGAAGTGGATCTGGAAAGGGTCACTGAGGTGGCTTTGGAAAAGGTCACAGAGGTGGATCTGGAAAGGGTCACAGAAGTGGATCTAGAAAGGGTCACAGAAGTGGATCAAGAAAGGGTCACAGAGATGGCTCAGGAAAGGGTCACAGGGGAGGCTCTGTATAGGGTCACAGGGGAGGCTCTGGAAAGACTCAAGGAAATAGTATGGTTGACATATGAATAGCAATGCATGAAGTCGAATCGAAGATAAAATCGGAATATTTGAATTCGACACGGCAAGAGCGCGACGCTTGAACGTACATTTGGGCTAGAGATCACAACACCGGTTGGATTTGGTGTTTTAGTGCTCAGTAATGCATAATGATGCTCAATGATGCATAGTTAATTCACGGGCAACCATCACTCAGTAGTTTACAATTTCTTGATGGGTCTGAGGGTTCACAGAACAAATAAAAGCTAATTATCAACGAATATGATGATGGTAATATTCTAGTTTGACAAACAAATGAAACCTATGTATTTAGCTTGACAAATGGTCATGTCAATGGTCCATTAGCTCCTTCCATGCCGATCTGAAGATGAAGACGGTGATCGAAATCGTCTACGTACTTCATGAACAAGTGGCCGTTCAATATTATGATTCTTTGCCCGGGCCATTACTGATGTTGACTTGCAGGCGAGGGGACTCAAACGCCATTTATAGTAAAGGCGGAGCCCATGCCCAGCCTCGGCTTTGACGGTCGGTCGAGTGTGTTGTCATTATCTAGATGGGTAGCTTTTGGAAATCAGCCAGGTGGACCTGACCGTGCATGTTGATGACATCAAGGTGAAGTCAGCAGGTCGTCTACCACGCGATTGCTGGCGACGTTAAGTGCCGATATTTCTGATGAGGACATCGAATCTTTATGCAGGACGGTCCAAACATGGGTTACATGCTCTATGGACCAACACAAGGCTATGAAGGAAAAGGAAACCAATTCGTTGCGGTTTTAGCCAGTCAAGTACATTGTAAAGATACCGGAACGTACATTGTAAAGATACTTTGAAGTAGACTCAAACGCACTGGCTTTAAAATTGGTCCTTGACAGCACCATGGAGACAGAAAAAAACCTGCTGGTTGATAAAAATGTCCCGAATCAGTATGCATCGAGTTTTGCTACGGTCGGTGGTTTGGTTCTCGAGTAATCGCTACTCACCACAGCACAGTCCATGTTTATTAGAGGACTGGGCTTCTCCTTGCCAAAGGATTCATGTCGTATATCGAATTCAGTTTGTATACCCGTTGGATTTTAGGCTTTGCATAAAGCGGAATAGGATATGAAGTATTCTTTTGAGGACACCATGTAAAAATCTCTTTAAGTAGAAGTGTTGGCTCTGAAAACAGCCGGCTGGTTGTTCTCAACGTACCGGCTATAGTGTGCTCTGAGTCACCTGACTACGACTAGTCTGGGCACACTAGTTGAAACGTTGACATCAACTAACCGGTTCTTGTCAGAGCCAACACATCTTCTCAATAGATTTTTACATAGTGTACGTGAACGAATACTTAATAAGTCCACGTAGCGGCGTAGCCAGGATTGTTTCACTTTGGGGGAGGGGCAAGGAGCTAGCTTTTTTTTTTTTTTTTTTTTTTTTTTTTTTTGGGGGGGGGGCACCTGCAGGGGCAATGGAAATGTGTGTGTGTGTGTGTGTGTGTGTGTGTGTGTGTGTGTGTGTGTGGGCTTACACATCGGCACTTGTGGGGTCCTGACAACAAAAGAACAATGGACCCCACAAGGTAAATTCAATAGGAACAAAAGGACCCCACAAGGGAATTCTTTAGAAAAGGGACAATAAGTTGAACAATGAAGTACCCCACAACTGGCCATGTGTAAGGATGTGTGTGTGTGTGTGTGTGGGTAGGCACACACACCGTTATGGGGACATTTATACAATGGAACAAAGGTCCCCACAACGTTTTTCTTTGTCAAACCCTGTCCCCACAAGGTAATTCAATAGAAAAGGGAATAATAGAACAACAATAGGGAGTCCCCACAACTCGGTGTTAAAAAGTATGTGTGTGTGTGTGTGTGTGCCCTTACACTCACCAACTTACGGGGCACTTTACACAATGGAACAATGCTACCCCACAAGGTTTTCTTTGTTCTAGTGCTACCCCACAAGGGAATTCTTTAGAAAAGGGACAATAAGTTGAACAATGAAGTACCCCGCAACTGGCCATGTGTAAGGGTGTGTGTGTGTGTGTGTGTGTGTGTGTGGTGGGGGGGGGGGCACGTGCCCCCTACCCCCCCCCCCCCCCGACTACGCCGCAGGGTCCACGTATACCGTTTAGTCTGGTGCCCCTGTTCAGCTGCACTTGTCACAACAAGTGTTAATATTTGTGGGGTTTGCGTATTCTCATGAAACGTGATTACAAGATGTGTGGACCGTCAACAAATCGTCGCTTAGATTTAAGTATCAAGTACCGGTATGTCTAATAGCTAATCGGTACAAGACTGCAATACTTTAATTGATTGTAATGACAAGTGACTCAATTGCATGGTCTATTGCCCTTTGGTATGACCAGTGTAGGTGCTCTTTAATGTGGCGAGGAAATACATCAACACGGGCTAGGTCCTAACGAGTTAATGGAAGCAATACAATTCCGATGAAATCGAGAGATGATGGGTTCATAAAAATGATAGATGGAATCACGCCCGTGCTCGTCTAAAACCTTGTGTCATTATTAGTTATCTAAAACATCAGTTGAAGTTACTCACAAGCAAAGGAACCCCGCGAGTGTGGGACAATACAACATTAACCTCGGTTAATTATACTTTCAAATTCTCACCATCTCGTCTTGTAACCCGTGCCAAGATATGAAGACATCCTAGCCCCTGGTTATATTGGATCTTGTGTTCTCACACAATCCGTGATCGCAGTTCGCTTTCCAGTAATTAGACACAAAGCTGTAGGCGGGCGAATTAAGACGCAATTACACCGTATCAAGCACCTGTTTGCCCCGTGAGCGCCGGTCTACAGCTAATTGGGTGCGAAGATGTCACTGGTACAACACTGCGTGATTTACCCGCCGGTGCTGTGTTAAAATTTAATTATACATAACGTCCGCTCTACCACACTGTTTGAAGGAGAGAAAAAATCGAATTGGCGCGAACGTTCGTGACTCCTGAATAGCAAGATGTTATCATGTAACGGAAGGGGGTGAAACTATACCGGCAGACGTGCATATACATGTGTCTTGACAATGACGTGAAAATAGCTTTTATCTTGACCGGATATCTGATTTTTTTTTCCAGGCTATACTCAATCAAACACTCCACAGATCAAAATATGTGGTTTAGTTACAATTGTATTTACACCTGAAAGCTGTACAGTGGTTTGTAAAGTATACGAAGCGTGAGTCCCGCGTGATACACCGAAACATTGCTTATGGCGTTAACAGCGGATACCGTAGATGGAGTGTGTTGTAATAATGTGACCATAGAGCACGATGTGACTTACATCGTCCAATGGGACTATGCGGCAGGGTGTGGGCTTTCACTTCTGTCCAGACGGTCGATTACAATGAAGACAAAGTAGAAGGCTTGGCTTGACATGATATTTATATGCCATCATGATTGAAATTGCAATGCAAACCTTCAAAAATTCATATTGGAAAGTCTTGCAAAGAGTTCGTCAAATTAAGTAGAACTTATTTCAAATGGTACTATCGTCCGATATATAAGGCTATGTTAATCCACAGATAATCCTTACATTCATTACAATCAACTATTTTTTATGTAATACAAAATGTAGCTCAACAAATCTTATTGGCGTCACTTTGTATAGCTTTTTAGAGTCTTTATAACTGTTTATTTAATTTTAAATTTCTTAATTCGATTTTTGTGTAAATTTGTAAATTTGAATGTTGTCAGTCTCTTGACTGTTTTATGATTCAAATTAATAAACCAATAATAATAATAATAAGGTAAATAATTTCTCAGTATGTATTAAAACATAGTTTTCTTTCCACTGACTGCTTTGCGAGGTACATCATCATTTGTTAGCTCTCAAAAACATCTTTTTCATTTCATTCTAGCTTTTTAAGTGTTATTGTTGTTGTTGTTTGTTAGTTGTTTTGTTCATCTCTGTCTGTTTGTTTTGTCTCTGTCCACAGGCTGATTACTACAAGCCTTGGCTTATCTAAATCAGCCTCCATACTGTTCTCATCCTTTGCCTGTTCAAGCCTAACTTAGTCTATTCTCTTTATTATTACGTTGTACATGTTGTACATTTCTATCTTTTTTCTTTTATTTGTTATGGCAGTATGCAAATAAATGTTACTGAAACTGCATTGAACTTAATTTCCGTACACATCCCCGAAACGTCACCAACTACGTAGGCAAACGTAACTACATACAGCACTTGCACTGTGGCTTATAAGGACACCTTGCCTTCGGATTGGGTGCTTTGGGGCTAAAAAGGCGTTTGTTAATGAATGAGTATGGTTGGATAGATTTTTTAAAAGTATAAGATTCACACAAATATCCCTGAAAATGTGTTTTTGTATAATTTTGTGACATAACACGGTCCGACATTTTGTAAACCACATTTTTGACTCCACAAAAGGGCGGACCGTATGTTTCTCTGTTGAGTGTGATTCCACCACTGGTTGTATTTCCAGAGGCAAATGTATGGTTTTTTTTATTACTAATTACAACACACTGTAGGTGTTTTATTGCACGAACAATTCTTAAAAAGGATCAAGGAGCAATTCCAAATGGCAAAATTTAAAGAGATATGAAGGCGATGTGTTCCATTAAAACCTGTGTCTGCTAAGCAGAGTTGTCATGTTAGCAACTTGTAGTTCAGTGTAGTAGCTGAGAATCCAGTGTGTATAACTAGCACAACTTGGAGCTGTACATAAAAAAAGGAACACTTAACAATCAAGTTACCATTCAAAACACAACGTGATGTCTGCGACTGTTGTTGTTGTTGTTATTGTTTACTTTTTCATGTATGTTTGGTCCCATATATTAAAGGGCGGGTACTGATCTTTGACATTATCAATGTTTTCTGCCTGCTGCGGTATCAAATGACGATTTTCAGGACGCTAGGTGGCAGCATATTTATCAGATTGTCCGCGTGCTTGGAACTACGGAGGCCGCTTCCGACTGAATCAAGCGACTTCGGCTACGGCTATGGCCGTTGGCTGCAGCTGCAGTGGTGAAGAATAGGCCCTTTTTTAGCGAACCAGCCATAACCACAGCCAAAGCCACCCATTCAGACACAGCCGTATAAACACCGGTATGTATTATCTAGTTTGTTTGCTGCCACCTAGCGTCCCAAAGTTCGCCACAGGGAGCCATGACTAATCAGAGCATGATCAGAGTCATACAATACTAAACTTGAAATGTTCTACACTCTTTATAGGTGGGCTCTTTTCCAAAGGAAGCAAAGCAGAGCGAGCTTTTAATTTTGCTGTGGACCGGATCAACAGACATAAGGTGGAAAATGACACTACTTTGGTGCCTGCGGTGGAGTACGTTAAAGATGAGGACAGTTACGATGTAAACAAAAAAAGTAAGTTGTAATTGCTTTATCAACAGTTTGTTTGAACAGGGTAGACTCACCAGTGTTTGTGGGCTTTCCTAAATAGTTGGGAAATATTTGACAAACTATAAGGCCGTGTCCGAATTTGATGCCGAATTTGATGTCTCCGGCTGTGACTATGTCCGGAACGCCGGAAAGTTTCGATTTTTTAACGTTGTTGTTGCAGCCGTAGCCGTAGCCGAAGTCGCTTGATTCGGACAGGTCTTTAGCTAAGTTTTCAGTGCATCTTTCTTGTATTTTATTTATTTGTTTTAACTTGAGTCCAAACTGAGTTTTGAACGGAAATCAAATGAACCATAAACACATCCCGTGAAGCGGTGACTTTCCGTCTGCAGATTTCCCCTGCACTCACTAAACGTATGCTTTGCTGAGACACCATGGTTCACTGAGCCACACACACTCCCCCACTCACCACTAGTTGGATCCAGTTCAAGTCTACACGCATCATTGAGCTAAGCCCGGCTTATCCCGTTCCAGTGTCCACCTTTGCCCACCATTAAGCTAAGCCTACCCGTTGGCTAAACCAAAGATACTAGAAACTCAGAATAGGACACTCGTGCCGTTTTGCACAGTAGCAGATGTAACGCCTTTATACCTACCAACCGCGTATGGCGCCCTTCCCCATGTGTCAATTTTGCTGGGATATTGGTACAATTTATTGCCAAACACCAGATTTTCGATCTGCCTTCACCTTGTTTAGTTGGTGGGATCGTTTGGCCTAAGTTATCCATTTACTAGGCCCTACTTATCGAAAAAACGATATTTGGTTTTACCTACCTAACCACAGCGGGCGCCCCTATTTTGCGTTTTATGTTTCTGAATAGAGTGTCCGATCTTGGTTTTGTAGTATATTTGGCTAAACCCCTTCGGCAGTACTTAAGCAGCAATCAGCAACGGAGTCCAGCATGCCCCTGAAGACGATCAGAGCGAACTGATCGAAAGTTCGAGTTGTCAAATCACCAGTTCTTTTCAGAACCACCACAACTCATAGAGAGAATTTTCACGTATATGGTGTCTCTGCAAACCTCACTAGAACGTATACCTTGCTGGCAGTACAACGTCACTTCTGCAAGCGAATCTGCTCCAAAATGAGCATCTTGTACACTAAGGAATGACCGAACCACTATGTGTTCTTGTTGATTAAAATTTCATGTTGGACACTGACATGGCTGATGACCATTAAATTCATCAGTGAATAATGTTTTATATGCCGTGAAATTTACAATTTATGGGCCGAACTCCCATTCACCCGTCCCTCAGTAATTCCAAATGTCACACTGTCTAGTGGGTTTGCGGTTTATTGATTCTACTTCAGCGGTCATTTTGATGTTTTATTGGATGCCCTAATGGCGCAATTGGAATGCTTCATGACCTACTTGCAGATTGGAATGGTGCAAACTGACATTCACGATCAGGATGTGTTGTCAACTTAATTTTCCAGGGAATACGTTTGTTAGTAAAATTTCCAGTGGCTGTGAAGAACATGTCTGTCTGAAACAAGGTCATCTGCTTGTTTATGCCAGGATCAAGTTAGCAGTAATTGTTAAGCGTGGGAATTCTGCTAAGAGCATACAAGTATAGCTAAGCAGAAATGGTTTCAGTCAGTATAACCATTGTCATGTTACTGCTTCATTTGTGACTGTTTTTCCTGATAACTTTTCTGCTGAACGCTATTTCTTTGCTAGCAGCTTTGTGAATTTAGGCCCGATATTGCGTGGGTGTCAAACTTGTTTTTATCACTCTTGTGCCGAACTGTCGAAAGGCACCCGGCGGTGATGTGAAGAGTTCAGCGCGCAGGAGACAGGATGCCAGACTTTGGTCATTCGTCATAAATGAGAGTTGCGTTAATGAGGATGATACGTTGATATTTTTGACAGGTCAGCGTCGGTGCCAATTACTACCAAGATTTGTCATCGGAATAAATTGGACCGTTTCAGATTGGACCCAGCAATGGCTAATAAAATAATAATAATTATAATAATAACAATGGCTACCACATCAGGACCCGGCAGGCTTAATTTACCCCTCCAATTTTTTTGCCCGTAACTTTTTAAGATCAAACATTCTGACTTTCCCCACTATTTATCTAGGGTCATATTGTGAAAAACAGTTGCTCTCAGGGGTCAGCCAATACCATGTCAACCGTTTGTTTGAACTTGGGTCAAACGTTTTTAAGGTTTTCGTGATTTGTTTGTCTTTTTCACAATACTTACACATGCTACTGATTTTTTTATTTATTTATTATTATTTTTTTTTACCCCCATAAAATAGAGAGAAAATCTACAAAAGTGACCTCTAGTGGCGAGTTATGAATTGTTTTTACGTCAACCTGTAGAACGTGATAAAGTGAAAATTTGTGGCAAGTTTCATGAAAATCGGTCAGGAACTTTGGAAAATACGGAGGCGGGGGGCAATGTGTGCCTCACCCGTTCCCGTTGATTACATTTCCATTCAACCAGAAAAGCCAGTCATTCACAACAACGATGATGACAGTATTCAGTATAGCTGTCAGGAAACCAAACATAATTTGACAATCGAATAAGCCATGTAATCCCAAATTATTGGATTTTGGCGTAGGGACTACCAAGATAAATGTGGGTACTTTGAATTGAGTGTATTTTATAATACCGTACCAGCACAAATTGACTGCTGCAATGCATGAGCCACCATGCGTTTTTTTTCTTAATAGCTAAAAGTACAATAACCGGAATACAATCCCACTTTTTTTTTATTCATTATTAATTTAAAGTCCCGCTTATATTTTTATAAGTATACTATTGCACTGTTATAGGGGTACTAGAGTTGTACCCGTGAGATAGATGTAAAAGTAAGTGTGAAGTTGGGGTACAGAATGATGTTAAGTTTGGAGAAGTTGGCTTGAAACAGTCGATGCTAGTAATAACTGGTTGCAAAGTAAGTCAATGCGAACTATGACTACGGGAAATGTCTGGGGACATCCATTTTGACGTGCTCTTAGTTCTGACATTCACTCTAAGTGTATGTATGTGGAACGTATTCCAAATAGTATGTTTCACACATTCATACCTTGGAAATGACGCCCAGTGTTTCTGGTTCAAGTGCTAGAGTGGAAATGTTTCCCCGGGTAGTTTATCTATAGTATACGGTGCTTTTAAGTGGACCCAGTGAGACAGGCATTTTTAAAAACGATAACACTTCAGGTAGAATCAATTAAAGGAAAGTTGTCTAACATAATTATCTTTATACCGTGTAAGGTATATGCAAATCTGTGAACATTTATGTTTTTCTTTCGCACCAATGTTGAGTTTGGGTTTTAAAGTATGCTTAATGTCAACCTGACAAATCTGCATTATTACAAGTTATTGGTGCAATTCAAGTGACCTCATTTGGTTTCTTAAGAGTTACACCTGATATAATATAAATTTAACATAGTTAATTATCACAATAACTGGCATACTGAAGGGCAGGCGTGTCATGGGATCACGCTCACGTGATCATGCTTGTCTTGTCGTAAAAACCACAAATACGATTTTATTTGTTTAAGAAAACAGGTGGAATTTTTTTTCATGTGAATTTGCAGAAAAAAAATCGTACTACAATCACAATAGTTTTGTATTTATTCGCAATAGTATTGCGTTTATTAGCAAAAGTATTGCGTTTTTCGTAATGGCTCTTCGCAACAAAATTGCGTTTATTCGCAGTATGGCGTTTATTCGCATTGAATAAACGCTGAGAAATATTTGACATACCCATAACTCTGCATAACCCCAACAAAAACATACAAACCTTCTATCGCCCACATTCACTCAAAACTGAATAAATAATCACTATGTGTGGAAACCATAATGACAAGCGAACGTCTGAGTACGGATGACGTTGCAAGAATTATTACCAGTGTTAGTTAGCATGCTACTTAATAGTGGGGTAGGCTGGTGGGGTCTTCTTGGTGATTGCATCCGGGTGAAACCGGTTTCCATTGCTTTTGTAAAAAAATTCTAAACTTAATAAGATTACAGAAATTCATCTATGGCCCGCCTTAATTTTGTACGAGTTACTGGTGTTACATTTAAAACCCACTATCAAATTCACATCCTTTTGGAATCATAAAAAGAACCGTATGGACTCCGAGCATTGACGTCATCCAAACGCCAACTTAGAGATAACAAACATTTGATGAAACAATGGAGAGCGCAACTCTTTGTGTACACGTGGTGCACAACGAAAGGCTAACGAGCATTTGAAGAATATAGATTTGAACTTAACTCTTGATTCTAAAAAACGAAACCCAGTTCTTTATTCCTTGATTCCTATTTCCTATTTCTATGTCTATTCCCATTTCTTGATTCTAAAAACGAAACCCTGGTTCCTTATTCCTTGATTCCTATTTCCTATTTCTTTTTCTATTCCCATTTCTTGATTCTAAACAACGAAACCGCAGTTCTTTATTTCCGCCGAAAACCTATTCTCTGCTTTGTTGTTTTTGTTTGAGTGTACTGAGTCAACGCACACTGTTTTGATTAACGGAATACACTCTTGGTTGGCAATGACAATTATTTTGGAAGGTTATGAAAACTCATATTATGCAATTTGTGTCTTGGTATGCATGATGTCTTTTGTGCTTTCATAAGCCACACAAGTCAAACTCCAATCAATTTTAATATGCATCAACGAGAATCAATTATCAGACCCATTGAAAACCTTGCAATCAAATCGTCATCAGAATAGCAACTCACAAAAGCTAGCAACATCATTTTTAAAATTGCACCTGTTAAAATGTATAATGATTTTGTTTGTAGTCTAGAGTTAGGATCATGTGCACAATATGAACTGCAATGGCCCGATCGTTGGAACATCCGTTATCGCCCGGAACACAGAACGTGAGAATAGTCGTATTGCAGACTGGTCGGCCAAACATGAAGCGTGTCGTGTGTATCCGGTGCAAATAATATATTTTATAAGGTGTCGTACATGATTCACAGTAGAAAGTATTAGTAACTGATGAACTCGCTTGGTATCTCCATTGTACCCGCTGCTGTCCGTGCGCTAGATGGAGCGATCACGGTCGCCATTTTTTCTATTATTGTTATTATTCTCACCTCATGCAGTCAATGAAACCTCAGAGCTGTTAACGTGACTTTCGTTTCCGCTCAGGTTTTTGTTTGTGGTGATTTCGTTTTCGTATGTCTCTTACTGTACCATTAGAATGTTCTGAATGTTCATCAAGACGTGATGATACCTTTTCTATATAGGCCTGAGTTGGTTTACATGGCTGTCAACTCCGTTGGAGTAATGAACGTCTTCTGGTAGACTTTACACCAACGTGTCATTTTTTTTTCTTAACCGCTCGGTTTTGCAAGGTGAATCGTGTTGCTCACTAAAGGCTGGTATGTTTTGCATTACGGCCTTGCATGGCGTTAAAGCAAAGATAACAACGCGGCATTTCGTTCCTCTCCGTTGGGCTTGACAATGATCAACGTCTTTGTCATGTTGTGTTCATTTTGAATAGTTTTGGAACCATGGGAATGACGTTAAATATCTGCAGCTGACGGCATGACCTTTTCCTTCTTCGTCCACGGCGAAGTCTCAGAACCTTGTGTATTACCTGCCCGTTCTAATCATTACCGTTATCTTGATTTTCAACTAGTCACATCGGGCGAAATCTTCTAAGTGCCTCGGTGAGGGAAGTTCAGGCATTAGAACTAATTGTGGTTGACAAGTGCAAAGATGCTTTCAAATCAGGGCTGGGGGGAGCCCGTTCACCAAATGTTTAGTATATATAGCTAGATGCTTAACTGACCGTTGCTGTTATTGTACATAACCCAAGATGTGACTAAGAAGTATACATTAATAATAATATTATTAATACACTGCCTGAACCATTCAATCACACTCAACACCGACAGCGAGACGGGTAGTCTGAAACACAACAGAGATAATGAGGTATCTCCGGTTGTGAATGTAAAACACATCATTGCTAATTATATTAAATTTAAAGGAGGGGAAATAGTTCTCTAACACTTTGCGAACAACAGTGCTTTTTAAAATGCATTTTCACTAGTTTCCCCAAACAGTTTCCACGGGATAGTTTGAAAGATAAGGAGCGATATTATTTACCGTCAGCGTTACGTTATTGCCTTCGAATGTAAATTTCACACAGTGATATAATTATGAATTATGGCTGTATATACTTTTGGTAATTACTCAACAAATAAATGATCATAAAAACTTACTTGGTAAGGAGCAATGGAGAGTTGTTGATAGTATCAAACATTGTGAGAAACGATTCCCTTTGAAGTGACATAGTTTTTGAGAAAGAGGTAATTTCTCGCTAAAAAATTGAATCTGAGAAAGGCTTCAGGCATGAAGCCTTTTTCACGTAACGAAAAACATGCAGTTTCAGCATTTTCGGATCCTTCTGCGTGGAAATAACCGCTCCAGGTTTTCAGCAATATCTGAAGAACGCTAACATATTTTGAAACAAAATTGTCAGAGGTTACTTTTATGGTATATATCTACACTTATATAGGATTGATACAAACGAACGGTTCCAATTAAAGGTATATCCTGCCATTGAAGGAACGTGAACAGGTATCCTGTTACATCCCAAACAGCATGACAATTTAAAATGCATTGTCATTTTTCCGCCCCAAAACAATGCATCAAGACAGACAGAAAGATGGGGGAATTTACAGCAATTGTTTCTTTAAGTTCACTGCCAGACAGTGTAAACAATAATACTGGAATAATATTGCAAACCAAATTTGTTTCTAATACCTGGAAAGTAGAGATTCGATTAATACGAGTTTAGAAAGCAGAGCATAGTTTAGAAAGTAGCGATTCGAATAGAGATTCGTATAATACTAGTTTACAAAGTATAGATAATCGAATAATACAAGTTTGGAAAGTAGAGAATCGAATAGCACTCGTTTGGAAAGTAGAGATTCTAATAGTACTAGTTTAGAAAGTACAGAGAATCGAATAATATTAGTTTCGAATACAGAAATTCGAGTCATATTAGTTTTGGAAAGTATTCCAGCATTAGTTTGGAAAGTAGAGATTCGAGTAATACTAGTTTGGAAAGTAAAGATAGATAAGTCAGATAGATATTAGAAAAAAAACTATTTTGAAAAATAGAGATTCGAGTAATACTGTTTTGATATATAGAGATTCGAATAAAACTATTTTTGACAAATGGAGATTCGAATAACACTGTTTCGGTCACTAAACATCTGACATGCCCCCTTGAAGGAATAACTTTAGCAACAACAGATTTCAATACAGTCAGAAAGGCCGGAGTCCTATCTGTTGGGATCATTCAATATTTTTTAAGAGTCTTTCTAATGGGCTAAGCGTTGCACTCGGCCTTTAAGTGTCCGCAAAATGTCTTTGGAGAGCTTGGCTCCTCAGTTTAAATCCCACTTAAACCCAGTTGAAGCTAAAGTCCATATGGCGGGCAAATCGTTGAGTCTTGGCCACTGCATGACAGTATACTGTGAAGGAGCTCAAGCCTTTGAGTGGAGACTCATTTAGGTTATGCATTTTCTATTCATCGGTGGTTCAAATCATTGATAGAAAGCCAGATGAAATGAGTTCAAATATTTCAGTTATGGATAAGGTTTTTTGTTTGTTAGTTTGGTTGTTGGTTTGTTCAATTGTTAGGTTGTTAGTTAGTTTGTTTGTTTGTTCGTTGGGCTGTTGTTGTTGGTTTTTCTTTTCTTTTCTTTTTTTTGCCAAACGCCTGCCAAACAAGATACGGTTAGTATAGACTGTAGGTTGGTGTCTTTGTCCCTTTTTCTTATGTAAATGAACCTTATTCAGTCTCACTTGAATTTAAATAGAAACAGATCAAGCCTTGAAAACCAAACCACAAAACAAAAGAGCCGCAAAATAGTCTGGGCCCTTCTGGGATGGAGAGTCTGTATCTGTTTCTTTACTGCACAAAGCTAAAGGGATCTAGACCAAAAACGATCGCGATAGAGAATCAATAAATGGCTCCTTCATTTTAATATTCAATTTACATTGAATGAGTAGACCTTTAAAAGTGCGTATTCATAAATATAAAATATGCCAAATAACACTCTTGTTTCAGTAAACTAGGGAAGTATTAATTTTTAGGTTGTGTTACATCTACTTATGTAAAAAAAAAAAAAAGTGCACACTACGCATAAACACCAGTTTTTGCGTGTACAAACCACATGCAATGTGTTTGATATTGGCATATCTAGCACAGGCACACCGACGTCTGCAAATACAAGCCTTGGTGGGGAAAAAATGTGTTCAATCAAAGGGCAGAGTGTTACGGTTGAGGAGTTGCTTCTCCATGTCAGACACATTGCCACACATACTGCAATATTGGTCATCGTGGGGCTTAGCGTCAATTTGTTTAGCATGCCTCCCCCCATATGTCACGGTTCGTCACTTGATGAGAAGACGCTGATGCGTTTTGCACGCTCTGGGATTCGGCTCTGCGTATCGGAATGCGTTAATACTTGACAGTGAAAGTCATGAAGGAGTCGATGCGCCGGTTTTGTGGTCAAAAGTCTGGATTTCACTGAAGAGGAACGTTACCCGGCAAGAATAATTGATGAAAGTTACCGAGATGGTCGGGATTTTTATTGTATTTTATTTTGCTTGTTTGTTTTTTTATAATGGAGTCAAAATCAAACTCAAATTCAGTGAAGAATGCTGAAAGTGTGGCGCTTTTGAAGTTGTGCTTGGCGATGTCGATGAGCATTGAAATGCTGAAGAATCCCCTACGCGCGAGAGTAATATTTCACCTCCGTATGAACCTGCAGAATGATGGGACCATGTTTAATTGCTGATTACCATCCATTTTTTTTTTTTTTTTTTTTAATACAGTCTATTTCCCGAGCTGCCTCTGCTTGGGCACGCCGATTGGTACGAAATATGTGGACTGTCGTAAAACTTGATATATATTATAACAATTGGATAATCACACGAAAAGAAGCGTGGGCCAACTGGGAAGCGGCAAGCCTTATTCCGTTGATTGACTCAGAATACTTGGCATCGCGTCAGTGCAAATGTTTAAGTGCAACCACGTGTTATTTTACACCTCTCTCCCTCTATAACTCTTTTTAGACAGTAGGTGTTCGGTTGTGTTGCCTGCTCGCGTGGTGCTTGTCAAGTCGAGCTGTTTTAATTACCGGGACGAGATCGTTTTTTGGTCGGTGTAGCGTGTTCATTGAAGCACGCTGCGTTGGTGAGCGATCGCGGCTGGCTCACTCAATTGCCCGGGCTTGACGTTTATTTGTTCAGCAATTTGGTGGACACTGATTTGACAGATTAAAATCACAAACAATCCAAATAAATAAAGGCATTTATTTTGTCCTGCGGTGCGTCGACCGCTTCGGAGGGGAACGGTAGCTGCAGACAGTCAGTCAGATCTGTTAGATATTCCATGACGTGTCGTGGGGCAAATCTTCTTTTTTTTTTCAAAACTAAGAATGCTTGAGATCGGATTTCCAGATGATGTTACGGGGTCGAAGGGAAATGAAGTTTGATTGACGTTGACGAATTCTAACGAACAAAAACAATTAAACTGCTGCTTGCCATAATTACTATGAGAATCAAATTTAATCATTGACAGTCACAAAGTAGTCACAAAGTAAATATACCTTTATTTGTGGGCAAGCTAAAAGTTAAAAATCAAAACCACTCTCAAGTGTTTTTTTATTTTTTAATAATTGAATTTTTAACAACAGAAGATTAGGCCTTATCCTCACCTTACTGGTCTTTTTTTTTATGAAGTATGCCATCATTAAATTTACTATTTTATTATGAATCCTCCAAAGCCCATTGTGACCGAACTTGGTACCACTAACTTTAAAGAGCACAAGCATGACTAAAAAAAAATTAATATATAAAAAACAAATATAGAAATATTAGTTTTGTCTGAAAAATCGTAAGGGACAGCATCATTATTGTTAAACAGTTGTCTTAAAATGAACCACGCGATGGTGTATTACCATCCCCAGTACACAGAATCTCAATGGAAGTGAAGTCGGTCATGATATACAATGGTGTCACGCAGCCGACCGTTTGGAGAGCGTACTGATTACGCACATGCAATGGAGATGCTTTCTTGAATTACGCATGACTTTACCATCGCCTTATAAATATGCAGTACAGACCAGGCGAATCAAACCTTCAAACTTCCTTAACGGAAGAACTATAGCGAGCCTATTGCGAAATCTATTCAGTCTTATAAAGTTCAACAATGTCAACGTTTTGACAAGGAATTATACAAATCCATAAGCTTCAAACTTGCAAAAATATAAGCGCCAATGATTGGGAGGCCATAGCCCCTTGCCCGGGGGCGAAATGGGTTGTCCTTGACATATAATCACTGTAATGGTTCAGAAATCTGTAGTCAACATCACGGAAACATGTCGACGCCTGAGGGCTGGAGATAACTCGGCATCTTGAGAGACATTCAAGGCGTCTGCAAAGGGGGCTCTGTCGCTTCCTCCATGCGCTACAGGCATGTGCCTCAAGAGGGCCATGGTTCGCTCGTACAACAGTTCAAACAGGCTGTAATATAGACTAATTCGAGCAGTTAATTCATGGGCGTTTACACCACCACAGCTATGGCCACCCCACGCGCGCGTCCACGCACAGGCACTGTGAATCATCCATGCTGATTGGTGCATATGCACGCTGACGCACTATTGTCGTGTCGCGCAGGCGTGCAGCGGCCATAGCTGAGGTGGTGTAAATCACAATAAACGAGCACTGCTCTGATTAGTGTATATATATAATGTTTTTTTCTTCTTCTAAGAATCGTGTTTGGAGACTATTTATTGGATGATCTACCACTGGTCACCCATCTTGTTGCAGCCTTAATTTGTTTGGTACCCACATTATTCAACCCATTGCCCCTTTTCTAAAGAACTCATCTGTGGGGTCACCTAAACTTAAAATGGGTATTACGGGGTATCACTGTTGCCAATAAATTGAATGCCATCCAACGAATGGGGATTTAGACTAAGCAGTGGTGAATTTATATTAAGGAGTTTAGTATCCATTTACTCTGAAACATTAAGTTTGAAACACCTTCAAAAAGTTTTCACGAATTGTGTTTTTGTCCACAGTAAAGACACAGTGCATGTATATCCATTGAGTTTTCCAGGTAGACAGCGCACGCTCATACAGAAATCCAAACGATTTGCTTGGTGATAGTACTGTCCTCCATAAAAAAATGCACCAAAAATATATCCCAAATCTTTGATATTTTAGAAGATATTTTGAAGATTTGTTTTGTATCCGCGTTTAACCCTACAGTTGTTACGCTGTGTTATGGAGCACAACTTCTCAAATGCTGACTATTTTGCCAAAAGGTGTTGTGAAAGACAATTACGCGTTGACATCTATATACGATGAAGATCGTTGGTGTATCTAGGTGACAGATTTATTTCCCCTGCGCCGTAGGCTGAACTGAAGATGTGTTATTGCAAGAAAATATCTTGTGGAGACGGCCATGCATCTGGAATGACATACGACAACGAATCTTGAAAGATTCTAGATCTGTTCTATAAATCACTGACAAGCTGGGTCTTTAAAAAAAGTAATCAAATGGTGGCCGTGGTTTTGAAGCGTAAAAGGTGCACTGTCGTCACTCTTCTAGCATGTTAGAGAGAATGTAACCATTTTGACACCGAAGTACTGCAATATAACATGAAGAATTCGGCAGACCTAATCGTTTGCTGGGCTTTTTTAGAAATGCAAATCAAGCGGGTAAAATGTGAGGATGCGATGTACCAGTGGTTGTTGTCATCTTTAATGGAATGCGCCATCACTATCGGTTAACTCCTGAGAAAATATCCTGAAATGGGAAATACTTGAAAAAGAACAATTTACAACTTTAGTGTGTAGGCCCCTAAGCGTACTTACCCCAGCGATGGTACTATTTACACTGTTTGAAAAAATGTAAACATACACATGCAAACACATCAGAAATCAGTTTAACGTGTGTTGTTTCACCAATTCGCCTGACGTCATCACCCACGATACATCTTAGTTGCGTCGGTTAGGGTGTCATTTTCGCAGTGTGCAACTGAACAGTGCACAGTTATAACTCGATGGGCACACGGTTGGACGTGCATAAACGCACCGTTATGTCCGGCATGGACCATTATGACTAACTAGAAAATTTGGAAGCATTATGTCCGACCCATTGTGTCCGACAAAACATTATGTCCAAACCCAATGTGTCCGACAAACCATTATGCCCAACCCATTATGATCGTCAGACAACAATGGGTCAGACACAACCGTTCGGACATTACGGTTCAAAATTGTCGCCGGACATAATAGTCTATGTCGGACAAAATGGTGCATAACAGACGGGCACCATATCCGTACATGTATTATTTGAATCCAAAAAGGGCAGCCAATGGCCAAACAGCTGTCGACTGTGACGTCAGTGAAAGGCTTCGGTATACAGATAAAAACAAATTCTTCTAGTGTTGTCTATTACAGCATTCACCCCATTAAAATTACATTATAATTAACATGCAAATTGTTCAACATGAGTTTGTGAAGAACAATACACAGGCATCCCTGCACTCGACCTCATAATTATGAATGCATGAGAAATCCAATCACTTTTGTGCAAAATGTCATTTTGTGCACGCGTGAAGTGAGTATCACCTCTGAGCTAAAGTAAAGTATCGATTACTTTAGTATTTGATGCCCATGACTTTGTATTCCATCTGGGAAAAAACGAGCACTTTGATAACTGCTTGCCCCGGGACAACCTTTTGGTTCACGGTAGGTCAGTGGGAAGTTAAAGTGTTAACATCTAATTCTACAATCGATAATGTGCCTTGGAGGCTTCCGTAGAGTGATCAACCGCGTGCATAGTGTCAAATCGATTTGTTTTGACAGTGGTATGACGTTTGCCTTTGGCGTTGTTATTTTTTTTATTTTTTTTTACGGTTAGTTATGTTCAGGCTAATCCCAATGACTGAATAATTGGATGCTTTATTAATTAAAATTTCAGTAGATCCTACATTTTGCAATACAAAAAATACCCGTGTGGTTTATTTCTGAAAGGGAAATTACATCATTTGCAAACGTGAAAAAAAATATGTTATTACAAAATAACTTATATTTGACTGAAAGTACATAGTATTTCCAAGTATGCAGTGAAATCGTTTTGCCGGGTGTTAATTCATTTTCAAGAATAATGCCAGCTTGTTTCATTTGGAATCGATGGTCGGCCGACCGTCGTTTGCAGAAAAAACGGGTTTCGTTTGAATACGGATTCTTAATCTGCGTGGAAATAACCGCTCCAGATTTTCGCCAATATCTCAAAAACGCTACCACCTTTTGAAACAAAATTTGCACTGGTTATTTTTATGATATATATCTACAATTGTATTGCATTAAAAAAAAGGGCTCCAAATATCAATGATGTAATTTCCCTTTAAAATTAAAAAATTACCTCTCGGACGGAGCATTTATTATGGAGAAAATTGCACTTGTGTGTGTCATAGTAAAACTTGTAACACTTTATCGTTTTGATTATATATTTCGTTGTGATTCCACCCATCTTACAGCCAGCCTGTAAAATATTTATTAAACATGGGAGGTCTCGTTTAAATTCGTTTTTTTTCTTTCTTTTTTTCTGATGTTCTGTAAGGGTTCGTTCATTTTCCTCACTATTCAAAAGTGTGCTTAACATTTAAGCAAATCGGAATAAGAGATTGATTTTGACACATATTTGTCTTGGACGTTGGAGTATTCCAGACGGATGTCATGTGTAATTCCCGCCAAGAAGCCGATGCATACTTCACGTTTAAGCGACAAAATCAAAGATTGAGACGTCATAAAGTCACCAGACAAACATTTCTAGAACATTGGTCAGAAACTCAATACACAGCTTTCAATCCAGTAATTTGTGGATCGGAGAAAGTAGCACTGAATCACTCTTAACGCAACAAGTTCATGATCCAGGACTGTGATTTCTCTGCATGAATCATTTTTGGAGTGTTGTTTTATGATGGCATTTTTGTTATTTACGAACGCTATTTCTTTAGATTGAATCGGTAACTGACACTAATATTCTTTATGTCAACAGCATGTAAACTTATATCCAACAACGGTGGAGTTGCCGCCATATTTGGGCCCTCGATGGTGGAAGGCAATCTTGCCGTGGAGGGCGTGTGTGACAAAAAGGGCGTGCCACACCTGTCCACAATGTGGGAGCATAAAAACAGGGGCGAGCACGTGGCCGTCAACCTACATCCCCACAACCGGTACCAAAGTGATCTTCTGGCAGACCTCATGGACGCGTATAACTGGCGGAAGATGACCATCATGTACCAGGATGAGGAAGGTATCCATCGGGAGTATCTCCAGACTCTTGCCGTTTGCAATAGACCCTTCTCACTGACATCACATTTTTAAAGCAACGCGGGAGGTCTACCATACTGGAGTACTATGCACGTGTACCAGTGACATCATCCAGCGTGTGCGTTTCCTAGCACATGTTCGTGCAGTCCTAGTAACGTGTGCGCGTGACGTGCGCGTTTAAGTACTCATGGGTCCAATTTCACAAAGAGCTAAGATTTATCTTAGGTGCAAATCAATCTTAACTGTTAAGCAAAGTATGATATCACAATGCAAGTCACTATGGTAATACCGACAACTCTTCATAAGATGAAGCTTAGTGCTTAGTGAAATCGAGCTTAGCATAGACAACTTCACAAATACTCAAGACGCGCGCAGTAAAATAGTGACGTCATCTGAGAAGGGTATATACAGACTAATAGAGTGGGGCCATAAGCAAACGCATCCATCTAATACGGGCAATTCACATAATAGCGCGCCATCACGCGTTTGTCGTGTTTTGTTGTAATGTACTCTATGCTTTTCACCTTTTTCTGCATTGTAAAGTGAAATTAATCAATGTCTGAGTGTTTAAGTTGGGGTAGTTTTGGTATTTAAAAAAAAAACTATTTTTCCCACACTCAACCCGGGGAAACTGTTATTAATATCAATAATACACTCATTAGGTATTAAACTATTATTTTGTGTATGTGTATATATATATATTGCATTAAACTCTGCGTAGCACTGAGAAGAGGAATAATATCAAAATGAAAAATTGAATCAGTGCTTACCAAAACAAAAAATGTTTGGATGGCCGAAATTATTACAATAGACCTTATGCATTGACGTCATCACGCCGCCATCTTAGAGGTAAATTGATGATGTAACAATGGAAACGCAGAGATTTGTACGCGCGGCGCACAGGATTGGCCAATGAACAACCTCATTTTGACCTACTCAAATGACGTCATGTGCATAAGGTCTATATATATATCTTGTTCTTTACGATGATATTACCTAGCCATATTTCCTATTTCGCAGCACTCCTCAGAATGCAGCATGTACTGGAAGCTTCACGGGGTGATCTTACCATCCGGAAAGTACATAGCGAAAACATTAACATTGTATTGAAAGAAATAAAGAGATCTGGTACATATAGAGTCGTCGTCGACTGCGGTTATGATATGCTTCTAGAAATCTTAGAAAGGGTAGGTATTGTAAAACGAACGAACAAACACCCCGAACAAACAAACGGAGTTAACAGCCAAGTAAAAACTAATTAAGAAAATGCAATTTATTGTTTAGGTAGAGGTAATAATATAGAGAGTTGTGGCTGAGTGGTCTAGACTTAAAACTTGGCAATAAAAAAAATATAAATAAATCCCTCCTTCCTTTAATTTACTGTAATGCAAATTCCCTATGCATGCTTGATGCCCCCCCCCCCCCCCCGCTCACATACACTTAACATGGTAATCCGATGCCGCAGTGTAGTCAGTTGGGGACGTATGATGGATCCAGCTATCCAGAGATTTGAACATCTTTTTGAAAGTCATTAATCCTAACTTAGGAGTTCCAATGACTTCCAAGAAGTGCACACTCGTCCCGGAGGGTAATCCAGGCTGGCGGAAAGATGTGGCCCTCGACTCGGGCGTCGGAGTGAGTACATTGCGGAGATGGGCAATAAATTACCACCGTCCAGACAAACGATACCGTCGTGAGGCTTTTATTACAGTTTCCTCAGAGTTATTTGAAAGACCTCAAATTATCACGTTTCTTTATAAAAAAAAAAGTATTGAAAATAACGTTGACTTTGAAGGTTTAACTAAAAAAAAAAGCATTTATGTTCCCCCTCCCCCCAAGTTTTTAATGGACTGTTGTCAAAATTCAGTGCAAAGTATTTTTTTTTTCATAGATGAAAACGGCGATAGATAAATTTACACTAGTTCACATTTCACATCGTCATCAACCCATGCCTTAATTCTACTAGATTAACACTGCTACCAAGGGGTCTTACTTTTCCGCTTCTGCTTTTCATTGGGCCGAATGCATTCCTGAAACAATCTCAACTCCTTAGCATTATGCAGCCCCGGCAGCCCAATTGGCGCACACAATGTATAGCTAATCACTCACAACAACAATCGGGGCCCGTGGCGGTACCCATTTACTCCACAGCGTGGTGCAACACAATTAATACAGTAATCTAAGGGCGTAGCTGTACAGGACAATGTAATGTCATCACCAAGAGTGTGTTAAAGGCATTGACATGCTAATTTATTCATTGATTTTGCAATCTTTTAGTCGTTTATTTACATTTAAAAATGTTATGCCAACTTCACAAAATGCCTATTCTCGATCACCGGGATAGACCCAAAATATATAATAACAAGCAAACAAAAAAACACTGACACAAAACTGAACATTGTATACTCAATAAAATAATTTAATCTGAAAAACATTAACATTAGACATCGTGGTACCTCCCTTTATGTATTTAACGGAAATAATTGTATTTTGATTCTCAGTTACTTGAGTTGCAGATGCTACGAAGTCACTACCACTACATATTCACATCAATGGTAAGTCTAGTGTCCTGACCCCTGGTAGACGTTGGGAGTCTTATGCGGTGCTTCAAACACACGCATATTAGGCTTTCAATAAGAAACTGAGGGCGTTTTCCAAACCTCAGCTCGGGCTTCGGGCTCTGAGTTTGATGTTGAAGCACCGTTTGTACACTGCTCCATAGTAGATGACGGAGCCCGGGCCAGAGCTGGATCCCAAGTCTAGGTTTGGAAAAGGCCCCTATTAGAACTGAAAAGCATTATTCAATAAGTGAGAAAACTGACTGAATAAATGAACAGACCCAAATTTGAAGATTTTTTTTTACTGGTCGATTAAGTGTGTGTTTGTTGCAGATTGAAGATTGGAATTATTGTAATCTCCCAAAAGTCAACATGTTTTCTGTGTGATTCATTCCTAAAAATTTTCTTTACCTGTTCACTTCAGATTTCCTCTCAAGAATTGGGTTGAGTGATAATTTACTTAAACCTTCTTTACTTCGATCTATGGTTTGTTCTAACTTTTGACTATTTTGTCAAAGTTAAGCAATGTTCTGATATGTGTTCGCTCAGGACCTTTGCCTGCTGGATTTAGCTCGTTACGGCCAAGATTCCGTCAACATGACGTCAATGCATCTCATGAATATGAAGAGCAAGCGGTTTCAAACTCTGACTAAGGAATGGCGGCACTACCAGGCCCTCAACGGTTTCCCATACAATGAGACCACCTTTACGGTAAGGAATTTCACCACCTATTTATTTCAGTTTGCCTTTTCAAGACTGTGGCTTCGAATATATGAATGGGCTTTTTTCATTATTAGTGAAATCCAAAAGAGTCAAGATGGACTGAAAATATTTAGAATTCCGGCTTCCACACAGTTCTTGGTTCTCATAAACAGCAGCCATCAGTTCTAAGTGGGTCTGGTCATTTACCAGTTTAATCAGTGTTTGTGAAAACACTCCATTATTTAGCGTCCTGACTACCAGAACAAGTGTTTAATAAACCTACATACTTGAACATTTGACCAGACGGAGGCAGCACTTATGTTTGATGCCGTCAACGTGGCGAAGCGAGCGCTGCACGTCGTCGGGCAGACCAAGCCCGTGTCTACCGCTGAGCTGTCTTGCAATTCCGGTCAGCAGCCGTGGGACCTGGGCCTGAGCTACTTCAACGCATTAAAATCGGTAAGTGAAAAGTTTGTGGAGACGAGGAAAGGGGGTATAATTTTACAACTCGTCGGCTTCGTCTTGGCACTCAGAAGAACCCCCCAATGGACCCGTAGCGCATGACGACATTTTAAATACTCCACGATGGTTAGGATGCCGAAGTGACGCCTATGGTCTCGGGTTACACAGCGGATCACATACATGCAGCTGGCAAAGGTTCATCTTTTTTTCTGTTTCACCATTCATGTTCAATTCCATGCATGTAGACGAAGCAGATGTTAGTTCCATTTTGTCAGATTGATTTACACAGTAACAGTTTGGGAGAGGAAACATATTGGTCTTGGCGATAGAATCAGGAGAAGGTAAAAAGATAAATGGTTAATGACAATCCAACTAGGAACCAATGTTCCGTGCGTAAAACTTCAGCGAATGTGAACTACGAACAAGCAGTTCCCTAGGGTAGGATCCTTACCGTTAATGACCAGATGCACGCGGTGCATAATCAGGATGATTGCTGGTAATGTAAACCGCAGTATAACTATGCCGCTTGTACCACATACATCACTGAATTATGCCCAAACTGCTTACCGGTATGTTATAATGCATACAAAATTTAGAGCGACGACGGTGCACATACCCAATCTTCAGTTTTGATATGTGTATATAATTATCCTTGTCTTGAACTACACTGAAAAGTGTCTTGGTTGAGGCCCCCAGAAACCATTTTAAGTAACTCAAAAGAATGTCCACCTTTGCTCAAATACTCGTAATAATCAATATTGCGCAGGCAATTTGCAACGTTCCTGCTCATTTCCGTCCGGTACATGGAACTCCAGGGGTGGGGGACACGCTAAAGGCTTATATGTGCTATATTGATCAAATCCACCACCGGCCATTTTGTAATAATTAGGTCGATGTGCTCAAGTTATCTCAAGGTAGGATTCGAACAGTTTGAAAAGAGAGTATTTTGGGTAAACGGGACGTTGTATACTCTAAACTTAGCTTCCATTTTGCTTTTGTTCAATTCCCCCATCCCCCAATGCCGGGATGAGAGCTAAGTAATCAATCAAAATCTAGATCATGATCACATCAGTCTGGTACTAGAGATTGAAAGAAGATAGAAAGCTAAGTACATTGGTACACTTTCGCCAAGAGAAATAGGTCAATAGTAATTAAGGTAGCAGTTCAACACATGGCCGTGTCTTTTGACGGCTAGCCAGCCGTGTCGGCAAATAAACCAAAGGGGTATCCCGGGACAAAACGCAGTTTGCAGGGCTCCCAATAAAGACATAATATAATAACAAAATTGCCTCATGGAGTTCATTTTGATCGATCGGGTTGGTTTTTTTTGTTTTTGTTTTTTTGTTTTTTGTAAGAATAATTATTTCACTTTGCCAATAGAAGGTTCGTGAATTGGATCATTCATATTAAAAAGTGCGTTTACGTTTGGTAGTTTTTCGTTTCAAGCTCAGCGCAAAGAAGAATATAGCTTCACAGAGTCACATACAATGTATACAATCTTAACACATGAATGAATGAATCAATAAAGTGGCTGGCATTAGGTCTAAACCTAATTTCATGATGTCACTGGTTAGCGTAAGCTTACTTGAGCAGAAAATTTCGCCTTCACGTAAGCATATTCGCAGGTTAGCAAGGAATTACTTGGCGTAGTTTGCAGGCGGTGTAAATTGAAAAGGATAAATAGTCGGTTATTTATAAACAGCAAACTTCAACTTCATGGACCTGGGTATAATTTGCCCTGCTTTAAAATACTGACAGAAACAAAATCTCGAAACAAGAACAGAATCGTAAATGCCATTCCATGTAATATATACCAACTTGAACAAAGCCTGTGGGAATGTTGAGTCTTTCTTTTGTTAGTTGTCTAGGATGTTGGTTTTCCCTAGATGTATTTACGCAACCTCCATTTTAAGTTTTTCCAACCTTAGTTTACGTTGCTGTTCTGTCGATGTTAACTGTGGATTTGTTTAACACAGACTGACATGCCTGAGGGACTAACTGGTGATATCCGATTCGACCTGCTTGGTGAACGAGACAACCCAACTTTCTTCATCTCCGAGCTTGGACCATCAGGAATGGAACAGGTACACAACAAGTTACAACACTCCTTTTAAAGCGCTTGTGCACTCCGGCTGGGAAGGAGAGGCGAGGGCTTTAGACTGGTCCCCTGTCTTTATCCTAAGACAGGCACTAATCTTACAAACCCAATAGTTTCATTGTAATAGTTACATGAAGTGACGCATAACTACCAGACTTGTAGTGATACTACACACGAGTATGTGCTTACACACAGTAGTCTGGCATGCAAGGTCAAAGGTAAATCTGGCAGGAATCAGTAGGTTTTAACCATAGAGCAAGGGTTCTGAAGGCTGATATATGGCGTTATTTACGAGCCCAGAAGTGTGACGTCAGATGTTCGGGCTGCAGAGGCTTTACCTGCTGTTGAAAACTCCACCCTAGCTTCTATTTTACGATGTCTTTATCCACACAGTTTTACTTACCTTTCGTGGTTGAATCGCCGCTCATGGCTTCACCACACAAACGGATATAGAGATTTTAGCCATAATCTGTCCGATCTGTTGAATTGAGCTGCTTGTAAATTTAAACTTGAAACTGCATGTTGTTTAGCTTTTATTTTGTTAAGTTCGTATTTGTCTTAGAATAAGTAGTTTATTCTTCCCTCTGAGTAAAGATTTAAAAGAAGATGACGGGACTCAAACAGATTGTTGTCGAACAATTTAATTTAAAATCAGCGGATAATCAGTAACTGTAGGGCATTCAGGCTGCCTTAGTGGTTTCTGCCCTGCCTTTTACTTCTGTGGAGCCCGGTCCGAATCCCGCTTCGGAATGGAGCCTTGCATGTGGATTGGGTTTTCAACACCTACCAGATTGCGTGGGCTTTTTCTCCCACATCTAAAACTGAGATTTCTTCAACATCTTCTCTTCACATGTGTCTTCTGGCCTAAGGATAAAAGTGAAAGGCACTTTTTAGGGTTCCTTGGTTTCATTACCAGACAAAGATATAATAAATTAAACAATAATATAAAATGGTAATAATAAATAATAATTGTACCGGTTCTTCTTAATTGACAGATTTGTCTGTTCTGAAAACCTACCCTTAGGAAGAAATGTATTTCTACTACTGGAATTATTATTTTTATCGCCATTTTGTCAGGTTGGCACTTGGAACGCAATTCAAGGCTTTGAGTTCAGACGAAGGGTGGAAGACCGAACGAATGAAACCAACGCCAACAGAACTTACAGAGTCACAACAATATTGGTGAGAACACTGAACACTGAATTAACACACACCACCATTGGTTGAACTTGTAAAACCCTTTCCAATTAGAGACTGTTAAACGCTAGGTGGCAGCAGACACACTGCGTAATTTTCTATTGATTTGAGAATATCTGGAACAGTGGATAACTCTCCTTGTCCCAAAACATCACAATCCCCATTGGGTTTAAATTGACATGCCTTGACGTTGCTGTACATTTTTAGTTACTGTTGCCAATCGGGAAAGCATCTTTTTCATTTCAACACATTTTGTTAAATGAAAAGTTATAAAACTTTACCCAGTCAGTTTCCCTTGTGGTCTGTTGCTTGACATGAAAAGTATTTTCAATAAAAATAACTCAAATAGAGCTCTTGAGAGACAATGATCAGTAAAACAAAAATGATTAAATGAAAACGAGCTGTTGTTCTCATCTCTCGGATATGCCAGAACAATTAGGCGTGCTCTGTTTATGCTTTACCATTGGAAACCATTACTATAAGTTTACTCTCCTGCCAAACTGGCTCTTGCCACAAAATACCTCAGGAGACTGTGGAGACAAAGTCCACAGCACACAAGCCATAGGGCTTCCGCATGGTATCAGCTGTACAAACAGAAGAAACCCATGTACCCATTGCTAGCCTACAAGGTATGGTAACTTCTGGCAGTCTGCGGTACCTGTGTATTTGACCCTCTTGCACGCACGTCACACGCGGCGACTGTGCCACACTCGCCATTTTGGGAGTCAATAGGTATACGTGTAGACGCCGCGTCGCCTAAAATGCGCACCACACTGTATAAGGCCGTGTCCGAATGAATGGCTTCGGCAGTGGCTACGGCCGGAACGCCGAGGATTCATATTCTTCAACGAGCTCGCTTGATTCGGACACGGCCTTAACACACATTGATAATGCCTTCCAAAATGGCGCAACCAATATTATTGTGATGACAACGTCAGGTGAATAGGGCCAATAGAGGGATTTAAAAGACTTACATTTTTTTCTGTCGACCTATTCTCTTCACAGGAAAGCCCCTACGTCATGAGGCGGGACACTGCCGATGGAGTTGAACTACACGGCAATGATCAGTACGAGGGGTATTGCATCGATCTCCTGGAGTTAATTGCCAAGGACATCGGCTTCAAGTACGAGATTCAGTTGGTTGGGGACGGGAACTACGGAGCGGAGGTGGACGGTACATGGAACGGTATGATCGGTGAGCTCATAAGCGGGGTAAGTGCTACTTCTGGTACCCTTGTAGTATTTTCTTCAATATCTTGGAAGAATATTTTTGATGAGTTTGTTGTGACCTGGAAACGATTGACTGTTTGGTATTTTATGTTCTACTGTGACATCACTCATAAATCGGGGAGCTCCTTTGTAGTCCTTTAAAACTGACAGACGGTGTAGTGAATATTTTAAAGTCCATTGCATGATCAATAAAGCAGTTTGGCGGATATGTCCCTTGGTAAAATGTCCCAGTGTTTTCACAAAGCATTTCAGAGATAATTAAGTGGTTCTTGTGTGAAGCGAGTTTGTAAATAAACCGCATCTTCTTCACAGTGTGTCCACAATGGGCCAAGTCATGGTGTTAAGCTTCTACAGTGATAATGATGCGTACCCACTGTGGTGAAAAGGCTGACAGTATGATCACCAAGTGAACAACACTGTAGTCTTTAATACATTATTTTTCTAAAGGGTCGACAAGGAGCCATCAGCTGTGGCAGGTCTTTACCAAAAATCATCTTATTCAGAAAAGTTGATAGCCTTCACCAGTCAAACAACACGAGTAGACATGACACAATCTCTAAACTGGTGTTTCCTCTCTCTTGAATATCGGAATACAGACAGCAGACTTAGTTGTAGCACCTCTGACCATCAGCTACGTCCGGGAGCAGGTCGTGGATTTCTCCAAGCCGTACATGCATCTCGGCATCACCATCCTGTACCGGGTGCCAGAGCCGCAGAACCCCGGCGTCTTCTCCTTCCTTAACCCCCTCTCCTTCGACATCTGGATGTATGTGGTCATCGCGTTCCTGGTGGTTGCCCTGACCATGTTCCTCCTGGCCCGCTTCAGCCCTTATGAATGGTACAACGAACACCCCTGCAACCCTGACTATGACAAGGTACAGTACCTTATCAGTATATGACTTGAAGGGGATTAAGGGAATGTTAAATCTAAGAAAAAGTCACCAGATGGTGACTACAAAGATAGCATTAACAGATCACGATGGTTGAATAGTCCCGGAGGGGGATGGTGTTCAGACACATTTTCTTGACTTAGTTTGTGGAATCCCAGAATCCCAATCAAAGCCAATCTACTGATTAAATTCCTAGTCAGTCTGACCAGGGTAATGGGTCCCACCGACTCATAAGACATGTCAAGCTGACACGGAATGTTGACTGTACCATTGGGACTCTTATCTGAGTCAGTTTTGACCTGGCACTGTTTTAGAAAATGTGGGTAAGTTATGAGCCACAATGTTTGCAGGTTTGCTTGCTTGTGTTTGTTTACTGATCTTGAGGATGGAAACAATTAAAGCCCATATTCACTTTTGGGAACACCGAAAAACAAAATGTTCACAGATTTACACATAACTTACATAGTATAGAGACGATGCTGGTAGAAAACTTCCTGTGAAATATTTTTGTCTGATGTGTTATCGTTTTCGAATAATTAGTGAAATAAGATCCACAAATGATTTTTCGTTGCATGAGACGAAAACTCCGGCCGTTAGAATGAATACAAAAACGCTGAATGTCTTTGTATTGTTTTCTCGTAAAGGAAACAATGAACTGAGCTGAAACTTTCGCAGGTTGATTTTTATTAAATAACTCTTGATGCTCATAAAGTATGGAAGTATTTCCAGACACTTTACCAATAGTGTATAATGGCTTAACAGGTTAATGGCAATTCTTTTTGTTCAATTGCATTGAAGGTGGAGAATCAGTTTAACCTCCTCAGCTGTATCTGGTTTGCGTTTGGAGGCCTAATGCAGCAGGGTTCGGAGGTCAATCCGAAGGCCTTCTCCACCAGGGTACTCAGTGGTTTCTGGTGGTTCTTCTCTCTCATCCTCGTCTCGTCCTACACCGCCAACTTGGCTGCTTTCCTAACAGTTGAGAGGATGGTCTCGGAAATCGAGAGTGCGGATGACTTGTCCAAGCAGACCAAGATTGAGTACGGAACAAGAAGTAGTGGCTCGTCGCACACATTTTTTAAGGTATAGACATGTAAAACGGTTTGTGGTATCCTTGGACAATATTTGCCACGAGGGTTTAGTTTAGACTGGTAGAAGTCCCCTGGTTTTATTCGTCAGGATAAAGACAGGCACCGATCTTACAGACCTAATGGTTTCATTGTATGGGTATGATATACACGCAGCATGCAATGGGAGACTTTTGAGACGATAGCGGGCGTCCCACAGACCGGTCCTTTTCCATTGTTTTCATCGCTGAGAACAATGGAAATGGACCGGTCTGTGGGACGCCCGCTATCGTCTCAAAAGTCTCCCATTACTCACTGTGTGGTACATTCGCAACATAACCACCAGACTGATACTACACACAGCAAAAATTAAGTAACTCAAGGGCAACCAGCAGGTTCTAAAGGTCGGTATCTGGCGTTATTGACGCGCCTCAAAGTGTGACGTCAGGTGTTCGGACTAGGTTAAGATATGCTTTGATGTGATAACAGATGGGCATTTTCATTAAGCCTGGAACAGAAGATGTTGAGACGCTAGGTGGCAGCAGACAGACCTGGTGCAAGTCGGTTGTTTAGAATTATTAGGCTTGCGCACGTTTTCGTGAGCACTTGTACCTGAAAGAAGACGAACACGAGTACAAAATGTGTGCTTTCCTGTGCTGTTAATTATTGTTTTATTGGTTTTCTTGCTTCATACTACAGCGTTCAAATATTGAAACCTACAAATTGATGTGGGAGTTCATGAGCTCACGCCCCAGCGTGTTCATGAACACATACGATGAGGGAATCGCACGCGTGCTGGCTGAGAAGAACTATGCCTTCCTAATGGAGTCAACCATGGCTGAATATGTGGTGGCAAAATTCTGCAAAAACCTGACCACCATCGGGGGCCTGTTAAACTCAAGAGGCTATGGTATCGGCACACCTCTCGGTAAGAAGACAACATAGGTTTTATTTACTCATTTTCTATACTACTTGCTTTGTCACACATTATTTTTCTTCACTTCTGTGGGAGTGCTAAGGGGTTAAAACCAAACATATTTACCAGCCCAACGCTATCATGTATCCATTTATACATCCAGGGACTACTACCATATTGGTGTGGTGAAGGACTTGCACAAAGTGTCTAAACCCTTGGAAATGGGCACATGATTAATTGCTTTTGTGTTAAGTCATGTTCGGCTATTTCTACTGAACTTGCGCGGCCTTTTCTTTGAACTGTCTAGGCGAAATCAAACACGAAAAGCATTATGCACAAGATCCAATCCGATGGTTTCTTACAAAGGAACCAGAGTGCTGACAAGAGCCGTGTTTGAGCTGCTTAGAGCACCCGTGTATGACATAACCTTGAGACCTCCCATGGAAGTGAAGAAATAAATATGATTTGGCGTAGACAAATCAAAGACTATGCTGTACAAGGTCAATGTTTGTTGCCTAAAATTGTTATCTTTGCATTTTATGGAACTTTATTGTACGTACAGACTATAAAAACATTTATCCATCCATTTCTGGCGCCTGCGCTGTTGGATGTTGTACGAAATGAATAAATAACTAAATAAATAAAACAATCAAATCGTTTGGAAGTCGTAAGAATGAAATGATAGATGATACTTGTTTAAAAAAAAAACTGGTTGCTGTTTAGTCATTTAGTATTTTCTGGTTTAGGTTCCAAGCTGAGAGATAAAATTACCTCGTCAGTCCTTCGGCTACAAGAGAACGAGAAGTTGATGCAGTTGAAGGCGGAGTGGTGGAAGACGGGCCAGTGTGTAATGGACAGCCCCAATAACTCCGACGCCAACGAGCTAGGACTGGAAAATATAGGCGGGATATTTCTGGTTCTTATAGCGGGTGTTATACTCGGGATACTCGTCGCTATAGCAGAGTTCATTTGGAAGTCGAGGCAGAACGCTGAAATAGACCGGGTATGGTTCTTTAAATATTGACTTACAGAAATAGAGGCTCAATATGCTTTCTAAGGCGCTTCGATTCGGGAATGGACCCTACACAACTGTTATTTGTTATCGTGGATTTAGAAAAAGAAAACTCAACATATAAAAAGAAGTTTAACCAGAACAAAGAAGTTAGTTGATTAAGATCAGACTACTTTCTTAGATTATGAGATAACATTGAATAGAAACGAAAGTTCATTTCACATGCGGTCAGCAGTTATACTAGCCAGTTCTGTGATTAATTGTTAGGATTTTTTTTCTGATTTCGGGAGTTCTAAATTTGTATCTTCCCAAGGGTCTTCGTATCTTAAAGAATTAAGATTTAATCCCAGGGAAACAAAGACAATATCATGTCCTTTTCAAAAGTAAAATCTTCTAAAAGATAACAAGATGAGAATTAAAAGAGCTGCATCCACTAGATCAAGAGATCACCACATTTTGAGGAATTTTTCATTTTTGTAATACCACTCTCCTGAACAGCAGAGTGCATTTTTCTTTACAAAATATCGCCGTGTGCCTGAAAGAAAGTCGGAAGGCTGTACAACATTTTTATGGGCACACAAAGTACAACTTTTCACAAGCAATAAAGTGTCTCTTTTGTATATTTGATGCTAGAATTACCTTCAAGACATGTTTTTCCATACTCAGTCTTCTGGAAACAAAATTTTGGACTGTAATAGACCGATCCATTAAGCCCCGCCCCTAAACTTATTGACCAATCACAGCATTGGCTAAATCACCACTGTACACGTGGGCAGCACAATGTGCGTCTCTTCAATGCAACACTGCACGACATGAACGCGAACGCTGTAAGTAAGCACACGCATGTTTGCATTTTCCTATAGGATTTTTATCGTGTCGGACTTTTGTCGGACTTTCGATGGCGTACCGAAGACTGTGATTGTTCAACACGTATGGGGGCGGGGCTTAATGGATCGGTCTATTGCATATGACCTTTTGCCGGTCACACTTTCGTTACGTCCTTCTTCCGGGCACTTGACGATATGTTCTTACATGAATATTATGTACGTACGAAGAAGGTTTCATGATGTATTTCATCTTGATTGCTTTATTTTTTTTTATGTAGAAATCTTTATGTGCCGAGATGATGTCGGAGTTCCGGTTCGCCTGCCGCTGCAACGGCAAACCCCGAACTCAACGATCTGTGGATCACAAGTACATGCCAGCTCCCTATCCAAGCGGTCTGAACGGACAGACGTTTCCCATGAACATGGCAGAGACGGTCGCATAAGAACCAAAGTAGGAAACTGAGTGTATAGAACTTGTAAATATGCAGAACATGAATAAAAGACTGCTGTAGACATCCGGGGCTTCCAGATAAACAAAGAACTGGCAGGGCATTCATTTGAGTAACTTTCGGGCGCTGTCCGCTGTGTGCACGAACTGCTGAAGGGTGCCCTTCAGTCAGCTTCTCACAATACTTTGGGTAAGCGTGCAAGAATGGGAGTTTTCACTGAATTTTTCTTTAACATAGGAGACTGTGGCTGAGGTTGGCAGGAGCAGTTTGTTATAACAGGGCCTTTGAGAGGTATTTTCTCGCTGGACAGAAGGAAGGAGGAACATCCTAGTTTCCTGTTTGAAACAGCAGACAATGACATGCATTCTAGAATGGATGAATAAGTGACTTGGTATCTTGTACATCAAGGAATTGCATGTCTGTGTGACCAAGATTGGGTAGGTCTCCCACTGTACACTTAGTATTTGTATACACTGCAGTAATCCATCGCACGGAGCACAGGAAAACCTTCTTAGCGTTGATATTTCAAAGCTTTCAAGCCCCCTATACCAATCCCCTTGGACTCGAACTTTATACGTTGAACAGAATAATCCTATTTATGTATGGTAATAGGCCTAGTTCTGCACTAATCAACGGAGATACCACGGTTGCTAGTGCTGTTGATTTAGACTACAGTTTCGGTCACGTGTAATAATGTAACGTATGTGCATTACAACGATGACATCATGCCTATAAATCGGCTTGTCATCCAATAATATCCTGATCAGTCAATTCCAAGAACTGACTTTGATCATCCATGTTGCATACGGCATCATACAATAAGACGAGATCACTGTTGTTCGACACTAGTCGTGTAGATTTAAGAATTGTCATGGCTTAAAATAATTATTCTAAAATAACAAAAAGGAAGTGGATTCTGCATGACTGTCTAGATGTGGATGGAACCATTGATCAAGGGTAGGGATCCGAGTTTAATATAATACATTCTCTTCAAAATCTTAGCTCTTCCAACCATCGCAAATTATTATCGGCAGCCAAAAGGTGTTTTTATGAGTTCCATAGAGTATGTAATCAACACGGTAAAAATGAGGCTGGTAGAAGCTTAATATGAAGACATTTGCCTGATTATTTCGTAGTTATACTTCAGGATACCAGACAAAGGTGGCTAGCATTTCAGACTGTGGCTACAAACCAGGCACTTCGTGCATGACGTCATACCCTTTCACGGTGCCGAATTTAGGATTCTCACTATTTCAAAGAAATTCACGATGCCGAATTTAGGATTCTCAATTCGTCAAAGAAAACTCTTGATGCTGAATGTCGGATTCTCAATTCGTCAAAGAAAACTCTCGATGCTGAATTTAGGGTTCTCAATTCGTCACAAGACATTCACGATGCCGAAGTTAGGACTCTCAATTCGTAAAAATAAAAAGCCGCGATGAGGGTGAATCTGTAACTGTTGTTGCAGACGTAGTGACGTTGTGTACGGAGTGCTTGGCTCAAGCACCTGCAGCCACAATTCCATTGACATGTTTTGGCATTGTTATTTTGTTACGAAAAAAATTTCAAAAAATTATAATGACCCGCTCGTAATTCCTTTAAGATTTCGACAGAAAAAATAGTTTGCTTTCATTTAGGAAAGTGCCCCCTCCCCCTCCCCCTCCTCCCCCCTCCCCACTCCCCGAATGAATGGATGGAGAGAGGGGGTCAATTTTGGTTTCGAATTTACAAGACGTTACTCATACTGGCTATAACGTGTAGGCTACCCAAACCGTTTATGATATTTTCTTTCATAATGAATTACGAGAAGAAAAAAATTAAACAGAAAAACATCTTTGGAAATTAGTCAAGATGTGAAGACCAATTAATCGAAAGTGTATCGATGCAGGGCATTGATGAATTCAATCAAAGGTGGGTCAGGCGGGTAACTTACCCTTGACAGCATTTTTATGTGTGAAACGGAATTTTTATCAATATAAATGTACAGTGTAAGTCGACTTGGACAAAATTATTATGCATTTACCGAATTAGCTTGGTAATGGCAAATGTTGTAAAAAATACGGTTTGGTGTTTCCTAGGCTCAGGTAGTTTTTGTTTAAATAGAGATAAGAGACCGATCCATTAAACCCCGCCCAACGTGGCAACTGCCTGGCAACGGCTGCCACGTGGGTGAACGCGTACCACGCGCGCGTTTCTGTACACACGGCGCACGCGAAATGAAGCAATCCAAATGTCGGTAACGTGTTACGTTGTCTATGAAATGCGACTTTGTGGGCACTTCCGGTTGTGGCTGGTCAGTGCATGGAGGTAGAAATAATATGTTAAATGGATCGGGTATAATGTATAGACCTACTGCGAAAGCTTCACTATAGTGAAACTATCTTGTAGGGATTACGATATAGCTTCTATTTATTGATCATTTCTTAATGGCGGTTGGTGATACTTTTATACAAATAACTCTTTTCATTAGTCTGAGTGCTTAAAATTATACATCATAATTATATAGAACAAATTTCCTCGAAAAGCGTACTTTGATTTCCCAGATATCTACGAATATTTAATACCGATATTGGGATATAACATACAAATATATATATTTATGTAAATAGTGACTCAAAGACTAATTGCTGTTATTTGAAGTGTGTTCCACTTTGTTATAAATCGATTGTGTGTCTTTCATATATATTTTCGGGAGGTATTGCTATAATTCTCCTATATGCAACTGGGATGCATGAATGTTTATTCATACTAAAAAATAATAAAGTTAAGTATTTTGTCGAGTCAAAACTGTAACTAATCTCAAACTTCATTGTGGCATGTACTCCTCATTTGCAGCCCATTAATGCAAAAATCTTCCTTTTTTTCTTTACCTAAACTGTACTAATGCTCACTGGATTGTAATCCGCTTAAAATACCCTGGTCAACATTGGTAAAGTGTCTGTAAATGCTTCCATTTCTTTGCACAAATCAAGATATTATAATAAAACCAACCTGTGAAAATGTCAGCTCATGTCGTTGTTTCATTTGCGAGAAAATAGTAAACATGCTTTCCGCATTCTTTACATTCTTCGGCAGAGTTTGATCTGATGAGACGTCATAAGTTTTTTTTAAATCTTGTTTCATTCATTATTCAAAACCAATAGCACTTGTTCTACTACTATCATTATCTTTATACCATGTGAGGTAAATTCAGTTCAATTCAATTCAAGTAACATTTATTTCCACAAAGACTTAAGTAATGTGGAGGCAAGTTCCAAAAAGCAGGGCTTGTCAAGGAACAGCCTGCGTACCGAACAAAGAAAAAACAACTGCAAAACAATGTAAATCTGTGAACATTAATGTTTGTCTTTCTTACCTATCTTGAGCTGGGGATTTATCAAATAACAGTCAACTATTCTAAACTTCTACCCCGAGATTATGTGTAACATGGGTATTGGATCTACCTGATTACAGTGTATTTTAATACTTGCCTATAACAGCAATAATTAGTAAACAAAAAGCAATATGTAGAAAATGGTTCTGGATTTTTAGTTGGATTTATTATTTTGTAGGCGTCATTTGTTCCCCCTCTTTGTAAATATATCACGTCACAATTTTAATGTTTATGTAATGTAAGTATGAAACACTATATTTGGTTGCAGTTAATTTTTGGTCTGTTGTATAACTATGATATCGCTTGTTTCCCGCTGTTTGCGAAACCTATTACTGTTTCATGTTGACGTGAAACTACTCACTCGACGGCTGTTGTAAACTATATATTTTGTATCTTGTATCAGTAATCTTTTCAAAATTATACATTGTGTTTCATTTCAAATGTGTTAATATAATTATGTATATTGTTTTTGAAAATATTTATATATGGGGATTTATTCAATTTTTTTCTTCAACTGGGTGTATAGAACACCGGCAACTGCTCGCCAATTTGGGAGTCAAATCCTCCACAGTGTTAACACTTGCTCATGAGCCAGGCAGCGCACGCATGGAGCGAGAATCTTTCATCGCTACCGATTCCAATTTGCCTTTGAAATCTTTCACATGGTCCAGTATTATACGCATGCCAGTTTCCATAAAGAAATTCGCTACTGTGATGAATGTTTAACTGTTGTTGCGGAATAGCCGTTATGCAAAAAGTAAGAATGTTAGATGTGAGTGCACTCTCTTACGCCGAATGTTGATTGAAATGTGCTCTTCACTGGAACGAGATGCACCGAGTGCACACTTCCACATTTCATGCGGCTTCGGAGCTCAAACAACGGCGTCATACCGAGGTCGAAATAGGCACACCACTGTGGTGACAGTTTTGCTTTTTGCATTTGTGCAAACATTCCCATTGCTAACATCAGCAACATACCATGGGTGAATGATCTCCAACTGAGCAGTTTCTACCAACAGTTACACTATCATAAAGTAACACGAACTTGATACGTTTCACGATGTGATACTCATGAGAACGAAGTTGGAGCAATTTTGACTCCTAAAAAATGGCGGGCAGATTCATTGTGTGACGGGCTTTCAGAGCGTTATAGTAAAGATTTCACAAAAAGGACAAAGATACAAAACCTAAGCATGAAATTTGTATGAGTGTTGCCATTTTTAGAAGCGGTTGATGAATCCTGTAGATACACTAGTAATTTCTCCCACTAACGAATAGTTGTGTAAATTAATGCTTGTTGCAAAATTACTACATTAACCAATCATCTTTGTCTGAGATAACTAATTGTCCGTGACGTTGTCTGTCTTTTTCTGTTTTGCTGCTTTCTCAAAAACGTGCATGAGTACATTTTGCAGTGATGAAACTTCCGCTGTTATGAAATGCATGGCTATGATGTATTGCTCGAAAAAAGGGTTTTTAAAATGAACCGTACTCAAATTTTCCCACTTAGTACCAATGTACCTGTTATAATATTAATGCAGTGCACACCTTTGTTAAAGTGTATGTAATTATGCCCAAGGCAATTAGTTATTACTGGGCGGACTTGTTTTGAGAAAGCAGTAAAGATGACTGTATATTTGTGAATGTTTGTGTTCTACTGTGGAAAGGGAGGGACTGCAGGGAGAACGTAAAATACTTCAGTAAAAACTATGGGAAATTATTGACCGTAATTTAACCTTTCCCATTTTTTTTTTAATGTGTGAGTATTGCGTACCACATCTGTCGTAATAAGCAGACTCGATAACATGTTTTTCGTTCTTTCTGAACAAAGGTGTGCACTGCATAGAGGGTACATTTGGTATGTCAATGTACGTTCAGTCCGACCGTCTAGGTTTTACGAGCAATAAGTCAACAAGAAATGCATTTCACAGGGAAGTTTCATCACATAGTGCTCACAAAATGTCGCCCCTCTCCCATTCCTTTTCTCTGTCTTATTTGTTCAGTTGAGTCTGGCATTATTCTGTAATGGATTAATCAAGCCTTCAAATTATCCATCAGTCGTTCTTCGAAGAAATTTAATTCAAAAAAATTTAGGGTAGGGGCAGTGCCCGATTAAAGAAATGCTATTCCTCTGTGGGCTGTTACGGTCCACAGAAATATCACCGAAAGACTTTCAGACGCTGGGAAGCGGGTATCTCTCCCCTAGATTGGCTACGCATGCGCAATTTAATATTCTGCACGTTTTAAAGCAGGTCAAAGGTTAGATTTTGAAGCGCTGTAAAGTAGTTTCGGAAATGAAGTATAAGTTTGTACCTGTATTAATATGATAACATATTATTGGACAGTAAACATAGGTTTGTGAACCGAGGGAACAAGTTAATTATGTATTTCAAAAATACCACGGGTGAATAAAAGTTCTATTATTGTTATTATCGACCGCGCTATTTTCCATTTGAATGTGTAAATATGCTGTTGCAATTAACTAGCATACATACTTGATATAAAGTGGTCCGAGTTCCACAACGGAGAGTTTATTGTGGTGAGACACACACTGTTTGTTAGCAGGACGGCTATTAAAGGACTATGCCAAACCACCCATTTTTGAAGAAAATAACAACATTAATCAACTTAATGCATTACAAACATTAACATTGTTTCTTTTATTGTGCTCTGCTGGCTCATTAGAAATTGTATATCTCCACCTTCCCACCAACCCTCCCTCCTGAAACAAACAAAAAAACGAACACGTAGCTGGCTCAAACGCGCGTTAGAATACTTTAGGAAATGCTTTGGCCAACAAATTTTCTCTACAATGGTGCTGCAAGAAACTAAATGTCTGTTGCATTAACAATGGGTTTCCGAAGACAGGCCTCTTCACAGCTCCCCCCCTGATTTTTCTTTCTTCTCTCCTCCCTTCTTTGTTGGGTGGGTAGGCAGGTGGGAGGGGGGGGAGGGGGATTTAGGGGACATGATGTTCTCAAAAGATACTTAGAAAATCTAATGCTACGTATTCAGAAGGGGTAAAGTAAAAAGTATTAACTCGACAAATTTCCCGTTCCTGGTTCCAAATCCAGGGCCGAATTTCATAGAGCTGCTTAAGCACAAAATATTGCTTAACAATTTTCTGCTGAAATCTTTTCTTTTTTTTTTAAATCAGGATACCATTCACATATGGTACATGTGATGTAGTATAGCTGGTAGTCTTATTCTGGTAAGCATAATTTTGTTATGCTTAGCTAATATTTGTGCTTAAGCAGCTGTATGGAATTGCGACCTGATACGGCTCCTTAAAGGAGACAGTAGTGCTGAACAATTTTCCCGCTAAGTAAAAACAACAGAAAACCAGTTGCAAACGGTGCATATGACAATGCAATTTGGCAGGTAACCTTTCTTTTGGTAAGCGACATTGTTTTGTGCTTAAGCAGCTCTTTGAAATTGGGCCCTCTATGTAGAGCCATTGGTTCAACTCAGACGGTATGTTTCCTGACAAATCGTTGAAAACAATCCAGACAAGCCAGCCCTTTACACAGTTAAGACATATACTTTGTCCACTGCGTATGACATGTGAAATTGTAAAAATATTTTCTGAAAAGCAGAGGGACGAAATTTATCAGTAATATTACAGCTAGATTGTGTTCAATGCACCACGAAATTATGACAGAATAAATCAAGAAAACATATTTCTGGCGTTATCATCCCTCGGGCAAAGTTTATAAACCCGCTGGTTTGGTTGGGTGAAAACTTTTGCGACCGTCCGGGCATTGGACTAGTTATTATATGCCTATAGGGGGAGTCCTTCGAAAAACTTCCCAGAATGCATCGGACATAGAAATCGGTTGCTATGCAGGACCTCGTAGCAAGTTGGCTGCTATTCATGTCGACACAAAGAGTCGTTTTTATGCTCATTATGGGACAGATAATGACTTGCTCAACGTTCCCAACATCCAGCCAATCAGCCAATAATTCACATAACAGAAGGGACGAAGGGAACTACAGGGACAGCGACAAACATTCTTTTCTAAAAATTATGCCATGACGAGTTTTGAAAATGGCGGTCTCCGCTGGACGTCACGGTGAGTGCCGTGTGTGTTTGACGGGAATGATATTTGACACCGAGCAATGAAGAAGTTTTATCCTTGACTGTGCTCGTCAAACGAGGCTACTTGTGCCGAGTTCATCCGTGGCTTTTCCTCAAACACCAGTGACCAGGGTATACCAACAAATGTGATGTTTGTCTTCTGTTTGGCGAGCTGAAAACACGGTAAGTGTTCAAACACTATTCGGTAGAAAACTCAGTCCAGTTTATACAGTAGGTACGGTACAACATAGCCCTAACAAATCAGCACCGTACTTTCTGTTCAGCATTTTTGTTTGTGTTGTATTTACCGAACACGAGTCTTTCTTAGGAGAGAAACACCCGCAGGACATCTCTAAATAAATTAGAATCTTAATGCAGAGTTAAAGAACTCCGTTGGGAACTAAAGCATGGCATGCCACAGTGTTAGTCTTAAGTTGTATCTAGATAAGTACGCATGACGGTTCAGTGTACTATTTTTGGGTCTTTTAGCAGTAAGGAATGTCCGCAGCTTGTAAAGTCTGGGCATTGAGCCACAACACTCATTGTATTTGGCCTAATGCTGAATGGCTAAAATACCTGTTCACTATTCTGAAAGCAACCGGAAGTTTTAAAGCTTGGCTTGTCATAATTACAAAACATTTTTACGCTTAAAGACATGTCATTAACATTTGACTCCCAGGCTTCACGTACTCTTGTTAACTTAAGGAAAAACCGTGACATATCACCAGACTATACCGGTGGTTTATACTCCGTGATACAACGCCCTCTAGCTCCGCGTCTGAAAAGATAATTTTATTCAAATGTGCACTTTTCGATGTCCATACTTCAGTTGAGTTATTGAAATGCATACGTACAGAAATGAACATAAAACAAAAATATTTGCTGGCATGGCAAACAATACTAGTGTCGACAAATTGAAAGCCAAAGCTAACCTACTCCTCTATCCCACTGGGCCCAGAGGCTGGCCAGTTTGTATGAACATTTACATCACTGGTGTATTACATAAGACAACAGAGTTACATAATAGGTTATATAATTCCAGAATAGCAATAAGTTCAAAATTTGCTGATTGGTCATCCCACCATGGCCGAGAGGGGGGCGGGGCTGACATTTCTTTTTGATGACATGAATATACGTGACATTACACAAATACATTTTATTCTATGGGTCCACCCAGGGGCCATTTGTAAATTTTCAAGTGGGAATAAGGCCTCACCAGTTATATGTGGTAAAATGTGTGCGAATGTTTTGAGCTGGCCTGCAAAAGTAGGACGAATTGTCAGTCTCTTTCGCCCTACCTAACCAACAAAGGTTGTCTTGTAGAACCGGTAGTCATTAATAAGGTTGATGAAGATGTAGTCTGTGTGACAAAGTGGGATCACACAGGGACTGAGATCTTTTCCCATCTGACTGCAGACAATTTAACCTGGTGTTTGTTCCACGTCAAATGATTTTTCCTATCAATTCTAACCAATCTGCAATCTACAGTTTGATCAAGTCTGATTTTTTTTAAGTATAAAACTCATGTAAATGATTGGGTCAAAATTAGTAAGGAATTTACAATTATATCAATAACAGTTGGTTGGGCTGGTAGCGTGAGACCCAATTATCAGCAAACCGTTAAGTTAATCAAAATGAGTAGGGCCTAATACATTTTACATGCAGATCTGCCTCAGAGGCTCCTTGCCGGTATCCGTTATTGGCAGGGTTTTGTGGTGGCGCTTCTGCGAAATGAAAATTTGGAACTAGATGGATTCTTAGGTATTGGTGCTGATTGATATAATCCGTTTGTTCAGACAATTGTGATTTTAAAGATGCTGTTTCTTCGCTGAAACCGAGAAAGAAGGTTCTACAAAATAATATACACCCAGAACCACCGTTTATAAAAAAAAAACAGGCAACACAAATCCCGGAGTAATTTTATCCCGATTGTACCAGACATTCTATACTACACAAGGTAATTGGTAAACATAAACATTATTCCCAGATCACTAGCACTACCTCCAACAAAAAAGAGAAATAGATAAATAAAATACAATCATAAAATGCATAGAATAAATGAATGAATAAATAAATGCATAAATAAATAAATAAGCAATACACACTAGAGTTCAGTTTTCATCAAAGAATTTCTACAGATTATCATAGGGTCTGTCCGTTTACTTGGCAAGACTGGGGGGAAGTGCCGGGGGTGGGTGGGGTGGTGGATTGTTAAACATTTTATTTTGCAGTGAATAATGCTTTGAAAACATAGGCGTATGTTTAAGGGGACCAAAGGGTTGATTTGCCCTTTGACAAAGATAAAAACACAAGTACTAATTTCTAATAATAAGTACTATTGTTATTCTTCTTCTTGCTTTGCCCGAATATTCCTCAACGTGGTGCCCGAATTTAGGGGGCAACTGTCCCCCGCCCCCGCCCCGGCTCGTTCGCCTACGTTGGAAAAGGGGTAAAAACGTTGACAAGCACTGCTACGGGGGAGGGGTGTGAACTGGGTCCTGAAAGTACACTCTATGCACTTTTAACCTTAATAGCTTACAGCATCATGGAAAATAGGTCATTTTAACGGGGTTGCCATCAGCTCGTGGTGGACATTACAAAACATCAATCAAAACGTGACAACCAGTTCTCGCGTCATTTGTGGCATGTATATATAGCTATTAGTGTGAAGCCACAGGTGGGTCAGTAATAAACAACTTCTTCTTTTTTTATTTACTTTGTATTTTGTATTTTTTTATTTTTATTTGTGTGTGTGTGTGGGGGGGGGGGGGGGGGGTGTTAATGTGTTTGGGCTTCAGCCGAACACCTCTGGTTTCCCCTCCTCTCTGACCTACATGTATAATACCCATTTGAGTATCAAGAAAATTGTTACTTATCTTTTAGCATCCCAAATATTTTGTACTCTGTTTGAGTTGGAGGATTTGTGGATGAATATTGCACTCTCAGGATTTGTTGGCAACTTCCGTTACAGGTCTGGTGCATGGTTGGATATCAAAACAAATCAAACGGATGTATTCTTACATTCTCACAAATTAACCGGTTCCATGACGGTTGATTTAACTTTCAATGCATGAACCAAGTCTATTGTAAACCTAATTTTGTTTTAAGCATAACTCATTTTTGTATCTTTTTTTTTTTTTTTTTTTTTGGGGGGGGGGCTGCTTGTTGTTGTCCTTATGTAAGTTTAGGTCACAGATTTCCCGTGGTTAAAAAAGACTTGTTTTGATATGTATGAATATATAAATAAATTTAATCAATAACAATACAAAAATGAACAAATAAATAAATAAACAAACAGAGCGAGATCGGGAGGGAAACAACATTTGTACGCCCCATCAGAAATTGAATTTAAAATTAAAATCTTCATGACTACCTAACTTCAATAATTCTGGTCAAAACCTTCATTAGTTTTCCCTATCGGCAGCTTGAACACAATAATCTACACTGTGATGATGGGATGGCTGATAATGTGTGATTTTACAGACAATACATGATTTTGCCGTGTATGTTTGACTTGTTTGTACACTATAAAAAACTTCCGTGTCAGTTAACCCAGATTCCTGGTCCCAGTGGCCAGCCCCATTTCTTGGTCAGTTGGTCAGGCTGACCCGGAAACTGGTCAACAATTTGAATTTTGACTCTGATTTTGCGTCAGTTTTTCCGAGTCATATTGACCCAGAAATGGGTCAAGCCCCAGGGCTCGGGAATCCGGTCATCTGACCCGAGGGTTTTTATTGTGTATGTTTGATTGATATATGTTACTTTATGTTTTGCTTCTGATATAGATTGACGGGATAAATCTAGCAATGTTTGGGTATTAATGTACATGAAACATTACTCTACGAGTCGAGGTGGTTCTGAAAAGAACCGTTCATAAAACAACTCAACATGTCGATCAGTATGCTCTGATCGTCTTTAGGAGATAGCTGTATAGATATTGGGTAACTTTTAGTTTTATTGCAATTTTTTTTTTTTTGCAATTGCGTTTGATATTTTGCCAAGTTCTACCTCCACTCACTCAGTAGCCAAATAGAACAAGTCCTTCGTAGTTATTTACTTTGCAGAGGCAATAGAACCTGTTCAGCTAAATGGTCACTCGCTGGAGGGGACTAATAACTAGGTCTCTGACTAATATTCCTTTAGTCTGGTTAAATCAAACCCGATCAAGTCACAGCTCGAAAAAAAATTATTCCACTCTCCAATTCTGTCTCGGAAGATGGTCATATTTATAGATATACGAGTCGGCCATTTGTTGTCGAATGCAACCAGATAGTCACCGTGTCCTAGTTTGCAGATTCGGCTGATCAAAGTCTGAGGGTTGTGTTACCAGCGTCAGCCGCGTGAGCAGGCTTGTTGGAAACTGGTAATCGCGTGCTGCTTTTCAAGCATTGCGACCGAGAGTGCCATTCCGTTAGCCGAATTAGCCCACATTTCAAACATGTTATTGCGATAATCGAATTCGTTACCTTCGACTTCCTGGGTGTAATTCAACGTGACAAGTTTAGTAACTGCGTTGTCTGAGGTGTCGCACTTAACATTCATCGCATGCTATCAACTCGAACCCCCCCCCCCCCAACTCTCTCCCCCTCCTTCGCTCATTCTCTCCCTCCCGCAGACAAAGTGGATAAATATGACCGTTTTGAGATATTAAGCCAACTACAGTTTATTATGTTTGCGGTGAAGATCATATTTTTAAAGCAAACATTGGGGAAATTACACGCGATCGTGTGGAGAGTCGATACCCCGGCCGATATTGATCAAATTCTTAGAATCGTTTAACCGAATAAGCTTATCTGTATCACTCATCTGGCGTGTGTTGAATTGTTACGGACAGTTTGTTGGGTGAGATTAACCATTAGCACGTCATAGAGTATGGAAGGTGCTTGGTATCTTCAAAATTATACACCAACTTGGCATGACGCGAAAAACTCTTGGTTGATTAGTTGAGTTTTTTTCACGAGCTAAAGTTACGGTCGGCCCTTTACTCCTGCAAACATTCACATCATCTTGGGAATGCAAATAATAATTCAAACAGGCATTTGTGAAATTCTAGCCAGTGTTAAATCATGTTCTATCTGCAGTGAGACATCTGAAGTGCACACGAACCTTACAATACAGTCAAAGGCGTATCTGACGCAGTTGCAATTATACTTCCAGCCATACAAAGTTAAATGTATATTTGGAACAAACTTAACTAAATGTCTCCTCCCTGAAAATTGTTTAATGTAAAAGGGGGAAAAATGTCTCGATCCTGAAAAATTTGTAGTGAAACTGGTAAAAAAAGAAAGTGCCCTTGCAAAGCCACCAAAAGACAACAAACAACCCTGCCAACAAAAACAAACAAACAAACAAACAAGCAACCCACCAAACAAACAAACAAACAAACAAACAAACAAACAAACAAACAAACAAACAAACAAACAACCCAACAGACAAACAAACAACCCAACAAACAAACAATCAAACAAACAAATAAACAAAAAACAATCAAACAACCCAACAGACAAAGAAGTAAACAAATAAACAAACAAACAAACGAAAAAAAACAGTTTATGATAGGCCTATGTGTTTGAAATTGTCCGGTTTGAGTATGCAAAAATCAATAATGAACAATACCATCTTTTAAAGTTGTTTTTTTAATTGGAAAGACATCATAAATGTACTCCCCAACCCCACCCCTGCCCCCGAAAACAATTATTATCGTGAATTAATTTCAGAGAGTCAATTTCAAATATATGTATTTTTTTCTTAAAGTGATAGTATCGAAAAGATTCCTTGACTTGGCCCGCATTTTCCCCGAGTTGGGCAAAGAAGCTATCACCGAATGAATACTTTTTTCTGAAATTTTATTGTATCATTTTTTCAGCGTTTTTTTTTTTTCGAAAGCCTTAAAATGTGTTTGTCCCTGGCGATTTTGTCATCTCGTGAGGTGTAGAATTCATGCACCTGTCTTTAACTTCACTTGAGTTAAGACATTACCCCACGGCCCATTATGATTAATTTGAACCCCATGAACCGTGGGGTTTGTTTCCATGGTGACAAAGGAAATAATTTGGAAACGTAAATCTGTATTTTTTCCCCTCTTTTTGTTACGCGTTGGTCCTTTCTACTCTTGACCGTTCATTCCGCATTGTTGCTCTAAAATAGTGATTTAGTGGACACGGGAAACATAAAAAAACAAAAAACAATCCCATCACCAGATTACTTGTATTGTTTTTATTAATGTTAGTTGTTTACTACATTGAAATAGAAATTCAGGTCTCATTGTCGAATCCCATCGAGGTGACCTGAGGATCTCTTCAGGACTCTGATACCAATGCTCACTTATACACTCTGAAAACTCCCGTGTCAGAATTGACCCGGATTCCGGGTCACAAGGGGACTGGCCCATTTGCAGGTCACGCTGACCCTGAAACGGGTTAAAAAATTGGACTTTAACTCGGATTTTGCTTCAGTTTGACCCATGTCTAGGTCATTTTGACACGGATTCCGGGTCATACGGACCCCAAAATTGGTCAGGCCCCTGAGATCCGAAATCCGGGTTACTTCTGACCCGGGAGTTTTTAAGTGTATAGATCAGTGTATTGTACTACCGCCCGTATCGAATAGCACCTGGGGTTTACTGTTCAAACCAAATCAATTAGTTCATGTTTCAAGCCATTACCATTTATCTAATATGTTACCTGTTTACCACATTTCATGAATCTACAGGCTTTTTCGTAACTAACAAGAGCGTTTTTAGGCCAGTTTTTGTAGTTCATCGTTGAGGGCGTAGTATAAAAAATAAATAAATACTAATAGTGTGATGATTATTAGTAGTTAAGTTTTAAGAGGTTTTTGTGATTCGTCGTTAGAGGGCGTAATACAAGTTAATAAGTTAATAATGTGATGATGCGATTAGAACAACAGTAGATCATTTCTCGTCGACGACGCCGTCCTTTGGCGTCAACTGGGTTGCTAGGGTAAATATACCAGCTTCCTTGTGTAAGAATATGGCGCCGATTTGATACCCTCTTTATTAACGACAGCAAATTACCGGTTGTAATTAAATTTGAATTTCGGATCTGTTGAGAGTGAAGAAAGTGGGAATTACTTTCAGTTTCATTACGTTTGGGTTTATATTCCCTGGTCATTAGTTGTTATTAATGACCAGTATGACGTCATACCATTCCTTTGTCGGAGGTCATTTATTACTAGCCATCCGAGATCACGTGAGGCCACTACACGGGAAAGGTTTAAACAATCAATCGGTTAAAGACTCTAAAGGTTGGGTACAATGGTACAGTGAAGATGAGCACGTTCACTTTAAATCATTTATCTTTCAAGAATAACATTTTAGCACAAAGAATCATTCAAAGGAATCTTGTTTTGGTTTAGTTTTCAAGGAATATTTTAAGAATACGCACATGTGCAAGCCAGATAGCGGGGTGCTTCCCAAATTGCTTTATACTCTCCATTTTTCTAATATAAAAAAAAAAACATGTAGACGCTTAAACAAAGAGATAATTATAACCATTGTTGATGCCCCGTAAAGTACCCAACTTTAAAGTAGTGAGTAAACTCAGAAAAAAATTGTACATGGTAGTATGCCTGTAATATCTGCATTGATGTTTTTATATAGTTTTCTATCGGATGCACTAAACTAATTAGGAGGGAATTCTGGAGGGACCACCGTTCACCATGTGCATTGCACTGGAACAGTGAATGGCAAGGCTGTGCGCTTTACATTTATTATGTCAGGTCAAAATAAGCATATACTGAACAAATTTGGATTTGAGCGACTATTCCTCGTCAGCGTTATCATTGCATTGGCGACATTGATGTAGGACTTTCGATTTCTCTTTAAACCAATTTCAGACTCAGAAACTACAGACTAAGCCCTGCATCTCTAAATTCACCTGCCAAGAAGAATCCATTGTTGATGAATGTTTTTTATTTGAATATGTAATATCTTGTTAACCATCTTTAGGCCTCGGGTCAGTGATGATAGGAAACAATGTTTCCTCTTACCTCGGGGGCCATTAGGCGGGCCTCCGGCATCTACACTGTAAAGTCAAACTTACCCATTGTAAAATAACTTGTATGTAACCCATTCTGCTAAATCGATCTAATCAATCAAACCAGATAGATCACTTTATTCGTACTGGCAGTTTATTGAAATACTCGAAGAGACCTTTATTACATAAACTCACTGCCCGGGGGAGCCACCCCTAGATAACATCAATGCACCTGTCTGTCCTGAGTGTTATTCAGAGATCATCAACGATATAATTACATTAGGGCTTTATCTGGAAACAAAGAGGGCCCGCGGACTTCCTAGAGAGACAGACCGAAATCTTTTCATCCCTGTGTGTAACTCAGGACAACATAAACCCGCATAATAGAGCAAGGTTCTCTGGTTAATTAACCTGACGTAAAAAGCTGTTCTGGATTTCAAATTAACTGTTGTGGCTTTACGGTAACTCCATGACCGGACTTAGTTATGCAGGATTAAACTGTAAAAAAAAATTCAATATAACAAATAAAGTAATTAAACTATAAAGATACATGTACTCTAACTCTTTGTAACTGGATGAATTGTGGCTATAACATTTTTATTTCATCAATGTAAAGTTAATGGACATCATTGTTTAAGAAGATGAACATTTGTGGTGGATTTGACATCAGGGGCATCTTTCCTCGCCTGAGAATTTGACATTGCCGAAAACATATCTGCGTCAACTATGCCGTGTTGCGATCTACGCCTGTATCTGTATGTGTTACCCATTTGGAGTGTTGAGATAGTTTGGTTTTTTTTAGTTGTTTGCACAGTTGATTTGTTTGCCTATATTTGTACACCTTTTGAAGACCCAGTTCTTTTGGTTTTCTTTTCGGGGACTCTCGGAGATCGAGCCTTCTCAGATAACGCAGTATTTGGATCTGTTTGCTCTGAGCACTTCGAAGACGTATCAATCTCAATGTTGTCACAATTGTCTAATGTTTCCTGTACCTATGGGATGTGTAGTGATGGTATGAACATGATAGCGTTTTACAAGTCTTCCATTCACTGCACCCAGTGGATAAGGAGAAAGTTGCACTAGATCATAGATGTCACCCTTACACTAATATTAATTAGTATTGATGAATTAATTACCATATCTTAAGGTACAAAGACTAACGATTAAGGAGGCTATAAAAAACAGTTTTTAAGATATAAAACAAAACATTTATCTTGTTGGTATGGTTCCTTGATACAAATACATTTGGAAATAAGTATTCAGGGCAAACACTTTTCATTGACCCGATTAATTTGTATTATTCTGTTGAGATGGACGAATTTGCTTATGTAATTTGCTTACGTAATAAAGGTTTGGATGTTGGTTTGAGCCAGATCTGTGCATTGAGAGAGTTGCGACATGTGGGGACCATTTTTTTTAGGTCATGTGGTTGCTGGACGCCATTTTCGGTTCAAATGTAGCACAACCCAATGTGCAGTCTAGTCTGGCACCCTGTGTGCGTACATGCGTTTTGGGGGACCGAAAATTGCTTCTAATCGTGAGTTGTCGCAACTCTCTTAATACACAGCTCTGGTAACTAAACACCAATATTCAAACATCGCATGTTATTGGTAATGAGTAGGAATATGTTAAAGGAAATAGGCCTAAGTTTTGTATACGAGGGTGACAGATATGGCAAAAGTGTCAGTCATTTTGTTCACAGGATTCTTTGTAACAATTGGCATTTTATATAGTATAAATATATTTAATATTTTTAATGTAAAATTTTTTGAATACTGTGAAGGATTGTGTAAATATGTAGAGAAATAAGAATGCCACATTTTAAAAATTAATTTACTTTGTGTGTGCGGGGACTCTATAGCTTTAGAAACTCAGGACTTTCCGACCGAGCGAGACGCCCTCGCGTCGCTTTCTTGTACAAAATCAATCCTCAAACACTGGGAGAGGAAAGAGAAGTACTCGATTTACGGGGTCGACGTGCTTGTGTGCGCGTGTCTTTTTACCTTGTAAATGTCAGTGTTATTTAGCCTACGGCTGTGATGCTTTTATAAAACAAATAACAATACTATATTCAATGTGCGTACATGGAATTTAACGTAACCCCTATAACATTTCAATTGCCCCACATTTAAAATACAAAGAGCATAATACCAATTCTAGAAGAAAAGATCCCTTACCAACCTTTCCAAAAGACTGAGGCCCCCCCCCCCCCCCCCCCAACACACACACTTCCAGCAGTAACAATCCGCTGCACGCTTGGACTTTGCTTCCTCCATTTTGTACCGACACTTGAAGCCTTGTCTCCGAATTTGCGCGGGAAAATTTTTCGAGTGGGCAAAAATGCTTGGCGGTGGATTTGTCGTCTGCATGGCGGGCTCCCGAGGATTCACTTTAAAGATAAGGTTCGGCGTGGCTACTGATGACAGAAAAAATAAGACCTATCTGTTTGCTTGCTCTCCTTAAATCAAGATGCTCACTGTAACACAGCCTTTTTACATTTAATATTCCCAGGTTTTTTTTAAGGACATTGTTTTGTTAACAAGGATACAAGCCAAGTGGATCTCAAATCATGTCTGTATAGTTGAATATCATAATTCCATTTCACCTGAAAACACACAATACATGTTTTTGTTAATCCGGGGATCACCAATGGAGTGGTAGTTTTAACCATAGCACGAGTAAAGCGTCCATTTTTGTTTAATAACACCCCATACATGTAATAGTGCCTAGACGCCTAGCTACCAAGAAACTGATGTTGCTATGGGTATGGTAGATTGGTTGCTATGGGTATAATACTTTGGTTGTTATGGGATAGTGCATTGGTTGTTACGGGTATATAGCGCGTTGCGTTTTCGCGGCTTTCTAGTAAATATAAGACGCGCGCTAAACCAATCAAAAGGCAGACTCTTAGCAAGGGGTGTTATGATATATAATATTCTAAACCATACCTTTATAAAGGTTGTGTTTGGAAGAGTGGCATTGAATACTTTCAACTTACTCTCAAAACCGAACACCAAACTGAGCAACCATTCCAAAAGTTTAGGAGGCTGGATATCAATATTTACTTTATTGTTGTGAGGGCAAGGCAATTAATCCGTTTCAGTAAAGGGCACCACTGTGAGGGGGAATTTAAATCTGTATACAGGAAGGGGCACCGAGGGTGTGACCAGAGGGGCATGGAGGCAATAGACCCTTCCCATGAAATATGTAAATTGCACATCACGCCTGCGCACTATTACACTATGGTGGGCACAATGAGGGAACATCGAGTCTTTTTGTGTAGGGCCAATGGTGGCGTGGCGCACACGAATCTGTGCGTCTGCTTAGTGCACAACTCTATGGCGTTTGCTCACCAATGTCTGTACGCATGCGTGAATGTAGTTAGCATATTTCACGGGAAAGGCTAATACTTAAATAGCTTCCGTTGACTCCGTGGAGTATCAGATCTGAATTAGGAGGTGATGGTCTCAAGAAAGCATATAAGTAATATTAGCATATTTAATGTTAATTTTGCATGTTCTTTGCGTGCTACGTATTTCACCTTGGCAAATCGAAACAAATAAATGAGAAGTGGGGGACATTTTTGATCCCATGGCAGTATTGATGGAAATACCTTTCAGGACATTTGAGTTTGTACTGATATCAAGCCCCCCCCCCCCCAAAAAAAAGAAAGTTTTCAACATAAAAACTAATTTATGCTATTTTTTGACAATCGTTACCGCTCATGCGTTGTACCTTTAATTTGGTACACGATGACGAATGCTTGGGTTGAGGGGCGTGACTCGTTGCTAGATATCATCAAGTACCGTCCACTTGTAGACCCAATTAACAAGATTTATGTGGGTTGTCAGTACACTTTAGCAATCAATATCAATTCGTATTTGGGGGCAGTGGGGTTGATGTGATTTCCATTATGCCCAGGTATATATATCTTTAATGTCTTTTGTTAAGTGTCGATTGATTGTTCTGATTAATATTTCCTTAAATGGAATTTCCGTTTTCCTTACGAACTGATTGAGATCTGCTTTAAATGGCGATCGGGTAATGGAAGTATACTCGGCGTCGTGTAGTTTCCAGGCGTCATTTTTAAATCTCTTTCGTTTCGTGATGCGGTCAGAAATTCTCCAGTCACAACACAGAATAATTGAAATTTATGTTCTGCAAATATTCTGATGTGGTATTGTATTGATTGACATAAAAAGGTCTGACGTTTACAAACCGTCGGTGGTCATTGTGGCTCTAAGTAATAAGTGCTTGCGTGGTACTGCCATCCCGTTGAGATGAGCAACGAAAACGTTTGGTGTTTTTTTCTCTGATACAGTGGTGATGTAACCCAACATGGTGATATCACAAACATGTTTTTGAACCATGTCTTATTAATATACAATTCAGGTCCTCGCTCTACGATTAAACTAGACAAACTGTACTTTGGCGTATGTTCTGTGCCTGGTGTTGTGTTTCTTTATACGCACACATGTTATTTGTGTTTTTTATATACAGAATACCTACTGATGTTTTCTTTAAACGTGAGAATGTTTTTTTTTATGTTCTGTGGCGTAGTCTGTTGCACAAGATCCAGTCAGCCTGATGTTGTTTTTCTCTGTACAGATGTAAAAACAAAAATGTTGATATCGCACCCATGTTATTCTGTGCTTTTCTTTGTACAAAACCTACTGAAGTTTTCTTTAAATCCGACAATGTTCGTTTGATGTTCTGTGGCGTAGTCTACTGTACAAGATCTTCACAGTCAGTTGTCACGTTGTTGTGTTTTACAGAATGGCTGATATCGCAGTCAATGCTGTTATTCTGACATGTATATGTTGCAGAATAATCAACCGCGTTCCTTATAACGAGGCATTTTTTATTGTTCTGTGACGTATTTTGTTGTATCCGAAGGAATTGTTTGAACGAGGAATTGTGATATTCCATGAATGTTAATGCTCTGTGACGCTGTTGTGAAAGGTCTATATACCAATTTGGTATGATTATGTTATGGTGTGCTAATCACCAATAACACTTATAACACGTTGTTGTTGTGTGACGTATAGATGCATACCGCTCGTGTACCGTAACTGGAATGACTTATTAGATCACATCACATTGTTTGACCCTGCGTTCACCATAATGATGAGTTGGATTCAGTAGTGAGCTTATCCTGCGCAGTGCCTGCATTTATATGCTACTTGTGTTGTCACATTATGTCCCAGCGGATGGATAAGTAGTTGCTTCTCGCTGGCCACTGGGTGTTCCCATGACGTGAGTTGGTCACCATTTTGCCGACTAATTCGGTGTATCTCACCAGTGGTACCGTGAAGAGCTCCGTGACGCCGCTGTGATGTCTCTCCCATAACCATGTCTGAATCACAATGAGGTGGGGGGGGGTAAAAGATTCAAAGGATCTAGGCATTCACAGAAAGTGCTTCCCTCCCCCTCTCATACAAACAAACCATCACAAAATGAATGCAAACATTTAGTAGCTCAACTTTCGTGAGGTCACAAGTAATCCCGTGTGATTTCGCGTACAGTTACCCGCAAATGTCATAATTAAATATCAATATGTTCTCGTAATGATTACATTCAATGTTTAAAAATACGAACTCTTTGATCATCGCTGCACCTTTCTAATACTCGCTTGACACCAAAAGGTATGGGCGAAAAGGGAATATACAATGTGCATGTAGTCTGGTCCTGTTCAAGACATGAAAACCTCGATTCAGTGTATGTGCAGTGAAGGGAGGGAGCACGACAAAGCTAGATAAATGGTATCGACAACGGTTCGTTGTTGTGTAGATTCCATCTCGACACTGCCGTTTACCTGGCCCATCGGATCATCCAAGCTCATCTTAACTAACCTTCACTTCGTATGCATACACACAATTCCGGGGCAACATTGTGTGTATACACAATTTAATGAAGCGGGAAATGTCACACTAAGGCTGCCAGTAACCTTCATGTATAATTGAATCACTACAAGGGGCTTTTATGGCAAATCGTGTCATCGCAAACGACATCGTCCTCAGAGGTGTCTGTGTGTACAAAGACGATGTCTCGAGGCTTCAGGAAACTGCACCTAGTCTGAATATACATTGTACTAAAACGTGGCTGTTGACTAATATGTAAGAGATTAAGTTATATCAGTTAAGTGAATGGTCCCATCTTTATGCTTCCTTGTAATAAAGGCGCGTTAAATTCCATTTCTCCATGACTTCTTGGGTGAACCTTACACCGAGGATATCCCCTGTTTGATTGTGTGTATAAAACCAATAGGGACGTTGATAAAATGTAAATAAATACAAACATAATAAACAAATACACAAATAGAATCAGTTCAAAATAATTGGACAAAATAAAATCAGAATTTAGGTACATTACGACTACGTTCTCGATTTGACCAACCGAATACGTCTCGAGCTGATAAGCCGAGTACGTTCGTGACTCGGCAAACCGAATACATTCTCGATTTGATAAACTGAGTATGCTCTCGATTTGACCAACCGAGTACGTTCTCGAATTGATAAACCGAGTATGTTCGTGACTCGACAAACCGAATACGTTCTCGATTTGACAAACCGAGTGTGTTCTTGATTTTGACAAAACAAGTATAGTTCTCGATTTGACAAACTGAGGTCTCGATTTGACAACCGTGTACGTTCTCGGGTAGATTTCGTGTACATAAACAACGAGGATAACAAATAAATTTCATCCAAACCGTATCTTCAAACATGTGCGTGATCGATGGATTCAAAATGTCAGCTTTCAGAGAAAAGAAAACACATATACCTTTAACCACAGATCGAAAATGATCCGTAAATGACGTGACATTTGATATTTCCCTTAATTGGATCTAACATCCAACTCCAGCCAGACCACTCTGGTCCACCCACTGTTATCTATTTAGTTTACACACCAACATCGATGTCGATTTGGGTCTGCCCAGCCCCTCAAATCCCCAGTAACCCATTTAGATAGTCTGGGTTAAACCTCACGGCGAGCACAAATTTAATCAAACGAGCCCACGGGAGAGGCCTCGCGGAAAAAGCTTGGTCAAGCGATTCCTGAGCGTCGGCCAGGGACAGATCTGCACTGTTCATCAAGTCATTCAGGAATCTCACTTAGGCCTTGGAGGGTTAGTTCCTTCTCCCTACTTCCCGCGATCATCTCCTTTTTTTACTTCTTCTTCTGTTGTGACATCATTCCAGGGAAAAAAAGTACGTTTCACACAATGTCCTGTGAGGCCTGACAATGGCGAAGAGTTGCGTGTACTTCGGAGCGGTACTACAGTAAAATACGATACTGCCCAGCCAGTGTAATGACTATCCGGGCGATTTGTGTTTATTTGGTTAAAAATGTATTCGGTAATCCCCGATCCCCCTAAAAAAAAAAGAACAAAAAATCGATAATCAAGTAGAATCGAAACTATCATTGAGTCCAACCATTCTCCATGACAATTGCTTAGATAACAAAAGAAAAAGCATTATCTTCAAAACAACACAATTTGTGTTTTAAAAAAAAAGTCTCCGGGACCTTGAAATTAGCAGTCTTTGCTGTATTCGTTTACCAACAATTTCAATCCCTAATACAGGCCATGTCGCCGTTCAAACTAAAACAAATGCTTATTTCCTTGCAAACTTGTTTTTTTCTCCTTCTTTTTTTCTTCTTCTTTTGCTTTATTTAACAATGGAGGTCGTCTTTTTCTACCACCAAGATTCCCCTATACCTATTAATCGAACAATCTTCAACTTTAACGGACCCTTTGCGAACTTCGTAGTTTAGAAAAAGCCTGCCTTGGGCATCTGGAAGAATACCCTATTACAGACACACACAAACCATGACTTAAAACGGTACAACGTTTGAGGTCAACCCTTTGCCGGTCAACTCTATTTAGGTCATCTATATTCATAGAGTTATCAAGGCGCCGTGGACTAAAACAGAATACTGATTGTGTACGAACCCACTGAATGAACAGGCACTGAACTTGATTTCAAGTAAATTAGTTTTCAAGAGCCGAGAAGGCTTTAATATGTTCGCCAGTGTTGATTGTCTGTAAAATAAGTGGGCAGATTGGCGTCCAACCCTAATGAAACATTTTTCATTTGCTCTTTTTTTGCGTTTTTAAGACAACGTTCTGAAATGGATTTAAACCTTTTGTAATAAGCTTTTTAAAATCTCATAAAGTGACAATAATTTTAAGGTCGAAGTATTGGTAAACCGTGTTAACTTTTCAGGGACACTTCGTGACAGGCAGGTTGCTGTGTGCAGACATTTCATTCGTTTGGCTTTTTCTTTTTTTCACCGAAAGATTGAGTAGTTAGTAGTCGAAAGTGTCCGCTTGCAATTTCACCCACGGTGTAATTTGTTGCGGTGGTTTTTTTTCAATGAAACCGTGAATAACATTTTAGAGGCGAAATTGGATCCCTTGCCGCTTTTGTAAGCATGTGACGCCACGATTGGGACCACTGAACCTTCGCGTTCAAGGAACTGTCGGGGTTTTTTTTTATTGAGAAAGCTTCCAGTGAAACTTGCATTTCTTCTCAATTTCCTGAATCTGTTTTAATCGTATGCATGTTTTATTTCATGTGGGGTCGGCAGAGTGGTTGAGGTCGTTCTGTCCTTTTTGGTTTGTATGGTAATACACATTTCTATATTCATGAGCAAAAGTGTGAGGTCACATCAGGCATGCAGAAACCTCAATGTTGCAATTAGTTTATGCACAAAAAGTTGACAGAATTTAGGATATTTCGCTTTTGTAAACTTTCTTTTCTTTAATGATTTGTTGTTGTGTCAGTTTATAAGCCAAAGTCTGTTCTCACATATGCTTTCAATATAAGCAAATTTGGGGGTTCACAATTTTATGAATTTCGACAGAAAAACCAGTGTCTCCCTGAAATGATATCATGGCAACAGCGCCCTCAGTTGTCGAAAAAAGCTTGGACAATTTTAAATGTTTAAAGAAGTGCACTTTTCAATCAAATTAACAAACAAGGGATGACAATTAGTTTCCATACACTTAAGGGGATTAGTATGTAGTGCAAAATATGTTCCTAAGAAATATTCACTTCAGTCCCTTTAACTTTGGCCCTTTTCGAAACCAGGGGTTCGGCTTGGGCATTGGCTAAGCATCCGTCAGTTGTTTCGAAAACGTGTGCTTTGGTATGGGTTTGTAAAACAGGCAGACTGAGCCTAAGCCGGAGCCTAAGCCGGAGCCCAAGCCCAAGCCGTGGTTTCGAAAAGGGCCTAATTAAAAACTTTTAATTACCAAGGATTTATTTGTACCAGTGAGAGTATGCATGTTGTATTAGGCCCACATACATTTCTTTTGCAACGTCACAGCTGCGAGTTTTGCCAGCCATGTTGGCAAAAGTACGGGCGGCCTTCACTGCAAAAAATACAACAATTTATCATTTGACCAATAATGCTATCAAATTAGTACACATATTAATGAGTAATAAAATTTACTATCCAAAACAATAAGTAAACTTGCACTTAATATTTGTTTAAATATTGTTTTCTTTGAAAATTTGGAAAATTCTTGCTAAGCCATTTCGTACAAGGTCTCCCATACAAAATGGTGGTCACTATAAACAACATGAAGGTCTATTATGCACGATTAGTTCAATGTGTGCGAATTTAGTTTCCCGTGCTTCAAACCGCTGCCATGTTAATGCAGTTTTGGGGATCACCTTTTACCCGATGACATACACACATATTGTTACAAGTAGGCTGCACATATAATACGTGAACGGGCAGTTCCAGAACATCTTGTTCCGTCAAAAGCGAATATAATTTAAGTTCATTTCAATTAACTAAATCGGTTTTGGATTTGTTATTCATTATATGTGATCATTTTATGTAATCCAAACGACTCCGTCTGCCTGTTTTGAAAACCCGTACCAAACCACACGTTTTCCATTCCTAATCGCAATATTTTATTTTAATTTCACATTATTATACAATATTATGTTTTCGCAGACTGTCAATAAACACTATGTGGTGTAATATTGCATTTTTCTAGGTCAAGTTATGATTTTTCATTTCAGGGCAACCCTGCAAATTTCAATTAAATTCTAGCCTGTCTGTTTTGGAGACATCTGCTTAGGAAAAGGCGGGCTTAAAATGTCAGACTTTAGCCGCCAAAAGTTGCATTCAAGGGCCTAATCACCTAAAATGTCTGTAAAATGCAATAACGCATTTAACTTACCCCCAGACTAAATGTAATTTTGTCCTTTTTGAGACACAACCCCCAACTGAAGATATAAACAGAACAGGTACCGTAAATAAATAAATAAAGACAGGTGTCAGCTTACATTAGTAATAAATAATGGGTGTACGAGCGCGGTTTATTTTTAAGCGGTTTGTTCTTTCATGCTGTATCTTTAAAGGTAACATACTTTTTGATTGGTAATCCTAGGAAAAAACACACTTTATCTGGAAGCTTTTAAAATGTTTATCATTGCCCATCCTTCAGAGAATTATTTTTGTCTGAAATACTGTGAAAGTCGAGAAAGTATACATTTTAATCAAGCGAAATGATTTTATAATTATAAACATGCAAACAAAAACAAACAAGAATTTTTTTTTAAATAACTAAAACGTAAACAACTAAATTGATGGGATTCTCCAAAATTATTAGTAGTACGGCGTGTTTATTGTATACCAAAAACTGAACATTTTTGTAAATGTTCTCACATATTTACGTATTTTGATCTAGTTGTCCGTTTCATTTATTATTGTTTTGTTTTACCCCTACAGGTTGCTGGTTGGAATCGCCCAGTTGACTTTTAAATGCATCCATTAGTATCTTGGCTGAACGAGAGGGGGGAAAGCTTTTGGATTCATCACCAGCAGGCTGACGACGATCACCATCGGGCGTGAGACGTTCTAGCGCGGGAGGCATAAAAGCTACGTCTTTCTGAGCATGTCACATCCATGACTCTAATCTTGCCCTCAGTCTGCGTACGCCGTCAGGTAATTGCGCACCCACCCTTCCCACTTCCCAAAACGGCCGGATCAAACCCGCGCACACTTCATCAAGTCCCATCCAAGCCCTAGAACATGTAAATGAGAGTGGATTGGATTTAACAGTGCTCGACACCTGTGCGTAATGAGTAGTTGAACTTACTGTTGCACAAAATCGGAGGAGATTTGTTCATCAGCGTCTTCTGCGAACCCCGGGGATGAAGGGGAGCCTCCGTATTGACAGGGTAGACGTCACCGGGGCCCTGAGGGTCACGTTCGGCCATGAGTTGTAATCGGTTTCCATCGGGGGTTGACTCAACTTACACTCGCCAGCACCTGCATTCTTCGGATTGGATCTCCTCCCGCAGTAACAAGGATCAAGAGGACATGTTTACAGCACATTTTTTTAGCCTCATAAAAAAGTGAATAACCTTATGCACATACCCTCCGCTTACCCGTGAGGGCTGCACAACGCCTCTGCGAGGTACCCCGAGGTTTCCATTATACGGAGAGGAGCAAACGCAAGAGATAACAAGCTTCCATACTGTTACCCAGTTTCGAACTGTTCTGGGGACATTCATCCTTACAGTGATCTTAGAGACTGTACTGTGAAAGATTTTTGTTTGGAAAAACTGGATTTTACGCCTTGTGATGGCACACGTGGTGAAGACCTCTTTTGTTGAATACAGTATCCAAGGTACTTCCAGCTAGCTTCTTGTGGATAGTCGCTTATACCATAGAGGGTAAGTTCATTTTGGGCAGTAATCAGAAACGTTTCCATTCGAAGCAGTTTCAAAAAGAGCAAACAAATTCAGTGATTGTTGCATGGTTACCGCAGCGTATTATTAAGTAAAATCAAAATGGCGGATCATTTTTACTTGGGGCCTTTTCCAAACCTCGGCTTCGGGCCGTCCCCAGCTCCTGGGGTTGCGTTTAATGTAGAAGCACCATACAAAATGCACACTCCTTCAAAATCGATGACGGAGACCAAGCCAGGGCCCAAGGTTTGGAAAAGGCCCTTTGATTAGTTTTTGCCTCGAAGTTCGGGAAGCAGCCTCATTGAACTTTAGTGAAATTCATCCTGTCTGTTTTTAATGAACGTTTACTTCGGCCTTTATACTTTATAAAAGAGCCTTTTCGTAAAAGAAATTGCCTGTCTGCTTCAGCTTCTGGATGAAGGGCATTTTGGTTATTCAAATATTGACCTGAAGTGAGTGATCACAGTGACAGAACAGAGAAGCCTTAAAGGTAAAATATAGGATTGATAAAGCTGCTGATAGTGTGCAGTGTTCTCACTTGGTGTGATTCTAAACATGAAAAAAAACATGTGAAAACTTTGGGCTCTGTCGTCTGAGTCAGGAGAAAATAGTGAACAAACATGCACATTTTCAGCATGTAAACACACGAAATTAAAATTGGGTTCTTCAAACTCCATTTTCTCGACATTGACAGTATTTCAGTCAGAAACATTCCTATGGAAGATTGGGTAATTGTATGAACTTCATAATCAGTTAGCTTTCAGACTGATACCAATATTTTTTTTTAAGAATACCCATCCTGTATTCTACCTTTAACTCGTCTTGTGAAATGTATATAACGTCCGCGTCGCATTATGTAGATTAACTTGAGGAAGAAGAAAAGTCTACTCACCTTTGGCAAGGAGTATCATGAAAATTACGGATAACGAAAGCTCACTGTGTGCATACAGACCAGTGATGAACATTGTGAACCAGAGCTAAGAAAAATTACCTGGAGTTTCGCCACTTCGTAAAACAACATTCAAGAGGGTCTAAAAACGTGCCCAAAATTCCAAGTGCACATTACATCGTCATTGGGTTTTTTCCCTAGAGTTCTCTAGTCTTCAAGAGGCCACAAACAGATTGCTACATCGATAGTTTCTGAAAGAGGCATAACATTCCAATCTAGTTTTCTAGAGAAATATTTCCTGAAGACGAGCAGAGTATCATTGTTTGAAACATAGATTCACACGTGGTTGTACCCGCAAGTTTACTGGTATTCAATAGCTACTTTCCTGAGTGATATTTCAAAAAGAGATAGCACATTTTTGTTTTTGTTTTTAGAAGAGTACATTCTATCCACTTCACTAGTTTATAACACACATCGTAAAGGGATGTCGGTGATACATCGTTGTCTTGGTGTAGTCTACTTCGGTTCCAACCATCCAGGCTCTCAGAACATTATTATAAAAAGATTTTGTGTGTTTGTTTGGGTGTTGTTGTTGTTGTTGTTGTTGCTGTTGTTGTTGTTGTTGCTGTTGTTGTTGTTGTTGTTGTTGTTGTTTTCTTTTTAATAAGTATAATCATTCTATCCTTCAGTTTTCTGGGGACCTCAAGGTACCCTCTTAGTTCTCCCGGTTCTGGGTCAGTATGACCCGGAAAAGGGTTTTTTAAAAAATGGGATTTCGACTCGGATTCGCCTTCACATTGACCCATTTCACGGTAATTTTGACGCAGATTCCGGGTCATACTGACCTAGATATGGGTCAGGCCCCCTGACCCATGGGCCCGGGAATCCGGGTCAAATCTGATCACAGGAGTTTCTAGAGTTATCGTGCACAAGGATTTGGGGAAAGTTTATCAATTCACATGTAACTAGTTTTCAAGAAACATTTATGAAGCAAAACAAACAAAATCAATGTTTACAGTTCAACCTTTAAACAATAAACTTTACTACGAAGAGATTTAATTTCCACTGAATAGCATTTCGCTATGTAATGTATACAGTTCAGACATATGCAACTCGTTCGTAACACCACATCCCCCAATCCCACCGAAGCCCTCACCGTAAAACCCTCCTCACGATCTTGTATCGATAACATCCTCTCCATGAATCTTTAATAATATCGACAATTATTGGCCGAGCGTGGGTAGCCTCCGACGTTTCCCCACATCAGAATTATTCATTTTCGGTCCATAATCGCCCATACTTGTTCACGTCATAGTCAGAGTGATGATTCTCAATTACTTGTTATTACCATCTCTTCAACAACGCCATCATGACGGGTTAGGAAGACCTTTTTTGTGATCGTCACATCGGTGTAAAAAAAAATAACATCATTTCACCGTCCGATTTGGAACTGACGTCACCAAATCTCTTGTTTTCTTTTTCTTCTTTTTCTAGGAAAGCGCTACAGCGTGTCTTTAATTGACAATTTCATCTATCAAAATACTGCCTTACAGTTCAATAGATTTGCAATTATTATTATTTTGTTTTATCTCCGGAAAGCCAACTTTTCCCCAAAGTGAGGGTGGTCGTTTAACGATGGGTTTGCCCAAAGAAAACACGAGGATCAGGATTTACTTCAGATATGATGTTAATTGAAATGGTCAAAAGACTTCACAATAAATACTGTAAAAGCAGAATGATGGGCAGCGTTACACAAAGTAAAGGCGAACACTCCTTGTTTTTGTAGCAGTAACTACCCATTAAACACAAAGTCCAGGATTTGTGATCATAGTGGGGGGGGGGGAGGGGCGGGGATTGATGAGTTTTGATGAAGGATTGATGAAGGTTGTGCCAGGTTGTGCCATTACCAGTAACAATTCTACAGTGAAACATTTCCAGATGAAATACTGTCAAAATCAAGAAAACAGTGTTTGGAGAATTCAAACAATGACAGTTACTTATTTCGGTTTCCAGAATCAAAATAAGACCGACGAACGAGCACAAAATCCCTGATAAAACAGAAACATGTTTTTTTGGTCATTTACAAAACATGACGACTGAATTTGAGTCAGTTTTTCGCAGGTTGTTTGTTGTTTGTTGGAAACTAGAGGATTGACAATTGTACTCTTCCAAAAACAATGATTTACATTGCACTACATTCCATTTAAGTGAGCAGAACAAATATCGCGTCATCAAACATCCCACAAACCATGCCACAAGTGGAACTGAGGTTATTTCTATAACACAGTGCAATGACGATATTAATATTAAGCTAATTGGCGAGCATCTGTATGATCTATGATTTTCGTCGCCCACGCCGCGCGCCTGCGGACCCCGGATTCTATACAGCAGTTCGTCTCGTCTGACTCTTTGCCGTCAGCCTCGGGGATGACCGCCTCTAACCTTTTTGTCAGAGGCTGACGGCATTCATGCCTGAATAATGTCTATACACTGCGCATCTTCTTAACACGTTCTTTATATCAGACATTAAAATTTGATACTTCTTGGCAAGTACGGGCGAGCCGCGAGCGGGTTCACGTGAAAGCGAGGACAGAAAGAATTGTGATGACAAAAAGGGACAGAGTACGTTTTTGTTCGCGTGGCCACGTCAGGCATGGAACTATTTGGTGAACTAAAACGAGGGAAATGCGTCGTTCACTTTTTTGTTTGAACTTCCAATGTCTTTCTGGAGGAGTAAATGCAAATGTTCAAGTGCAATTCGGCAGCCGCAATACCATGTCGTGTTTTCAGTTGACGAGACCAACGGAAATAAAGGTTGTTTGTTTTTATGTGTAGGAGAGATTGTTAGTTTGTTTTTAACATTTTTCAAAAGATCTTTAGTTTGTTAGGGTGTTTGTGTTTTTTTTCCTTTCTTGTTCTGTTTTTAACCCTCTTTTCCCATTACCTTTAAAAAGTAACAGTAACCTGAAATCAAGTTAACCTGTTAATTGAAGCAGGTGTGGCTCTGCAACACGCATTTCGGAAGTAGAAGAAATACCAGTTTGTACCTTTAAGATAACACAACTTAATTTCGTTCCCACTTGTTTGGTCGCTCATTATAATTTCATAAGCGCTTTAATGAAAGACTCTATTCTCTTTCGGAAATCGCTGTCAAAACGGTCAAAACAAAAAGGCGACACGTCTTTTAAAAATTGTCATTTGAGGCAGGTGAGTTCCGCGGAAGTTTCTTCAATCTACACTTTTTTCTCTCTCTCTCTCGTCTTGTTGAGTGCCCAGAAACAGGTGCGTGTGAAATGAGATGCCGTTTTATTAAACAAATGCGTTAAGCCCCCTTTTTTCCCCCAATGCCGAGTATAAAGATGATCTATCAATTACCCAACGTAACCCCCAAAACAACGGCCATATCGAAAAAAGGGTGAAATTAATACGCCTGTCAATCACTGATTAATTGGGCTTGTTTTTGTGTGTGTTAATTAAGCCCTCCAAGTTGGTACCTTTTTCCCCCTCCCACAGTCTGGACATTTTTATATTGAGTGGCAGGTGCAACGGAATCAGATACAAGCGGATATTGCACAATGAGTTTTGATATTGACACTTTTGTGAGTACTAATACCTAAATCCTTGGTCATGGTGTCAGCGCGGCCTGATGACAGCCCCGTTATCGATGATCTCAATAATCACACAAAAAGATTTCTGGAGAGGGTGGGGGGTGGGCGGTATGCGGAGCACCAGACTATTTTCTCTAGTAAACTCTTTTTGTGTGTTTATTTTTAACGGGGGTTTTTCTTGTTCAAATTCATAAAACTATGTGGCTATTTAGATTCGCTATTTTGGGAAACAGTTTCTAGTGATAGTTATTCCGTACACGACACTATTTAAGGCCGTGTCCGTATTGATGGTTTCGGCAGTGGCCGTAGCTGTGTTGTCAAAAATGTAAAACTGCCGATCGCTGGAGCCAACAGCCACAGCCGTAGACGAAGTCGCTTGATTCGGACGCTAAGAACACTCCTCCAGACAAACATTGGTATTTGTTAGTTCCTTATTCGCGATTCACTGTTGCTAATAGGCCTATACCTTCACACGTGCAGAATACAGCAAAACATCGAATCGGGAATGTGAACTTTTTTTATATCACGGTTACAGAAGGTCAGTTTTCCGAATAGAAATCCTTTCACTTTTTTCTTCTTTTTTTCTTCTTCTTTTGATAGTCACCACGTATCATTCCATTCACAACTCCAATAATTGGATCTTATCGAATAATCCCCTCGACCATTTTCTTCAATTGTTGTTGGAGTTTTCCTTGATGCACTTATCACGTCAACTTAATATAATTTACCAACGTGCTACACTTAACTATTAGATCCGATACTGTGTATCAGGATATCATATAAAACGATTACGGTTCTATATACCAACTCACCTATCAATATTCATTGTACCTCGTTAGACTAGCTACGAATGACGGGGGGACGGTGCGGTGCATTTCATAGCGCGGATATGCGAATTAAATCGAAATGCGATCTTATTTTGGGCGCCGGGACTTGTAAGGTGCTCCAGTTAGACAAGACGTGGCGGAATATCCGTGTCATATTAGGAGCAGATCAGATGTTATACCGCACGGTTAATGTAAATGGCGAATGGATGTAGCCGTTCGGTGGTATCGCAATTTTCCCTTCTTCCATTTTCATATCTAATAATAACACCCCCCTAAAAAAATTGTCTCAAAGATAATTCACAATAAAGGAAAGATGAACTGCTTATAACTGAAGGGTTTTTTCAAGTCTCCCTTCTAGCGCTCGTATGTAAATCGGTACACGATGAGACAAATACCACTTGTTCATGTTCACTGAGTACCACTCGGGCACGTTTGAGGGTGATGGATTGATTTTTTATGTATGAAGATGCTCGACATGATTACCGGTACGTGGCGATTGTCAGGTAATACGGTAAGATATAGCCTCCATACCGCAAATTGGGTGTCACTCGCTGGAACCGTGTTGGGTGATGTTTAGTTCCATATTTATTGGATTGTCAAGTTGCACGACTGGGTCGCATATTCAGACGATGCTGTTTATCTCGTGGCAGTTTAATTTTGCCCAGTATCGGACACTTAATGTGACGTTGAAGAGGTGGGATTTAAAGATGAGACAGAACGCTATTTTGGGGGGCATGTCATGGGAGAGAATTAATTCAAACCGAGAAATTATAAAGGAAGCCAGCCATTCGGAAATTGACCTGTAAACATTTCCTTGAATTAGATGCGCGCGGTTTCATCACACCCACATGTGTATTTAGTTTGGTTTACGTAATTAAAGCATTTTTGTGCATGAACTGTAAACTAATTAAGACTGCTTGGAAAATGCATTAAAGTGTAAGCTTCAATACATCTATATTGTGTATAGACATATGTCTTGCACTTCTTGCATCGTAGAAAGCCCCACTTCCACCACCATAACAACAATCATATTGGATGCATTTGAGTGCATTGTCGCATAATAATCACGAGATAAAATCTGGACTACTCCATTTCACGAGGCGAAGCTAATTGAAATCAAAAGCCAGAGAACACCGATTATATTCTGCGACAATGCACGAACGCAACGCATCCAATATTTGTTGTATACACCTCACACAGAGATCCTTGTCATTTGAATTATTTTACAATAAACACAAAATAGACATGGAAACTCGTCCACCCCACACTCTGAAAATTATATTTAAAAACTCCTCTGAACAGCGAGACGACTTCATGTAGACGCCGGCCTGTCCGCTGTGACACGACCCTGCCTCGTTTGGGCAAACGGACGGGGAGCGATTATTTTGGGAACGACGCTGCGAAGCGTCCATCAATTATCTATTATTGGACTTCAATATTAAATTATGGAGCATTGCGGCAGAATACGTGGCAAATTAAACACGTGTTCCACCAATCAAATGCAAATTACCTGTGTGTGGGGTTTATTGTATACAAATATGTATGCTTTGCTCACGCTTGTCCCCTCAATCAGATAAAAACAAGTCTCGTTACGCCAATCAGCAATAAATAAATCAAACTGAAAAAAACATATATCACTCTGAGGTAATAACATTTTCGCTGATGGCTTATGGGAGAAACGTGGGCATAACACGATTATGTAAGCTACGCAGTATTCTGTTGTTGCCTTGACTTTTTTACGAATGGATTTATTTCTGCCATTGCGTGATATACAAGAAGCAACTAAAGCAGACTCTTCGTAGTGTCTGATTATTAAGTTGTCATGTCCTCGCGTTGATCTAAATTGACAAGATCAGCGTGCTGGGGGAAGGCATTTAGGCACGGGGCGTAATGACATTTGACCATTTATTTCCGGAAATTAAAACAGTCTCTTGGGCTGACGGTCACAATGTTAATTTCAACTAGCTACTCGAATACAAACAAATAAATGGCGTTCCCGTTCATAAACACAACTGTGCATTTTATATAGAGTGTTTTATATTCTCATTAGTGCCGTGATGGTCCCAACCGATCTAACAAATCTTTATATGGCGACTATCAATGAACTTGAACTTTTGGTTTATAATGTAACAGGCAGTTGAAGTCAACGACAGGTCGACACCACGCAGTAGTCATGAACTGCATGCGTGTTTGCTAAATAAAGCACAACCAAAAGTAATCGCATAAACACTAAATTTTAAGCATTATTAATGGCTACCACAAACGGCAACAAACTCTTAAGAAAATTAATCCCTCAGTCAACTTCTTCCACGGCCACATTTTTAGATTACAAATTTGGCTATACCAGTGGATAACACGACCACGTGATCAATATGCAAATTATGTATCTAAAGTTTACTGAGTACTACTAATGGTCAAGCGCCTTTCCTGGTAAGGGATCCTTTTGTTTTGGATTTTATTAGATTGGTGCCAGCCGATGTCCAAGTTGGGTTTCTTTAACCGATATCAGGAAGCTTATTCCGGTCACGACAGAGCTAGGCAAACTCTGATCGGCAGTACAACGACCCTTACCTTGGTAGTCGCCGTTGCTATCTCCTAATATTGAACAGCAATACCTTGATTAAATATTGTCTTAAGCCAGAATGAGTTTCGCGGCATTTCGGTATGTCCCCGACTGAAATTCACATTCTGATAGCAACAAGCTCCACAGAAATAACATGTTCCGTGGATGAGCCACTTATCACTTCAAAGCTTAAAAAATGTGTTGACCCGATTCGCCTGACGTCATCACAACAATAAGTCAATAAATCTTGATAGCTCCTTTTTGCTAGTCAATTCTCCTGGTGTGTATAGTATGCATTCAGGCAACGCGCGCACTAACCACGCTCAACATTTCTTTACATGCAAACTGACTCACAAAAATGGCCAACCGGCAGTAGCCTAGCCGCATGTGATGTGGTGCACGGGTTCAATAAACATCTGTAAAAGCGCCTAATGCAATAGCCTCTAAACGCATAGAACATCACAATAAACAATGAGAGAAAGTAAGATTACAAATAAACATATTCAAACAAATGAGTTTTCAACAGAGATTTAAAACGGTTCACAGATTCAGCTCGACGAATATGAACAGGTAGATTGTTCCAAAAAATTGTAGCAGAGTAGGAGAAGGATCTTTGACCATAACACTTTGAGAAAACGTTGCAACATGAAAGTAAACCTCGAAATGTGTTATGTCTATACGATTGCCTTTTTGAAGATCCTTCGACCCGTCATCAGAAAATATGTTTTTTTTTACTAGTAGTGTTACTGTCCACATATCCTACCTGTTTTGAAATATCACAGTTCTAATTGTTTTTTCCTCTTTTGGTTTGTTGGTGTTCATTCGTTCATGACAGGCAAAACTGCATGATTAATTTATTGATGTCATTCTTAAGTCCAAAGTCACAGCTGTCATTTGTGCACGGCTAGCCGAGTGATAGAACAGCAAGAACTTAAGTTAAATAAGATTAAAATTAATTTCATGCAGAATTAGTTGAAACACTACCACAACTGGCTTTGTAAAACTTTATTTCCATCAAGATGCAAATTAATCAATCAAACTATGGCTACGTAGCCGTTACCGTAGTCGTAGCCGTAGCCGTAGCCGTAGCCGTAGCCGCCAATTCGGACCCGGCCTACGACTGAGACTCTGGCCGTGTCTAAATCAAGCGACTTTGTCTACGGCTATGTGGGCAGCAGCGACAACGTTGAAGAACATTGCTTTCCAGTGATCTGAAACTAATTCTATGGTTGCATTTATCATGATATCATTGATGTAAGTTTCCAACTGGTAGTGAGTTAAGATTTAAATGTACAATGTATTTACTTAACTTACTGAACAATGCTACACAATATTCTTACATTTCTTACAAATTTTGATCTAATTTATGTTCAGGTCTGTCCTTCACTGTGAAGAAGCCAACCGGACTCAATATTCCCTGAAATTTATCGGTAAGTTAGAACTCACTCATTCAAAACTACATTTAGTCGGGTCAGTACACTGACTTAACATTATTCTATTTTTGATGCGGTTGATGACGTCACAGAGAGTCGTCATTATTTGGTGACGGTCATGTTAGCACCTTAATCACTTCTTCGACTCGGATGATCAGCGTCTGAATTGTTAATGTCTCGTTGCAGAATTTTGATGAATAACTAATCCCCGGTCAAACTTTTCGTACATTGAGACATAATGTACAACTATATTATTGATCCCCAAGATGGAGAAAATATGCGTCCGGGAACTGGAGCACGACTGATCTATGTACATGAGCGGGTCGTTGATATGGATACTACGGGAGGGGGGAAGCTTCGTGGAAGACCCATGGAGTGTACCAGGTCAATATGGGATAGGCTCATTTTATTGTATTTTTTTTATTCCGCGCACTGTTAACATTTCATAACTCTTCAAGGGTCCGTGATGCCTGTAAATGATGGGTTGTCATTCTTTGTAAAGGGACAGACGAATGACGTGTCATGCTGATAAATATTTGAATAACTCGATAATTATTGGCTTCTGACAACTTCAGTAATCGTATAGGGAGTGTACAGTGTGACTTAGGATGGTTGATACCTCTTAATACACGCACGCGTACTGTGATTAGGATTTGGACATTTCCACCATGGCCAGGAAACAAATTCTTTAAACGATTTTATTTTGTACTCTTATGATACCACCGTGACTAAAACAAATATGAGGTTTTTTGTTCTGAATCCTATCAGGACATGGCTTTTTTAGGGTATACGTAGACCGGGAGCACATAGTGGCCCTCCCCCTCCGTATTTTCCAACGTTTTTGACCGATTTTGATTAAACTTGCCACAAATATTCGTTTTACCGAGTTTTACATGATGACGTAAACAAAATCCAAAATCGTCACTGGAGGGCGTTTTTGACTGTTTTTTTCCCATTTGGGGCCAAAACTCGTACTTTCCTTATAATTTCTCCTGTTTTGTTGTCCTAATGTTTTGAAACTTTGCAGACTTGTTCATTTTAACATTATTGATATAATTCCAATCTACCTTGATTTATCACATTTGAGGGGGGGAAATGTTGTTTGTTTGTTGTCTTTTGTTTTGTTGTTGTTTTTTTGACTGTTGCCTAGGGCCCAGGGAGCAATGATAAGGCTTGGTTGACAAATCTGATAGGTTGACCCAAGATACATTTTGGGAAATGTCAGAAAATATCGCAGTAATCAGACTAAGCTTTAAAAGTTACGGGTGAAATTTTTTTAGGGGGGAACATGTGCCCGCCTCCCTTGGTCCTGATGTTGATTACATTGGCGGTCCTTTTCATAACCACAAGAGGGCAGTATTCTCTTTGAGGGCAGCATAGGGGGCGTGACATCACCCCAACACGATCCTTGCTAAGCGTGACCGCGTTAACCGTTTTAAAACAATAATTACAATTTAAAACAATAATTAAACCATCTAGCTGTAAACAGAGCTGACAATGATGAGGTTGGTGCTCACTGATGAATATTTATAGGCATTAACATCTTGCACAACTCGAGTACTAATTTTTATGAATGTTTATTAAGTATTCCTTCTTGCACATTTGTAATAAAAGAAGAGAAATGGCAGAAGTGCAGTTTTAGACAATCTAAAACGAAGCACTTCAAGTATTGTATTCGCAGTAACATTTATATACAGTTAGTGATCAATGTTAATCACTGTAACTTGCAACGTACACATCATCAATGCCCTTCCACGAATATATTGGCCAATCACAGCCGTGATTGCGCAACCGTCGTCCATTGCATATTATGTTACACGCGTGCGCATGCTACGTGCCCAAAGTTTTCGCTGCTTTCGGTTCCAAAGCTGACTGCGTTACTATGTTGTTTTACCGACAATCACCCATCCCTTCATTCGAAGACATTTCTTGTGAAAGAAACCGATATTTCTGATAAGACTTTGAGTCTTTGCAAAACGCACGTCAAAGGCAAGTCCAGAAATTATATGTTGTTCTTTTTTCCTATGGGCTTCTGGCAATCGATGGGGCCAGTCTGTGTGAAGTGGGTGTGACTTACAGTGAAGTTAAGTCACAATAATATTAACGAACAGGATTGTCAACAACAGGAAATAGTTGTCAACTCATTGTGTCATTTTTTCCCAATAAAACTTTGTTTCGAGATTCATTTTTTTTTCTCCTTTGGATGGTTTGTACGTAACCTCTTTTCTGAATTACGGGACGGCTGTCTTCTAAGATTTTTCCGATTTGTATTAGTTTTTAGTGACAGCATCGCCTCGAGACATAGAGATGCGTCATTCTCATAGTTATGATTATTGGTTCAATTACGTACCAGAAATACTGGCGCCCCAGAACCTTTGTCGAGTGTCTTGAAAACGCTGACACTTAATAAGATTCCTGGACTTTATTGGAAAGGGACATCCTAAAAACGGCGAGCAAACCTAATTTGCTTTAATTTAGCAAATCTGAAATAATTATTAGTTTGTCAGGTTGTCTGAATCAGTATTCTTCGCACGGCCTCTTACCTCGCAATTCGAGAGAAGTGTTTAGTATGCAACCATCGTACTGGCGCTGGGCGGAAGGGGAAATCTTCCCCCACCGTGTAAAAGAGAAAAATGGGCAAAGGCGCGAAGCGATGAAAGTCAGATTTGGCATTTCTCGCGCGATTGTTTTCCCCGTCTTGATTGCTTCCAAATACCCCCATCCGAAAAAACTCAACAGGAAATTGCATAAACATTGAAAGTGCACGTGGAAGTACGATGGAAGGTTGAAGTGGAGGCCCGGCATATACTTAAGCAATGCTGCATCGATTTGAAAAGTTTTTCTAAGACGACAAGAACCAAAGACGTCCTTTAACAATAGTTACATTTAAAGAGGAACATGGCGGGCATTGTGTATACCACAATCTAAGAGTTACACTCAACAGTGCTATTTTTGGCACACAAAAATTTTAAATTCGTGATTCAAGATGCATGCATAGTTGAAATGAACGTTCTTCAGCAAAAATATTATATTCTAGAAGCATATTTATTAGTACTCTTGAGCCCTATCCATCAAAAGCGTCAACAGTTTAGAAAGCTAACATTAATTGTATTTTGTGTTTCTCCAATAAACCCCAGAATAACTTTTTACTTCTTTTATTTAGAATAAATGAACTAGTTAAACAACAATTTGCATTGTGTTGGTTTTTATTTCGGACCAATAAGCACGATTTTGAAAATTTTGTTTGGCCTCACTGTGATGCTATCTCATGCTAGCTTGATGATTGGATACTCTACATTTTAACTTGAGCTTAACTTATGAATTAATTATTATTTATTATTACTTACTATTATTTATTACTATTATGTTAATATTTCTGGGCCGTCTTGCTTGCAACGCGAACCAACGTGAAGTGAGCTAACGCCACAACCTAATTAACCCAAACATTCTTGATGACGTATAGTGTGGAGAAACCAAACATATGCTAATTCACTGAGGACGCTCAACCGCATATATTTTTGTGTTTAATGAAATAATGAAACGAACGAATGCAATTAGCTCTTCTGGGTATCAGAGTGATGATCATTTATGTCCGTTCGTCCAAATAATTCGGACAACACACACATTATTGGCTGTATTTTATCATGATATACTGGATGGTTTATTTTCCCAGAAACCGTATAGTCGGTCTACGTGATAGCCACAGGTTTTCATCTGGATGGAATGGGGGAAAATTGATTACGCCTCGGGCAGGTGGGTGGATTCGGGAGGAGGAGGGGGTGGGCGTCTGGTAAAAAGGGCAAGTTAAGGGGAATGGAAAATCACATAAACTGCCCATGCGGCGTCGGAAAACAAAATTCAAAATTGCAGACTCGTTTAGACTCATTGGCTCATGAGTAAAAGCAGAGCATTTGGAATTTATGACAAAATATAAATTTGCTCCCTATTCAGTCCCCATCATTTCGTGTATTGTTGCACGTTTTTGTTTGTTTGATGTTGTTGACAATGACAACATATAACACACGTAATATTCAAAACAATGAACTTGGTCCAGTAAGCCCCGCCCACTTAAACAATCGCAGCCCCGGGCCCGATTGATCAACAAAAAGTTCGTCAAAGTCCGACAACATCCGTAAAAAATGCATAACAATTACGCTCGCATTCTCGATTTTAAAAAAAGGGGTCAGTTTCCGGTCAAGCCTCATAATATTGTTCATATTGTTTCACAATGAACGCGCCACATTTATAATGTAATTATCTTCATCTGAAGTTCAATAATTCAATTATATCCAAAAGTACAGCGCCCTCTATCTTTATTAAGAAGAAAATCCCATGGTCACGGTCAAACAACGTATCTTGGCTGCTAATGCAAAGTCAGACCGCTTGCGTGCTGTTGGACCCAAACTATACCTCTCTCTCGTGTGTGTGTTGGGGGAGGGGGGCGGGGACCATACCCTTTATTCTTCAATTCATTGTGCATCATGGTGCATCCGTCGCTGGACTTTATTTTGTGGGGCAGTTAAATTCAGGGGAACATACTGTAACTGATGAGCCAAGAAATGTAACCCTAGTAATTTGTCTCACTTGAGCAAAAACATTTATCGGTAAAGTTATCATTATCTGAAAGCAACTACTGACATAGTAAAGAAAACGATATTTTGTGGTGAGGAATCAACTAAACAAACGGGGGGGGGGGGGGGGGAACGACAGCTTTTCTGTCTTGCTCAGTGGCGTAGCCGGGGGGGGGGGGCTGGGGGCACGTGCCCCCCCCCCTCACAAATTTTCAGTGGCCCCCGAGTACCCCCATAAACAAATTGATACATATATAATTCAGTGGGAGGCCAAATAAGATACCCTCATCGTTATACCATAATTATATAGAATGTTTTGTCTTTTTTTTATGTACGTAAAGTGGGTCAAACAGCCCCGAGACTAAGCTACGAGATATTATAAAAAGAAAACCTGAATTGTTCCAAGGATTCTAAATAAATCCATTTCCATTGACATTTTAACCCCATGCCACAATCGACAGCACAACTCTGACCATGATTTAACCCTCAATAATGTTGCAATACCTTCAAATAAATCAACAGCGCCGATACGTGCGTCGAAGAAAGCTCTCGAGACAATTGCAACAATCTTGCGCTCGTCATAAATGCCATCATCAAGATAACGCCTTGAGCTCAAGGCTATTAGTTAATGCTTATCTTTTAAAAAACCATACTTTGACATCCTCTTTTTTGATAAGTTCAAGGCGGGTTTAACTGTGGGCAGTGAAAACAATTTCGGAGAAAACTTTCAGGAATTTTGACATGAGTTGTCCGAAGGCGGTCCATGAGTGAGGTGACCTGCAGCCTTACATGGAGAAATGCTATTTCATGTCTGTCATTTTGTATCAAGTGTCCTTTGTGATACCAGCTGTTCATACTGGTGACGAGGAAGAGAGGGGTTTCATCATTCCTGTGGTTTTTATGATATATTGCTTTGTTTTGAACTGTATGCGGTATCTATAATGCCATATCTTCGTCGTGTTCCCTGTGTACCATTCTGCAGACATGAACATTATTATGAATAGAGGCTACACAATCAAGCGACTCTGGCTAGGACCATACCAGGGCCTTTGGCTGCAGTGGCATTGTTGAAAAAGGGATTTTCAGCCATCCAGTCATATCCACAGCCGAAACTGTCAACTATTTAATCAACACAGACGCCAGACCATTTTTCCTTCTCGACGACAGTTTGAGTACAGGGCAAATCGAAGAAAAAGTTATTGTGTTCCAGTACGTAACGCACTGCTTGTGTGTGGGTTTTTTTTTTTTTTCAAATACATTTTAGGGTTTAATCACTTGGAGTCCAAAGTTAGGGTCAATTTGAAAGCATACAATTTTAATAGACGAAAACATTTGCAAAAGATAATATTATTAAGTTATATTCCATTCCTTGTCTCCAATTTTGCCACCCTGTGTCGTCATGTATTTCGGATGTTTTAATTACACCATCTGATTGTAACCGATATCTTTCCAATTTCACTCATAAACCATCAGAATTTCAGTGTAAAGCGAGGCGACAGTTTTTCCTAAATATAGCATCGCCTCGTACCACCCAAACAATGTTTCTTTAAATCTACCCATATCCAATATGTTGACGACACAATTGACCGATTCCTCGGGTAGTCACCAGCAGGTGGGCATGTCCATATACCGTGCTCTTGGGTCAAATCCCCCCTGCCTGAAATTGCTGGTCCCGATCATCAGTTTTTAATTCTACTTTAGCCTCAAATTATAATCCAACGTAAATGGATGCAAGTATTGTTTTCCAAGCCTAGTTTGGAGGTTATGGAATGCTATTAAGGGTATGTAAGAGGATTGACTATTCACCCTAAGGCAAGACACCTCCCGGGAAAGTGTGATAACTCACAGGGACAGTCAATTATCATAAAACCATAAACTGATCTTGATATTCTTTGAAGCCTGACATGCATTGTGATGGATGCATCTTAAAGTCTTATAGGCCTAGTTTGGTGTGACGGCAATAACAGGAGAGAAACATACAATTGTAATAACTTCCTCAGGCGTGTGATTTCTCAGGATTTTTCCTGATTTTCTCAAAATCTTTTCGCGCCTTCAGCTTTTCTTGGCAGAATTTAAGCAGTCACCAAAGGAGGGGCAAAACGGTCCACATTGTTTCCGGTCCCAGTAGTTTTGTATTTCAGGTGATGTTCAGAAATGGTCGTAAATCATCTGGGAGGTTTACGGTACGGCATGAGAGCACCCAGGCATGAAAGCCAATTTTGAAGAATGTCAACTTTGGTCAAATCTCATCCCGGCTTTCTATATTACTGTGTTTGAAATAATACTTTATGAATTTGGATGTTTCGTGGTGGCTAAATATTTACACCGACATGATGATTATTTACAGGAGGGAGAGAAAAAGACTTTCAATGCACAAGAGCACCGTTTTCCATGTCAGCGTTTGATAACTTACAGCGCCCCAAATTATAATTAAGCGTCTTGATATTTTATGAAGTTTATCTGAAAGACGTGGTTGTAGTAGGCCTACGGGAAATTTTTGTAAGATAGTAATTTGATGATTTTCCCCCCATAAATTGATTATTTGGCAAATGTAAAGTTAACACAAATCTCAAGTATGAGACCAACTCAATTCATGAAACCAACCCAATTCATGAGACCAACCCAAGTCATGAGACAAACGCAATTCATGAGACAACCCAATTATGAGACCAACCCAATTCATGACACCAACCCAATTCATGAGACCAATCCAATTCATGAGACCAATCCAATTCATGAGACCAATCCAATTCATGAGACCAACCCAATTCATGAGACCAACCCAATTCATGAGACCAACCCAATTCATGAGACCAACCCAATTCATGAGACAAACCCAATTCATGAGACCAACCCAATTCATGAGACCAACCCAATTCATGAGACCAACCCAAGTCATGAGACAAACCCAATTCATGAGACAACCCAATTATGAGACCAACCCAATTCATGAGACCAACCCAATTCATGAGACCAACCCAATTCATGAGACCAACCCAATTCATGAGACCAACCCAATTCATGAGAACAACCCAATTCATGAGACCAACCCAATTCATGAGACCAACCCAGTTCATGAGACCAACCCAATTCATGAGACCAACCCGGTTTATGAGACCAATCCAATTCATGAGACCAATCCAATTCATGAGACCAACCCAATTCATGAGACCACCGTTTATAAGGTTTCTCATTATCGAGAAAATTGGACTAGAATCTCAAGTGCTGCTGTACTTAAAAATAATCTCTGAAATGTCATACCACCACAGCAAAAAGCGTAAAGCAGCTGCCGAAATGATGAAGTTAACATCAATAAATTACCGTGCTAATTCGAATGTTTGTCAAGGAACCCATTTGGAATGACCTAATTTTAGAATCTTAAGTGAATCAAATCGTATGCGTCCTCTTTAACTTAGCCTGATCGAAACAACTGCATCGACTTTTACAGGATAGTCGCGCCGTGTACGGGTTCAATCTGGTTGAGTATTCATGATACATCATGTGGTACTAATGCTACATTTGAAACAGCCGTTTCGCCTTCATTTTTTTCTTCTTCTTTGCCGCATCTTGGAGATTATAGCGACTGTACCCTATATAGTTAATGGAATAATGAATTGTCAAGAGGGTCACAACATTCCACGTCTAGTCAATGAGTAATCCATCTTAGCAATTTGGCCGTCAGCATATAAGCTCCACTTCCAGTTTGTCCTCCCTGACTTCTCTGTCAAGTGCATTTTCTCAGAACATCATCTTGTAGGGAAGAGATCCACATACGCCTTGTCGGTGATGGACAAACATGTCTTTTTCTATGATGCGCCTTAGGAGAGAGGCGTGCGAGCGTGGTGTGTATCGGCAGGTGTGTGTAGCGTGGGGAGATGATTCATCGTCACTATCATTATCTCCCACTGTTAAAACCAATTAAGCTTTAATAATCAAAACAATAGTAGACTAATAACTGTACCTGTACATTAAACATCCGTAATATCTTTGGGAACGAGGTTGTGTACATGAACACCCATGTTTGTCGACCCCGTAAATCAAGGTCTTGTCTTTGTTCTCCCAGTGTTTAGACAGTTTTTTCAGCGACGTCCCCGTGGCTTTGTACACGAAAGTGAAGCGTGGACGTCCTCGCTTTGTCAGAGTAGCCGGATCCCCTTTTGTTAAAGTCCTCGGTTTTAACTGGTAGACAACCTCATATACACACCAATTTGAGTAGCCCGGCTGTTTCATTTCATTTGATTGATTACATACACAGAACAGCAGTTTAAAATGGCAGCGTTGAATATTAAAGTTTGGTTGTCTTGCTTATGACAGATGGAACAGATTTCAGGAACATTATATTTAGGATTATTCACTTTGAGATTTAAGTCAAATTTTTCCTCTTGAAAACAGTCGGCTGTTTAAATTTTTTAGGGAGTTGTTATTTTTTAATGTGCGTTTCTCTAAATGGTATATACTGTACAATGATCAGTGTTTAGTGTTTGTTGTTATGGCCGACTGTTCTAAAAATAGAACGGTTGGACAAATTTACTACACGTTGTTATGGATGGTGTAGTATTTGTGACGTCATTTTGGGACCTTTGCCGTCGCAGCTCATTGTGGATTATGAAGAATGTCTATGACTATCAGGCTACAGATTTATCAGACTGCAACACTGGTGCCAGCTTCAGACCAAATCGCTCAACAACCACACTGACCAATAACCCGAAGAAGGTATTGGCTACAGCTTTAACATAGGCGGCATGGTATATTGACTGTATTTCTTTAACATTGAAACTTGGGAGAAAGTTCCGTAGTACACACACGTTGAATCCTGAAGTTGGCAGTAAATTTCCACCATCGACATGTGATGGTGTATGTTTTGGCAGGGGTTTTCTGCACGACAATGATGTGCTTGTTCCGTTTCAGCAAACCGAATATTAACTGTTGGTTGGCAATCTTGCTTATGACAGATGGAACACATTTCAGGAAAATTGTATTAATTTGAATAGACTTTATATGTATATTAAAATTAATTGTCAAGAAAAAGTGTTGTCATTTAATCTGATATAGGCCTAGGCCTATACATATGCTAACCTTTATATAGGCATGTATCGAACCTTTAACGAGATCACTTCAATCGCAAAATAGGTTACTGTGAATCATGTACGCCGCCCACGACTGGATCTACTGTAGATCGGTGGGGGGGGGGGGGGGGGGCCTTTAATGCAATGACCAAATTCAAAGTATCTGACTCGACGAGTGATACGATCTTGCCAACGTTCTTACCGACTGTCAGATTGACGTTCGTCAAAATTCCACCGCTTCTAAAAATAACGTCAATGCCTTTCGCAGGTCAATATAGGGGTTTCACGCCAACGAGATACATTATTACAATTTGTGATTTATTGAAACGTGATTTCGTTTCCCAACTTTGTAAGTTTGGAGGGGCGATTCGCTGTTGTATGACGGAGTGCGATCGAACCACGTCCAATTTGACAGAGTCGGCCTTGGTGGCCTCAGTACATGTACAAACCTAATCACAGTCGAATACAGCCAGACACGCAGAGATGTCCGACAGGAACTATTACGTCCGACAAGAAAATTTTGAACTGTTATGTCCGACAAACCATTATATCCAGCCCAATGTGTCCGACAAACCATTATGTCCGACCCATTGTATCCCAACAAACCATTATGTCCGACCCGTTAAGTCCGTCGGACTCATTGTGTCGGACATAATTGTTCGTCAGACACAATGGTTCGGACATAATGGTTCAAAATTGTCATCGGACATAATAGTGTGCAACATATGTGCAAACGACTTTCAGAAGCAACCGGCCTCAAACACAAATTGGCAACAGTCGTAAATATAGTTCGCACCACTCCTTCGTTAGTGTTTTGTATATAATTATTATTTTGTCCTTTTGGCAGTCAATGTTTTCATGATTTGATTACTCTCAATATTGCTCCTAGAAATGACATCGTCCCGAATCACCATCAAACGATCCACACTCCTCCCCCGACACGTGACTGATATTATAAATATCGCCGGTATTTCTCGGCGGGCGGTGGACAAGGTTGCGTCAAGTTCTCAGATAAGCGAGGTTGGTTTGTGGTGTTGGGGGGGGGGGCGTCATTCCGGATATTATGAAGTCAGCTTCCGGGCTTCTTGCTTTCATTTTTTTATGGTTTTGACTGTGGACATTCTTCTGTTATCTTTGTCGAGATACTTTGAGGCTATGACCGATGGTTTACCTCAAGTTATGACAGACATAATGCGTTTTGCCAGTCGTGACATCGGACATGTTGACCCAACAGTCGCCAAAGCAACATGACATTGATAAGCCAGGCAGAATGGTCAAAGATAATATTTCTGTATAAACAGGACAGTGCCGCGAATGTTTTGGTATCAAATGAAACATTTACTACACCCAGTGTCCTATAAGGTGCGTCTCTCCTTTACATCAATATTCAGTCATTCTGTCTGCACTAAGTGTGACTAACATATATCAGTCTATTTGTTGCTAATAATGTTCACATTTAGTAATGAGCCTAAAGCCAAAATATAATTACTAGAAGCGTAGTATATTTGAATGTGTATTCTGTTTGACTTTTATACAGTACATTCGTATCATGTTCTGAAAAGAACAATTGCTTTTAATATATGTATTGACTATTTCCATGCGAATTTACAAACTTACCAAATCCGGTAATCCCGCTGGGAAGGTACCGTAAACAACATTGAAAATAAAAATAATTGGAAGTGTTTACTTGAGTGTAAACAAATACAAACAATAATGCACGCAAATAGTGCTAAATCCATTTGTTAAAATGGTCCCACGCGCTTAAAAAGGGGGGGGGGGTAAAGTAGGCCAACAAATGAGAAAATATAAATAAAAGACATGCGTAGAAGATGGATTAAATTTCACAACTCAATAGTCAATAAAATAAGATTCTGGATAAATAAAAGAATGAGCGATAGTCATGTTAATTTTAAATGTTTTGCCGCTCTCTCAATTCATCGAACAATAAAATGTATTTTAAAACACAAGTAACAATAAAACATTTAGCACTGTCTACGATCTTACCTAAAACTTCAGTGAAATGCAAAATAAGTCACAAAATTTCCCACTACATTATGCAACCTAAGTGTTGGAAAATGCATAGAAGGGGCTTGCGAAGTTACCAATCTGTAATATGAGATGTCAAGGGAGGGTTTCTTGGCGTTTTGAAGATCGCCTATACTACGGAATCGTTTACTTCGGCAAAACACATGCTCTACTCTGGAATTGGTAAGAAAACAAGCCAAAATTGAAAGTGCGGCCTCGCTTTGTTCCAAGGGGTCTCCAAGTTACAATAAAGGGGTCATCTTCCTTCAAGACGATTTTTAAGAAAATATTTTCGCGAACAGAATTTGTCCCCGGGAAGATTTTTGGGGAAGTGTTCACGGGGGAAATCAATCTGTACCGTTAGGAGCGTGTCTTCACCGGGGCTGTGTGTGAGAATGCCAGCCGGTAGCGCTAATGTGATTTTATATATTTTTGATCGCAGCTTAGAGGAACGGGCATTCGTTCTACCGGGATCAGGCTTCAGGGAGGTTGGGTTTATCTTTCAAGATAAGATGGATATTCAGTTTCTTGATAAAACTGTCAGATGGCCCGAGTAAATGGATTCCAACTCCTTCTTAAACATCTTGAGCAATTTACAATTTACCTGTCAAAAATGACACGGCTGTAAAATGTGCAGATGAGCTCGCTGACTTAAGATTTTGCGATGACTTGTGTTATACCTATTACAATCAATGGACTATGTTTTATGCATCTCCATAGGTTATGAGTCACCGTGACATCAAATCCTTTAAGCTATCGTATGGATGATCGAGAAGATTTTAATTGTAACGTCAACACATACAAGTTGTCAGCTCACGGGATTCTTTCAAACAGTAAGGTTGTCTTACCTCCGAACTGGCCTGAGGTTCGTAACGCTGATTAAGGGAAAGTACAACATTATATTTCGGGGAAGATTAAATTCATTTCCATACTCTAGCTTTGAATAAACACACCATACAACCATTCTGTGAAAATGTCATCATTGTCAATAATTAAAAAAACAAAAACAAACAAAAACAAAAACGGTTGGTGTCTTGCACAGGGATTTTGTGCATGTTCATATCATTGGACTTATTTTGACTAAAAGGCTAGAGATTTAAAGGTTTTGGGGTAGTCTCCAAATGCTATTTTCTTGACTTGGGAAAAATGTGTCTTGAGGATTTGTACCTGCATGAACTTTGTCATCAGTAAAGCTTTCAGATTGGGGCTGACTAAATTGATTCCTTTATTTAATTGACCGATCCTTTTACATATAAATATTTTCAAAAAATATGTGTCTACAATACAAAATGACAACCGAGTATCTCTGCAGCCGTGCAGCACACACGTGGGGCCAGTGCCCTCACGCAAACAAGAGTTTAGAGTTGTGACTGACGTAGACGCCGTGGATGATGTTGGCCATTGTGTCGACGTTGATCGAGAGGGCACGTGCGCACTTTGATTTATGTCCACCGCTGTCCATCGCAAAAATGTAAATTAAAGACTCCAGGAAAAATCTATGACAGTCATCAAAGATATTGTTAAATTGTCCCACAAAAAAACTTCATTCAAGCTGAGCAGCAACGGTATTTATTTAAATTTATTATATTTTTTGTTAATTTTAAATATTTTGACATAACAATAGTTACAAATTACATGTACACAGCGGTTGTCAAGGAAATACAATAGTTTAATAAACAACTGTCATCAACATATGTGTACATCTATACAACATCATTACAATCCAACTAAAAGAAATGAAAACTGATTGTAAAGATGGGTATATAAGCTAAGATTCAATTGCTCTACAGCTAAAAAGTAAATTGTGATATGAAATAATTACAACCGAAAATTAAAAAGTGACATCAGCCAGAAACATGGCTTTAAATGAAGCAGGAAAAAATATAATTATAGTGATTTACAGATGTCCGCCCTTATTTTCTGACGAAAAGACCTGAAACTCTCAAAAATTAAACTAATGTTAGTTTAAGAACCAAGTTGCAAAAAAACTAAGGAAAGCTAACAAAACATGCAGACGACCACGCGACGTATATTTCTTGATAATTATTTAAGTGCAATTTTTGACCATTATCACGTCTAAATAAGTAGACAGTTCTAAAAATTCAAATCTGCAAATTATTAATGATCTATAAATATGTGAACCCAAAAGGCCTATAATAAAAGGTGGATGAAATTCCTCGGAAACCAAAAGCCCCTCAGATTAAATCCATTTTTCAGTTGACTGGCACTGGGGCGAGGTTTCAAGTGGTGCTTGATGAACGGGGGGATCAGTCAAAGAAAGAACTGATCAAAGAAAGAACTGATCGTGTAGTCGGTCGCGTGTACTTTATTCTACAAAATACAAGTCTAGACCGGGACTAATTAACTTGGTTTGTACCACTACGTTTCGTTAAATGAAACGACACGAAACTGTTCTATTATGAAACAAAGAGCAAACTGCATAAACAAAAACACAACTGTCCAGCTGGTCGATTTAAGGTTATTGAATCCCCATCACCCCCCCCCCCTTAAAAAGGGGGAAAGTGAAAGAAGAGAAATCTAAGCCTTTGCAGGGTACGCCTCAACGTTTTCAGTGACCAGCTAGAGCAGGACCAATTTGACCGTGGTCTGTCAGCTTTTTCACTAGTCCATATTTCATTTTATGCTTTTCAACGCTGAACTAGCCAGCCGGACCACTTGGAAAGAATTGTGACTGGTCATTTGGTGTTTTATCACATCATTTTTGCCAGCAGACCACTGTTACGAGAAACCGCTGCTGTAGGGGGGAAAGCGTCATTGGGTCAGGGGTGAACAACCGCTGAGTCAGTGGAGTTGAACCAGATTCGATTCTTTTTAAAAAAGCCAACGGTATTTCCCGCACGAGTATCCCCTAATGCTGTCTCAGATTTCGGTAATCGGGAGAGGCTGACCCAACATGGTGTGTGTGTTTTTCTGAACGATGAGTTTTGTAAGAAAAAGTAATAAGATCGGAGGGGAAGGAAACAGAGGCGTAGCAGTATCTTTTTTAAGTGGGGGGGTTGACAAAGGGAGTACATATATTTGTAGAGGGGGCAATTGCAGTTAAAGTTGCCTGATTATAGCAATTTTCACAGTGTCCTGAAGCTGACAGGGGGGCAAGCAGGAGGGGGGGGGGGCAAGATGTTCCACGAGGGCAGCTGCCCCACCCTTTGCCCCCTGGCTACGCAAATGGAAGGAAATAAAGGAGAATATACTGAAGGGATTTTAAGCCGTTCTGATTGTCTGTCCATGTTGTGATCAGTAATACCCAGACCGGTATTGCAGCAGTGTGTCTTTAAGTCATTAGTACACCAATAATTTCAGCTAATTACCACATAAGCGTGGGTATAATGACTAGGCCTTGATTAGTAATTATACCATCAGTAATTAAGAATGCTGGGTGACTCAATCGAATTTCCAAGAGATAATTCCCAGATGTACAGTGACTAGTTATCACGACATTGTCATTACTGTCTCAACATTATACTTGCTTCCTGAAGAGCTTTCTCAAAATCCCTGTCACGAACATTACCGGTGTATTGCGAAATAAACACTACGATAACTATGTTTCGAGTCAGCAATAATTTCAAGTGGGATATTTTGAAGGATTGTCAACCATTGAAACAAAATGAGTGATTTCAACATGGAAGCATGCATTACCAGGCCTTGTATACTGTAGTAGTGTACCGGTATGTCGTTTTAAAGGTCCTCGAAGCCAGCCTTATTTAGAAAAATAAAATTGTAATAAAACAATTAAAAACAACAAACAAGCAGTTGAGCGACTTCCGCCATACGTCTATGACAGTTTGCTTCAGTAACAAAACGTGCTTTTCATCAATGTGGGGCAGCAGATAGGTGAAATATTTGAAGGATTGTGCATTAGATGATACAAGCATGGAATACGGTACATATTCAGAGACTTTTGAAATATATTTGGCCATAGGGCCATCGCAGATTTGTCCTTAGCAAAAATGTAGAATGACAACATTTTCAAAATGGCTGCCATTGCTTCTTATTCTACCTAAATGTTTTTCAAAGGACAAATCTGCGATGAACCTATAGCCAACTATCTTGTGCGCCACACTGTATAACACACAGTGACATTTATATCCAAAAGGGCGCAACCAAGATTAGTGTGATGATGACGTCAGGTGATTTGAATCAATAGAGGACAGACTCACGAGGAACAAAATCCCCTATGACATCGTCCAGGCAAGGTGGGTATCTACCGTACTTTTGCAAATTACTAGTCGGCGTTTTCCATGTGCGTTTTTTTCGATTTCTCATCTTCCGTGATTGGTCGTTCACCCGAACGGTATGATCTAAAAACATTTCACGACCTAGTTATTTTATGAACTTTAAAGATGTATTATCGTACATGTAAAATACGTACATAACATTAGCAAACTTACCGTACCAGAGATGCAGCAAATAGTCGTGGGGTGGTATAAGAGGACACTGAGAAATCAGCTGTACCTTCGCGCCTACGACCGTTTTGTTATCAAGAATGTCGAACAAAGGATTTTGAGTATTCGACTCCATTTAAACTCACAATCGCTTCCCAAACTGATCGCTGGTAAACTGCTACGATGAGACACTATAACTGGTAACCCCCTCCCCCTCCCCCGGCCCCTCACCTTTCCCCTCTGTATTATTTGTCAGGGATTAACGCTCAAACACGCAGTCATCCAAACCACGTGTTTCTGCATATTGACTCATCGATGGCATTTTCACGAGGAAAAAAATGTACCCAATATTAGATTATTATCAAAAGTGTATGTGCATTGTAAAGTGTATTCTTCGGAAATCCATCCAGAGCCGAGACTGGTTGATTGATCGATTTGATTGGAATTCACGGCTTTAAAAAAAATAATAAAAAAATACTAACGATGACAATATAATATATTGTCAACGTGAATAGTGTATGTTTTGGGTTTTTTTAAGTGAAAGAATTTATGTTCACTTTTGGTAAACGTTGTGCGTATTATTTACAATGCATCCCTACTTCACCCGAATACTGGACGTATGTCAAATCAATAATGTGAGAGCTTTCAAAATCTAGGCCTACCTTCCAAACAATAATTCAAATCAAAACTACAAACCCCATAACTCAAATTGCCTTGTTTGTTTTGGCCAACAGTATAATATTGTTTGATTTCTCCTTGAAGTTAATGAAGTATGTACCGTAGCTCTCTCACGTTCATCAGCTGGAATTTCCGCGATCGAACGCTTTTCACTTGCCCTTTTGTGCCAGCCTGTCATACTCGGGTAAATATTAGTTTTGTGTAAGCACCCAAAAGCGTTCCAGAAACATTATCACTGATTTGGCATGAATTGTGGGCAAACAAAGGCGGTTTTTAAACGGGCGGCTAGAGAAAGGCTCCCCGGTAAATTTTGGTTGTTGGTTACGCTTTTATTTCACATGCATACCGGTACATTATGTGGCACTGTACGTGGATCCAACCAACCGAGACGTCTCAGGGAAAATAAATGTTGAAGTTAAAGTAAAATAAAGGTCGACGCCCTTACCCTGGTCTTGGACTCGAAATCCCCTTCGAGGTATCCTTCCACACTTAGTGATAAAAATCAAGGCCTTTTGTTTTCTTTGATATGCAGACGTGAATACAATTAGTGTATGCAGGAAACAGTTATAAGATATTGACTGGTGAAAAGGTTGCTGTCAGCATTGCAGTGGTTTAGCCAGGGCAAAGAGGGGCAGCTGCCCCCCTGCGGAACATCTTGCCCCCTTGCTTGCCGCCCTATCAACCTCTGGACACCGTGACATTTTGCTATAATCAGGAAATTTTGAACTGAAATTCCCCCCACAAATATATGTGCCCCACCCTTTGCCCCTTCAAACAAGATACTGCTACACCACTGCTGAGTATTGTGTATGTTTTATTGTTAATGTTACAGCAATTTCTATGCACACATAGAGTACACATTTACAAGTCTGTATTATGCCTATGTCAATTGCATTTATAGAGTACATGATTGGTAAATATCAAGAAAGAAAGACAAATTCCAGCTGAAAGCTCTTTGATCACAACCTTTACACGTGTACCAATCCTCAAGGCAAACTCTTCCACCTAAAATAATGTCAACGAAGATGAAGTGGCATTTGTTGGGTCATTTCTTTGTTTGTTTGTTTGTTTGTTTGTTTGTTTGTTTGTTTGTTTGTTTGTTTGTTTGTTTGTTTGTTTGTTTGTTTGTTTGTTTGTTTGTTTGTTTGTTTGTTTGTTTTGTCTGTCTGTCTGTCTTCCTGTCTGTCTGTCTGTCTGTCTGTCTGTCTGTCTGTCTGTCTGTTTGTTTGTTTGTTTGTTTGTCTGTCTGTCTGTTTGTTTGTCTGTTTGTCTGTCTGTTTGTTTGTCTGTTTGTTTGGGTTGTTTGTTTGTGGGGATGTTTGTTGGGTTGTTTGTTGTATCTGCTGTGTGTTTATTGGTAACTAGTGGAATTGTGATCAGTTCAATCATACCAAAATGTATTGACGTATTTTCCTTTCGAAAAAAGGTGAAGTGAAGGCCTTCTTTTTATTGTACGTTTTTATTGATATACGTGCTGTTTACCTCTTACGAAACGTGGGTTTTTTCTGCATAAAAATATTCAAATTTGACAATGGACATTTTTAGTAGTGCAGCAACAGTACTGATTCGTCCCGCCTCATTGACTAAGTGCCATAAGTAAATAATTGTCACACAGTTACTAGACCCATACATTTGTACACGTTTCCTCATTCTCCCGTTATTTATCGATTGCCAAGCCTCGTCTCCCATAGGATCATCCCCCTCTATACATTCATTGTCCACGCCACATCCACACGACCGGCCAATCAAATCGACGCCCTGATCTAATTACTAGTAGACTAGGGAGCCCCGTTCCGCTTTAGGCGTCCAAATCCCACGTTACGGAATATTTTTTTCCACTCTCGCTCTCCTCTTCATTCATTAACACGGCATGCCCTGTGGTGAGCACTCACACAGACTGTTGTTATTTTTCTACTGGGCTTTTTACAGGATAGACGCTCGGAGCAGTGTGTTGCACACATCACGGATCCATACTGAGTGAGATAATTCCGCCGAGTGGAGTTCTTGCTATCCGGGTACGATAGCCGCCACTTTCACTTTACCACTGGAACGCGTACAGGACGTTTCCCAACTCGGCTGGATTCTAGTACTTCAGTGTGGAAGCATAACGTAGGAATATAAGAGAGGTGTTTCTCCAAAAAAGAAAAAATAAGAAGAACAAGACCGCAACAAAGCTATTAAGTACAAAGGCGTAGGCCATTTCATTGCCGGGGGTAAATCACCGTGTTAATCCAGAACATCTTGTTTGTGTCGAAGGACATCTTACCTTTTTTTTTCCCTGTCATGGATTTCTATCGGATTTGGACTTTCTTTTGGCTTATGTGCATCCAGATGGCGTTTTCTCTTCCAGAAACCGTGCGGCTGGGTAAGTAAGCTTTTAAAACCATCACTGTTTATTTGAAATGTTTGCACTGCGCCATTTAAAATTATGCTCAGGCCTTTTTTTTCTTCTTTTTCATATTGATTTTTGCCGCGTGAGTTGCATATAGAGAGGACAATCAGAAATCAACTATCTTATAGATGCAGTCGATATGTCCTGCAAAACAGCCAGACGGCTCCCTGCTGATTTTTTCGGTACCTCTCCTCATCTCCTTGTAAGACTCCCCCTGGGATCAGCGGAAACAATTACAAGAGCTTGGGTTTCTCCCTGAGGAGGCAGGGCCCGAATTGAGCAACAAAAGATGCTTTATGAAAGATGCTCTTGTAGATGACAGGAAGCCACTCCAACAAGAGTGGTAGACCTGTGTTCTCTAATCGAATGCAAACAGAGAGAGTCAGTCTCGGGTAAGGAAACTGCTTCCGGAAATAACCCCTCTCCATATATTGGTTCATTCGTGGAGGAGACAGTGCATGCCAGTCTCACTAAGTTTCTTCTCTCTCTCGAACACACCCAACTCAAAAATCTATTCATTGTATATTCCATTAGAAGGTTTAGGCATTATCGAGATTTGTGTTACAGCGGGTGAGGCCGGGGACGTGTTCCAGCTTTCTACTTGTCTTGCTCAACAACAAAACATGGAATGTTTATTTATTTTTTTCTCTTTCTCAGTCACCTTGTAGGCATATATACTTTACAGTCGATCTTGTAAGCAGTTATAATCCCACGTCTACGGGATTATTCTGAACATGTTCCTTTTATTTACATGTTTGCCACACTTTGCGAGCACACACCCTGTTGTTGGGCCACTATTTGCTGATCCCCCTCCGTCTAATTTGAAAGTGGCGTGGAGCACACATGCTAGACACGTACCGTCTGGTGCTGGCGTAGTTATACCATTACCCTCCGTGATCATACACTACATAAAAACACTATCCAATTTTCACTAATCTGTATGGAAATGTTGGTTAATATTATCGTAATTGGATGACCCGTATACAGGTACAGAATAAGTCGTAAGCGGATTGGGATGTCAAACGTGAAATAGACAGTTTTTTGATACCGTTTACTGACCGATAAAAATAATTGTACATCAAGCTGATTCAGTACCACACGCATGTACACTGCGAAAATTGGGTTGTTCCGAGTGATTCAAGACGAATAAAAACAAAACATGCAATTTGGTGTAGAGCAAACAAAATGGTCGTTGTTAAAGTTTTTCTGTGCGTGTCCCTCAACTAAAGATCGGCCATTATTTCAATTTATTTCCATGTATGGTTCAAAACTGAGTGCAATTTGCTTCTGTTTAGCATTGTTGGAATCATTTTTTAAGTCTATTCAGAATAAAATGGTAAGGGGTTCAAATTAGATGTGAATACGGTTAGAAGGTCTGCAAACTTTCAGCATAAATTAAACTATTGGGAGGTATAACATAACATTAAAAATACATTAGATCCGCATCAAATTATAAAAAAGAATGGATGATTTTGAATATTTGAATTGGTTGTTTGTAATGTTACTATAATGTTTATTGTTATTATAATTGTTATTTATTATTATTTCCTTTAAAACAGACCTGTGTATTTGTCCCAAAAGATTCTTTCGAAAAACAAACACAACAGTGAGGAAAAGGCAAGTGCGGTTTTACTCACTGTTAATGTTGCGGTTCGCACCGAGTGCATTATTGATGCTGGAATGGATTCGAAAGAGTTTCCCTCCTGACACATGATACGTCAAAGTCTAAACGATTACTCTGAAAGAAAGGTCCAGAGACGAAGGCTTGTATGTAGCGCTAGACTGGAACCCCAAAGGTGTAACCATCGGCATGATGGTGCCTTGTCATGCTTGCCGAACATTGATAGAAAAATTGTATTTGTTTATAGCTTTCATGTATTCAAACCAAAGGGTCCGTAAGCGACGAGCACTGTAGACCTCAGGCCAGAAGAAACAGCTGATGAGAAAAAGTAACAGTTTTAGAAGGAAACCAAACAAGTAATAATAATAACACAAGTGGAGAAACAAAATCAAAAACATAAGTAAAACAACTTAATTAGGACATGGTATTGAAAAACCCATCGACATACCATGGGATGCCATGTTCGAAACAGGATTTAAAAAAAAAAGAAATAGTCTAAACCAATTCCTTTTATTGTGTGGTGTTGATAACATCACAAAATGACAATAAATTACTTTCGTGAAAGTAATTTCAAATACATTGTAATATCATGTTAATTTAAAGTCATTAATGCTAGGCAGACACTGTTACAATATCGTCAAATTAATCACAAAAAACGTAAAATTGTGACATCTGGTACTTAACGTATTAAAACGGCAAATACATTTGAGTTTCGGTTGTTTACCAGCATTTTGTGGCAGTATACCGTAAGTCTCGAACAAGGGAGAGGAAAGAAAGCTCCCCGTAAAGTCTTCCTTTGCTGAATATAATGAAATAAGTTGGTTCATGTAACCCCTCATTTTTAAACTTCTAAATGTACTACCTGCTTTTAAAATCTTGTAATTTCATCAAAACTAAATAAAACATTGTTATGATAAATGTTGTTGACGAGCAGCTATAATGAGTATACCGCGCTTTTAGATCTCAGCGAAACCATTGTCATTCTTTATAACTGGAAACGTCACTTCCCCAGACAGATTTACATCGTCAGTTAAGATGTACATTAAATGTTTCTGGACTTGTCTGGAAAATATAATTTTTCTCAGAATGTTATGAACGTTTGTATACTTTTGTCTGGCTTAGACATTTGAGTCTACAATTAGCCTAGAAGTGCTTGGGACGGTTTGTCTCCGGTTTTCACAAACCTTAGGGTTGGGGATAAGTCCTCAAAGCAGAGACTGTGTTTGTTGGAACTCATAAACCCAAATTGTAGCTATTTATTAGCTTGTCATATGGGGGTATAAGTGGATACATTGTAGTCCTAAGCTTGTGCTAATCGCCATTACGTGTAACACACTCGACGTCGTTTAGAGCTGTGGGTATGATCCAGTTTATAACCTCGTACACTGAGGTGCGAAAGGCCGATTGGAAAATAATAATATCATAAAGGACATGTACTTGTAGATGATCGGTGCTTGCCAGTATAGATATGAAATAAAAACTTCAACAAAGTAAACAGGGCTGGCGTGCTGTACGAAGCGGTAATTACCAATACATAAAACATCTCGCATGTGTCAGAATGTCTGTTCATCTTGACAACAACATCTCGTAGGCGCCATATTGTAATCGAGTAATATTGTTTAGTTTACGTGTGATGATTTTTTCCCGTTTCTTTTTTCAAAGAAAACGTGAATTAAGGTCATTCAGATCCGTGCATGCTCATGGGTGAAGATCGTTACCAGCAATATTATGACCCGGAGTTTGAGCCGCCAAACTTTGTTGCATGATAATTTACCTAGCTGTAAACCAAACCTTTGCCGGAGCTTTAATGGCTCGTCAGCTTCAGTATTGCCCGTTTCATGTTCAGGAATGTAAGCTTTATACGTTGACATAATGTTAACTACAAATTGCCACTGTCTAAGAAAATAGAGAAACCTGAAACTGAAAAGTAGGAATCCGTCTGGAGGAAGAACGAATAATTATGACAACACGGGGTACGCTGAAGTGTTACGCCGCGTTGAGGGTTCAATGGTTGGGTAAACGGCAGGGGTGGAAAATCGCCCGATACAGGCGTACAACAACCCCTGCGGCAATTTATCTTGGAACCCCGAGAAAAAAATGGTGGTCACATTCCAAGTGATTTTATGTGATCAACAGTGAAGATGCAGTGAAGATGTAATTTTGTGTGTACCTTCTGGTGGTGAGAGTGGGGAGCGGACAAACACCCCGAGAGGGCGTCTCTTGGCGATTTTGAGTGAATTGTTTGTGATCGGAACCAATGGCTCTGACGTAGTGGCAACATGAACTGCTTCCATAAGTGGAATATTTGTAGTCTGATGGCCGAAGGGCCAATTCATATCTGTCGTATACCCTATAGAACCCGGTGTTTGATAACTATAATATTACTTGTTTTGTGTGGAAGTTTCGAAACATTACATGAAGGAAAGAACAATGTCGGTCGATACAGGAGGCTATAAAATAAGTGTGGATTTTGCTGTGTTTGTTTGCTTGCTTGCTTTCTCACTGCCATTTGTGTATAACTACCGCACTCACTGTTTGAATCAGCATTGGTCTAATAGCCTGTTCCCACAATATTCGTTGCACAGGACCCAGTTTCCGTAGAGCCGTTTAAGCAGAAAGTTTTGCTCAGCAACTTTCTGCTATAAGCAAACTAGCAGGAAACCAATCAAAGACAAGATGTGGGATGGTATTTTGGCTGGTAACCTTATTCTGGTAAGCAACAATGTTTGTGCTTAGCTTCTTTTTACGCTAAAGCGGCTCTTTGAAAGTGGACCCAGACGTGTGAAAACGTACGCGTTAACATGAAGACACATCAGGTTGCGTCCCTTACTTTGTCTTTGTCTACAGCTATATAATCCGGGGCGGCGGCTTCGCAGTCATTAATCCGTAGCCGGAAGTCGAAACCACCATTTTAAGACATTGCAATGATAGTAGACGAGCCATCATTTTGTCCCCAGTGAAATCGCTAATTGAGCGAGCCCATGACATACTAACGCAAGGGGGCTATGCATCACGTTTGTGACGAATAATGACAGGACAGGCACATGCAAGGCTTCAACAAATAAGTATACACAAATAAAAATGTACCGTAATACAAAAATGTTTTCACAACGATACCCCAAATCCAGTCAATAATCATTTAGTTTGACTGCATATTTCTATTCAGGGTTCCTGCCGTATAGTTAGCTCGTCTGGATCTTGTGTTCAGGTGGAACTGGTTTTGACAAAACAAATTATGCACTTCCCTCAAATTGTGGCCTTCGACTTTTATTCGTCAAGCACTACTAAACAAGCTCATTTAGATTTCTACGGGGACCTGGAATGTAACCAAGATATTGAATTGAATTGTGCATTTTCATGGGATAAAACAGATTGCCCAGTCGCCTTGTAAAAATAAATCATCTTGAAATGCGATTTCTGAAAAAGAACCTGATGTCCCCACAAAGTCAGAAATAATGTATTAGAATAAGTTCAACTTTACCGATTCGCTTCATGAAATTTGTATTGAAGTTTGAAGGAGTTTGAAGAAATAAACTCTTTCACAATCAACCTCGAGCCATCCTTTTGCATTGTGCTCACTCGAACCACAAATTGATGACCATTGCAGGTAGAAGTTGCGGGGGAACGCGACGTGACAGCGCCTCTGACGATTTTACGCAAACAACTAACTAAGCTAGGTGGTTGTACTTAATACGTGTTGTGAAAATCCTCGTAAAATGTTCTACTCTGTTTTAAGAATTTCTAACCGTAAAAGACAAGGGTTTTGGGTTAAATTACACACAAATGAATGCCAGCTTTTATGCTCGTAAAACCAATGCGCACGTATGACGCAGTGAATTACCAACAAGATTGCAGGCCTTTGGCTGTGCATGGAATGATGAAATCTCACCCAGATACTGCACGGGTGCTCGCTTGTAGTCAAATCACAAAGGGTGCCGTCTTTATCAGACATACGCGTGCGTAGTTACTGGGTTATTCCATTTACTGCTATAATCATGACGACATAGCCTCTTTAACACTAAATATGAATACACGGAAAAAAAGAAAAAGATGCAACAATTTGCCCGTTACAAAGAAAACAGAAACTTCAGAGTGATTCCTTTTTTTTCTTTATTAATTTGTTTTGATATGCAGTTGCATTGTAGTGAACGTTTGTTGTTGTTGTTGTTGCTGTTTTTTGTTTGTTTTTTTCATTACATTTTACCCATTCGTTTAACGAGTATCTTAAATGCGGCATCCTTGACTTTATCACCAGTTTTTGATACAAAATAGTAATATACGTATAAATAATTACATAATATTTACCGCCATACGGCCGATTATATTGTGTTTAGTTGCTGGGTTGTATTCGTTTTTTTAGTATAACTGTTCTTATGCCTATTATCATTATTATTATTATTATTATTATTAGTATTATTATTATTATTATTTTATGTTGACAGATTGAGTGAATGATTTATTATTATTTCACCTAGGGCGGAGTTATACGGCTCGATTTATTTCATACTCCAAAATATCATATACACTACCAATAAAGCCACATTAACTTATTTATTGAGACTGTTATTTTTTTTATTGTAGTTTTTTTTAAGTAACATTTTTGCTCTACGTCTTGTTTTATTACTTATTTAGTAATGCATTAATTCTTTTGCATAATAGGGGGTAACGTGGGAGGGCAAGTTGTATCATGACCAAATTCAGAAGAATAACCCTAAGCTTTTAAACAGTCCCCTGTAATCGACAACAAATTGGAGGGTGACGACACACCGTCAAGGCGTAGGTAAACCTCGTGGGTAGACGTATCGCTTTAACGCCCGGCACAGTTCGTGTTGACACAGTGCTGTCATTCGGGTATGCAGGAATGATGTCGATTCAAATCCCAATGACTGTTTGTGTATTCAGTCGAAATACCGACGCCCAAGACATGTATAATCGACCCCGGGAACGTATACAATAAAATAGCCGGAACGTTACTAGTTCATTAGGAGATACAGTTTGAAATCGATTCCTTATGCGGCGGCCTGAAAACCGAATAAGAAAATCGGTGTCGAATTACTTTTAATACCTTTTGTTTGAAGTACAAATTAATTGCAATGAGGGACAGTTCTTGTGAGCTGTGCTCATCAAAAACTACACGCTTGGCAGGGAAAAATCTCAGATGTCAGGCATTAAATAAGTAAAGCTGAAAGTATAACTTTAAAAAATTCATGAGTTTAAAGAAATCTTTCGATTTGATCTACTTGTATTTAGTATTTTACACAGCAGCGTGTATATAATTCGTGTCTTTATTCAATAACAAACAAGACAAGGTAACAAAGCCTGGGACATTATTATCACAGGATTCAAGAGAATAGCAGTGTGAGAGGACAGTAAGGCAAGACAAACTAACGAGGAAAACCAAAAAGGAAATATGCAAACTGAATCAGTCAATTTAACAATTTGTTAGTTAAACTAATTAATTGATTAATATTGATGAGATAAATTGGATAAATAAATAATACAAGGGGGATAACAGAATATCGAAAATAGACCAAACAAAATATTAATCAAATATCTGTACTTTAATATTAATCAAATATCTGTACTTTGTTTCTGCACACAACTCCACAGTATAAACAATTTTAAAAAATAGATCAATAATCGATGAGTACTAACGCTTGAAATTCCGATACATTAATTTAAAACATCGAATGCGACTTTGATGACCTGAAACATGTAACGGATTGAATGCGTTGGTACCTGAAGGTCCTTCGACGGAATATGGCCAGCAGACACTTTGTCATAACTGACACCACGTGTGAGTCTCAGACATGATTTGATTTGGGTTTTTTTTCCCTCTTGTCTTGAAAGGTTACAGTTTAACGGTAAATCTAAACAACGTTTGTACGGAGCGTTAACTGCCACGTGGTTATGCTTTAAATCCATATGATTATATGATACACATTGCTATCTTGTAGAGTGGTATCGCTTAATAACACGCGTACCACATCTGCACTACTTCGGGATAAACCTTGAATTAACAGTTTATTGCTATTTGATGGCTTTCTGGCAGCCATATTAAAATGATCAGTGTTCATTGAGTGCACTGTATAATAATGGTCGCTGGAATATTCTAACGAGTTGATATAATGTGAATATATTGTTAAGGAATTCTCGTCTCAAATCGCTATCTTATGAATTAGCTGTGTAGCTTACATCCTTGAAACACATAATACACAAAACAAAATCAGCCATTAACAATGACATACATTTACTGACCACCGATATTACCCACGAAATACTATACAAATACTGTCGATAGTCTGTTTCTGATAAAGCAACCGCATTTATTTTTTCAACTCTCTATATTTCTAGGTACAAATTCTCGTAAATGTAGCCAAATTGGTATACTACCAGGACAAACCAAAAACTCACGTTTTCAAACGGACAATATACAGAACAGATTCAGCGAGAGTTGATGGTTGTGTGAAGCTAATGACCAGCCTGTTATGTCAGTGTTTAATTGGATAGAATTTGGCCAACAATTTTAGCTCGACATGTACCGTACCTATTCACCCTGGGTATTTCTCCCTCCTCCCTTTTTTGGATGCCTATAGGGCATCCAAAATGGGGACATTGCAAATAAAAATAGATTTTGAGTTCGAAGGTCCTTCGGTAGGGAAGGACTTAAAGAGGTAGCGTATGGGATACTGTATTATTCCCTGTAAAAAAAAAAAGAAAATACGGGGGGCGTCATTTTGTTGTTAACTCTATCACATTTGTTTTGATTCATACATTTGTCCTTCACGAACCCCTTAGAATACGCAGTTGGCAATCGTTTGTATTATTCGGATCGCTTTGTAATATCAATTTCCCGAACGGATTTCAGCTGACCGTGGCACAGGCAATTTATACTCACAGCATGGTGTAATAGCTTTGTGTGTATTACGCATTGTATTCATACAACCTTATACTGACAATGCATTTTAATCCATTGTTTGCATATTTTAATTTTTTTTCCTTTCTAATTCACTTTTAATGACCAGTTCTTTAATTGGATTTTATTCTTCCGAGTTCCGCTGGATAATGCGCTAGGTTTGTTTTCAGTAGAAAATATTCGCGGTAGTTCACGTGCTACAGAGAAATGGAGAATTTAAAAGGATTGTTATCGTTGTTGTTGTTGTTGTTGTTGTTGTTGTTGTTGTTGTTGTTGTTGTTGTTGTTGTTGTTGTTGTTGTTGTTGTTGTTGTTGTTGTTGTTGTTGTTGTTGTTGTTGTTGTTGTTGTTGTTGCTGTTGCTGTTGCTGTTGCTGTTGCTGCTGTTGCTGTTGCTGTTGATGTTGTTGTTGTTGCTGTTGTTGCTGCTGCTGCTGTTGCTGCTGCTGCTGCTGCTGCGGCTGTGGCTGTGGCTGTGGCTGTGGCTGTGGCTGTGGCTGTGGCTGTGGCTGTTGCTGTGGCTGTGGCTGATGTGTCTACGTTAGTTCCTAATGATAACTTGAGCGCATCTCAGTCCAAACTTTGAACTAGCCGGCTCGATATTCTAAGAGCCCCTAGTACTTGGAAAACAATAACAATTCCTTCAAAATATTCTCACAAATTTGTTCACCGCGTAAATGAAGCCATTATACATGGCTCTACATCAATCAGATTGTAACAACACCTTTAATGACATCAATTCCAAACCTTTATAATGCTTTAAGATACTGGGTCGCATTCCCTGTAGTGAGTATACCCATCACTTAAACTGAATCACTTTGTACCAAAAAGGTGCCAGACTATCTTTCAAGGCAGCCTCGGTTTTGCTCACAGTGATTTTTAATTGGTGGGTATGAGGGGCCAGTGGTTTAACTGGCCTACACGGTTCAAAAGACTGATACTATTCCACCATGCCGCGGTTAAAGTACATGCCGTGGTTATGCTAGCTGCACCCCGGGTAACATCTTCGCCTTCCCAGCCCAACTGCGGTTAAGTCAGATCGATTGACTGCAATCTGTTTGAGACTTGAGTGCAATTACTCCACAACTTCACGCCAATTAATTGCATCATATCCTTCCGGAGTCGCGTCGTCCCTTTCTTTAATATGCAATCAAAATTAACAAAACCGGCAAAATGGCTCCGGTCAATGGAGCTCTCTGCGTACCGCTAGGAATCGCTGTCGCTTTTACAAGGAAACTAACTGATAATTTCATAAGGGTCTACTACTAATATTCGAGGGAAAAGTACGTGAGAACAAAAAGAGTGAACACAAGGAATGCACTTTGATGTTTTCTTGTAAAAGGCCTGATGAAACAAGATGCAATTTGAATAGTTTAATGGAGTACAGATCTGTTGTAGAATGGAGGTTTGAGAAGGACTTGTGTATAATAGTTTTTGTTGTTGTTGTTGATTTTTTTTTTGGGGGGGGTGTGTCTTGAAGGGTAAATTTTATGTCCACGCTCTTGTCTTCAATAAACACATGATAACCAGCTCATGACAATTGCATCAAATCACATGTATGTGATGACGTTTCAGTGGAAACTCTGGTTGATATTTTGTCAGCGGGGGGTTACGCACGGCGAGCTTGCTTATTCCGATTGTTGAAATCGAAATACGCTCATTGTGTTTTTCAATTTTGACAGTAACTCACCCCAAAAAAGCTCTGGAGAATTAGAAGCTTCTATATTTTTGAAACAAGTCCTTTTTTCCCCCATGATTATGAATTTTATAATTTACCTTTGAAGCAAAAGGACAAGATTGGTAATTGTCCGAAAGGTCAAATATCCACACTTTGTGTGATCCAACATATACATGCAATAATTCTTTACAAGTTTAATCTCAAGCGGTCTTTGGAGTCATGAGAAATTAGTGAAAAGCTCCAATATCAATTTCACTGTTTTCAAACATTGGATGATGCTCTCGCGATATCAAAACTAATTGTTTTACTCATTTTCTAAAATGTTATATAGCATTTCAGGCAAAACTTTTTCAAGGGAAACTTTTACCACCATGACCATCTTTATATCAAGTTATGTGTAAATCTGTGAACATTTATAATTCCAGTCTTACACACCCTTAAACAACTATTTATACATTTCTGTATGCCTTAACAATCCCACCTTAAATAGTAAAAACAGTTTCTTATTACGATTGACAAAGTCGAAACAAGCCGGAGAAGAGCATCCACTAAAATCTCAGACAAAACATAATCGTGGTGTTGTCAAAATACTGTGCCTGTGAGCATTGAGTGTTCATTGACAAGTTGATGGTGGGAATTGAACTTATTATTTCAGAAAGCAACTATAAACTAATTTCTCACAAATTATAGCTGTGAACGGTACCCCAACCCCTAAAGCCAAATGGTTGCCATCCCTTTAATGTCCTTGAGTGGATCTGGATTCAAGCGAAGCCAACCTGATCCTCAAGGAACCATTGCAACCATTGATCGGTAACCCAACATCTTAATACTCACATAAATCGGATGGGAAAGACTCACGCCTGGTCACGGTTTCAATTTCGCAAGAACACCATGACTGCTTCTCCAATATAATAGTTTAGACGCCTTACCGATGAGGCGGCCATCTTGGATTGTAGTCGCTATACTGTAAAATTCATGGGCCCAATAAAACATTGCTGTGTTTTTATCTGATTTTACCACAATGGGCAAAATTTACTTTCTATAAGCAAAAGTCCACGTGGGCTTGTAATAAATTATTGTTTTGATTTTGTTGGAATATTGCGTCTTGTTGAGATAATCTCAACAAAACGCAGTATATTCAATCAAAATGTCACTAGCTAAGAAATAACTATAAATTAACTATAGCAAACTAGTCAAATTGCGGGTACACAACCATGTATAACTCTTTTTGGGAGGAGTGGTGGCTCTGGATAGAGCCGGTGTGGTCTCGACGTTTCAAACAGTATACTCTGCTCGTCTTCAGTTTCCATAACTGGGACACATATTCGGCGAGAAATGATTCTTTGTCTCCAAGTGTGTTAATTGGCCGCCTGGGTAATCAGCAGGCTCGGCAAGATCTTCAAGAAAACGTTTGCGCTCTTGATGTGCTGTGTGTATCTAAATCTGCAGCTAAGCGGCTTTTCGAAGTATTAACCCCCACCCCACTTCACCCTCCTCTTGTAGAAGGCGTCCGCGTCACGGGAAAAGACCGCCCGTCGTGTTGCTTCATCACATCATATTGTTTGCAAAATTCAGATGAAAAGTCACATTGTCATTTAAAAAGATAAACTGTGAATAGGATTTCAGCTAACCTTGAGAAGCGCATCATACCCTGATGACAACCTTGGAGAGGACGTTTGCCCCTCGATAACCCCACCCAACAAAAGCCCCTGCGCCTAATTAGGGCGGTATTTGCAGTCAACAGAAAACATGTCTGAAGTTTACTGCGATGGTGTTTTGAGTTAGTGTTAATGTTTTGGGGGATTAATTAACGGGGGCGTAAACCAGGGCAGCAGAAATCGGTGGAATTCGATGTCAAAACGGCCTTCTGCGTTTACAGGCCATTAGCGTGTATGTTTACATGCTCTTAATTTACATTAATTGAAAGCATTTGCAGTGTCGTCACTTATTATTCTCATTCTATATTGTTTAAATCCTTAATTTAAAGCTGAATCCTTAATCTTAAATACAAGTCTTAAATTATGAAATAAGTATTGTGTAGCATCATTCTAGCTCGTTTACGAATCGAAACATAAAGGCAGGATATACCTTTGGTAATTGCTCCATAAATTAATGACAATAAAAGCTTACTTGGTAAAAAGCACTGGAGAGCCGGTGAAAATGTCAAACACTGTGAGAAATTATTTCTTTTGAAGTAATGTGGTTTTAGAGAAAGATTACTTTCTGCCCCAAAATTTGAATCCGAGAAACGATTCATGCATGAATCGTTTCTCACGTAGTGAAAAACATGCATTTTCAGCACTTTCAGATCCTTCTGCGTGGAAAAAACCGCTCCAGATTTTCACCGATATCTCAGAAATGCTACCCTCTTTTGAAACAAAGTTTTAACAGGTTAGTTTTAGGGTATATATGTACAGTTCGATTGGATTGAAACAAACATACGGCTCAAAATACAATGCACTCCTGCCTTAAAAAGAGTTTCTAGATTTTATCTTGTCACAAGCCTTACAAAATGCACAACTGAAAGTCAAATTGCCAACTCCGAATTGTAAGACTGGTTGAGAACGACCCGAAGGCTCTTTTTAAGTCCCAAAAACTTTTCCTAAGTTTCTTTGAGGGCCAAGGTGGTGGTAGTGGGGGAAGTTAAGCTTCTTTACACCCGCTTAAATTACCGGTACAAAAACATTATTTCTGTACATTTTTATTTTTTCACTCAACATATAAACCGAGGAAAGAAGTCGTCTTCCAGAAGAAGTTGAAATGGAAATTTTGAACGTTCCCTAAGAGTGTCTGGTCGTCTGCTCGATAACAAAAGGATGTCCACAAAGTCTTTGTGGACTTTGTTGAGTGCTTGCCTTTTGTGAAAAATAATGCCTACCTATGGGCCTAACGGTTTTTTTGACGGGAACTAATGATTGTAAGGATCGGCCCTTGTAATCGATAATACTGGAGTCCAGTGGGTTAATCTGCTTATTGGATCACGTGACGTATCACTCGACAGGTGATGGGGTTTCCAATAAATACGATCCTTTGACAGCTTTTAATCTGCCACCCTATAGCCCCCCCCCCCCCTCCCAGCCCCCTGTGTTTCTTGGACTCCATATTTTTTGTCACTGTTAGCATTGGTGTCATTACAGGGACCCAGCCTTTGGATTGGGCGCTTTTGGGCTGTAAAAAGAACTGAACTGATATGATTAGAATCTGAACTGATATGATTAGATATATATATTTTTCACAGTAGAATATAATGATTCACATAAGTATCCCTTGAAATTGACATTGGTTTTTGTTTAATTTCGTGCCACAACACGGTCCGCCATTTTGTAGAATCAAATTGTTGACTCCACGAAATTGGCTTTTATATGTAGAGTGTAATTCCGCTGGTTGTATTTCCAGAGGCAAAATATATGGGGTTTTTTTTAATCACTAAGAACTATTTACAACACATTGTGAATTTTGATGCATTGAATTCTTAAAAAGGATCAAGGAGCAATTCCAAACAGCAAGATTTGAAGAGATTTGAAAGCGATGTGTCCCTTTAAAGAGACGTAAACGATTACTCTGCATTAAGAAGTAATTTTCTTCAACTGAGAAGCACCAATTTGTACATTTACCAGTGCTGTATTCTTACTGGATACATAGGCTACAGTGCTTCAAGAAACAATCAGGCATTGAATGCAGGGGAGTTGATCTGCGTTGGGTTGCTTCTTTGCCTGTGGATTTATGCATTTGTTTACCAGATGCTTTTTTATATGTTTTTTTTAATTTATTTATCTTCCTCGAAAGTCAACCTAATTAAATCCCTGACTCAAACTTATGAGAGTTATTTTTATTTGTATTGTTTTTATTTTACTAAAACGTCATTAAGGCCTCCATAAAAAAACAGCACATGTGGAAGATGACGTCACGGTAGACTTCTCAGAACTCATTTGATGACAGTGTGACGTTATAGAATCTGATATTTTCCCCTAATGAACAGTACTTAACGTCATCGTCTTTATTTATGAATTGGTTCCATGTCATAACAAAGGAAAAATGTTACAGATAAACAAATAAAATATATTACCAACCGAATTCCATGCTTGGATAAGTACAGCGTATCACCCAGAGCGCAATGAAAAGCAAGTGAAAGTTACCTTTAAAATCGTGAACTGTGGCCATTACCCAGTTTTGGGATTTCCAGTCTTTTACTGCAGCCGGTCTGTTATTTATTTCAGAGACTTCACAACGTTATGCCATCATGCTATCAGATTGATAACTAATTCTAAGACAGAAAAGCATGTCACTTTAAAGGGGCTGTGTCGTCATGATCGTAGTCTGCCTGTTTCTTGGCCCAGAAACATGATCTCTCACCAAGTTACTGCACGCGCCCGCATTGACCGTCGTATCACAAAGGGCGCCGTCTTTATTATTCTGTGATGTGACCGCTGCTCGCGCGCGTGTGCGTGTAATAACAGGTTGAGAGGTCATAAGTCTGTCTAGCCACAGACTCGCTGTGATCATGACGACACAGCCCCTTTTTAATAATAAACCCGTAAAATTTGCTATTTGCCCCTTTTTTTATGTCACATGTATTTCACATGTACTTCATAGCAACATTTATGTTACAGTCATTTTGTACACGATTTGCTCACAAAAACGGACCGTAATCTCGTTCCTTTGAATCATGTTATTGAATGATTTGACAATGTTTTATTATAAGCGACAAGAGTTGTACACTTGAAATATTCTGATTTACATTCCATAGCACTTTTTTATGATACCAGTATTTTTGTCTGTTTTAAGGATGGAGAAGGGCGAAACAGGTGTTTTCTATAATGAATTGACATCCACTCATCCACAGCCCTCATACTTGCAATGAATGCAATGTTTTACTTTTTATGTCACCATTAGACACAAGGTCACTGGTTGGAATATTTAAAGTTATGAAACGAGAAGTTTATTTTGCAGCCTGTGGAATTCTGAATCAAATTAGGTGGTTAAGTTTTCGGGGGAAATCGAATAAATGTCGTCGTCGTCGTCGTCATCGTCATCGTCGTTGTTGCTGTTGTTGTTGTTGTTGTTGTTGTTGTCGATGTTGTTTTGTGTGTGTACATGTCTTCGCATTCAAACCGAGAACTTTAACAAAAGGGGTCCGGGAAAATGACATACCGGGGACGGTTCTCGGTTGTTTTGTGTACAAAACCAATGGGGACGTCGCTAAAAAAAACTAAGTCCAAACAATGGGAGAACTTTAAGATGTCCTCGGTCTACACCTAATACCAACACGTGTGTGTTGGGGGGGGGGGGGTCTCAGGTATTCCATGCACCTCCGTATGTAATTATGTTGATTTAGCAAAGTCGATAAAAGGACTTCATGCTTGCCTGTATTAAGATGGAGTCAACTACTTTTAAGTTGTACATATTTCGTTTGATTTGTATAATCTTCACCAGCGATGTGTTATATTTTAATGACATTAACGTCCAGCAGCACCCACATGTTCCTGGATTCTCGTGAGTTGTTCCATTTTCCACCATGAGGGCATCCCCATATGCGCAGACAATATTGACAACATTTATAAGAAACCACACACGTTTAGACATCAAATTGAGTTATAAATAAATCCCTGCATTACAGCACGTAATGTGGAAAATTGGCGGTTTATAACACACGGACCGTTATTGATTGAAATTAACACCACAGCACAATATATAGGCCTCCACAGAAAAATTAATGGCCATCACTACCAAACTGAATCCCCACGCTTCGTCTGTTTCGTGAAATATTACAAGACTACGTTCAACTGGTTACAGCTCACACCATGCTAAATCAACCGAGGATGTCAGGAGAGGCTAAATAGTATTTCCATATGCAATAAGTGTATTCTGCGAACTTCAATACCGGCAGTTAAAATATACCTAAATGCATGGCATCATACACTCTAAAAAAAACTCCCGGGTCAGAGTTGACTCATTTGCGGGTCAGGCTGACCCGGATTTGAACTTGGATTCTGCTTCAGCTTGACAAATTTCGGGGTCATTTTGACACGGATTCCGGATCATACTGACCCAGAAATGAATCAGTATTGACTCGGAATCCGGGTAATTTCTGGCCTGAGAGTTTGAAAAGTGTAATAGAAATAGATAATACTGTACCATCAATAATAACGACCATTTGAGAGAAATGTTGATGGGATTTGAACTATAAATCACAGCCGGGTAACCAACCAAAACAGAAATCATGTTCAGCTTGAAGCTTAAATATTGCACCCATAATACTACAGACAAGCTACTTTGCAGCCGATCTGCTGATTTCCTCGTTTGTATGTTTCTCAGATGTGCCATTGGAAACTGAAAAACACAGTACAAAGTCTTTTTCGACAAGCTACATGCACTTGCTTGCCTGGATGTAGCATTGTAGTGTAAAAACCATGTTCACTCTAAAACCTCCAGGGTCAGAATTGACCCGGACTCCCAAAGTCAGAATTGACCCGGATTCCCGGGTCAGAATTGACCCGGACTCCCTAAGTCAGAATTGACCCGGACTCCCAGGGTCAGAATTGACCCGGATTCCCGGGTTCCCGGGTTTCCGGGTTCCGCACTTTGTGTCAAAATGACCCAGATAGGGTCACAAACTGAAGAATTAAATTTCCGTGTTCTAACCTGTTTCCGGGTCAGCCTGAAATGGGTCAGGCCCACTTGGACCCGGCAACTCTGACCTGGTAGTTCTTAGAATGTAGTGTGTCAAGATGACATTTGATACAAATTCAAAGTTTCCCACTGAAATACCGCGATATTATGAGAGAAACCTAACAAATTCTTATCCAGATTGGCCAAATTAAATTAAAAGACATTATTGTCAACCTTTACAAAATCCATCAAAAAAAGGGTGTTTTCTCAAAAACTTGACTATGCCAACGAAATTTTGTGTTTGATTATTTAATAATTTATTCCAAACAAGGGAATAGAATAATGTTCTCGTCCACACCCAGTAACAACCAAACATTTTTATTTACTACATCTTTAAAGGTGATCGAACTCTTGGATGTATTTCGTGTACGAGTGAGACGCATGACCTCTGCATTGAAACAGGCAACTATTTCTCCAATTATACAGCCGGTTTGGTTTGCATTATAGTTCATATGGGACTCGTGTTAACCACCCGTCAGGATATTATCCTACCGCCCGGGCGCGCCCGTGCGCTATCAAATTCAAACTGCGTCCAGGCGGGGCACGTGCCACTCAAACCCCTGGGTGGTTTACCACGCGAGTCGGCCGGCGCAGGCGGCGGGCATTTTTTTAAAAGGAGCCTTAAAGGCGTACGTAGCATGTTTTATTGGAAGATGCTTTATATGTTGATTTCCAGCTTTGAAATATCCACAACAAATATAAGTTTATGTTTTATTATGAATTAAGCGATAAATTAAGCACTTTAAAAACTAAACTGAAAGAATTACCGCCTAAGGGTTCTTATTTTATGACCTCTTAGACGTCGTAGCATCTCGGTGCGAGGCAAGTTGTAAATATTTTGTACCGTGGTTTTGAAGTTTTTCTAGCATGTGTTCATGACGCACTGTAGAGACAGACATCTACCAGCAACAGATTTGAAGGGGGGGAAGATGCCTATAACTAGTTCTTGTGTGTAGGTTTTCTTGTTCATTAACGCGAAAATGACAACGTTGACAGACGGCATTGAGGGTCGCCATACCTCTACCACGATGCAGCACTCGTTGTCGTGTCCCTCGTTCTTAATTCCCATTTCAGCAACAACAACAAAATTGACTCGACTAAAATAGCCCTCTAGGCCTCGTTTATAATACCCAGTGATGTTGTTTTATAATTAGATTATTCAGTATGAGGAAATGTACTGATGGAAAAAAAGAAAACAAATTATGAGCGAGTAATGATTTAGACCCAGTGGGAAATGTCCTTTGCAAACCCAAGTTTTTCAAAAGACAAAGCATCGTAAATAATTTCTGTTATACAATTTTGTCTTCCTTCTCACCACTGTCTTCATTTTAAACTAAAATGCAACAAATCTTGCATCTCCAAAATCATAGTTTGTGTGCGTGAGTTGTCTAGCTAGAACTTCAACAAAAGGGATCCGGTTGGGGTGACAGACCGAGGTCGTACTCGCTTCGTTTCCGTTTGCAAAACCGATGAGAACGTCGCTAGAAGTCAAAATAGTAGGAGGATATAGAGAAGTCCTCTAGTTACCGGGTCAACAAACATAAATGTGGGTGGTGGTGTGTGTATGTGGTGAGGGCATGTGAAGGTTTAAGCATTACTCGTAGTTGTTTTTGTTTGTCGTGAGTTAATAATTTCGTGGCAGCCAAGCAAACAAGCATTAAATAGTCTGACATAAAGGACCAACAAGACTAAAAGTTCCGGGGGGAAATGTTCAGCGAGTCGTTGCCCTGCACTACCCCGTAGTGCTCTCGCATGTAACATGTGTTCTTTGGTGATGTGTTCTTTGTGGCAGTTATGTTTTTCACGGGTTTAATTAAAGGTCTGGACATGTGACGCCCAAGTAATGCTGTTAGCTACCAACACTGATTATGTTTGTTTCAAGCCTGTTCAACACATGGGCATGTTTGTCTATTATGTTTGGAATTTTATAAGGGGTTACTCTCAGTCGTAAAGGAGATGTACGTAAATGATTCTGGTCACGGTGAAGCATCTGTTAATTAACTGAAGCGGAGGCAAAAATATCAGGTTTCTTTAAAAAAAGTTGAAGTGATGCAAGTGTTCAGAAAAAATCTAACCATTGTCTGCCTGTAATAAAAAAAAAACAGTTTTAAAACATTGAAATTACTACATAAAAGTCTTTAATATGTAAAATGTTTTTATGGGAATTTTTAATCTCAAATGTCGGCAATGGTTTCCACTAAAAAGACGAATTGTCAGTGGTTTTTAATCCAAACATATTGTTTTTCCTCACAATGGAAAATGACACGGATATATAATAACCCAGCGTCTTAGTATTTTTTTATGATTATCGTGTTATAAATCCCTTGGATGGAGTTTGCATTGCTGGTACCTCCAGACTTTTCTCTTTGTATATTGACTCGTACATACACGGAGTCCGGGTCCCAGGGGGCTGACCATTTTCTGGGTCAGGCTGACCCGGATTACTGGTTACAAGTGAGTATTTTGACTCGGATTGTGCGTCCGTTTGACCCAGATTCTGGGTCAGTTTGACCAAGATTCCGGGGCAGTTTAACCAAGATTCCGGGTCAGTATGACCTAGATTCCGGGTCAGTTTGACCTAGATTCCGGGTCAGTTTGACCAAGATTCCGGTCAGTTTGACCTAGATTCCGGGTCATACTGATCCAGAAAAGGGTCAGGCTCCTGGGACCCAGAATCCGGGTCAATTCTGACCCCGGGAGTTTTTGAAGTGATAGTGTCTTTTTTAAATTGGAAAAAAAGATAGTGGGCATTGTAAACTAGACCACATCATGCACAGGCCCAATTTTTCACAATCGAATTTCAGGTGCTTGAAAAAGAAGCCAGAAAATAAGTGTTAATTGTCTGCAAATCGTGATGATAGACTTGTCCATATAAGTGGTTTTCACCTCTGATACATTGACCTCCTACTGCCACGATGCTTTTCGCAACAGCACCATGATTACATTCTTGTGAGATCCCCCCTTTAAGAGTATGATTTATCAAAATACTGGGATGAAGATATCAGATATACGACTCTAAATCCCACGAATCTAAGTCTTTTAGATTGGTATGGAGCATTGCAATCTGTGTTTACTTTTCCCGTGGGCGGATAATGGCCTGGGTGTAAGTCTCCATCATTCCTTGCATGGTTTCCTCTTTTGCCCCGGCCTCCTGTCCTCTAGATCTCCTGAAACAACTCAGTACTCTTGTCACTATGGCAGCAGCTCGTTCCAGATCCCACAAGCCTGTTTGAAATCATTCTTAATAATAGAGTAGAGAAGAGTTAGGAAAGCAGGACAGTATATCACAGTATAGTAACCACATGTTTTTGAGGGTTTTGTTTGTTTGTGTTTGTTTGATTGTTGGGTTGTTTGTTTATTGGTTGGTTTTGTTGTTGGTTTGTTGGTTGTTGCTTTTTTAATGTATTTGAGAAAATATCCTATGTTGGAAGTCGGCATCGTGATAGGCAGGGGGCATAACCAGACATTTTTATTGCCGAGGTGGGGGGGGGGGGGGGGGGGCAAGCCGGGCAAACACACTTTTTTGGGGGAGGGCTATATAATGTATCGAACTGATCATTTGTGCATTTCTTTTTTCCGATCCAATTTGGGGGGGGGGGGGAGGGGCACGTGTTCTGGGCGGGGGAGAGGGCTCCAGCCCCCTGCCCCCTCTGGTTACACCACTGATTGTTGGGGTTTGTTAGAGAAAATGTATAAACAATTATAGGGGGCCTATATAAAACGAGTAGGGTTGATGGCCTTAGCTTTCGATCCAAACCGGACCTTCGTCAGAGGCAAAAACAAGCACAAACATAAAAACGGATCCGTTTATAGAAAAAGGGAAGTATGGCATTGTGGGAAGGAATCCAAAAATAGGCGGGGAAAATATACGTACTATGTGAAATTGCCAACCGACTTAACCGCATACGGGGAGAGTTAACATTTGTTTCGCTTAGTAGCGCTGGCTACTATTAGATTTGAATGGTTTGTACGTTTACACAAAAATGATTGTCAAATACGATAAATAAACCAAGGGACAAGCGGGAAGTTTGAACATTGCAAACAAACACCCAATTAGTGGAGGTAGATAATCTGAATTTGATACCGAATTTCTGCAATTATTATAGACGGCCTGTTGTTTTTTGGGGTTTTTTTTTTTTCAGTCAGATATTTTCGAATGTCGCTTCTCGTCGTAATTGCTCTTTTTCCATCGTCTGGCGGTTCGCTCCAAATTCTTATCGCACATTACTGCGCTGAATGTGCTTCTAAAAATGGCAAGAACTCGGGCAAGATGTTTTCACACGATGTCTGCCTCTACGTTGACAGATGACCGTATTTCGCACATATTGATTAAACCTGTAGGCAGGCGTCGGTCATACATGAAGATATCACTATGTATAAATTGTGTGATATATGGTTACAGTCTTGGTGATCAGTTGAAGATCTTGGTGGAAACATTTACGTTTGCTAATGACTTGAACGGATATGTGTTCGAGTTGTCATTTAAAAATTAAAAAAAAAAACTTTCCTTAAGATTAAGACAACTCGCAGTTGGTAGTTGTATCATCTGCCACTGTGATTCTTTCCGCCTGACAAGATGTCATTTTTTTACTCCAGGGAACTCAAAACACGGCCTGTTTATTCACTTTTTATTCTTTATGAAACATTTGTGTTTACGAAACAAAATGACCTTATTGAGCGCAAAGACTCCAGAAGGTGACAGTCAGTAGGATGAATGGCCTGACATTATTCAGGATTACGCATGGGGATAATTCATTGAATTAATGATGCAGTCTTTTGGCTTACCCGTTTGCGAATTATTATTATTTCCCCCATGCCGGCTGTCTATTTTCCATTCTGTGCAAGGTTGATATCAAACTGAGCCAGTAGAATTTACACTCTAACCCTCCGTAGCTTTGTGCACTCACCGCATCTGAGTACAGTACTCGGCTCAACAAAGAAAGATTTTTGTAGATCCTTCAAATAATTCAACACTTTAGCATTGGCATTCTCAAAACCAGGGCCCAATAGTGCTTAACAATAATTCTCTGCTGAGCAAAAATAAGCAGGAAAACAGTCAGGAATGGCACAAGTGACATGGTACTTTGGCTGGTAACCTTATTCTGGTAAGCGTAACTGTTTTTGTGCTCAGTTATTTATTTTTTGTGTGTGCTTAAGTAGCTGTTCGAAATTGGGCCAAGGTTACCCTCGCAAAGAAACAAAAAATAGTCTGGTTACCATGGTAAGCATTGATGTACGCCTACAAAACCTTATTCAGTGAATAAGACGTAAAAGACGGCTGGCTCGTGAGACAGTCAAACGTCATTGGGTATTTTTGCGAGTACACTATGTAAAAATTCTTTGAAGTATAGAGGCGTTAGCCCTGAAAAGAGCCGGTTTGGTTATTATCGACGTTTCAACTAGTGTGCAGGCTCTAGTTGTCAGGAGACAGGAGGGATGTGAAGGAAAGACCGTCGTTCCGTATTCCAGTTACTGCCCCCTTCATTCCCATGTCCTCTTAGTTCCATGATATAACATAGCCGTTTGTGTTAGTCTCTTAGTTCCAACAATTTCAAAAGGGCACATTCAAATTGATTGATGTCAAAATAACCCTATCAGTAAAAGACTCTCCAATCCATGTTTTATAAGATGTTTTAAAGGATTTGTTCATTTTGTCTTATTTGCTTAGATGGAATAAAGAAAACCGTTTACAGCCATTATTTGAATCTTATTATTTATTTAAGTGAGCGCGTCTAAAATCTCGACAGTGGTTTGAAGTTGTTCAACAGACACACTGATCAAAACCAATTAAACCGAGAGCACGTGTGTTGTTTTTATTTCAAATATTTGCAGCCACCGGCTGGTCATTGTGAGAAACAAATGTGCATATTTTCTCTTGGGGAAATAGAGCTGGGTTGTTTCACGGGTTCTGAGAGTGGTTGGAGATTGTAAATATGGATCTGTTCCTTTTGGGATTATTAGTTTGATTGACACATTGTCCGGTGGTAGAGGGGGGAAGGTGAAATCTTGCGCAGATAATTTTTTGGGACATCCACATTATAAAGAAGAAGAAGTCATTCTCCCTTTTCCGCGCAACCATTCTATTTTTCTCTTTCTCTATTTGAACTCAACATTATTCTGTTGCTATATTGAATTACCGTTGTCATGGAAACCTACCGTCGATTTTCTTTACTGATGATCTTCTTTGCTTTGTGTAACAAACATTACCGAAGGTTGATTGGATTTTCGTACAACAATCAAAGTATGATCAAGTTAATTAAATTAAAGTGATGCCAAAGGCCAAATCTCCAATACTCCTGCACCCCTAATCAGCGACTGCCCTCGTTTAATATTTCTGTAAATGATAAGTTGAAGGTCACTCGTTCAAGTTTATGCAGATATTTTGCCAAACGCATATTTAAATGGCCGTAATTCATTAACTCAGAATGCATTCTAAACGTTCCACTTGAATGATTTAGCACGCAAATTTCAGTCGATTTGAGCTGCCGGTATTTTAACGCATAGTTTTGTTTTGATGCTAAGGTTAAGTTCACGGACGTTTATTTATACTGAGAGTGGGACTGCACTATCTGAGTGTAATGTTCCCAGTATCTTATTATCATTAAATGAATATGGAGTGCCATTATTCAAAGAGCACCAGGCTGTCTTTCCTTTAAAGCTATACTTTTTGATGGACCGTGTCTGTATAAATCGAGCAACCTCGGTTATAACTGAATGATACACGATTAGTGTTGATTGAGAATATAATAATAGAACGATTTGTTTTCGTCTTGATTTTTTGTTATACATTACTTGATACCATTACTAACTATCCAAATATTTCAGTTGAAACACTGTCATGTTTGAGAGCTCTGTCTCCAAACACTCGGTTCGGAGTACACCGAAGCGGCTCGAAATCCCTGGCATAATTGTAGTCGCTCTTCCAATTTTTTGTTCAATAATATAAAATTAGTAATCAAATTAAAACAACACCAACACCACCAGCAACAAACAACTAAATGATTAAACACAAATTAAACAAACAAGAAACTTTACCACCAGTTTTGATGACATGTTCACAGGTATAGACCAAGGTTGTAAAATGAAAACAAGAGAATTGGAATTAAAATTATTTCTCATAAAACAATTATTGTCATATTAAAGTCAGAACTGCAGCCTAATAATAAATTAGCAAACAGTCTTTCGAATGGAAAATCAACAATTGTTTTATTCTAATTATTTGTTAATACGTCATAGAATTGTATAAACAACCCTTTACATAGCCATAACAAATGAAGAATACTATTCAAAGGGTTTCCTTAAACTTTTCTAAAGTTCAGTGATTATTTGGGGCGTAAATAGTCAGGTATGTGTAATTGCATGTGTATGCATGCACATTTTGATGTATCAGGGAGTTAGACCTAAAATGGCTACCTTATGAATATACATTGATGACCGCTAGCACCTCGCCTGACCACGCAATGGCTATTTACTTCCCGTTGAACTTACTGAGGTTAAATTTAGCACTTCTGCCAATCAGCTTTAACTTCAATCAATTGTGGTTGGTTATGGAAAGTACAACCTTGACGTTGTTTCAAATATCCAAATAAAAAAGTACAAAATACATAACTGTATATAAATTACTCACTTGACAGCAACAGATGTTAGTTAAATGAAGGCGTTGCGTGTGAAGTCGTGCATAATCACTCAACCGTGAATAACATATTTTAAGAACAAAATGTGAACAAATGTTTTTCCTGTGATAACTGGTCCAACCCGGAATACTAAACAATGGGCTGTGAATATGTTAACGTTTTTTGGGGGTCAAAAACATGTGTTCTGGAATTTTTTAAATCTCAAGCATAGATTTTAAATGGGGGAACCCGGGGCGGGCGCGGACGTCAATGTGGAGGGGGGGGGGCATGTGCCCCGTGAATGCACCTCTTATATAGTTACGCTACTGGAAGGTCACAAGTTCAAGGTTGTCATATCAAAAAATGTATAACGACCAATCAGAGTTGAGTGTTTACACAAGAATCCGACCATTGGCAACGATCAAGCTTAAGATGGTCTGTCACTGTACTTACTCCAGTCGAGATTTATCTTCTCCTCTATGAAAATCTTAATACTTCTTCCGACCCAAGGCCTTCTGCAAATACACAAGGGTTAATTAAGAATCGCTGTCATTTGTTTTCCTAAAAAAGACGAGCGAGTGTTTCATGCGATGATTGCCCGTCTTGTATGAAGAGTGGTTTGGTTGGTCCACTGGGCAGATATTGGGGGAGGTGGAATTCAAATGTACCTTGCATAATTACTCCTATTGTTGTATTAACAGTGGGGAATAAAGTAAAAACCTCCATAATCAACGTCCCATGCCATAGCTCGAATGAGCACAATACATGGTCGGTTGTGATTAGTATTAAAAGCATAGATTGAAGCAATGTCATGTATCCCAATAGAAACGTACTTAGAGGGTTGAAGTGTCGACATCTAAGATTTGCTTTCTGTGACGCCGTTAAACTGTTTTACGATTTCGTCCCTTTGGAAGGAACAAGACAACCAGGTCCACTTTCTTCCCCCCTCGACTTCAATTTAAGAATACTACATGGTGTTTGACAGCCACTCTACACGAACCGGCAAGATGGTTACTAAATAATTCAGCAAATCGGTCTAGCGATCTGTCTGAGCAGCAGTGACTGTACTCTCGAGTGGCTCAGACAATTCCTATGCCTTCTAAAGGCTTGCAATCTTGTCTTACTAAATTCCGGTCAACCCAGTTTAGATACTCATTGTCATGCATCACATTCATTTTTTTTTTCTTTTTTTTTTTTTTTTTTTTTTAAGAAAATGGCAACGTGCTGTTAGCATTTTCTGGCATTTTTTTAAACCTTGTCAGACATTGCTACACTGAATCAGACATGAGTCAATATAGTGAGGATTTGCGATGACACCGTGCGTTAAATCTGTTTTGAGTATGTGTGGTTCCGAAGGAACCGGTTGACTCAACGTTCCGAACAGTATACTAGGTCCGTCGTCAGGATACGTTCCGAACAGTATACCCTGTCGGTCGTCAGGAGACGTTCCGAAGCGTTGAGTCAACCGGTTCCTTCGGAACCACATGTACCCAAAAGAGATTTAACACATGGTGTCACCGCAAATCCTCACTTATTGTATTTCCACCTTGCAAACCCAAAAGTCTTATTCAGACATGAGTCTTTGCATTTAAATAATGTACTCATTTAAGTATTTTGAATCTGGGACATTTCTTTTACAAACTTAATGCAGGTCCCAAGAGCCAGGTATTTCCGTCTAAAGTGTACAAAATGGATGTCTCTAGTAGTAGTCGGTCCTTATTTTGATATGCCAAGTTGAAATACATATTTTGGGGAAATACGTATGAATATGCACAAACTCATTAAACCGTTCAGGAAGTATTGGCAGGAAAACCTGACCCCCTAAGTTGATGGAGACTTTACAAGTTGATTGTAGCGGTGTGTTTAATTAAAAGGGTACAGGATGGGAAACGAAGTTATCTTCCTGAACCCGAGGTGTATCAAGCGTGTACATGAAATTTGTAAGATTGCATGTTGAAAATAATTTTTATAAATGTTCACAGATTTATCTGTTAATTGCATGGTATAAAAGATAGTCACGGTGGAAAACTTGTCTAGAAATAGTTTTTGTCAGAAATACTATATAGTTTTTGAGAGACGATTAAAACAATCAGTGTTGTGGTCTCGAGAATGCAAAACCCCACCCCGGTGTTTGAAAACAGTGAAGACAGAATTTGGGTTGTTTCACTTCTTAATTCTCGTGACTCCGCCCGGTGACCGATTGAGCTTAAACTTTCACAGATTTGTTCTTTCAGAATGTTTGGTCACACCAATGATGACAACTTGTCTTTGACAATCATTACGGATGTTGGCTGCGTGCTATATAAGGGGGTCAGTTTGAGTCGATGGAACACCGGCGTTTTACGGGAGGCCTGCACATTTCAAAGAATAAATACATTATATTTGACTAGTTCTTACTCTAGTGCTTGCCATGGCTGTCTCAACAAAGCGAATCTGATTCCCGCATAAATCATTGTCTACCGATACCTGGAGCCGATCATTAAGTGGCCATCTGAAGGAAACAGCACTTAATTCTTTTTATCATTGATACACGATTTCATCTTGTATCCTACCGTAAATCTGCCATCTGAATAAAACTTTGCAATCGGATAATCTCTCTGTTTGTTCCGCGAGGAATCGGACTTTTAGCCTCGCTCCCCATTAAGAAGTCCGGGGGGCTGCGCTCTTACAGTCTCTTGTGTGTCAGATAAGCTGTCTAATAGAATTGATGAGATAAGCTTACTGGATGGAACTGTCATTTTTGTTTGTAGCGAGTGTAGTCTCTATTTTGGTTGTGTTGATAAACAGCAAACGTGTACGCTCATTTTGAGCTAGCATGGACCCGATAGTCTTGGTACAAGTCGTATCTATCTGAAACGTCTACCCAACTTGGAGCCATGACTAATATGGACCTGTCAACATGTTTAAAAAACTTGGTACGTGTTCGTCGTTCTAATGGCGCTTTGAAAGAAGGTTGCAATTGTCTTCTAATTATCAAATTCACTTGTCTTCACTCCTTGCCCTTTGCTTGACTTCTAACTTAAACCATCTGAAGTTACGCTTGTGTAGTTTTTTCAGTAGCTTAACAAAATTGGAACATAAATACATTACGGTTGATAATGCTGTAAAAGAAAATGACACAGGTTTGAAACCGCACAAATCAAAAATGAAAATAAAGGACTTGAAAATGGGCCCAGTTATTTAAGACAACCCCTGCAAGAAAAAGATATCGGATTGTCAAATACTTCAGTCCGTTACATCTATGAATCGATTCGAAATACTCGAGATCGATCTCAAATGACGTATTACTCGATTATGGCATCTAAAGAATGTTTAAATATTCAGCGTCTCCCTGTGCAACCCCTTGATGATTTTTATCGATACTCTGCCATTTTCAGCCGATAATCCTCTAAGTCGATTTGACCCGCTTGATTGCTACATTGTCTGTGTTCCACGAATGCTAGAATCATTAGCCATCAGTGACATTTCAGGCAGGGATGAAAAGCTAAAACAAAATGGGAGACTTTTGAGATGCTGGCGGCAGCAGACACAACAGTCCTTTTTGACAGTTCTGGACATGCGCGCACATGCGCGCACATGCGCAGTATTGCGCGCGTGAGAACTGTGAAAAAGGACCGTCCCATTGCGGTGACGAGTCTACCTCTTTGCTCGACCCTATATGTCTGACTAACATGAATTATTCCAACTTTTCTGTGAGGATTTCACTAATGAATTGAGACAGCTTGAGGCACCAGATTAGAAGCTTGTAAGATTGTGATCGCATCTTGAAGATCCTGATACCATCAGTGTCAACATCGATCACTTTTCTGTTAATTTTTTGAATTACATGTTGTAATGCCTTGGGTGCAGTAATGTCTTTTAAGGTACATTGTCAATGTGTTTTTTGTTTGTTTGTTTTGGAGTGTTTTTTTTTTTGTGTTTTTTTTTAATTCAGAGTTAAACATTCTACATAACCGCAAACCACTGCTTCATCTGAGCATTGTCGATCGCGAAAAAATGAATAGTGCACTTATATCAAAATATTTTGCGCAATGATTTAAGTATACTGGCTAGTATAAAACAAAGGACATTTGCCTACATGGTCATATGTGTCAAGATACGACCTTCTAGGGCTTGTATATCAAAATACTGGGGTTCATGTGCATCTAATACTGGCCTGCAAGTTTATCAGTATACTTGCCTGCATGTTGATCAAGATACTGGCCTGCATATGTGTCAATATACTGGCCCGCATGTATATTAATATACTGGCCTACATGTATATCAATATACTGGCCTGTATGTATCAATATACTGGCCTACTTGTAAGATACTGGCCTACATGTATATCAAGATACTGGCCTGCATGTAAATTAAGATACAGGCCTACATACATGTCAATATACTGACCCGTATATGTCAATAATATACTGACCTGCATGTATATCAAGATACTGGCCTGCATGTATATCAAGATACTGACCTGCATATGATCAATACACAGACCTGCATGTATATCAATATACTTGCATTCATGTATATCAATATACTTGCCTGCATGTATCAAGATACTGGCCTGCATGTATATCAACATACTGGCCGGCATGTATATCAAGATACTGGCCTACATTTATATCAGTATACTGGCCTGCATATATAAATATATTGGCCTGTATACTGATACCGTTGGCCACATTAATGTAGTGTTGAAGAATAAATATCGCCATAAGTCCAGCTATAGTAGACACCGTTATTTCGAACCGTGTCTCACTTCGTTGATGCGCTTACGACATAAGAAGAGTAAATCAGAGGCGTAGCCACAGGGGCTGGGGCGGGGTGGGGGTGCTGGACACGCGGCCCCCACGGTTTCCCAGTACCCCCAGGTATCCCCAGGTGCCCCCACGGGAAAAAAAATCTAGATACATCTAGTGCATTAAAAAAACATAGCACCAGCCTTCACCCACCCCGAACTGAAAAGCAATGACCACCACCCCACCCCCTCATTAGTGAAAAATCCTGGCGAAGCCGCTGGAAAAGTTATACTCTCAAAGGCACTGACACTCAAATGGTATACCAGCTCATGTTCCATTTCAACTTCTAAAATATACAATGTCAAGAACTTCCTCTGAACAGAAATGACAACATCATTCATATCAGGCGGAAGGAGCTCAACGATCAGGACGTGCCATTAGTTTCTACCATTACCGTCTCTCAAATCGACTAGCTTTTAAGTAATAACTCCACCCTCTACTCTAAAAAACAAAACAGAGGGCCCTGGAGTTACAAAAGAAAGAGAGTGTAACAAGTGCTACACCGACCCTTTAAATCGAAACAGTGGAAGATATGTGTTTTCACAAACCACTGTCGGTCATCGATCAGTTGCGCAAAAGGCCAGCAACTAAAAGAAAAAATAATCAATGGAAATACATCAGCCCCGGAAGAATATACACTTAGACATTCCAAATGTGGGATCGTCGTCGTCTTCTGTGCTCTATTAAATGATATTGTAATTTGGAGAGGAGGGCGGTGGGGGGGGGGGGGGGGTGGTCGGTGTAGTTGTCGGGTTTTTTGGGGTAGGAGTTTTAGGGATGTGGTTAAGAATTTTGGCGACAGTTTTCTTAGGTCCTCGGGAGGAAAATTCACTTAGGTATTCCTTAATGTATTACCTTTGCCCTCTTTTCCGAGAAGATGTAATTTTATGGTTTCCTGATATTGGGATATTCTTTTGTCTTTCTTCTTCTTTCTTCTTCTTCTTCTTCTTCTTCTTCTTCTTCTTCTTCTTCTTCTTCTTCTTCTTCTTCTTCTTCTTCTTATTCTTCTTCTTAATTTTATGGTTTCCTGATATTGGGATATTCTTTTCTCTTTCTTCTTCTTTCTTCTTCTTCTTCTTCTTCTTCTTCTTCTTCTTCTTCTTCTTCTTCTTCTTCTTCTTATTCTTCTTCTTATTCTTCTTCTTCTTCTTATTCGTCTTCGTCTTCTTATTCGTCTTCTTCTTCTTCTTCTTCTTCTTCTTCTTCTTCTTCTTCTTCTTCTTCTTCTTATTCGTCTTCTTCTTCTTCTTCTTCTTCTTCTTCTTCTTCTTCTTCTTCTTCTTCTTCTTCCTATTCGTCTTCTTCTTCCTCCTTTTCTTCTTCATCTTCTTCTTCATCTTCTTCTTTGATGTACACAGTACAGGTACATTTATTCACTTATTACCTTCTCCAACTGTCCGAGGTATTTTGGGGGATGCCCTTGGGATAATAACAGTGAAAAGTACAGGGCTGCAGGTGATGAGACCTTTTTTTAATCCGAAAATCCCCTTAAGCGTAGCTAGAGCGGGAAGTTGTTAGGTATTTTAGCCCCCCCCCCCCCCTAAAAAAAGTTTAATAGTATCTATGAGTAAAAACCCTTGTGATTGAAAATTCTCGATCTAAACTGGTAGTTGTTAAGTTATGGAATTGAATTATTGGCCAGAACGTTAAGTCATGTCTTACGAAAAAGAGTGAAATACCAGCGCTAAAAGGTGACCGTGCTTCACAGACCGTATTACTCATCACCCCCGTCAACCCGTCAACCCGTTCATAGTCATCCATTGTTATTGCCTTAGGAAAAGGGCAGTTGGTTTTTTACTTGTTTCGGGAAATTATCAAGTTGACTATTTACATGGCAAATCAGTTGGCTTTATTAAAGTACATGGTCATTATATTTCATATTATTTTAGTAAAGTGTTGCATTGTAGCGGGGTTTTTTTCAGAGAGAAAATTAAGACATTTTTTAGACCCGCGAGGCGAGAGGCATATGCTTAAAACTGCAGTGTCATAATAACCTCGCTGTATATCACATCAAGGTAAAACGAAAACTAGTAATGCGTCTTTTTATTTGATGTTTTGCCCGAGGAAACAAGGGTCTCGACGCGTCTTCCGGGAAAGATGGCCACTATTGTTTACTCACTGAAGTTGCCGCGATGGGCAATGTTTATACAATGTGTATGCAAGACAAAATGAAACTATACGACATCACACTGTTTCACTGCGTTCCTAATCAGACGTCCCACTGCTGGTGTACAAACTGTTAGTGTACAAACTTTCGAGACTGCAACGGTCCCATTGTAACGATCTCTTCTAAAGAAAACCACGGCCTAAGACGGAATTAAAGCAAACATCAGCCAGGGGTGAGATGGAGAGTGAATGCCCATTTTACCCCGCGGGGGAAATCACAGTTCTACGCTGTCGACAAGTGACACTAATTTTTTTCTCAAGGCTTGAAGTCACCCTCCAAACGTTCTTGACAGTTATCTATTGTGCACGGGGTAATTGTAGGGGTGTTTTTCCCATGAACGGGGTATGAAACCTCACCCTTCTTTATTTGGATAGAGTTACTGGTTAACAGTGAGTGCTCCGGGTGCTACACGCGCCTGATTTCATTGGCTGAGGTATGATCACATGACTGCTTACATGGCCATAGGTACACAATACGATCCATGGGATAAAGTTACCATCATGCCATACCCACCAGCCATTCACAACCGTATTCACCGGGTGCAGCCATTTTGGTAGTTTCTCTGCTATAAAATGCACACAACCTCCTATAGATGTTATAGTCTGGCCCCCCTTATAAAGAATAATTGTCAGGGTACTGACTTGGCACGTGGAACCTTTCGAATACGACCATGGCAATATGGAAATTTGAACATTCGATCATTACGACAGCTCGCTTCACCGTAATCCGCCATTTTGTTTTTTCACGGGCCAAAAAATCGAATATCGTGTGGATGGTTAAAGACAGAAAGATTATGCCTGGTGTATGTCTGGTCACGTGTGTGTGTGACTGACATAAGCCCCGAGCGAGTTCAAGGGACCTGACACTATAAACATTTCACTCTGTCAGTGTGGGAGAGGGGGGAGGCAGAATCAAGTATTTCATGAACATAGCTGAGATTTCATCGCTGGTTATCATCAACTGAGACGTGGATATATCTTTGCTCTCTCCGAAAAAAGTCATCCCAAGCAGCGCCGTAACTGGGGAAAATTTTAGTGGGGGCACAAGGGGTGCACCATTTTTCCTAGGGGGGCACTTTTGGCCAATTAAAACTAGTTTCCGTTTGTTTTTTTCTTAAACAAGCCCATTTTCAGTGTTTTCTGACGTGTTGAAGTAAAACAAAATGCATATGTGTGTGAATAATTCAAAATAGTTCTTAAAACACTGAAACTACCACGTAAATGCTCATAAAACGGGGGGCTGGGGGCACGGACATCAAATGGGGGCACGTGCCCCCCGTGCCCCCCCCCCCTTAGTTACGCCACTGATGCCAAGTCTTGTTTTTATGGTGCGGGAACCGCTAAATTTATATTTTTGTACTGAAGACGCCCAGATAGAAAAAGCTGCCCGTTCATCGAACGTGTACACAATGTCCAGTTAATTACATATTTGTAAAGATATTCGGGCACAGGTTTCACAAACAATATTCCGTTTGGCGACTACACCGCTTCTATAACAATAATTATACAATTCAATATCATAAATAGCTAGCTACCGCCTTTGACGAATTTGGAATCCATAAATGGGCTTTATAATAGAGGCTTAAAACGCCAAGTACCCAGATGATGGCCTCTGCAACAAGTCTTCCGTGTAACTGCCCCATGTTATTCCCATAATATTTTAAAAATAAAAGTACATCTGTCTTTGGGGTGGAATGTTAATAAACAAATTGGAAGAAAATTTATTGGTTCGATGAACTTTGGGTGTTTAACTTTAAATAAGAAGGGTTTTTATGTCTGATATAAATAACTGATGAAGAAAACACATTTTGAACTCGATGTTTGTTACTGTAAGTGAGTAATTAATAACAAGTCCCTCCGAGAGGGAATTTATCTCAGAATCGGTTTTGCTCTGGTTGTTATCAGTTTGGTGGCGTGAGGGTTAGAGAATTGGTGATTTGTAGGTCGTTCACCACGTTGAATAACTTGATGTGGGAGTAATTGCAATTTAAGGGTTGTCAAGACAAATAAGAACATCCTGACGTTGAGACGATTGTCACGAAATGGAGCCGACTTCATAATTCTTGTCACTTTAAACAGTTGTGGATCGCATTTACAAATCAAATGAGATTTTATTGTGCGTGTTATATGCATGGCTGCAAGACCATGGTACTTCTTGGGACGCGGCAGTTTGGTTTGAATCAGTATGAATTCTCTCTCCAGCTGAGATGTCATGAATTCTTCCTTTTCGCTTATTTTTGTCAGCGTGTGTGTTTAATTTCTTCAAGCAGCATTTTGTTGATTCAGTTGGACCTGTTAAATGTGTGGGTTTTATGTATAGTTATATTTAGGCCTATTTCTTTATGTACACGTATATGTATATATATAAATTGAGGGTGAGCAAAAAACATTTGGCAGATGCCGCCGGACTCTAACCCGCGACCCCTCGAATACCGTACGAGCGCTCTTCCAACTGATCTAACCAGCCCTAGGTGTAGGTGAGCGGTCCTGTGCAATGCCAAGCCTCTTTGCTCGGTCGGGGACAGTCAGAAGCCAAACCATAAGCTGGAGATCGGCTCGGGTGTTCTTTAGGTCTGAGTCGGTATAGCAGTCTGTACATCTCAAATTAGATGGAAATAGATGTGGGCGAGCCGTCATTGTGTGAGGTTTGCTCTTTCTTTGGAAGAGGGAAAACAACAAAGCCATTTTAGCGAAACTGTTTTGATGTAAACAGTAAATTTTAAGGTACCTTTAGTTTGCCAAGTAGAATTGCTTTGACGTGTGTAGGACGCAAAACGACGCACTTTGACGTACACGATACGATGTTTTAATAGTTAAAACACCCACCGTATATAAATCATAGTTTTGCATTGACACAAGCAAGGATAACAAAATGATGTGCAATACATTTATGGGGTGGGGGTAAGGAAAACAGCTCGAAGGCGTCATCCGTCAACGTCGAATGCAGAGAGATTGGAAGCGATATGAACAGAAACTAAACCACAGATCTGCCTATAACTGGGGGACCTTGGGCGGCAACTGATAGAGTATCATGCCCTTGATGACTGCTTTAAACGCCAGATTAAACTATCAGGAACACGGCACAGCGTGCAACCCACGTCAGCATCGTATCCACAAAACATGTGTGCTAGAAGCGTATGTTAACATTCAAACCAAGGACAGTGGTTTTAATAAATTATATCAATCAGTTTGGAATAATCTGTGGGTTTTTCTTGTATATAGGGCAACATGTTTTATCTGTACGTACATTGCAGTATCCTTAAAACCTGTCTGACTGTTACCTGAAAGTGTACGTAGAACATTACGGTATATTCGAAGGAGAATTCCTTAGGTGAGATGGCATAGAATGGCGCAGTTATACACACCAGTGTTTGTAGTTAGCATGTGTAGATTACCCTATGCCTATATACTACTGGTAACTCTTTCAAGTTTTAGTTGTGCTTTTGAGAAACAGTTTTGGGTGGGTTTTTTTTTTAAGAGAGAAAATGTATTTTTATTCAATCCGAAAGCATCTTCTCTGTTTAAATACAAAACAATTTGAGAAACCATGGAACTAACTACAAAATGACCTAATCTAACACCCAGTTAATGGGACACTTTTGGACAGTCCTTTTTGTGCTCAGCAGTAGTACGCATGCTCAAAACTACGCGCTCAATACTGAGCATGTGCGAGCATGCTCAGAACTAGCCGTTATAAAAGGACCGTCGTGTCTGCTGCCGCCAGCGTCTCAAAAGTCTCCCATTTCAGTGTTAACCTTGAGTCTATTTCGTATGAAACTTTACAGTAAAGCCTTTTTTAATTGAAATGCACGTTTGAAAGGTTAAAAAAAGGTTTTATGAACTCCAGGCGGGCTGTGAGAAGTGGCTATTAATGTATATTGTCGTATAATTAATTTCCCTTTTACGATGTTCCGTGTGGAAATAAATAGTCAGCGTCTTGTGCCCAGACGAACGTTTAAATCCGAGCGTTGTTCTTCTAAACTGGTTCTCAAAATGTTTGAAATGTAACCGTCAGCGGAGTCCTGTGTTCTCATCCACGAATGACAGTAGAATTCCACCAAGATGTTCATCATCGTTGTGAAAGTAGCTGACGGTGACGAACAAATCGAGATGACTTTGAATTGTTTCAGCAAGTTGCCATTGCTAGACGAAAATCTTCCAAGGTTTTCATCGAAGCGCCTAAGAGGACGCCAGCGGGCCGTACCCGGGACAGTTAGGGGGCAGTTGATCAATCAAACGTAGCGGTGTGAATTAAGCTTTTTCTTACTTGCTTCATTAAGTGGTCCATGATCAGCGGCCATGATGGACTCCCCTCCATAATCCTTTATAAATACCCCCAGATTATTTGTCTTGACCATTATTTTTTTATGACTGTTTATCATTTTCATGTTATTGAATAATTTTTTTGTTCAAATAAAGGGACCACATAATATTTAAATATTTTTTAGTCTTTCCTAAGCCGGAGGTCTAAAATAAATGCAAGGATGGATATTATTGCCGTGATTGATAGGTTTGCATGTCCCCCAATTTGTGGTTGCCGGAGCCGCATACTGCTAAGGAGCTGAGATGGTTTCAGGAATACATAATGGCTCGATGTACTGTGGAGGTAATAGTCTATTAAAGGTGCCCAATAATTATTACTGGAAATATTAGTACAAGGCTATTTATGTATCTTGGAAAAATGGCCTAGAAAATGGCTCACAATGCCTTTAAGTCATATTTCTTACCCCTTCCTCAAGCATCGTGAATGACATTTAATTTCAAATGCATATTGGACAAAACACAATAATACATTCGTGACACAATTCAGGATTTCTTATAGCAGAATATAACGCTACATACCAAGCCCGTGTGTACAGTGCACCTGTGAAAAGCAAACGTAGTCTCCCACATCAGACGTCATTCAAACCAATAGGCCAGGCAGCTGTTCAAGCGGGCTTTTAGATACCGTTGGATAATTGCTGTCCCATGGGTGCAGGTTTGTTGAAAATTGGCCGCCAAAATCGGATTGCGTCAGAATTTGTTAGCCAATTAAAACACCTGTATTATGCTGACCCCTGGAAAATGTCACACTCATGATTCTTGTTTACGTGATTTATACATTTCACTATTATATTCACATCTTGGGTGAACCATGAGAGTGGTACGGGACAGTGTAGTATACTGTATGACAGTTGTCACAAACGTTTACTCATTAACAAGTAAATGATTATGGTAATATTTATTAAATGGCCTTTGATAAATACAATTCTCAGGAGGAAATGCATCCCTTCACTTGAAAGACAAAAAAGTCGATTGGTTATTATCAAAAACAAAATTAACTTGAGATGAAATGTCACTTTTTATAAAGTTCACATTTAGTACGGAACCGATTCTCTGGAGGAATATTTCCGTCTGAAATGCTTTCGAGTGCTTGGAAATAGCATTTCACGCCCCCGCGCATCACCGTTGAGAATCAGATAGCTCCGTACGATAAACAGGGACCCTGACAAAAACCTAAACGGCGGATCGTTGTTTTCACCCAAAACGTGACATCCAAAAATTTGATGAAATACTCACAAGTTGGTTGAATGGTGTGTTTGTTGAAACTATTGACCCACAGTTCACCTGACGTCAAAATCACAATAATTTTGGTCACGCCATTTTGGGAGTCATGTCGCCGTGTGTTATATATTGTAATTTGTAGTGCGTATTTAAGGCGGCGCGGCGTCTACACGCTTACCATACAAATTGTACGTGCAATTTGACTCCCATAAAGAACAGACAGCCGTATAATAATGAATCATTGTATTGTGTTGAAATAATATACAAAATTTGAATGCACGAACGAAATGCATTCAATATTGTAATGTTTTATCTAACTCGCACACAGATTCTTGTCATTTGAAATGTTTGCACAATATAAAACACAAAATAGACACGAAAAGTAAATTGTCCAGCCCACACTCTCAAAATATTTTAACAATACTAAAAAAAAATAATAATAATAAATAAATAAATAAATAAAACGTGGACGACTCCATGTAGACATCAACCTTGTCCGCCGTGACACGACATTGTCTCGTTTGGACAACCAGGCAGGGAACAATTATTTTGGAGAGACCACGCTGCAAAGCGTCCAATAATTATCAGTACTGGACTCCAATATTAAATTTTGCATCGTCGCGGCAGTAAACATGGCAAAAAAAACATGTTCAAATTACAGCTTACAAGAATCGGTGTATGGCATATAAACAAATATATACACATGTATTGAAAATGTATAATGTAAAGCACATATTGAACTAATGGTTTTGTGTCACCTTAGCTTAGCAAGAGGAAGAAGCAAAATGTGCATGCTAGTATTTGCAATTTTCTGGGAGTAAAATGACTAAGGGAGATGCGCTGGTGCTGCTTTAGTTTGACCGTATTATATAAACCACTTCAGTAGATGGATGAAGAAGCCCAAGGGGGATTGCCTCCTTTGTACATCAGCCCCCTCGGTTGATTGAGATTGATAATTTAATACTAAATCAAGTCAACATTTCCCTTCACTTGCCATGAAACTGCCCTGGAAATGTGGAGCTGCGGTAAACTCAACCATTGATCCTTCTGTAACATCCAGTCGGAAATTGAACTCATTATATCAAAGGGTCCCACGTGGTTTGTGCGCCATACCGCAATGGTTCAAGAGGAATTATATAAGTGAGGGATAAGAAATACGTTATGTACACTATTAGCATAAGTCGTTGAAATAACGGTGACTGTGCGAAACAGCAGGACATACCCTTTGAACCACAGTATTCTGTATGCCATTAGGCTGTCCGTAGAAATTAAGTAGTATTGATAGCCCACATATGAGACCGTAACTTCTACATTTTTGATTGTGTATTCCGTTTGTAGCATTCACAAAATAGTAATTATGAGAATAATTACTATGTCACGGCTCGCAAACTTTGTCTCTCAGCAAGACCATTAATTAGTAGTCATTAGAAAGTTAATTGAGCACGTGATTGCCATTGACTCTTCTACTACGGAACTTGGGATGGGCTGATTTCCAACATAGGCGATGAATTCCATGACGGTATAGCAACGTCAGTTTTCACGCGCTAAAAGTGCCGTCCTAAGAAATGGCATTTGAAACATCAGTGGTTTGAGAAAATGAGCGCCCCCATCCCCAATCCCCACCCACCCTTCAAGCTTATTGTGGCATATTGAAGCTAATATTTGAGGTACTTTTCGGGTCAATTTAACAAATGCGCTCTGAACATTGGTGCTATGTAGGCTGTTTGCAGTGACGTCATTATGCTGCCATCTTAGAGGTAACCGATCATGAAACAATGGAAACGGCGCTCATATTGGACCAATGACCAACTATCTCTTGACCTTTGAAAGAGGGCGCCATAGTCCGGAAATATTATATGCATAGTATTTTTAATTGAATTGCTTCGGTTTGTTTTGCCAACAGGTGGGATATTTCATTCTCAGACGAGCAACGCCGAGAGGGCTTTCAGGTTTGCCATCGACAGGCTAAACACACCGCCGTACTCCAACGGCAGTCGTATCGTACCGGACACCCGCTACGTGGCGCCTAACGACAGCTTCGAGGCCACAAAAACAGGTAACGTAACCCATGCCATCATCAATTACGCGTTAACCCTTTTTGACCATAATCTGATGACGCCGATTGTTTAGACGCCCGTAACGCCACGTAAATGTTCAGCAGATTACACCTCTTCAACTGTAAAGATCGTAGTTATTGATCCATAACAAGATGATCGAGCGTTGATACACGACGCCAAAAGTTTTAGAGGACAGGAATGTTGTTCCGTTACGTCACGTAAACGGCTGACAAACAGACCGCTTTAACTGTAACGATCATGATTAACAGAGTCATTCCCCGAATAACGCAACTTATACAAATTGCATCATTTCAACTGACCAAGAATGAAAACCTCTGACAAATTAGAAGTCAGATGATCCGTGACGTCACGCACTGTGACGCCAGTTTGCATTGTTTAAAAGTGTGTCGTTGCAGGCTGTTAGTCAAGCATCTAGTTCGGCCACTGACCAGTCATCCTGTACTCTATGTGGAGATTCTTAGAGGCTTCACTGACTTGATTAAAGTGCTGTCCATTCAGGCACAAATCCCTTCCGTTAAAGGTGCCGATGTTCAGGACCCCATACTGTATTTAATATGACAAAGATGGTTGGGTGACTGACTTGTATAGATTCCTACCAATATGAGTACATTATACAAGACACTTATATAACTTTATAAAACTGGCAAGCAATTATATTGCCGAAAACATTTCCAGCGAATAAACAGACTCAGTGACCTGTTAATACAAGTACACGCGTTTGCAAAATGTATCAAATTTCTATTAAAGGTTTGTGGAATAAAATACCAGTAAATTGGGAGTAGTGAGAGTTGACCGTAAAGTAATTATTAGAGGGGAAAACATCATAAACAACAACAAGAACAACGACGACAACATACAACGACAACGCCAACGACAACGACGACAACGCCAACGACAGCAGCTAAAATAACTACACGGTACTACCTAGACGCTTTGGAAGACGTAAAATAAAACAACCACAAGGTCGATTTAAAATTTGACGTCGGGCGTTCGATTACGAGACACTGCGTTTCTGATGACGTCACAATCGGCGCTAAAACGCCGTCAAAATCCGCGCTGCTCCTGCATATAAAACGGGTACAACATTTTTGCCCGATTTTCGAGCCGTTTTAGCGCATGTGCGTAAAAGGAACAATTTTATTTTATAGAGTAATAGATAAAATATTCAAATATTATATACCAGGGTTGACCTATGGTTGGATACAGGTCATTTGCTATACTGTCCGCGGGCTGGTTACTCCATTAGTCCCGACTTTAGACATGAGGATTTCGAAACAAAAAGTCAGCCGTGCATGCTTCGTTATGGAGCGATGGTTCTCAACCAACCATCCCGCCCTGGTACAGCCTTTCATCACCACCGGGTGTGGAAAGGGGATCACAAACAAAATCCTTAGTCAAAAAATACAGCTCCATTAAAATATAGTCTGCAGCTTTCACCACAACCTTAAAAACAAACAGCAAAGACTGATTGTTTAGTTTATTAGGAAATTAATATATCATGGAAGGTGCAATTATTGGTGTACTGCACCAGTTAAAAAAAAGCCTTAGCTCACTTGAGACATTTTCGAGAGCTCAGTACCCGGTCCGGTATATCTGGTTTTCTTCCGTAAGTATTAGCAACTGATACGTATACATATATATATACAGCACCTCTCAGAAGATAAGTTGCATGTGAGGTTTGTACGTACAAGCATAGATACATAAATTAGGGCACTGAACCTGGATACGGAAGCCATATAGTCATTTCTGAAATCCCACCCTGTGATGTTACTCAGTTCAACTCAATTAAATATAACATTTATTTTCAGATTTTTTTTGGAAGTACATAACAGAATGCAAAAGACAAAATAGTGGTGCCTCATCGTAATCAACCAAGGCTTGCAGGGGAGTGCCTCAAGAAAACAAAAGACGTGAAATAATGTATCGGTTAATTAATTAGGACAAAGACAAATGCAAACATGGGGACAAAATGATCTGACCAGAAAGAAATGACATAAGTGACTGTTAAAATGATGTTAAAAATGTAATCTATTAAGCATTTATTTGTACCATTAGTTAAAACGATTCACCGATTTGTCTCTGTTTTTAATGACAATGTTGTAAGAGTTTTGCCTTCCTTTTAGTACAAACTGCATCTTGAAACAACCCAGTTTTAATCTAAACTGGCGTATCGAGTCGAATGGTTCCTTGCAATAGATCCGGCAGTACATGTGTGTTTCGTAACACCCTCCTAATTTCCTCAAGATCTGTAGACCCGTGATTGATGTTAACAACTTCGTGTTTTCTGTCCCGCGTCGAGTGCCATTTGCAGCGAGTTGTTTTCGCGCTCATTTCGTCGAGCTCAAACACTGCAACGTGTCCAGCGTCAACACGAGCGCATTACTCCGCAGCAAACTCTGTGTGTTTTCCCTCTGTGCATTTAGTCTACATCTCTCGATTTATACACCTCATCTTTTGCTTAGATAGTTAAATCGAATGTGAACATGAAGGCACGAACTATGTGTACTCGCTACTCTGTCCGACGGAAGGAGATGGTGAAGGATTGAGACAGTTTGGACGGTCGATACTGTGAACAAATTAGCTCGACCTGTTTAGCCAGGCAGCTGGGTACGAGATCACGTACAGGTTTTGTACGTGCTAATCCGAGCACCTACCCGTCTATTGAAGATTTCAACTACTCCAAAAAATGTTCTTTAATTACTTCAGTTGTACACAGACGCCTAAAATCATTATTGACAATTGTTACAAGTGACAAGATTTAAACGGATTATTGACGGGTTTAAGGCAGATAATCAATGGTGTCTTCGGGCAGAGGTGTGTGCCGACAAAAACAATATTAGTGCTCAATTGTTAAGTATGTCTCGGCAGCCGTTTTGTTTTGACACCACGGAAATCATTGCAAGAGATACCTTCAAATTGTTAAGTGTGTCTTGGCAGCCATTTTGTTTTGAACACCACGGAAATCATTGCAAGGGATACCTTCAAATTGTTAAGTATGTCTTGGCAGCCATTTTGTTTTGACACAACGGAAATCATTGCAAGAGATACCTTCAAATTGTTAAGTATGTCTTGGCAGCCATTTTGTTTTGACAACACGGAAATCATTGCAAGAGACACCTTCAAAAAAACATGACTTGAGACAGACCTTCGAATTGAACTCTGTACCAATTGGAGTAAATTATACTTACTAGTTCTAAAAACTAGTATACTTTGTTCATTGTACACTCCTGGGTCAGAATTTACCCGGATTCCGGGTCCCGGGTCAGCCTGACCCATATCTGGGTCAGGCTGACCCGGGAGCTTTTAGAGTGTACAATGAAAAAAAATACTCTAAAACTATATTTTAAAACTAAGCTGACCTGGAAACTGGTTACAAAATGGAATTTAACTCAGCTTCTGCGTCAGTTTGACCCATTTCTGGGTCATTTTGGCACAGATTCCGAGTCATACTGACCCAGAAATGGTTCAGGCCACACGGGACCGATACATTTGAGAGTGTTACCTCAAAAAAAAACTGCAAGCTTTGGACACAACGATTCATTAGCCGTATAACGAAGCCGAGTTCGGTGGAATTCCAAGAAACCTTTTTTTTAAACTGGTTTTACAATAATTTGTTGTTCATCGATAGCTTCACTGCTCGTTTTGCTGTGGATCACGTAGCCTTTATTTTACAGTCACCAAAAGAAAGTTACCACAATAATTATCTATCCGAAACGCGCAAAGGTGGGTGTCTAAACGCTGCATGTCAAGCCCTAATGAATCTCCTCATTAAGGAGGATTGTAATCCTTTACTCACTGTGTTTTTTGAAAATATAGCTTACCGCTTTTTCTTACGACATTAGTAATAACTATGTAAGCTTACATAATATTCACAAAAAATACAAATGGCTGATCCTCCCCCCCACACACACACACTCTTTAAGGCGGCGCCCTGGGCACGTTCTCCCAACCTCTGCCCCCTCCCAGCTACGCCACCGCTATGAACACATGTCTGACAGAATTGAACAAGAGAAAGAAAAACATCTTTTTTTTAACGAAAGTGAACCCTTGACCTGCGTTTGTCTCCCTTAATCATGCGGGCCAACCACGGGTTCCGTAAAAGGGTTTCACGAGGTTGAAGTGGCAGTACATAGCTCAGAGATTAATCAAGACAAATGCCACATCTCTTTTATCTGTCAAGTACTGAGGATTTTTGGTATACACGAACAAAAAGTCCTCATCCCAGCCGATGCCAATCCCTGCCTAGTGTCAGCTTCCCTTCATTCAAGGCGATCTTTAATGGGGGAAGTACATGGGGCGTTTGCCATCGGCAATTAATCATAAAGTCTTCAAGGCAGGGGATATTTTTGGTAATTACTACAAAAATAAATGACCATCAAAACTTACTTGGTAAGAAGCAACGGAGAGCTGTTGATAGTATAAAATACTGTGAGAAACGACTCCCTTTGAAGTAACGTAGTTTTGAGAAAAGGTAATTTCTCGCTGAAATATTATCTCACGAACGCTAACATGTTTTGAAGCACAATTTTCAGAGCTTAGTCTTATGGTATATAGGATTGAAATAAACGTGCGGTTCCAAACACCTAAGGTATAGATCGTGAAGATGGCTTGGGCGTCTTTTGATTAAGGTACAGTTGTGTAAAACCTGCTAAGAACCGACAAATCATGCTAAGCAGACATGTAGGCTATATTACCAGCCGAACGGTCTTCTAATTTCATTGCACTTATTCCTTCACTCTCCAGCTCGTCAGCCCATTCCAGTGGCATAACGGTGCCCCGCGCCTCCCATCGGGTGCCCCCGCCCCTCCATTTGATGGGATGATTTGGGTTCTAGAGGAAATGAAAATACTGAAGACGTTTACCCTTGAAACTGAGTTCAAATGTGAGGCTTTTGCGGCTGCTTTTCATTTTAATGTTGAAATGCCACTTTACGCTATATTAACAATGGAACGTGTATAACTGTACTGTTGGAGGCTTCGTATAATTGCAAAATCGTAACTCGAGAAATATGATACACAACACGCGTGTACAATTTAAAGACAAATTGTCACTTGTGGGCATTGCTCTTGGCTGAGGCCGACTGAATGACCAATGGACTTTTTAACAGAAATCACAACTGATCGCCCTGTCGTTAAGTTGAGTTGAGTTATTAGAAAATATTGCGGACACGCTGAACTGCTGAGAGCCATCAAAGATCAGTTCGGCCGGACCCGGTGATTTATGGAGGAGTCTTCTTGTGTCCGGCAGCTGCGCGGGGGTGTCACCCCGAGTTAATCGCTGCGTGTGCGGCGCGACTTCCTCATCAAGCGCCCGCCCCAAACTTGTCAGCTTCGGAGTTGGGTTACATCGCCAACGCGTGCCAGAGGTTTTTCTCTTTACCCTTTGCTGTCTTTCAAAGAAGGATATGTTTCGTCATTCTTGAAGTTGCAGATGTAATCTGTATGATCCGGTGATCTAGTTTAGTAGAACTTTTTCTTCTTCTTTTTTTTATATCCGTGCAAACGCCTTTTTCCATGGAATGAATGATGCCGAAAATCACCACGAAGTCAATGTGTCATCCAGAAAGGACTTTCCAATTTATTTCTTAGGCATTGGACTGGCTTGGTTGTGGGCTGTTGTACTTTCCCATGCCCAAGTTTTGAACTGGCAGCTTGCTTCTCAGAGAAAATGACGAACTTCTTGAGCTTGGATTCAACTTTACAAACTTAACTATTATAAAACCCAAAATCTATGCATGATTAAACACAAATATGAAACTTAATTGTCTATTATGCCTATTAAGAAAATAGAAAAATATAATTCTTCATCCTCATTTTTCCGGTACAGCTATAATGTTTTTTGGCAATATTTCAACCTCCCCAATGTTATACTCCCGGACGAAGAGAAGTAAACATGGTTACTTTTTTTGAAGGCAGTATTTCCTTAGCTCAAACGAAACCAACTAACGTACACTTAGTACTTATTGTGTTAATGTGGGAACTTCATTCCTTTGAAGACGATTTGGTACCACATGGACTCCCGGGACTTGTATTTTCAAATACTGCCCGTGATTAAGTTAGCGCCACGCCTATCGGAAGTCCAGATCACTACCGTTGACAAGAAACAATTCCAAGTGAACACAAACTTGTGAAGACTTGGCAAAATGTACGTGAAAAAAATCATTGAGTTGAAAAGTAGCATGCCATCTAAAACAAAACCTATAGTTTATGAACTACAGCAGAGCCAGTTCATAAGAAAGTTATATGGAATTTTGTCATCAGAATAATTGTCTGATTTGGAGTCATAAAGCGACACAGGACGTTTGCCTCTCCAGAAATAGACCTTTATTCATGGTGCGGCCATCTTGATTTTCTCCCATTCAAACCAATGTAACCAAACCGAGGCTGGAAGGGCAAATAGTCTGGTTCCTTTTTGTGCAATGAATATTAGCATCTATTACTATTATTAGATACAGGGAACATGACCAAGATGGTGGCAGCATGATAATGGTCTATTCCCTGGTGTTCGCAACGCCATTATTTGTAAATAGGGTCACATCTTATTATGCACCAGCAACAACGGTTTCATGATGTGCATTTTTTGTCCGTGTATCGTAATGTGAAATGTATGCCGAGTAACGTTTCGAATCAAGACTAACAAAACGTATGTCTTGAGTAATGATGACAGTGCATATTTGGAATACATGTTGTCCACCTTCTCGGTCAACGTGACAATCAAGTTCAAACGATACGTAATTTGTAAGGAAACACCCCCCCCCCCCCCCAAACGACGAGTCAACCCACATTCGCCATCAGTGATTCTTTTTTTCCCTCCGTCTTCTCCTTATTGAATCGCCCGGTAAGCTGATGGCTGGGCAAGCTTTCATCGTGGACCGCTTAGACACACGTGGAATGTGCTTGATGCAGAAGCTACCTGGTGTGTCAACCATCAATCAGTTGAAACAGAAACGTGAGAAAATGTTTGTGTTAAAAACAGAAACATTTCAAAACTCGCCTTTTTTTCCCCCCATCAATCGCATTCCAAAGACGAGCGATATTTGTTATTTCTTCCTTGTTGGTTCTTTTAAAAAAAATGGTAGCCAATTTCTGTGATAATGGCCCGGTCCCTTAAAACTTTTAATGACCGGTAGGTAATGAATCGGTAATAAAAAAAACTCTATTTTTCAAAGAAGTAATAATACCTTATCTTTTGGCATTGCATGCGAGGATTTAATATCTGGAGACTTTTTTATGACGACCAATGACCTCTGAAATCTTTTATGACGGAATGGCTTCTGACTGGCACCCCGAACAAGGATATTGACAAAATAGGGAGACCGCCAACATTAGGGCTAGATAGCTCAGTTGGTTCGCAGGTTCAAATTTCGCTCTGGTCAATTTTTCTTTGTTCACCCAAAATTGTGATTAAAACATTACCCAGTCAGATTTCCTTGTGGTTTATTGCTTTAAATTGTGATCACATGTAATATATGACGTAATTTCCACATGTTAGATGGTAAAACAAATCACTTTACTTAAGTCCAACGATTTTTCAACGGGAAGTCTTCAGAACGAGTACGGAAAGAATGTTTTGGTTAACCCGCTATAGCTTCAACAAACAGAGACATTTTTGTCGTTGTTTTCGAGTTCACATGACTGTTTACAATAGGAGTATCAAACGTCACATGACGTCATAGATATCCTCGATCGTTGATCCCAAAGGTTAACGTTTTGGTTTATAACTGTCAAAATAAATCAAACTAATTAAATTACCGGACTCCTACAATCCAGCTTTGTCCCGTAGCCTCGCAAAACGAAAGACAAATACACACGCAAAACGTCACACACAAAATTCGTTATATTGCATTTTCTTATGAGATTAATTTATATTGGCCATACATTATTATTGTTTCCACTTGATCCTTTTATCTTAACAAATGACCAAAATTCTTAAAGACAAATTACAGGATTTGTCTGATGGGTATACGATAGTTATGAAAAGCAAAGTTTATTAGATTCAGTCTGAAAGCTTCGCTGAAGACGGAGTTCAAACCAGTACCGAGCTTCGAGAGCAATATTACTTTCTGAATTACTGCCGAAGATGAGGAAATAGCATTTTCAGAACCCCAAATCACGGTTACTTATTTCAATTGCCGCAATGTCTAGTAAGCCCAGTATGAGCATGCGCAGAATCCCTGACATAACATAAAAACTATGTTTCGTTTATCTCTATGTGACACTCATGGGTTGATACGCTATTCTGAGGCACAGCTATACGCTTACACCTGCCACAACTCTAAAACTTGACCACTGAATTCGGAGGAAATTTTTCTCAGGCCGCTTGCATGGTGCTTCTTTTAAAAATAAGAGGATAATTGTTTGTTTGTTTGTTTGTTTTTTCGAAAAAACTACGATTTGAAGGTACTCCTTTAAAGCCCCAGCTCAACATTGGTAAGAAGAAAAACATATAGATTTTAAATTTACATATACCTTACATGGCCATAAAGATAATGATGGTAGAAAACTTTCCTTGAAATTATTTCTGCCTGAAGTGTTATCGTTCATTGAGTAAAAAATGAAATAAGATCCAAAACTAGTTTTCGTCACAGTGAGACGAAAACTCTGCCTATAGGAATGCTTATACAAAAATGCTGAATGCATTGTTACCGTTTTCACGCAAATGAAACAACGAAATGAGCTGACATTTTCACAGGTTGGTTTTATTACATATATCTTGATTTGTGCAGAGAATGGAAGCATTTACAGTCAGTTTACCAATGTTCAGCTGGGGCTTTAAGAAGAAAATATATATAAACTGGAAACGCCGTACGTCATTGTAAAGTATTTGTTTTTCTTTTGGGCAGAAGAATGAAATATATATATTAACATATCCAATGTGGGAAAATCCTCTTGTAAATTTTAAAACCGTTCATTTTATTTTGACGTTTGTTATTAATTAATACTTTTCTTTATTTTGTATTTTTATACATTTTTTATATATATATACATGTGATATTTTAAGCCAAAGTTAACTTCAAAGTTCTAAACCTTTTTCTGACACGACGAAAATTTTACATTACGAGTGTGCTTTTTACACAAGCCTGCATAGATGCATAGACAGACTTCAAAATGTCACTTTTGCATCTTGCTCCCTTTATTATATCAAACGAGTTCCCCACCATACAATATTTTAAGACAAAAACTGCCTGGCATTAATATCGTATTGCTAAAACACTGCCTCATCTGTCACTATTTCATTCACGTATAAACAGCTGTCATTTTTTATATGAATTTGAAAAGATAATAACGGGAAATGTTTATTCCAAATGTCAGGAGGACGTACGTAGTCATCTGTGTAGAACTGACGACTGTTTGCTGAATGATCTCGCGCTCTTCTTTAAAGGGGTCAATACTATTTTATGTTTTACTTTTTTTTTCATAAACACCGTCAGGCACGAGGTGATCAGTTTTCAGTTTGGTTTAACAACGCCATTAGAGAACAAGTTAAATGGTGTTTAGATGATTGGTAATTAAGCCAAACAAACCCTCTCACTATGGGCGAAATTGCCAGTTAAAGAAATTACACGATGAATGATTGTTGAAACATTGATGGTGGGGAAACGTTTCGGCTGTCTGTAAGATTGTCATCTGGGGAAAATGTGAACAATGTGCAAGTTGTTATTGTTTACTTCTTATTATTTATCAAAACTGCGTCTCGTGGCCCGAGGGGCAAATTGCATGTGGTGATTGATACAAACAAAGCTTCAATATCAATGCATGCTGGTATCACACGGGCCTGTGGTCAGATTTGTAGCTTGCAAAATGAGAATATGATTGATTTCGTTCTTGCACTGAAAACTATTTCGTGGGTATCCCTTATTCATGTTTTCATGTTAGTGTATATATGTGACCCCAAGTCAACTTTTCTGGCTTTTGAGTTTTAAGTTAATGAAAAGACAATTTGTGTGACCTAGATACGGTTCACAATTTTTCACAAAGTGCCAATTTCGTTCACGCGCATTTAGATTTCTATACGTGAGGTTCGAGATTCTGCACAGAGACCTGGCTCGTTTGGTTTTCATGGAGAGACAATCTTGTTCAACACTAACCACTACAGATTGGCATGATTTCAGATATCTTCCTTCGTAGTTGGTAGAATGCTAAAAAGATTAAGTCACTATAGTCTCCAAAACTATGATTTCAAATAAAAGTTTAACTTCGCACTTGATTTCTCATAACAAGAAAGTATGGCTGCAGGGGTTTAGTGTCTTTGAATACTTATCAGATCATACCAATAGTTTTACCCACAAACAAACCCAACACTGAGAAAAAAAAATCAATCAAAATTGAATAAAGAAATGTGGAGATGAAAAGACCGAGGAATAAAACACACATACAAAAATCATCTCGCCAAAGGTCTCATGTCTGCCCCTTCACAATGAAAGCTGTTTTATTTCTAACGGCACAGGAGACCTGGGGAATGCAAATATCACTAATATGCTGAAGTGTAAAGAAGTCACATATTATTTTTTATTACATCGTATTTAGGATGTCACTTTGTAGGCCTCCACATCTGCCTGAAATCGAGCCTCGTGAAAACATCGAGCGTTTTAAGATGAAGGCCAAAAATAAATGACTGCATTTCGACTTCAGTCGTCCTCCCTTTGTATCTCTCGTTTCAAAAAACAACACACCACGCTGAAACATTCACGGGATGCTTCCCACATCTTGATACTTTTAGAGTTGTAGTAGATTCGCGTTTACCTCACGGACATTTATAGCCAAATTATACCGTGCCGCTTTAAGCGTTTACGCTTATTTTAAAGAATTCTGGTATTCGGGTCGGAGTAAACAGATCGCCCATTAGGGGATTGTGTCTATGAGCTTATAATATGTTGCAGGCACAGCAGAGGTCGGGGTATAACATGAAAAAGAGTATTATGACATAGTATTTGGAAGTGTTTACCGAAATACTAGTAAAATAACACGGCATCTGCACGATGGGGTACATAATACAAAGATTATACTCATAATTGTTTAAAGTATTTATAGAAATACATTTTTAAAAATATACCACGTCATCTGCACAGAGGCTGGGGTTGAGACTACAAACATTATGCACAAACTTTAGTAGTTTACTAAAAAAACATTCTAAAACAATAATTCATTTGCACAGAGGATGGGGTGTTAGAGTGCAGAAATTCTAAAAATTAATTTGATTTTGTTTACATAAATACCGGGTAATAGCATTTTTAAGCAAAGAGGACGAGCATTAAAAATGGTTCTAAATATGATACAAATAGATATCCACGTATTTCCACGTATTTCAAGCCAGTACAGACTATACAGACTATAGTGGTATAAAACACTTTTCAATTTAAAGTATTTACAGATACATCATTTATAAAGGTGTAGGCTTATATATTTATTTACATTTGATAGGGATATAAAATGCAGATAATTTGTTATTTATTCTATTTTAAAGGGCCAATTAACAAAATCAAAAGCGCAACATACTTACAATGGTAACATGCTTTAAAGTAATATAAAACAGTAGTAAAATGAAATTTCATCTGTCCGTTAAAAACTGAAGTGTTGACGGTGACAACACGTTGAATGTGTTGAATCCAACATTGTTAATGTTAAACCCAGCATTTCAAAATATCATATCCAACGCTAAAGAGTTGAATCCAACAGTTTAAGTGTTATTTCAACATTTTCAATTTGTTTTCATTGAAATTGTTGAATCAGCACTTTAAATGTTGAATTAACAATTTAAATGCTAGATTAAAAGTGTTTTACATGCTGAATTGAACATTTTAAAACGTTGGATTCAACCCTCTCAAAGTGTTGTCACTGTCCGCACACATGTAAGTGTTGGATTCAACACTTCAGTTTTTAGCGTAAGATTTTGTTTGAAATACAACTGAGGTTTAACACAGAACTATCCCAAGGTATTTAAAGAAACACAAGTTTAAAACAAAAACAAAAAATACTTTATCAGCACGGAGGATGGGGTTTTATATTATTATATTGTTTCAAATTATTTACAAAACTATCAGTAAAATGGTACGGTGCGTCATCGTCACAAAAGTGGGGTAAGAGACGAAAAGGTTATAGGCAACAAGTTATTTTGCACAGTATTTAATACAAAAGTTCAAGTAAATTTATACACCGACTGCATAAAGGACAGGCAATATATCTTCTTCCGAATTGGGGGGTAGGCCTATAATGATTGAAGTTACTTCTCAGATTATTCACAGAGGAATGAAACGTGGCATTTTATATCGCAGGTCCGTGTGGTTGGTAAGCAGTTTGCAACAGCAAGTTATATTTTGTTCACATAGTTACCCGGTACTGGTTGATGGCTTTTCAATTGCGTTCATTTTCACGTAAAGTGAGGCGATGCACATTCGTATCGTAGTTATTCATTTACTGTGAAATTATCTCAGCGGGGTGTCCAAAACGGAACCAAAGTTTTGCACACTTGCCCCCGAGCAGTGTAATATTACTACTAACCAGACCGTGTAAAATAACTCAGTGGGAACGTGACTTATCAAAAGAGACGCATCTCTAAATATGTACACGCTGTATGTTTTTAACGACTTTTTCCTTCTTTTCAATGAAACAGTTATGTATCAGATTTGTTCAATGATCGGAATATAATTGTTGAGGAGGCTGCCCGAATGGAAGGAGCCATGACAACCAGATGTAAACATTATCTATGGAAATTCAATGGCGACCTCATAATATGAGAACACGTTTACGCAACCTCCAACCCCCACTCCCTACCGAAACAAAACTCCGACCATTGTTCAAAACTGAAGCATACTGTGATACCGAAGGACACCCCGCATCAATGAAATTTTATTGTCATTCATTTTCAACCCATGAGATCGAATCTGGGTCACGATCAAAATGAAATGTAAACATGACTTTGCGGTCGAATATTTTGTCGTTTAAGACGATACCTTTGTACTCGAAAGCAGCGCCGTAACTTGGGTAAAATTTTAGGGGGCACAAGGGGGGCACCATTTTTCCTAGGGGGCACTTTTGGCCAATCAAAACTGTACTTTCCGTTTATGTTTTTCTTAGACACGCCCCTTTACAGCGCTCTTCTGACACGTTGAGGTAAAACAAAATACATTCTGCGTGTAAATAATGAAAAATAGTTTAAAAAACATTGAAGTTACTACATAAAAGCTCTAAAAATGTAACGATTTATTCTGGTAATTTTAAACTAAAAAGTCCAGATTTCAAATGGGGGGAATGGACATCAGTTGGGGGCATGTGCCCCCCCCCCCTTTAAGTTACGCCACTGCTCTGAAGACTACTGAAATCCTAGCTTCCAAAATCACAATCATCTCCTATATCCCAAAGAGGTTTAGAATTGCACAGGACTGTCCACCAACTTAAGGCTGGTTAGTTCAGTTGGTTGGAGCGCTCGTACGGTATTCGAGAGGCCGCGGGTTCGAGTCCGGCATCGGCCAAATTTTCTTTGCTCACCCCAAAGTTTGCTGAATTCAACACGGCTGTATGATTCTGGTGGATTTCTAACAGATGTATCACGTACACTAACTGAATTAAGTGTTAAAACTATTTGGTGTAACTCACAACTTGACTGTGCTGTCATTTTAGGTTTATATTACATCACTTACCGTGACATGACAAAAATATGATTGAATTATAATCGACAGTTCTGATGGAAATGCAGTTATATGAAAGGGATTGTCGGATCGTTTGACAACATTTAAGTTTGGTTAGCTTGTTAACTCATCACTATTACTGACAATAAAGATTACAGAGATGACACAAGAGGACAAGCAGACAAAAGGGACATACTCAGACAAAAGGACAAACAACAATTTGGGACAACGACAGATTATGCACGAGTGAGACCGAGCAAATAACTCAACTGATAAATCTGGAGAAATAAATTTAAAACATGCAGATATCGTCATGTGTCCGGAAAAAAGACGGGGGTAATTCTAGCAACACACATGTAATGATCTATTTTCTTGTCAGGAGCCATTTTGTTGCTTACGACCTTTTGTCACTGTGAAAAAAAAACAGTTTGTGTGCCTGAAAGAAGGGCGTTTCCTGTTGATGACGTTTTGGAGCCAGAAGTGTAACGTAAACTAATGGCAGATACATCCACCATGAACATTTGTTTCACCGCACTTCCGGCTCCAAACGTCATCACTTACCAACAGGATAGCCTTACGCCCTTCGTCCATGCACACGACGATATCAAATACAAATAAAATGGTTTTCATATGAAAAAAGTAAAAAACTTTTACAAGATTCAAACTAGTATTCACAGAAGATCATCGTGCAGAATAAAATAATCCATGGGGCTTGCTCTATGGTCGAAGCATGCAATGAATCGATAACAGACCAAACTAGCGGCCTATTTAGCAACAGCATAACCATAAACCAGTCAATTTTAAGTGTAGGCATCAGATGCCAGAATAGCTAGTAAGTACTTCAATCATAATAGAGTGTTCATCAAATCTTCTGCGGGGTAAAAAGGGTACGAATGAAAAGGGCTCGAGGGGGATTAGTTGAGAAACGGTCCCAGGGGGCTGAGCAATCCTTAGACACTGTGTAATCGGGCGTAAGGGGACAGTGCTGGGGTCGGGGGAGAATGGACTCCGAAAGGAGTCCGTGGGGCTGGATCGATCCCGGTCCACCTTGGTTAACTGCTAGGAACATTATTGGCGCAGAATTTAAGGCAAGCAACATAGTCCTTAATAGTCTACATGAGCAAGAACCATTCATTGTGAATTTGTATACGATTTTGGGAGAGTGAGCGAAATGTGCAACACAAATTCGACAGAGGTCAGGGGGAAATTGTCTCAAATGTTAATGGAATACAATTAAAACTATTAAATAATACTGTCCAATATGATATACATTAAAGACAGTTTGCAAACACTCATTTTTGACGAGCACAGTATACTTTTCGAAATGTCGAGACCGCAACAGCGGCTCTTTTCAAAAGAGATGTTCACATGGCAAGTACCAGCAGGTTTACTATAGTAATATTAGTTACATCCTACTCGTTTGAGATTATTTTTAAACTGCCCAGTTGATTTACTGGTTAAGAAGAAGCATTTCTACGTGGGGATGGGGGTTGGTTAAAAAAAGAGCACCAACTTTCACAGATCTGTTGATTTATTCATAAGGCATTGATGAAAACATAGCCACGCCATAGTCAGCAACAAAGGCCTTAAACTGACGGTTACGTTTAAATATCTAAACGAAAATCAAATAATCGATTTACGAATCCGTCAAGTGGTCTTCGAGTTCTAAATAGCCCCCCCCCCCCCCCCCCCCGCCATCTTAAACGGTAATTCTGGGAAAGGCCGACTCGGTCTACTATAATAGCATTAAGTTAAGCCAAAGTGGCGCTTGTATATGGAGACTAAATCAACCCTTTGTGGGAGTAATCAAATATCGATAAAGGCAACGTTTTTAAACGAATTAAAGGATTAGTGAATTGTTTATCCAGTGGGGGAGTTGTTTTGGGAATTATAGGACAAGATGCTAAAGGCTCCCCTGTGGGTTTCAGTCATCACGGAGAAAAAAAATGTCTGTTTTGTAAACTCATCGGTTGGGATCCCTCATATTGACAGTTTATCCCCTCCAATGGCTTCGGCAGATTCGCCAATACTTGTAATTGATTGGCAAATATTTGAACTCTGAAAGAAAAGTTGATTAAACTGGACCTCTATGTTTATATATGGCCGCTGATCAGTTTGATTTTGATCAGTTACTTACCGGACCCATAAATAGATAATACTTATCAATAGAATAAATAAAACACCTCGATATTATTTCTAAAGAAAGATATACCCTTTTTCCTTTTTATCATTGTATTTGTTTAACTCTTCAAAGGGTACTAAAAACATTCTAAGCGCATGCGTCACTTCTGCGCGTTAGTTTTTGACTCGACTCGTCCTCTAAAACCGGGCGAATGACGTCACTATCACTGAAGCGCCTCCTATCGATCTATCACGATCAGTTTGACGGTTACTTTGTGGAGTTTTTGGCCGAGGCCGGCTTTTACAGCTTTAACAATCGATACGAATTACTTATGTTTGTTGCAGTTTAACTTTAATTGTTGCTATCGTCCAGGGTAAACGTTTAATGATAGGTTTGTTGTGACGCAGCCGCAGTTGACTTGCTCTTGAAGGGGAACTTGTAGCATGACGTCATTGGCTTTGATCTTGACCTGTATCTTGACATTTCCTCACAGCTTTCTCAAAAACGTGACCAAATAACATGATGAAATCGCTACAAGTTTGTTTCTTGGTACTGATTGAAAACTGTAAGGGCATACCCTTTAAAAAAAAACACCTTTCGATGGAAAAATATTGGTCAAACAAAATAGCGGGGAACCAGTCAACAAACAGAATACTCGCATTTGAATAGGATAATGACTGGTGACATCGGCATATTGATGTTTAATGTGAAACCCTTTCTGGACCAAAAGTGTGTCAAAAATTTCCATCTGATTAATCTGATTTATAGAAATTCAACGAACTTTAGATCGAGAGATACAGGGAATTGCCTCCTGGTGTACATCAACATTTAGAGCTTTGATAGGTTTGGCATGTTCTTACTGAGAGTTGATGGGCAATACACCAGCGCCAAAACCAACAAACTCAAGCAGAACCATGATTTAGATTTTTGAGGATTTGGGTTACCAGTAGTTTAGTGTGGCCAATCTTCGCACAGTCTGTTACTGCAATATTATTAATAATGAAAAATAATGTCAAGCTAATAATAAGACAAACAAATTCCTTCCGTTCCACCGTGGAAGAAACTGACAGCGTAATTATCTATAACAAAAATAATCTATGAAGGTTACGATCCACGGGTTGATAACTCCGTTTATTGTAACAGCTGCCTGCGCGTCACGTTGTGTGTGTATGGCTACCGCGCGGCGGACTCGGCCTGTTTCTACATCGGCGGTTTATTTACTTCTTTGAATTGCTCAGCGATATGGAACGGAATTTCCTTTCCAGTTATTGCTTGTACCGGTTTTGCAAGTTTGGTGGGTGGATGACGTTGCTGATGAGTTTGAGTTTGAGCAGCCTTGTTAGTCGGCTGTGACAATCTTCAATGCATAGCAATGTTTCTCAATTTGTTTTCTCTCTGAAAATATTTTCAATAACTGACCAAGAGGTCATTTACAAAGTTTTCCAATTTGGCCCGAGGTTACCGTGAGGCCTAAATTTATAGTTACTCCTTACAAACTCATTGAGACTACGGTGTAATGCGCTACAAAAGAACTATATTATTATTCAACTCTGGGAGAGATAAAGCGTAACAAATTGGCCAATTTGAAGCAAATTCACATTTCTGTAGATGTTGTTCTTTGAAACGCTTGAACTATTTTAACCGTAAATTTATACAACCTTTCAAAATCAACCGCATGATTTTGATGATTTTGGAGGATTGAGGCAGTAGGGATCCTACATAAACTCATATTGGTTGATTTTGAAGGATTGAGGCAGTAGGGATCCTACATAAACTCATATCAGTTGATTTTGAAGGATTGAGGCAGTAAGGATCCTACATAAACTCATATCAGTTGATTTTGAAGGATTGAGGCAGTAGGAATCCTACATAAACTCAGATTGGTTGATTTTGAAGGATTGAGGCAGTAGGGATCCTACATAAACTCATATCAGTTGATTTTGAAGGATTGAGGCAGTAAGGATCCTACATAAACTCATATCAGTTGATTTTGAAGGATTGAGGCAGTAGGAATCCTACATAAACTCATATTGGTTGATTTTGAAGGATTGAGGCAGTAGGGATCCTACATAAACTCATATCAGTTGATTTTGAAGGATTGAGGCAGTAAGGATCCTACATAAACTCATATCAGTTGATTTTGAAGGATTGAGGCAGTAGGAATCCTACATAAACTCAGATTGGTTGATTTTGAAGGATTGAGGCAGTAGGGATCCTACATAAACTCATATCAGTTGATTTTGAAGGATTGAGGCAGTAAGGATCCTACATAAACTCATATCAGTTGATTTTGAAGGATTGAGGCAGTAGGGATCCTACATAAACTCATATCAGTTGATTTTGAAGGATTGAGGCAGTAGGAATCCTACATAAACTCAGATTGGTTGATTTTGAAGGATTGAGGCAGTAGGGATCCTACATAAACTCATATTGGTTGATTTTTGAAGATTGCGGCTGCAGGCATCCTACCTAAGTCACTTGGCTGGATTTCGAAGGATTGAGGCTTTCTCTTTAATCAAGTGCAGGTGACAGTAGATGATGTAAACCTCAATGTACTCTTCTCAAATCTAACGTGTTATCTACTTGCAGTGTTTAATTAAACGTAGTGACTTGAGTGAATGCATAGTGGTGTTTTGAAGATAGTACATTTAGCCCGTACATTACTTGTGCTTGCTTTCATGACAGACTCAGCTTATGCTTTGGCGCCTACGGGAGGACCTGATTTAATAACCGACGTCTGTTAATCGAACAAGACAAAGTCCCTTCAGCTGATAGTCATTTTCTGAAGTAAAAATGACTTTGTGTTTACGTTGTCCGTCAGCTGTGAAGTGTACTAATTACAGACGGGTTCAGATGTTATGACGATTACAAAAAAATATTTTTAATATATACACAACCAGGCATATCGTTTCCTGTATCTTGAATGTTATGCGTATTGCAGGCTTTATAGTATTATGAACTTTCGGGTTGATTTGTAGGTTATTGGTAGTCTTGCATTTGAGTTCTCATTCCTCGAGTCCGAGTTCCCCAGGGTCGAGTCCGAGTCCAAGTCACTAGTCATTTGGTCGAGTTCGAGTCCAATTTCGATTCCTCAAGGTCGAGTCAGAGTCAGAGTCCCAAGTCGATCGGGTCAAGTCCGAGTCGATGTCACGAGTCACAAAGGTCGAGTTCGAGTTCGAGTCCGAGTCCGATCCCCGGTCCTTACTCAAGTCCGTGTTTAAGTCCCAAATAATTTGGGTCGAGTCCGAGTCGAATTCACGAGTTGCAAAGGTCGAGTTCGAGTTCGAGCCCGAGTCCGCTGGGGAGTCATCGCTAAAGGTCGAGTCTGAGTCTAAGTCCCGAGTCCTTAAGGTTGATTCTGAGTTCAAGTATTAAAACACCAAGGTCGACTGCGAGTCTGAGTCCGAGTCGCGAGTCACACAACACTGGTTAACGATTAGACCAAATGAACTACAGGAAGTTGGTAACATGACCTACTTTGTCAGTATCGCCGTTGGGTTACAGCGAATGAAACCTTAAACGATATGTCTCTTTTTGAGACTCAAGATTGAACATTACAAATGAAATGAACCTGTTGACAGCTTCCTTCAGGTGACATTTCAGAAACCTTGCTGTTTTAACGCTTAAAGTAAGTGCTCCCGTACTTCAGACAAATAACAAATGCTAATTGTTTAATAATTGTCTGAATAATGTCCGCCTGCCTTTTTCATGTCCTGATGAAGGCAAAGATCCTCAGCTGCAGTCGATTTCACCAAACCCATCTTGTATTAGGACACATTCTTACTCCTGCACAATGTATTGACGCATAACTCTTCCAAGGTCCGAAAAGACATGGTGAAATCGACTACAGACTCTACTGTGCAAACCTAAACCAGTTGTTTCGTCAAACAGCTGAGAGTCTTAAAGGTGATGTTTGTTAGTTGTTAAATTAAATGGATTTTGAAACAGTTACTACACGACCACTTTTATAATAAATATGCAGGGTTGGGATTGAGGAATTCGTGTAACAAGCCTATCTTTGGATACATTTATACTGAATCAGGAAACGTTGAGGGCAAGCTTCCTTTTATCGGCCATTCCTCGGTTAATCTTTTACAGAGACCCGACTTGGCTCTTCACAAAATAGCAAGATGACAAAATGCGCAAACATGAGGTTTGACGTCATTCGCTGTTCTTATTTTTAGACATTGGAAATGAAAACGATTCGGGACGAGCTTGTAATGAAGACGCTGGGGACTCTGTCGATGAGTGTGCTTAAATCACCAAGTGCTAGCTGACTTGTGTAATCCGTAAAAGAACCCACGCAATGATCCCACAAACAAGGGGCAAGCCTTGGGTCAATCCTGGAGGAAAATCATGAGGCGGGGGGGCAGAGAATGAATACAACTGAGAAATTGATCGTGAGACTTGGAACATTATTTCTTTAAAAGTCCGTTTCGGGAATTTGTGTTTTTCTTTTTTCGGAAAAGTTACGAACCGTGCAAAGAACCGTTCGAAGAATTGTCAAAAGAACCGTTCAAAGAACCGTTCGAAGAACTGTCAAAAGAACCGTTTAAAGAACCATTCAAAGAACTGTCAAAAGAACCGTTCATAGAACCGTTCATAGAACCGTTCAAAGAACCGTTCAAAGAACCGTTCAAAGAACCGTTCAAAGAACCGTTCAAAGAACCGTTCAAAGAACCGTTCAAAGAACCGTTCAAAGAACCGTTCAAAGAACCGTTCAAAGAACCGTTCAAAGAACCGTTCAAAGAACCGTTCAAAGAACCGTTCAAAGAACCGTTCAAAGAACCGTTCAAAGAACCGTTCAAAGAACCGTTCAAAGAACCGTTCAAAGAACCGTTCAAAGAACCGTTCAAAGAGCCGTTCAAAGAACCGTTCAAAGAACCGTTCAAGGAACCGTTCAAGGAACCGTTCAAAGAACCGTTCAAAGAACCGTTCAAGGATCCTTGTAAAGATTTCTAACAACTAACGTGCTCACTTTAATTGGGCACCGTTCCACCATGGGGCCATTTTTTGAGTGGGCAACAATATCTATACCCGGATGTATATGAAGCCGTGGTCTAACCAGGGGGCGGGTTACTGGTATGAATGTCACTGTTATTGTGTATAAAATATGATCGGTGGAAAAAAATAGGACAGTGAAATGTTTGTTTTGCAGACATCTCCTATTCAAATCACTATTACCAGAAAGAGGTTAGATGGGATGCATTGTCTGGCCCAATTTTTGGGTGCAGTGATAATTAGAATCCAGTGTTGCAGTCGCAGACTCAGGGGACACGACCGTTAGATTAGCCTTAAATCCACCTGATCTCAGCATCCACGCAGACGCCCATGCAAATTGCATAACTCACCTAATTCAACGCAATGACAGGCATGTATTTCCAGAGCATATGTTTTAATCATATCGGACACACCTGGCTGGAACATCTTTCTTGTGACAGATGATAAAGACGTGTTGAAATGCAGACCAATTTGACAATTATTCGCAGCCATTTCCATGCCACATTAAAGATGAATTTTGACCAAAAAGCTTAGAAACTCTACTTTTCTAAAGATAAGCTACCAAGTTAATCTTATGCATTTCTTATTTATTTCACTGATAGTTATCCATAGTAATATTATGATAAGCATGATTAATTATTAAAGTTCGCAAAAATGTAAGTACGATTTATATTAATCGTACTTTCATAAACCAGATTACTGCAATGTACGAGAAAATGGGACTTTTGAGACGCTGGCAACAGCAGACACGCCGGTCCTTTTTGACAGTTCTGAGCATGCGCGCACATGCGCAGTGTTGCGCACGAGGTTCTGTGCATGCGTACTACCAGTGAAAACTGTGAAAACGGACTGTCCAAAAGTCTCTCATTGTCCCCGAAAAAAAAACAAGAGCGAATACAAGGCATGCAGTTTTACAGTCGAACCGCCGGTTCTTCAGAGTTGCATGTTTGGAATATGAATACGCAATTATTTTCAACTGGTATTCATTACCCATGGACCAAAATTCATGGTTCTGCTTACACTCTGAAAACTTCAGGGTCAGAATTGACCCGGATTCCGGGTCCTGGGGGTCTGACCCATTTCTGGGTCAGTATGACCCGGATCCTGTGTCAAACTGACCCAAAACTATGCAAAACCGACACAATCCGAGTCAAAATCCCCAAATTTTAACCAGTTTCCGGGTCAGCCTGACTCTGAAAGGGTCAGGTTACCTGGGGCCCGGAATCTGGGTCAAATCTGACCCGGGAGATTTTTTAGTGCAACGTGAACTTCTGCGCTTACGGCCCATGCAATTCTTTGCTTTACAGGGCGACGTGAGCGCAGAACTCTGCGGTAATCAGAGCCATGAAATGGAATCCCGGTTGTTTTGGCTTAATTCCTCCTAGTGAAATCAATTAATCTATGTATGGTTGACTGTGTAAAAATAAAACCGATTACACATCTTTCAGATGATAAAGATACATATTTATAACAAAGAGCAAAATACTTCCTTGTTGAACAACATATAGCCAAAATAATATCGATAGGTTTACTCGTTCGGTTTTCGGGAAGAGTACATTCACAATCTATCTTTTAATATAAAATATCCACATTGGATACACACCGTTGGCAATAGAAGGGTACGCTCATTCTAACCGTGCTCTCAACTGTTTGGTGTTTAAAAAAACTGCAAAAGAAAGTAACCTGTAAAATCACATTTACAGAAAACTGTGAACTACGGTTATATATGTTTATGGGTGTTCAACTATTTCCGTACTTATTATTATAATAAATATTTAATTTGCCAGGCTGTATTCAGGTTGTTTAAGCAGCCAGCTAGCTTCATTATTTAGTATGTTATACATCTGTTCGTCGCATCGGAATAATGTGTGTGTGTGCTTGAACAAATATTGAATCAGATGGTGAGTAAATCACCAAAGTCTTCATGAAAACATGAAGCCCCCTGGCGTGCTGGGCTAGATCAGACTGCTGGACAGTTCTGTCACACGACATTACATTGTGCTGTAATGAAGGGAAGGACAATGTGTTACGCTCCATTAATTGTATCAACACTGTCTGTGTTTATACTATAGGAAGAAGAAATGTTGTTAGTTTTCATTCTTTTAGTTCTGTAAACCTATATGTCCCATTACACGAAGATGACAATGCAAGATCAATATTGAAATGAAACAATTGGACTGGGTGTCGTGTATTGTGGAGTGGAAGTGTGTACCTCGTTACAGAAATGCAGTTGTGTTTGTTTAAGGGATGCAAAGTGTATGTAGTGGCATACCAGTTTACGCATAACAATTAACGCAGCAAAGAAGATGGTGTTTGTTAAACAATCTCAACCCCATTTGTTTCTCAGGATGGTGTGTTTTCAATCAGCCTCCCTCCTCCGGTCTGGCTAGAGATTATACTATTTTAAAATGCGACCGATATTCACTCATTCATTCAGTCATTCGTAACTCAGGCGACACACAAGAACAAGACAGAGAAAAAAAAAACAATAAAAAATCCAAGTCTACATAGGGATTGCCCAAAAGCGATAATTGTATGCATATTTATTGATTTAACGTGGCCATCGGTTACACTCGAACTTTATTTTTAGATGGATATTCGCCCTTGTTTGACAAGTCACGCTCGGTTAGTCTTGGCACTGTTCATATTGTTCCATATTTAGGCAAAGGACCTATCAGAGAACGCCTACAGGTTGAGCACAATATAGGTCTACACCCCCCCCCCCCCCCCCAACCAACCTCCTCTCCAGGGCTTGCAAGCAAGACCCCGTTTCTTCACCCCCAGTTACAAATCAACCCTCCCGTACTTCTGCGCTTCTTTAAAACCGGAGCTGGCTACCTACCGTGTATAAATTGCTCCTATCCGCACTGGCACAGTTCCCGCAGGAGTAAAAGGAAAGGCCGTAAGTCGCCTTAATCCCTGCTAAACCGTCCTCGTGTTTTCGTTTCATTCCCGCGCTTTCTTATCTGAACGGGAACTTATTTAAAGAGGTCCTGTCCATGAAAATCCATAATTTCTCGCCACTTTCAGTTTGCACTGTATCAACAATGTTCGGTATCCTGAACAAATAAAATGGACTACCTTCAAATGCGCCTACTGACCCCCTTGCATCATTGTCACACGCTGCTATTGTCTGCCACGCTCACCATTTTGAGAGTCAGATTGCTCATAAAAATTATGGTAAACGTGTAAATGCCGCGTCGCCTAAAATGCGCATTAAAACTGTATTGCACACGGAGACATCAAATCCCCCAAATGGCGTAACAAAGATTGTTGTGATGATGACGTCATGGTGAATTTGGTCAATATTGAAGGTTACTAAATACGTTATTTTATTGTGCTTATAGTTATATTGCGAGCCTGATTCATCTCGTGTTGGCCCATTGTAGTGTTGCAGCCACCTTACCGTGTAATTCTTTAGGTTCTTTTGGCAGTCATCTTTGTCAGACATCCTGTATACCGATTGGCGGCAATAGTACTTACTTTCATGACATCAAAAGGGACCTGACCGTTATTTCTCTCTCTCCAACTTTAGTTCAGAATGATGTCTTTTAGCCACGACTCATCTTAACAGCATCTTTACCACATTGTCTGTATTTTTTAACTTTATTTTTGGTCAGTTATACTTTATAATACTAAAATACTCATTTTCATTTTTATGTACTAAATTCTTGTTAATGGTATTTTTTTTGTCTAAAAGATGAGTATCAAAGCAAACTGTTATTGAATTGAAATTGAAATTAAATCGCAACAGAGGAAAAGAAAGATGGTTGTACATTGGGAACGTCTGCGCTCTAAAAATTCCCGGGTCAGAATTAACTCGGATTCTGGGTCTTAGGGGCCTGACCCATTTCTGGGTCAGTATGACCCGGAATCTGTGTCAAACTGACCCGGAACTGAGTCAAACTGACGCAGAATCCGAGTCAACTGACGCAGTTTTCGGGTCAGTCTGACCCAGAAATGGATCAGCCCCCCCGGACACAGAATCCGGCTGAATTCTGACACAGGGGTTTTTAGAGTGTGTTTTCAGTGTTATGCTAAAAAAAATGACCTCAAGTGAATACCATGATCTGAAAGAGTTCAGTTTCGGTTACAATGATTAACTGCAGTCTGATCTGATTGTTTTGCTTGTTTTATCATTCACTTACAGTTTGCCGACAGCTCTCGAGGGGCGTGGCTGCCATCTTTGGCCCCTCCTCCAGAGAGAGTTCAATGACCATCGCGTCTGTGTGTAACTCCATGGACATGCCGTTAGTGGAAACGAGGTGGGACTTCAAGGAGCGAGGAAGCATGGTGACATCCATCAACCTCCACCCCAACAACAGGCAGATCAGCAGGGCTATACGGGATGTCGTATACTACTATAGATGGACGGCAATAACTATTGTTTACCAGGACGATAGCGGTGAGCAGAAAAAAAAAATCTTTTCACAACGTGTCATCTTTCATTGTAAAACCAAAAATGAAAGATGTGTATTTACGCTTTTGAAATAAACTCCTTACAAAACGGTACTCCCGTACATGTCACCGTTTAGAACGGAAACAAGATCCCTTCTTCATACAACTGCTTTAAACCCAGAAGGACAGGCTCCAAATCTTGGTACACACAAAGCTTTTAACAATCTTTGAATAAACTTCAGCAGTTTACCAAGAAGGGTAGCATTGGGTGACTTTTCAGGACGCTAGATGGCAGCAGACTTACGGCGGGCTGGTATATCCATATTCATGAAGGGTGTTCATGCTCAAAACTATAGCGTAACAAAATAATTCCCAGTGACACTACGGGATTTACTCGCCAACATCACTAACCGTAAAAGTTACGGGTACCGTCTTTCAAAAACTACACCGTATGTGGAGATTAACCGTAGTCCTAACACTGCAATTACGCATTTTTAGGCAAGTGTTTTACGTTTTTTTGTTGTTTTTTTTTTGTTGTTTTTTTTTAGAGGAAATCATTAATACATATCTCCTGCCACCTGGCACTTCATTCCCCTATTGGTCACCCCTACCCCCTTCCCCCTCTAAACGATGGGTGCCAAAACAGTCAACAGTTTGGCCAATGTATAGAACCGATTTCAAACCGTGCTTTGGGCTTTTATTTGTCATATATTTTTGTTTCCTTTGATGAACCCATCAGCTCTGACTCGCTTACAAGAGGTTCTACGAGCATCAGCACAACGTAAGATTAAGTTAACTATTTATAAGTTACCTACAAACCCGGACGTTCGCACTATACTCAAGGAGATCAAGACCTCCGGAGCACGGCACATCATTGTGGACTGCCGGAGTGAGATGGTATATCCCCTTCTTGAACAGGTCAGTGGTGTTCTCTCTTGGCTACCGTAGTGTTGAAATAAGGCAGACTGTCCCGTCTTGGACATCGCAGCAATTTTATGTTTGAGTATACTATCTTTATGGCCACAGAGTTTATGGCCGTTATTTGTTAGTTTGAAAAACTTTGCAGTTCCCATGGCTTCTAGAAATCATTGGAGGAAGTTTGCGTGACATGGGCGCAGCTAACAGTGGAATTACGTCACACTTACGAACAGAGTAGTACAAGTAGATAACCATCAAAATGATTAGCATGTCCTCTCCTGGCTACCGTAGCACCCCGTTTTAGCAAACTGACATCATTACACCAGCATCGATCAAACCAGTCATAAACCTTGCTTTCAGTGACGTCACATCGAAATCCCTTTACTCGTAGTCTTTATTTCTCAGACGGGACGGGCTTATTCCGAAATCAAAACACTGTAAGTCAATGCACTTAAAATACCACTACAAATCATCGTCTGATCCAGCCAGAAGCTTGCTGTGTTTCACATACCAGCAAAGTTCGAGATACAATCTCTCACTTGTGTTGGGCTATGTCGGCTACACATGGACTGATGGCCGCATCTTTAAAGTAATTCCCCAGAATCTGATCGTTTACGTTCTACAAACTAATCGTTTCCTGTACGAGAACACATAACGATTTTTTTTCTTCTTATTTTCTTGGTCTTCTTCTTCTTCAAGCTACTGATCATAATGTTTAAACCTTCTGTCAATCTTCGACCGTAGCAACAAGGGAATCTATCACAGATTAATGCAATTTACCCAAGTTAAGCTGGGTTAGTTTTAGCATGAAATAGTCCCCATTTTGGGATTCCGGCACCGATGCGTCTTGCCAGCGGTCGCCAGATCTTTACAACAGTCGTTTATTATTTGACGGCAATAAATTACAATTTAATCGCAGCACTGCCAGGGATGTGATATTTAGCCTAATTTGATTTGTATTAATGTGGCGTGCTGGACGATAGATGTATCTGGAGAGTGACGTCATGATGAATTCAGTTCGATGTACTCTGTGTTTAGTCTAGTGACCTGCCCTGCCAATGATCTTCCCCCTCAGAATTCAAATTGATGTGTTTTAAAAATGTATCTGTTTTAACATAATGGTACAAGCCGATCTGCTTAATTAGCATTCATAATATTAATGCGTTGTGCATATACAAGTGGTGCTATTACTTCATATGGATTACGTGTTCCTTTTTTTCTTTCTTTTTGTTGGTGGTTTTCAAGAGAACATTGATAACGAATTCTTGTTTTAGAACAAGCTTGTTTTAAAGATGTATGTTTCGAATAAATGCAATACTATTATTATTGCATACAATCTTTACTATTGCACTATTGCAAATAAACGCAAAATAGTATTGGGAATAAACGCAATACAATTGCAAATAAGCTCAGGCTATTGTGAATAAACGCAAAATACTTTTAGGAATAAACGCAATACAAATGCAAATAAGCGCAAGGCTGTTGCGAATGAACGCAACAACCTGTCGCGAATAAACACAATACTACTGCGAATAAACGCAAAACTATTTTGAGTAAACGCAAAATTCTATTGCGAATAAAGTCATACTCTTGCAAATAACACAGTTAGCTTTTTTGATGACGGACACTGTATGACTGCATTGTATGGTTTGGGATGTATACAAACAGATTTAGACAATCCAAATAACGCACTTGTAATGTGTCCACCAAATCTCAAAAAGGCTAATACTATTGCGAATAAACGCAAAACTATGATTTGAATCCTTGCACCATTTGCGAAGAGTTAATGTAGACAATTATTTGTAAGTTCAGTGGTGACCTGATTTGAACTTACTTCCTGTCCGAGCCGGAAGTTCAAATAAACAGATGAGAATACTGTATCAGTAAACGTTCGGATATTTTCGTGGATCCAAGCATAGTAAACGCGTTTCTTTATTGAACCAACGATTTATTCACATAATGAAGCATGCTTTGGGAAGCAGAACCATGAAGATGGGCCCTGCTCCCATGGCGGAAGTTTTGCGCTCTTGAGAGTGCTTTTTCCAGATCGACATGTTACAGATTTGATACTTTTTGAATTTTTTTCATTAAAGAAATTGCTGTGGTCAACTTGAAAATGTCATTGCGTCTGCATTGTACTTTTTTGTAACGATCGATCCCACAATGAGCAGTTGACGTTAAAGTTTATATATAGCCACCAAATGGCTGCCAATGCAATTAATTAAATGTTTCCCTTGAAAATTCATTTAACAAAATTATTTAGAAGGTAATTTATTGTTTCTGCTGGTGGGTTATACAATGAGAACTTCTATTATAGTCAAAACGAATTTGCTCCTAAAGTGAAAGACGCCTGATTAATCAAAGGAATACAAAATTACTACATGATTGTTTTTATGTAGTCTCTTCATGACAAAAGAAAACACTGCCGGCGTAAATTTCTTTTTTCTATACCTATGTTTTTTTTTACTGAACTTGTTGAAGTTTTTTTTTTTTTTTGGTTTTTTTTTTTTTTTTTTTTTTTTTTTTATTTTTTCGGTCAGTAGCCCGTGTTATGAGAACGAGGTTAACACCAGCCTTCCCAATAAGAAAAGGACAAAAACATAAGCATAGCTAGTGCCAATTGTTTCCTTTCGACTATAACTTGGATATTGTACTTTTATTTATTATTTTCTTCATGTGTTTGCTGTTTTGTTATGATTATTCGTGTCTGATACATCAGAGCGTCTGACTCTGTGGTACTTCCAGTGCCTTTAAGCGGGACCAAACAGGAACTAAAACCTTGACTATACTGCTATAGAGGTCATTATCACTTCTCTGTCTCCGCCCAAGTTGATCACATGTGATTTAAGACATTGGTAAAGTCTTCAAAAATAACTGCTTCTGAAGCAAGATGCATCGAACCCATTTTTAATGTTAGTTGCATTCTCTTCAACTGAATGGAGCAAAATACTTTTCATGGCTAATAAAAACTCACACACTCCATTCACGTCACTTGGACGGTCATCAGCATTCGCTATACCTCAATTAATTCCACCAGAACACTCTTTATTAATTACAATGTTTTAGCGATATACACAGCTTTAATTCTTTACATAATTCCCCGTTACGTGCACGGGTTATTAATGAGCTCCCGCGGTTCTAATGAGAAAGCTAATTACAGACAGTGGGGAGAGATTGACATGGGCTGTCTGCACCTCTTATATTAAATATTGAGTACATGTACATGTATTAATCAAACGGCATATGATAGTTAGGCAGGGCCCGAAAGCGATTAAGTTAGCTCTAATTGACAATCAGAGTGCCATCAGTTCGATAGATGCAAGTGATTACAGCCACTGGAATGTCATAAGGATTGTGCATCCTTGATGGGTGAATGAATAAAACAAACATTATTCCATATTGGTTTGTTTGGGGGAGTTTGTTGAATTTTTAATGCGCGAGCCAGGTTTATTTGGTCCAACCATGCTTTTACCACGTGAGCCCACCGTACTTGACTTTCGTCTCCAGGTGGCGCACTGTATTATTACATTCCCCAGGATTGGGCATTTTCTTCAGCCGTTGCTTACTCCATTGAATAGAATAGCAATGGTAAATTACGAACAAAAAACAGCGATCCGCAATGCTAGCAACTTCGAATAAAATGTGTCCGTCGTACATTAAAGGTATGATACATGAGACCATATTAATCTTATTATGAACTTGGGCACTAAGAATTGAGAATTATGGACCTGAGAATTATTCCTGTCAGAAAGACGAGTAGCTAGAAGAAAATTCAACCCAAACACGCAGTCCTTTAGATTTGCTAAATCGTACCAACCGCAATAATTACACATAGATCATAAAACATGACCCCCTAACTTGATGATAAAAAAACTGTTACAGGCTGGTCGATGTAGCAACAAGCATCCATTGAAGCTACTCAACCACTGAACACACACTATTCATTTTTCTTTATGACTATGGATCCATTACTCTAAAACATTGAATTGCAGTAACACCATTGTTCCTTTTTGAAGTAAATGGATTACGTCAATCCCCACACTTGGTTCTTACTTTCCGTCTCGGCTCATACATTCGATACTAATTTCACGGGGAAGAAATTAAAAAGATGGGACTTAATAGATAAGGACAACTGCGTGCTTCCGACCTCCAAAAAAAGAACAAGTTAGTGTACTTCTTCCTCATCCAAAGCCATCAGCACAAGTGATTGTCAATCAAGGACGAAACGGTTTGGATTTCAACAAGAAATACCGCGTGCATTTCTTTCCATCACAGCCAAGGAGCTGTTCTGGTTGGAAGCACGCACGCCATGGGTTTGGAAAACAAAAAGATTATCCAATTAAAACCAGGGAGAAGCACAGAATGAATAGGCTTGAGTTGAACAATCTCAGGAATACTTTGCATTCTGCTATTAAAGAGAAAATTTCCACAATTTCGAAGGGACGGAGTCACTTCAAAGCAAAGCCGGCATTCTTTTTTGAAAACAAAACTGTGAAAAGGCCAAGATAGGACACTCTATTCAGAAAAACATGAAATGCAAAATTGGGGCGCCTGCTGTCGTTTGGTAGGTAAAACCAAAGATCGTTTGAGCAATAAATAGGGCACATTAAATGGAAAAACTTACGCCAAACGGTCCCACCAACTAAAAAAGGTGAAGGCAGATGGAAAATTTGGTGTTCGGGAATAATTTTGTCAATAATCCTTGCAAAATTGACACATGGGGAAGGGCGCCATCACGCGGTGGGTAGGTATAGAGGCGTTACATCTGCTACCGTGCAAAACGGCACAAGTGTCCTATCTTGTGTTTCTAGTATCTTTGGTAATATTTTTAGTAGTCTTTACCAGAAGTGTTTTTGTTCTGTTTTCCTGACAGATAATGGAGGTTCAAATGCTTCGAAGTTACTATCACTTTTTCTTCACATCAATGGTAAGTTGGTCTTTTGTATGTAAGCCGCTGTAAGGGTCTTCGAATTACCGGCTATGGCTGCAGCTGCGGCTGTAGCGAAGGCTGTTTCTATGGTAATCCTATATCTCAACACGTGATAAAATGGCGATCCAGCCGAAGCCGCACTGAGCCACTAATTAGGAAACAATATCAAGCAACTTGTTGTTTGTGCTTGTAAGGTATCAGTACGCCCTTCATGAAGATTATGACCTACACTCAGGTCAGAATTGACCCGGAGTCTGACTCCCACTAGGCCTGACCCAGAAATAGAAAAGAGTTAAACATTGGGATTTGAACTCGGATTCTGCGTCAGTTTGATCCATTTCTGGGTCATTTTGACACAGATTCCGAGTCATACTGACCCAGCAAGCCCCAAGGGACCCGGAATCTCGGTCAATTTTGACCGGGGCTTTTTTATAGTGTAGTATTAGGAATGTTAACGTTTTATATGGTGGAGGATGGGTATGAGTTTAAGTTTAAGATTAAATAGTTAAAGCGAGTAAGCAGAGTATTGCTAAAACAGTACAGACGATGAGCTTTTTTGTTTTATTTGTAATTATCTTGACTCTGGCAGGATCTTACAATGCTGAACATGTCCAAATACGCTGGGGATGGAGTCAACCTAACAGCCATACACCTTTACGATAGAGAGAGTCAGGTCTTCAACAGAGTTGCAGCCGAGTGGAGGGCAAGATTCAGAAGGTCCGAAAACAACCCCATGGAGCGTGGACTAACGGTAAGCGAGACAGCCAAAACAAAAATATTCTCCATATTGCTTGGCATTTTGAATATTCTCACAGATCAAAGATAGCGGGGGCACCAGCCGCAACATGTCTAAATACTTGAAATTGTGACTGGTACTTGGTCTCGCAACGAAATGTATCTGTGCTAAACAAAGTTACGTTAGTACCATAGAGTTATATTTATAAGAATTAGAGGGCGCACAAACCAAGCGAGACGGCCCGACAAGGAGCATTTTTGTCCATTGAGAAAATGGCGCGGACCATTCATTTACGCTGGTTACTCATCCGTTCACACAGCAGCCATTTTCTAAGTGGACATTCGTATGCAAGTGACCCATAGGGATTTTCGCCCATGGTGAGTCAGTGGAATTTCGTGCGTGGCATCGCGAGTGCTCCCTCTAGTTCTTATATTATATAACTCTATGGTTATTACAGGCTTTACGGAATGAGATGATTTCAGACGGTAAGTGGCAGCAGATACATCAGGTATTGTGTGCGCCATCAAGACATGCGTACATATTTAAAGCATTGAATTCCACACTAGGAAGTCTACGGTTAAAAAAAGGCCCCCATTGGGGCCCTGGATGTTCTAGGGATCACCACATACAATGTGCACCAACTTTAACAATTCCCTTTTTCACCTATCATTCTTTGTTCATTTCCCTACTAGTTGGAATCTGCCTTGATGTACGACGCAGTCCACGTCGTGGCCAAGGCCTTGGTGGCCATGTCTATTGGCCGAAACATGACCGTGCAGTCCTTGTCGTGCTTCCACGGTGAACAAACAAAGTCTTGGGATGACGGTCGAAGTCTCTACAACTACCTCAAGATGGTGAGTCTTATTTTTGTTTGTTACTCAGAATGTGGCTTTAGACGTCACACGCGGCAACTGTCTGCCCTTGGTCTGCCAATTTTGGGAGTCAAATTGTATGTGTATATAACATGGTGTGAATCTAACCACAAATGCGCACTGCACAGTAATGAGAGACTTTTGAGACGCTAGCGGCAGCAGACACAACGGGCCTTTTTGACAGATCTGAGCGTGCGCGCACATGCTCAGTATTGCGCGTGTAGTTCTGAGCATGCGTACTACTGGTGAGAACTGTGAAAGAAGACCGTCCAAAAGTCTCTCATTACATACAGGGAAAACTGACTCCCAAAGTGGCGTAACCAAGATTAAATCGCGCGTGATGACGTCAGGTGAATTGGGTCTGTACAGACTCTTTTGATCACGGTGCGGCCATCGCATTTTCTTCTTTTCAGATCGTTGCTACCAAACCGAGGCTTGTAGTCTAAGTTAGTTTTGTACACCACGGTAATAGATTGTGAATTTATTTGGTCGAGTGGAGTCGATGGGTTTTGTACAACCTCGAGGGCAAATGGCAACATCTGCTTCGCGTTGGGTGCTATGCGCTCCCTCTGGTGTAGAGAACGGAATGCTAGTTGGCAGCAAACTTACCAGGTAAATTTCCATTGTTTGCGTAGTTCTGAGCATGCGCAAATTTCCGAGAACAATAGATTTTACCTGGTAAGTCTGCTGCCACCTAGTGTCCTCAAAAGTCTCCCATTATACCGACATCTTCTTTCGAAGCGGTATTTATAATGTGTCTTCATTACTGTAATTGCTCAAAGGGAGCACACCTTGTTTTGTTAATTTAATAACACTACTTTCTCTTACGGCATCTTTCTGCCAAAAGGGGGGAGGCGACTGGAACTGTCGTCAGCTTACATCAAAAGCATAGTATTGCAAGTTCACTCGAAACAGTTCTGAGTGACACTCTGATCGGATACCTTATCGGTGTTTTTCTTGTTGTTTTGGAGGATTTGTTCACCGATGTGTTCACTTTGTTGCAGGTGGAGTTACGAGATGGTCTGACGGGGCATGTGGCTTTTGATACACACGGAGAAAGAGACAGGCCAAAGATATTTATATCAGAGCTGTCTGACTCAAATGGAATGGAACAGGTACAACATTTATTTACCATTTTGATTCCAGATGGTGGTGGACTTGGTTTGATTTAACCAAACCACTCAGATTGGTTTTAAGGAGACTTTGGTAACGTTAGGTGGCAGCATACATATAGACCTTATGCACTGACGTCATCCCGCCGCCATCTTGGAAGTAAAACGATTATGAAACAATGGAAACGCTCAGCTATGTACGCGCGGTGCACAACATGGGCAAATGAGCAAACTTCTTTTGACCACTACGTGGGGCGCTACTCCAGTGACGCCAAGTGCATAATATTTTTATATCAAAAATAACTACGTGGAGATGGGGACTTACGCGGTATGTCTGTCGCCACCAAGCGTTTCAAGGTGCTATCACCATGTAAATCAATGTGATTACACTTGAAACTCATCTGCAGATGAATCTTACATCTTAGTGAAATTCACATCTGAATTAATTGAATATAGACCCTATCTAAGCCAAGGCTAAGCTTCCAAAGATAAAGATAACATGGGCGAAGTGAATCTTGAACTTGTGTTTTTGAGGCTCACTTTCCTTTTGGGAATTAACACGTTGACTGTTACTATCCATTACTATACACTAGTTATTGAGTTCAAAAGGTACAAGAGAGTGCAGTGAAAATCGTGAAATTTGTCTGTGTTTGTTTTGTTCGCAGAGAGGATACTGGAATTACGACGATGGTGTTTATCTTCGACCAAGAGACAAAGCACTGATCATCAACAATGCATCAGTAATAAACAGAACGCTGATCGTCACAACTATTCTTGTAAGTATTAGCTGGTTTATCAGGAAGCGAGTGGGCTGGTGCCGAAATGGTCTCGAAATGGTCTCGTTTTTCTGAATCCATGAGGCTAGATTAAGGCTGGGCTAGTATGCCTTCCCAACACAAGAGGCTAGATAAGATATGCCCAGCGGAGTAGCCAGGATTTTTTCACTGGGGTCGGGGGGCACGGGGGGCATTGCTTTTATGAATAACATGTAGGCCTATCTACATTTTGTTAAAGGGGGCATCTGGAGGCACTGGAAATTTGTTTGGAGCACGTGCCCCTCCCCCCCCCCTTGGCTACGCCGCTGAATATGCCTGGCTAAGGTGCCTTTTTCTATCTTAATGGTTGTTTCTTTTGTGTAAACTACAGGAGCAACCTTACGTCATGAAAAAAGAACGAAACACAGAAGGGGAGCTGCTTACGGGCAACGACCGTTACTATGGTTACTGCATTGAGATGTTGCAGGAAATCGCCAGAATCGTGGAGTTTCAGTACGAGATCGTGGAGGTAGACGACAACAACTATGGCTCCCCCGAGGAAGACGGCACATGGAACGGCATGGTTGGGAAACTCATGGAAAGGGTCAGTTTCGTTTTCAAAATCACCGTTAAGGTGAAAGCAAAAGTTTATTCCATTAAACTGAAATTGATAAAAGAAGAAGGAAAACGAAAATGTTTTAATGGTGTTAAATGTTTTTTACGGTTTTTATTTACAGAAAGCAGACTTGGCTGTTGCTCCATTGACCATAACATATAGTCGAGAACAAGTGGTAGATTTCTCCAAGCCGTACATGCATCTTGGCATCACCATCCTGTACCGGGCGCCCGAGCCTCAGAACCCCGGAGTCTTCTCCTTCCTCAACCCGCTCTCCTTCGACGTCTGGCTCTACGTGGTCATAGCCTTCTTCCTAGTCAGCATCACACTGTTCCTTCTGGCGCGGTTCAGCCCGTACGAGTGGTACAACTCGCACCCTTGCAACCCTGCCTTCGACGAAGTGGAGAACCAGTTCAACCTAACCAACTGCCTCTGGTTTGCCTTTGGTGGGCTTATGCAGCAGGGATCAGAGGTCAACCCAAGAGCTTTCTCCACACGAGTTCTCAGCGGCTTTTGGTGGTTTTTCTCCCTGATCTTGGTATCTTCGTACACAGCTAACCTAGCCGCTTTCTTGACTGTCGAGCGAATGGTCTCCCCGATCAGCAGCGCCGATGACCTCGCCAAACAGACAGAGATTGAGTACGGCACCAGAAGTGGCGGATCTACGGAAACATTTTTCCGCGTAAGTAGACAATAACCATCTTTCTTTCTTTTGTTTTATTTTAAGACTCACAAGCAAAAACGAAAAGTAAATCAGTTTTATGAATCCAACACAAGGAGGTTTTACAATAAAAATATTTTGTTTAAAAAAATGGCAGCATGAAGCTAGACCATTGACAAAAAAACATCAAGGCGACGTAAAAAATGTATAGTTTTTGGTTGTGCAGCCCAATCACTCCTTACCCAAATTCGTCAGCGCACATTTCATTTCTATAGGAAGGGGGAAACGATGGCAAATGTCATTTGATTACAGGAAACATCAAGTTAATGTTCACCGAGGCACATTACTCGTTACGCAAACTGTTTTTGCGGGGTCAATTTGTAAAAAAACAAAACACGGCATTGTAAATGTTGACAAACTTTATTAAGTGAACGGGCGCCTATTACAAAGGGTGTTTACAACATTGGTTAGATTATAAATATAAATGTTCAAAGATTTGCACATAATTTACATGGTATAAAGATGATCATGATGGAAAACTTCCCTTGAAATATTTTTACTTGAAAGTCTGTAGTTTTTGAGAAATGAGTAAACAAATTAATTTTGGTCTCCTGGTTTTTGTCTACTTTTTCTGGTGACTCCGACGACAGATTGAGCCTAAACTTTCACAGGTTTGCTATCTCATGTATATTATGTTGGGTCACATAAACTTTGGATACTAGTCTTTGACAACTACCAATGATGTCCGCGTGCTGTAAACCAACCCAGCTCTCTATATATTCCTATAGGAGACTTTCTGGGACGCTAGGTGGCAGCAGACTTACCTGGTGAATCTCGGAAATGTGCGCATGCGCAGAAGTACGTAAACAATGGAAATTTACCTGGTAAGTCTGCTGCCGCCTAATGTTCCAAAGTGTTCCACTGGACTGCATTGATGAGTTTCTTTTTCTTTTTCTTTTTTTTTCACCACAGCGCTCCAACATCCCAACGTATCAAACAATGTATGAATTTATGAGTGCCCGTCCTTCTGTATTTTCAAAAACCTATGACGAGGGAATAGAGAGAGTTTTAAATAGCAAGAACTACGCCTTCCTACTGGAGTCGACTACGGCCGAGTACAGAATCTCACAGCATTGCAGTAACTTAACGTTGATTGGTGGACTGCTGAATTCAAGGGGCTATGGCATTGGTACACCATTACGTAAGTTTCTCCGAACAACGAAATTCTTTAAAACACTAGGTGGCAGCAAGCATGATGTACACACATATAGAGAGGTTGCGTGACACCGGGAAAAGTTCGTTTCGCAGCCATGTTGGGTACAGCCATGTACAAACTCAACTTTGCACGATGGAGGAGGCGGGAGGAGTATCGTCGATGACTGTTTGTTTCAAGGGTTACATAGACCTTCCTATTGTTTAAAAAACTGACCACCATTTTGTATGGGCGGCCTTGAGTATTAAAAAGCTTGGTTGGCACAAATCTGAAATTTCTAATAAAACATTGATAAACATTTTTTCTTTTTTTATGAAGAAGATGTGTACTTTTTGTTTTGGGTGCCACAGTTGGTTTATCAGTGATAATCGGTAATTTTGTGACGTTATTGTATTAAATGAATACTTTTGTATTTTGTGCGGCGAAGGCCGCCCATACTTCCCAAGCAATGGTTGGCAAACTCGCAACTGTGACGTCGCAAAGAAAGGTCTATTGCCTCATAAACTATGGATAGTTCCTTTTTTAAGACGCGCGAAATTCCAAATATCATACTCGAAATCAACAGCCTGATTAAATATTTCAAACTTGGTTCATTTACTTTCTCAAGAATCTGGCATACGAGATGATATAACCAAAGCAATCCTTATACTACAAGAGGATGACACTCTCCTCCGCCTCAAGAACAAGTGGTGGAAGACGAGCAACTGTCAATCTAACATCAACCAGAAGGAGGACGCTAGCGAGCTAGGGGTCAAGAACATCGGAGGTATCTTCCTGGTGCTCATATCGGGTCTCGTAGCGGGCGTCATGGCAGCAGTGGCGGAGTTCGTCTGGAAGTCCAGGCAAAACGCTAATCTTGACAGAGTAAGTCAATAAGTAAATCCACGCATCTCTTCTATAAAAATGCCAGTCTGGACAATTTTGTTGTTTGAAATGAAATATCAGTTGGAGTAAATTGAAGAGCCGTTTCTAAGCCAATGCCAAAATTATTCATCATGCCAATAATTGAGTCATTTTTAAAGATTATTGCAAAATTTCATCAAGCAGTTCGGCAGAAAATGTAACTTCGCAAAATTTGCTGAGCGAAACAATATTGGGCACAAAGGAATAATGTGCATTACACGGCATTGCAATGGCTGGTAATTTCTGCACAGTAATCCATTTTCGTACTGAGCGATGTTTTCTACTTAGGCCTTCCAGCTGTGACAAATTAGGCTTTGTTACCCGAACATAAAACGCAAATTTTGAAATTCTTCAGTTGGACATCCTAGCCGTGTAGCCTAGCCGAAATGTTTTTTGCTACATTGTAAATGTCTTTTTAAATTAATGTATATTTTGCGTTTGAAATTGAAAAAAGGCAGATGAATAATAACAATAATTGTAATATTAATAACATTATTAATTGTAATATTAATAACATTAATAATAATCATATCATTAACTCTAATGGGTGCTTAACATTTTCCTTAAACTTTGCACAGCCATCTTGTATTTCAACCATGAGAAATCAATATAACCAAAACCGAGGCTACAAGGAAAACAATCTGGATTTTTTTATGATTGCCATGATTGCATACATAAATTTTACGAAGGATGGCTGGCAGCCTGGAAAAGATTAACTTTCATTCTTCACAATTATTTTTCAAGGAGATAACGGCAGTCAAGGGAGATCTATACTTACTAATATTTATTGCATACAGTCACTAGGTGGCGCTATACTTCACAGTGTATTGGTTTTTTCTGCTTAACTTTTAACCATTAAATTGTTTGTATTTTCTTTGGTAGAAATCTCTTTGTGGTGAGATGATGGCTGAATTGAGGTTTGCATGTCGCTGCAACAAAAGACGAAACAGCAAACCAGTCATTGAGCACAAATACATACCAGCTTCACCGTTTCCAACAGCAGGTATCAATGGCCAAGCCATTCAAATGACAGAGACGGTAGCTTGATGGTAACAAACTTAACTGAGTTGGTCTCAGTTCTCCAAAACTCTGATAGGTGACGTAATGTACAGTTTGTTTTCTTAAATGCCATAGCTGAGCACCGTGTACGCAGTGCTCCATTTCGGTGCTTTTAATTGGGGAAACAAAATATCACTGTTAATGCAAGTTAGACTTGAATTCATACCAAGTTATGTTGGTTGGTGCCGAATGTGGACGTTCAAAACTACTCATCGAGATACGATGGACTGCAAAACAGTATCAGCAAGTTCCAACCTCTGACGAGATTGGAACAAACGCCGCCATCTACGGTTCAACACCACATCCATTAGGATTATCGGTTGACTGGAAGTCTACAGTTGCATGACACAGACGGGACCTGCACCAACATGAGTGCAGATGGAGTAACGTTCCGGCCGTCGAAGCTTAATCCCCACCCGTCAAGTCAGGATTAGTGTTTCTAAACGATAACATGTTGGTTAATATCTGCTGAAACTTATCTCCACCTTGGATGGGATGTGAACCCCCGGCCCACACAACTAATGAGCTCACCCAGTGACCACAAGCTCTCATCCGACTTGATGCTACGATGTTTGTCTTCAGAGCAGTAACTTTTAAAGTTGGTCAGATTTGTAGTTTTTGTTTAAAAGATAATATGGGCAATGGGTCGTTTGGTTGTCCCCATGAGATATTTTTAATGACTTTTTTAGTACTCTCATTATATCATGCATTCAAAGTCGGCAAAACGTTGGGCTGGTATGGCCCCTAGTTAGTGGTTATTATTGAATCAACTGCATCACAGCATTGGTAGGTCAAGAACATTGGAGATATCAAAAATACTAGATAAACAAGACAAGGACACTCAAAAACATGACATGCAAAATTGGCAAAGTTCGCGCAAGAACCATTTGTCGACTAGAGGTCCATATTGCACGGTACCCAACACAGTTTTTTGAGCCGGAGTAACAATTTACATCAGCCTCTAGTCGACAAATGTTCCTTGTGCGACTTTGGGCATTGCTGCTCGTGGAAGTGCGCCCGCTGTTGTTAGGTAAGTAAAACCAAAGATCGTTTGCGCGATAAGTAGGGCTACTAAATGGAAGAACTTGGGTCAAACGATCACCACCAACTAAAAAAGGGTGAAGGCAGATCAGAAACTCTGGCAAAATTGACACATGAGGAAGGGCGCCATCACGCGGTAGATGTCTTTCTAGTATCTTCGAAGATATATGACTGGCATCCATCAGGCCAACTTGTCACCATGTTTCCGGACATGATGAGAAAGAAGCTGAAGAAATAAACACAAAGCAACTTTCGTTACACCTTGTACTTCTATTTCAATATAATCAGCCCAGAAAACTGTCTATAGTTATAAAATTACTGCCGATCTCTCTCGAGTTCTCTGGGGGTTGTGGATTTTTTTTTTTTTTTTCTTACTAGTAAAACTTACAATTTTAAGGAGCAACTTGCACGATTTTAACGAATTCCGCCCTCTTGCGAGAGATATATTTCAGAGGCTTTTTTCGATGTTTTAAACGCTTGAAAGAGAAATCAAAGTCTCCCTGAAACAAAATCAAAAGATGAATGGATTGTGAATTCGTCATCGAGATAAAAGGTAATTAAATGGAATTATGTGTAGATTGATTTCAACAAAGGGCGCACTGACGTTGCCTTTGAGCACTTCAGTTCAAAGTTGTTGCCAGAGTTAGTGGCCATAAGTTGCTACCATTTTCATATTGATGCCAAGTCCAACACGCTGTTGACAAAACCAGCTTCGATGGAAAGCTTTGAACCGTGACTTTTTAATCAATGGGACCATTTGCACGGTACAGGTGTAGTCTTTGTTTAGTTGAGAATGAGCAATTCGCAACATTTAGGAAGTTTGCATCAGTGTTTAATTGACATTTTTATTTGTTTTAAAGAAAGTCTTCCATGATACCACAACCGTCCCACGGACACGATGTGTTTGTACCTAAGAGGGTTTCAACCTTTATGCGTTCCAAATTAGATGACATGGGGGCAACACACCCAAATATTTTGGCCCCTGTTGTCGCTGTGGAATTGTTGTCCGAAACTAACTTCTATTTTGCAGCTGCAAACGTCTTCAGATTGCTCTGCACTTAGTCAACTGAAAATACTCAGTTTAACTGAATATCTTCTTGGGTTTTAATGTTGTATTCTGTTGGAAAGTTATTGCTTATAAAAACGCCGGTTTTATTTACGGTACACTATAACTATTATAATATATATATACTGCCCTCTATTGGCTGGAATTGCAAGATCCAACTAAATCCATGCTATGCCAACTTAAAAACTCCTTAAGTTGGATTAAACAGAGTGTATTATAGAAGGTGAATTAAAAACAAAATGTGTATCGAAGGATACTTTTGTTTAAACTCTTGTCCTGGCAGTACTTGATTGCAAATGATGTAAGCATTATCGAACATTGAGATAAATTATATAATGTAAGTATAATGTGATTACGATTAATGTAACAATGTAACAATGGTATTGGTCCATTGATCGAGAAGTAAGGGGATGTATACGGACACCAGCTTGGAGAGCGGCGCGTTGACAAACTGAGACACAGACACGTCATTGTGACGTGTGTTTGTGAGGCCGTGTACGAATTTTAATGGCTTCGGCAGACGCTATGGCCGGAACGCGAAAAAATATTTTTCCTCAACGTCGTCGTTGCAGCCAACGGCTGTGGGCGTGGCAGTAGCCTCTTGATCCGCACGCGGCCTGAGTTGCTTTAAGGTCACGTCATTAGTTGGGATGCCTCTGAGGCACCGCTGTGACGAAAACCATTTACTTTTTAATATTATCGCTTTAAGTTCAATCGTTATAAAAACTGCAAATAGATACGACAGAACAAGTCATTTTAATTTGGGCAAGTCTGTAGCTGAACAAAACTACAAGCGGTCAGTATTCACGGAGTTTATTTTGTACATAACATGCATAACACTTCAAATGTATTTCAGCAATAGGCCTATCAGCCGATTGGGTCCAACGGCCGACATTGTATTATAATTATACAAATACAAATGTAAAGTATAAATAAACTTTTATATAAAAAACACAATTTTTTTTGTACACAATATAACTAAAGATACTTACTATATAACTTCTTAAATTATGATTGTAATAAAAGTGAATTCAGAGTTGTAAAACAGTTTTTTAATTGTTAAGTTGCAAACAGAGGTATTTGATTGATAAGGGTAAGGTCGTGTACCATCTTACACATTCAAAGACGGGTATTGCGTCTGAGGCACTTAATATTTGATAAATTGAACAAGACAACTTACAATGGCTTTTGTCCTTGCACTGACGTCACATGCGGCTGTTGTTTGCCCATGAACTACCATTTTGAGAGTCCATAGCCCCTCGCGCAATGTTCAGAACTGCCATCCTGTTGGTAAGTCTGACGTCATTACAGCCTAAATTACGCCCACTTCGCACATGCCGGTTTGGAAGGAGATTCTGTTCGAGCATACGGCGAATTGTGTACTAACTCCTTCTGATAAGGCCCTCTTTTGAAAAAACTACTCCAGCCCACGTTAATTTACCGTATGGTGGACACATTACCCGGAGGACAGAATACCCTATGACACCGGAACCAAACATCATCAGAAGCCCCATTGCAAATGCATTGGTCAACATTTTCTACAAAGATTTACGCAAAATCTGACTAAGCTAGGTGGTTGCATTTGACACATTGTGTTGCCCAGACACAACATCTTCATGTGAAATTGATTGACAGGCTATCTCGTTGGTGAGTGTGACAGTTCCACAATCAACCACGCCCACTTTGGCTCCAACGTGTGCGATCTTTGCAATAAAATGCATTAAACTTGTCTTGTTTTTCTTTTACGATTTACGCAAAATACTATATGTTCTTACACGACATTTTATATGAACTGGTCTCTCAATGTCAAAATAGGAGGAAAAATTGTTTTCATTCTGGGAAAATGGGTTAATATTGTAGGATTATAAACAATATTTTACGCTCAGAAAACCCAAATGCCATTTCTTCCCTTTTAGCATGAATATCAAGTGACTCTACATGAAATTTTAATTTGTCATTCGTAATTTATTGCTAAGACAGTTTATTCCGTTTGTGAAACGGCGAAAAAAGCTTTTGTATATTAATATTTCAGAGTAATAGTTTTTATCAGGGGAGTGTAAATTTAGTTTTCTGTTTCAATGTGTTGATTTTTTTGGGTGTAAACTATGATATAGTATATCAAATTGTTTGTGAAATTTAAGAGTTTCTTTACATATAAAATAAAAGACACAGGGTGGATGATTATTCATGACTATGTTGATGTATCTAATGAATATCAATGAGCCATCTAATGCGTACAAAATTTATGCACACGGTTGATTGTTTTTTTGAGCGATGAGGATGCCAAAGCCTGGGCCCAATTTCATAGAGCTGCTAAAGCAGAAAATTCTGCAGGATACCAGTCACAAATGGTACCTGTGACAACGTACTTTGGCTGGTAACTTTATTCTGGTAAGCAACATTTTTATTACGCTTAGCTACTTTTGGTGCTTGAGCAGCTGCTGTGTGAAATTGGGCCCTGGTTGAATCTCATCGAGCAAAATGGGTTCATTTCTCTCTAGCCTAGATTTTATTTCCATTGTTTGAAATGAGAAAAAAACTAGACGACTGTAACGTTATACAAGTTTATTCTTTTTGAACCGGACTCGAAACTCGTTCAAAAAGGAAGACATTTGACTGCACTGTATCTTGGCCTCCAACAATAAAGGGTCATACACAGGTTTGGCTGTAAACAACAACCTAGATTGCTGAAGCATAAAAAACCAAATGCTAGTTCACACCCACCGTATATAATCAACTTAATTACTTAGTAAAAGAAAATATCAAGTGTTTGACGCTAAAAAAACAAAAAAAAACATTCAGCCGAGTATTATTTTTAATATCATTAAAAACAAAAATAATTATTTGATTGATGATTTGTCAACTTAGTATTTAAAACTGACATGAATATATTATTATCACTTACGCGTGCAAATCTATTTAGGTAGGTCTGGAACATCAGGATGTTAAGGACACAATCACATTTAAAATGTTTTAAGTTTCTGGTTGCTATAAAAGCATGCCTGGTGCAGAGCTCATTGTAAATCATTTGAAATCGAATAAAACTGATATTAATATAATGAGGTTTTGAAATCAAAGTTGTTTTCTGGGTATATTATTTGTGTGTGTCGTGGGCGGGCCTGTTGAAAGTATCTCTCTCTATTTTAGTAATGACATTCCAGTTAAAATGGCTATCAATAAGTCCGAAGGTAATTATGTTCAGTGACAATTTCAATATCAACACCATTTACGTTAACAGGTTTGATCTCCTACCGTTTTTCCGATAGTCAAACACAATTTCCTTAGCTTTTTTTTTTTTTTTTTTTTTTTTTGCATTTAGAACCAGATTTTTTTTTCTGCACCAATGAACAAATTTGGTTATTTCATCTCCATACCCGGTCTCATCCTCATGAGAAATGAATCCTGTTAACGAAGTGTCATCTGCATACTTGAGAATAGATCACGTGATATTACTACATCTGAGATCACTTGTATAGAGTGTGAAAAGTGCTGGGGATAAAACACATTCCTGAGGGCGCCCCCCCCCCCGAACCTGACGTGAAAGCGAGGCTTGCCCGTGCCAGCTTATTCCATTTGCCATTCCCTCAATCCAAATTAAGCAGCCACGGTGTGACTTTCACGGTATAAACAATATCAGAAACAGGGGACCAGACTATTTGGAATAAATTTAAATTGAATGAAAACAAGGAACTTTCTCGGTCATAATTATCAAAAAATATGTATATATACTTTTATTTATTTGTTATTGTTATTTTTTTTCTCTTTACGTCTCGTAAACAGATTGCTGTCCTCAAAAAAATAATTATAGCAGGAATGGACAGGCTCTTGTTAAATTTTTGTGGGAAATCCTTGGGCTTGTATTTGATTTTACATTTACAACAAAGTTAATTTTCTAAATTGTCTAAATACAAGTGATATAACCAGAGCGAGGCTGGAGAGAGAGGGGATGTCGTACTCTGGATGGAGTGGCACTACATTCAGGAAGCAAGGAGGGGTGACGGTGGTGGCGTCAGGAAAGTCTTGTCTACGGTCTAAGAATTGAGATGACAGTCGTAGGTGTTTTTATTCAGTGTTTCCTGGACGGTTTGGGAATAGGGGACACTCAACAAATATATTTTTCATCATGATTCATGGCTTTTTATGGGATTTTAGGTAATCGTAATTTGGGATATGCAATTTAGTAAATATTTTTATTCGAATAAAAGTTACCAGGATCAGATTTGTGATTTTTATGGTGGGATTATAGTTTCAAACTCACTGTCTCAAAATGATTATTTGGGTGTCAGTTATCGTACTTAACTCAAATTTGTGAAAAAGCATGTAATGAAAAAATTAATGTGAACTAAAAGTTAATGGATTTGTAAAAGTGACTGGCTTTCAAAAGAGGGCGCCAACAATGGCGCTGAGATGTGTGGATCCTATAGTCATGATGGAAAATATGCGTAGAAATAACACCTGCTTCCCTAAAAAGTTCTAATAGGAAACCAGTCTACATAAAAAATGAGTTGGCTTTTTATTTTGTGCCATGCGGTAACTTTGATTTGTCTTTTTTTCTTCACGTTTCAGTTTGATGTATGAAACTCTAGAACAATGCAACGAGAAGAGAACCAGGTAAGGGTCACTTTGGTAAATTAAAATTCAGTACTGGTCATTTTGGGGTGAAGTGGGGCCCTTCGAAGATCAACTTATTCCCGTGTACATAATGCTGTCATATTGGTTTGTACAGTGGCCTATGTACGTATGTACTGCATAAGAACACAGTCACAACCAAGTGCATAATTGACTAAGGTACTTGTAGTAACTTCTTGTGGAGAATTTTTTCTTCCCTCGTTACTCAGCACAAAACTTTGTAAACATTGGTGTTTTGTCATATCTGTTTTATTTATTA